>BSBN01000995.1:0-675544 GCA_027924645.1 Cunninghamia lanceolata | reverse complement strand
GAGAGAGAGAGAGAGAGAGAGAGAGAGAGAGAGAGAGAGAAGTTGAAGGGTTAGATGTGGATGTGGAAGGTGTTTCTTTTCTAGACATATATTACAATGGGTGGTAGGAAGCAACAAAGTGAGAAACCTAACGTTCAAATTTTGAAAACTTCTAGAATGCAAGCACATTGCTTTGATGTATACACATCATGCTCGTGTCTTAGGGAAATTCTTTAGGATTTGATACATGTCTCAAGAATAACAAGAAGAGAAAGATTGTAATATAGAATCTTGACAAACCTTGGTGAGGTAAAAATAGTCCAAGGCTAATCTTAAATGACCCTAGAAACATGCTACAAGAGTAGATACCAAAAAAGTTTCAAAACACAACATGAACTTGTGAGGGTACACAATTTTCTATGTTACACCTAGGGGATTCAATATCTAAAATCTTTACCTACTACTAAGGTTGGTAGTACCACCTATTCAAGGAATTCTGCAAACTAGTTGAACTTAAATTTCCATTAATACATGAGTGCTTGTTTGAGATCATCACATGTATCTCCTCCTACATTGGTTTGGTCATATTGAAACGAGTCAACAAGTAATGACCCAATTGTTGTTACCCAAATTTAGCACTAATTTTTTTTATTGTTATTATTTTTATCAAGATTATTAAGTATTCATTCAACTATATACAAGTAGATACTTCTATCCATATAGGATAGACATTTGTCCATACAAGACAAACATTTACCCATACGAGATAGACATCTATGCATATAGGATAGGTATTCCTCAATTCATTTCAGATGGGCATATATCCAAATGGGATAGGCATCCATCCTTATAGGATATGTACATGTTATGGCCAAAGACTTAGACTGATCAAGATCTAACATATCCCGAGTCACTCACTGAAGACTACACTCCTCTAATGAGAGTGCACTAAGGTCGTCGTCATTCATAAGTATATTATATATAAAATTTATAATGAATGGTTTGAGACCCACCTCAAAATTTGGCCTAAAGCCTCGAGGAGTCAAGAAAATCCATTTGGGATTCTTCCAAGTATACATTGAATATGTTTTATCTTATTTTTATCTTTGAGAATTCATCCTTAGATTTGGTCGAGTGATTCTCTTGGTGAATAATTTAAGTTGAATGTTTGAGTTGGTAATCAATACTTTGAGTACTCCCCAACCTCATGCCTGAAAACCTACATATTGGGAACCTCCTTCATTCACCAAACTGCCTACATACCCTCTTCCAAATAGGATCAAGGTGTAGTATGTATGCAGTTCTAGTTTCTAAACTATGTTTGATATGAACTATTTAGTGTGGGTATGCAACCCTTTCTAGGGCCCATTTTCCTTAGATAGTTCCTTTTCGACTGCTATGTTGAAATACACAAGACAAATGAGACAGGGGGGGTGAATTAGTTGTCACAAGAACTTAACTTCATATGAATATCAAACCATCAACAACTTAATTACTGATAATTAGATTTAACCATGAAAGCTTGAAACCATAGACTTAATCACAATCACACATTCAACACAATAGACACCGGATTTTTACATGGAAAACCCTAAAAGGGAAAAACCACAGTGGCTGTTAGCCCACAAAAAATATGAGTTATAACAATACTAAAAAAGCAAAGGCTTACTGCCTACAGGGCTCACAGCCCAAATTGCTCACTGCAAAGAATGACTCATTGCCAAGGGGTGACTCACTGCCAAAATGATGAACTGATTAAGTAGCATCTACTCCATGCCTAAGTTTAGTTCCATTGAAGCAAAATATAACTTCTCTGCTCTACTCTTTTACACCTTTGCACTTATCTCTTCATTTCCACATATTCATACACTTTTTCACAATTCATTACAAGTCTTTATACAAGTCATCAACCTTGGAATGTACATCAAGGTCGGCAATACATTCATCAACCGTTGGAACAATCTCCAAGGTCGGCATTACAAAAACATACATAAAAATAGGTCTGGACCTAATATAGAAATTTACTAAGGGAAAGATGTAAAGATGTATGTTGATCATGCCATGCCTTAGCTGGGACTCAAACGCAATTCTTTACACCATGACACACTTTCACAACCTTCAAGGCATCTCTGCAATTAGTGAAATCAACCAAGTCGCCCAAGACTGGTGAGAACACTAGGTCTTCTAAGAACATTCTTCATTCACAATCCAAATTTCTCTTTGCGGACCAATCCAAGGATAGGTACATGATTAGGAGACATCCACAAGCACATTGAAATCATTAGGAAACAACCGCCCAAGATTGGTGAGAACACTAGGTCTTCTAAGAACATTCTTCATTCATGATCCAAATTTCTCTTTGCAGACCAATCCAAGGATAGGTACATGATTAGGAGACATCCACAAGCACATTGAAATCATTAGGAAACAATCGTACAACTTCTAACCACTCTGTCAAGAAGATTCTTCAAATTGGAGCACATAAACAACACAACCAACTACTGTCATAAGGAAAAGATCTCTTGTGCACCACCAAATCATGAACCATTGAAGTTGAAGGCACTTAACATCATCTTAGACTTAACTCTAGAACCACAGACAAAAATACTTCAATGCGGAGGAATGTTGAGCATAACACTTTCTCCCTGTCACCACCAAACATACAAGAAAAGTATTTTTCACACTGGTGACCATAACTCACTCAAATCTTCATATCAGAGGCTCAAAATTGGAATATAACATCTTCAGAAAGACTTATAAATAACTTCCAATCCGTAGACATAGATATTCATTCTACAAGAAATGCAGAGCAATCTTCTAGACTGTTCTTCTGTATGCAATACATTGTTTCCACTGCAACTCACTGTTTCTACGGGAGGAGCTAATTTTCTCAATATCCTCAGCATTAGAATCACTTTCATAGGTAAGTACAAAGCATCTAACTCATTACAAGCAAGTAACAAGATAAGGGCATAGTTGACATCAATGACAACACCGGTTAGGCACATACTTGTAACATGTTACTCACAAAGGGAATAATTTAATTCAAAGTATTTGGTCACCATGACCAATACTTGTTTACTAATTTGTTCTACTTCTTAATTCTATAAGAATGAAACTTTCACAAACTACATGATTAAAATTCTCTTTTTCCCCTTTGATAATTTTGTTCCCTTTGAGCTATGTGAAGATGGTTCTATTTTCAATGGAAGTATCTGACAATGAATCTAACTATATAATGATCATTCTAATTTACTTGAAACTATATGATGATGGTGATTTTATAAGTATGGAACTATCGTTTGTTCTTTTATTTAATCTTTATTAGTTTGGTAGCCAAGGAAGACTACTTGTTCCTCGTGTTGGAAATATACAACCATAGATACAAATTCCTCATAACCTAATAAGAGATTTAATATGCAATAAACTAGAAATCCACATGCTAAAGAAATAGACAATCATACCATCAATGGTGACACAAGATATACCCTAGGAAAACCCTCATAGAGGAAAAAACCCAACCACCAAAAGCATGCATCTCTCATGTATTATTCAACAATAAACAACAAATACATATTCAGAGATCACTTCTAAAACATTAAGCTCTCTCTCTACTTGCAATCCATGTGAACAAGCATGTAACCATACATCCCATGCCATGCTTCAAACCCTCACACAACCAACCTACAAGAGTAGCTACAACCTAGCCATAGGCAATAAGCCTTCTCTTTTGCTCTCTTCATCCTAAGGATGGATCATGGAGTATGATCTGAAATGTTGATGTAAAAAATTACTACATAGTTAATATCCAAAAACAATTAGATTTTACTATTATAGACTATGGAAATTTGATGTCTCTAACTACCCATGTGTTTTCTTTTATAGACATAAGCTCACACAAATACAACATGTTGTATTATAATACCATTTTACCCAAAACCATGTGTCTATGAAACCATTAACCCCAAATTTGATTATTGGTACTAGGTTTTCCCAATTAATAAAATAATTATGTAAATAAAGTAATTAACCCAATGTTACATACAATGATTACAAGTGGGATCTAAATAAATATCCAATGTGGCTAAACATATCACATGATGCACCACAATTAAATTTTTAGTTTACATAATAAAGTAATACCAATATTATGCAAGATGTACAACACACCTACTCCAACATTCTCCCACTTGTATACATTGCATAAGGGATCAACATGTAAACTCAAAAAATCAAGGGAAACCATCATGTGTGGCCAACCATATAACCATCCATGTGCTCCAAGATACCTACAACAATAATCAAGGTGTCCACCATCTCAAACAAGAATCTCCTCATCCTTAATCTAACCTCATGAAGAATAAGATCCACCAAAGAGATGCCACACTAAACTATCACATAGAAGCATGAAACCTGCATCAACTAATATCCCAACACAAGCACCAAATCCAATGGTAACAAATAGGCTCAAGTAGCTGACAAGAATAAATCACCATAGTTGAAATAGCAACCACAACTAGTTGCTAATGCATCAACTAATCATACCTCCAAACCAAGGCATACAAAAGATAACAAGTAGAACTTATGCCATCAACATATCCAACTCAAATCACAATGACATCAAGTCCCTATATATACTCAATCCTGCATAAACAAGTCCTCCATGGTAACAACACAAAGCATATGATAAAAAACCTCAAGACCCTCCATACTGCAATATAATGAGAACATTCAACAAAGGAATCATATACATCCTAGAACTCCCACTGCATGAGTAAATGTCAAATCTAAAAATAGATTAAAGCATCCAAAGATCCACTAATAGCACACACATAGAAGATGTGGTTGAATCTTCTATCACATAATGTCAAGGAACACACACATAGATATGCAAAATCTGCAAACTAAATAGTTGCAACATAACTCTCATCAAGTCCATATCTCTCCCAAATCCTCCACATCATAAGAGAAAGAAGTCAAAGAGACTCAAAAGCTCCATACACATCTCAACTCCAATGTCATGTGAACATAAACATCTAGGAAGAAGAATATGACCAATCAAGAGAGAACTTGCAAATCATAACCATGTCCTTCTATCCACACTAATGTGCTATAGCTGTGAAAAGTATGATCTCCTTTACAACCCAAAAACAAGAAGCCTCTACAAGATCCAACAACAAGATGCAAGCTTCTCAAACCAAAAGGTAGATCAAACTCATAACCATCCCAAAGAAGGAATAAGCCGAAAGCCGCTAACCATCTCCATTACACACAATAATCTCATAACAAATCAGGATCAAACATAATGAGATAACCAATCATATCCATACATCTACTCCTCAAACAAGTCATCACAACTATAATCCATAGCTCAAGACTCAAACATGAGAAGATAAGACACAAAAGAGGAATGCATTTGAAAATCAGGTGGGCATCAAATCATTCACCGCCGAGTGGACCAAGAGTGGGGATTAGATTGCTCCTCCAGGATGCACCAAGCCTCGAAGGCTCTCTCCAAGAACAATCTCCTCAACATGTCCATGTTGGACTCACGCCCAACCCAGGAGTAGGCTCCTTGGTCTTGTTGCTGAAATCCTCATCAAAGAGTAACCATCTCAACACATGTCTCTAATTCAAGAGAACTCAAGCCTCACCTAAGTCTCCAAGTATCCATGAGTACCTCCATGATCAATCCATGCTACACTCCAAATGCAAAACAACATCATCATGAAGCTCCCAGGAACATGACCAATGTACTCAATACTAATAAAACCAACAAGATCATAGTCAAAGCTCCCATTGCACATTTGCATAACCTAGGAACATATCATGACATCATGATCTAATCATCTCCTAAAAGGAAGATCACATGCACTAATGTACACATCCTATCTCAAGAGAACTTGTATCATGCCAATACTCTAACATGTGATCAAGAGTAACCAAGACACAATACCAATCATCCTATAAGCAAGGATCACCTGTGAAAACTGACAAACCATAACCAACACCTCAACCAAAGACTCCAAGAGTCCTTCATGGCACAAGATATCAACATCTCCAAATCACATGAAGATAACCATATCCTACCAAAGCTCCTGTTGAAGTGTGATATCGAGCTATACATGGCAACATCATAAACATCAAACCCATCATTGTCAAAAGCTCCCACTGAAACATGTAATCAAGCTATCCATGACATCGTGATAACCATCTCCTACATGAAGATCATCCATGGCCTCAACACAATCAAAGAATCCACTATAAATGACAAAGCTCCTAAAAGGTCAAGTAAACCATAATCTCCAAAACCAAGAAGATGAACAAAACTTGTAAACCCAACATCAATCCAACATGACCAAACTGCACCTATAAAACATGTTAGAGTTGACTATGATTGGAGCCACCAATGATCTAGGACTTCATGAAAGAACAAGAGAGATCAAATGAGAGAATAATGTTATTCTATCAATGAATGCAAAAGATTACAAGATTGTTGTTACAATATACATGATATGCCTTGCTTATAAAGACAAGGATGAAAGATAAGATGTTGTAGTCATGTGACAAGTGTCCTTATTCAATGACATGTGATGTCTAACTATAGGATAAGATGACAACTATCAACAACTATCAACAACTAGACACAACTAGACATCTAGTAGACTCACCAAGTCAACTTAACATGTGTGAATTATGTGTGATATGTGAATATTATTTAACTAATAAATAGTTAAATAATATGAATTATCCACACAAGGGTAAACCAGTTAGGTGATAACCCTATTCATACAAACAAAACAATCATGTCATGCCAAAGTCCCAACCAAACAAGGAACATCCATGACACCATGATCACCACCCAATGTACCTACACCAAACTCCCATCAAGGCTCACACAACTGTACCATATAGTCAACAAACATAGGTCCCATATCATGATTGTATCAGGTAATAACATCTCTCTATATCTCATAATGACAAGAAAACCAATACAACATGTGACTAACCCAAGCCACAAATCAGAATCTGCATCAACATTGAAACATCTATGGGCATAGACAACCCACATCCAAGTCATACATGCAACCTATAAGCATATACAACCTACAACATTGCACAACCTGTAGATCTCACAATGCAACATGCAAACTCAACAATACATGTATAATGCTATCAACCAAGGATAATTAGAGATAAACATGTAAGTTTACAATTGCTCAAACACCAAATCATCACAGATTTGATTTGCCATTGACTCACAAAATCACCAAAAGTCAAAGGGACTAAAAGTAGCTCAAACTAATATAATCTGAACAAACCTTAGAATATTATCTCCAAATCTACTCCACTGTGTAGTTCTTAGAAATACCTTTCCAACAGCTATAAGAAGTCTGAAACTTGACTCTGTATGCACTTGTTATGCTTGGTCAAAGCTCAAACTAAACATCTAGCTTCCAACTGACAAACCAGGTCAAAATGGTGAAATTAGGAAAAATCTCTATCACCACTATGTAGTACGTGAAAAGAGCTTTCTGTCAACTATAAGAAGTTGAAAAACTGACATAGCGGGAAAAAGTTATGCCCCCTGGAAAAAAAACTACCTAGTTATGCTATATATACAGGCCTTGGTAGCCATCTGGTGACTCTGTGGTGGCCCACTGGTGGCGGCACAGTGGTGGAGGTGGCGGTGGAATTTAGCAGGGTTTGAAAAAGGTTTAAATCTAGTTTAATTTTACTAGTTTGAAATTTTTTAATAAAGTTTTAAATAAAAATCACGAACTGGGGGGGTGGCGCTGTTGGGCCCCACCTCACCTGACTCTGGCGGTGTCTGCCCTGTTGGGCCGACTAGGGCTCCTGCACCGGCACCAAGATAGGGACTTTGAGCCCACTAGCCCTGGATTGCTAGTCAGGCCTTGCCAGGGGCCAATAGGGGCTGACATCCTTGCCGCCCGACCAGGGGACCCCCTTGTACGGGGGTCTGCGGATCCCATACCAGGGGTTTGACCTCAATTTTTTTTTAATATTTTTTTTGAAATAAAAAAAATTGCAAACGAGATTTTTTTAATTAAAAAATCTCCATGACAAGTGTACCTGCACTGATGCAGTCACCTGTAGATTCTCTGACGCGCAGTATCACCGAAAGATTCTCCTGCAGATTCCTCTAGGACATAAAAAATGGTGAAATTTTTCCTGTCACAGAATATAGTCAAATTTTATATGAAAATATAGGTTTTCATGCCTTCTGGACTCAAGTATGGGGTCCTTTTTTGCCCAATAGGCGTCCAAAAAAAGCTTACCCCCTGAAACCCTCATACAAAGAGCCCAAATCGAAAAACCCACATGCCAAATCTCCATCAAACCCTAGATCTGCAACAACCCAAGTCTACAAACAACCTTGTAACCCTGATATTACCTTTATTCCTTCCATGCAAAGCCATTGATTCCACTATGCACAAAAAATGCACTCATAACTAGGGTTATCAAACAAGGATTTCCTCCCAAATCATGGTAACCAAGCTCTGATACCAAATGTTAGAAATATACAACCATAGAGACACATTCCTCATAACCTAATAAGAGATTTAATATGCAATAAACTAGAAATCCACATGCAAAGGAAATAGACAATCATACCATCAATGGTGACACAAGATATACCCTGGGAAAACCCTCATAGAGGGAAAAGCCCAGCCTCCAAAAGCATGCATCTCTGATGTATTATTTAGCAAAAAACAAAAAATACATATGCAGAGATCACTTCTAAAACATCAATCTCTCTCTCTACCTACAATCTATGTAAACAAGCATGTAACCATACATCCCATGCCATGCTTCAAACCCTCACACAACCAACCTGCAAGAGAAGCTATAACCCAGCCAAAGGCAATAAGCCTTCACTCACACTACAACAACTACCCATGTGTTTGCTTTTATAGACATAAGCTCACACAAATACAACATGTGGTATTATAATACTATTTTCTCTAAAACCATGTGTTTAGAAAACCATTGACCCCACATTTGATTATTGATACTAAGTTTTCCCAATTAATAAAATAATTACAAATAAAGTAATTAACCCAATGTTACATACAATGATTACAAGTGGCATCTAGATAAATATCCAATGTGGCTAAACACATCGCATGATGTACCGCAATTAAATATTTATTTTACATAATAAAATAATACCAATGTTATGCAAGGTGTACAATGCACCTACTCCAACACCTCAGATTTAAATAAACACAGTGTCCCTTATTACTCCTCAAAGATTTATAAGGATGATGCCATAGATGTCGTTGTTGTAGCTATATTAGGATATTAACTTGCAATAGTTCAAATGCAACGACATTACCTATAAATGTGAACTAGAGGCACTATAGATTCTAACCCTTGTGAGTTTTTAGTTTTCATATCTTGTTTAAGTTGTTTAAAACTAAACCAGAGAATGGAATAAAAATTCTAAAATTTTTAACTTATACTCAATAAAGTTGCATTTCAAAGACTTAAAACAAAACTATTAAGGCTATCATTAATATTATTTAATCCCACTCATAACTATTCAACTAGAATTCAAAATATTTCAACAACTCTATGTAATAAACAATGTTGCTAGCAATTTAATTATTATGTGATTATTTTCCCAAAATACCCTTGATGTTGCAATTTACACCCCATGGAAAGATTGTTTAATTAAGTCTATCTTATTGTATTTTGACATTATAACCTTACACCAACAAAGCAATACTCAACCACATGTTTTATGTTGATTTCACTAGTATCAAACCCAAATTCAAATCAAATACAAAAATAAGTGTATCATCTAGCACAATAAGGATATTAGCTTTTGTTCTATACTTATTGCTATTTAATTCAATTTGACATGTAAGAGAATACATAGTCACTAGTTCAACAATAACCTCTACTTTTACATTGGTGATGGAATTAAGATAATATAATACATGTAATAGTTGATTTGGTAACATCTACAATTAGTGGATTGATTATCATCTTTCAAAATGTTAGGACAAGGAGAGAAAAATAAGAATTGTGTGTCAAAGTATATTAAATCACCTAAAGGTAAAGTTCCTACTCAACCTTTAAATGATCAACAAACGTTAATTAAAGGTTCACTAAAATTACAACAAAGGGAACTAATAGTATGGTTTATATAGAACAATATACGAGTTTATAAATTAGGATTGGTGTTTGTTTCCTTAAGCAACATATTCTTTAGTCACACTATTTAAAGAACTTTAATTAAAGCTATATATAATTATGTTTGGGTGATTTTTATTATCATACTTGTTGATTCTCAACATTTTAATCCTTGTGGCTCATTGGTGGCAACTTCCCATTCAGGGTGCTCCTATGTTTTGGTTGGTTAAGAAGCTCCTTCACATTAAACAGGAAGTTCGTGGGTGAAACAAATATAGTTTTGGCAACGTGTTTATCCAGAAGAAAACTATCTCTGGAAGATTACCTAACCTTCAACAGCTAATGGCTCAAGGAGGTGGTACAGATGATATTACTCAAGAGGAAAGTGATCTGATTTCTGAATGGAAGAATCTTATGAGCAAAGAAGAAATTTTCTGGAAATAGAAGTCCAGGGTTCAGTGGCTCAAAGAAGGGGATAGGAATACTGCGTTTTTTTCATCTTTCAGCCATGAAGCATAGGAAAGCTAATTCTATTTCTAAATTATGTTTGGAGGATGGCAATGTCATCACTGAGGACAATGAGATTGGGGATCAAGCTATGCTCTTTTTTTAGAATTTGCTATCGGAGCAAGTGGATATTGCTGGCAATGGGCAGATTATGGACCAGTTTTTAGATAAAATCCCCTCTTTGATTACAGAAGAGGATAACATTGAAATGCTAAAACCAATTTCTGAGGAGGAGGTCTGTGCTGTCTTATTCTCTATGGGTCCCTTCAAAGCTCCAGGCCCTGATGGTTTTCCTCCAATATTCTTTTAGGAATATTGGGATATTGTGGGCTTTGATGTCACTTCTGCTATTAGGGATTTCTTCAAAATTGGTAAACTTCTCAAATAGATCAATAATACTTTTATTGTGCTTGTCCCTAAAAAGCCTAAGCCTTTGCATCTCTCTGATTTCAGACCCATTAGCTTATGTAATACCATATATAAGCTGTGTACTAAATTGATTGTCCTAAGGTTTCAACCTTTTTTGGACAAAATTATTTCCCCTTCTTTGAAAGGCTTTGTCCTTGGTCGTCAAATTCCTGATGCTGTTATTTCCACTAATGAAACTATCCATTCTATGGATAAGAGTAGGATCCCTGGTATGGTTCTTAAGTTAGATATCTCCAAGACATATGATAGAGTTTCATGGAAGTTCTTGTTTAAAGTCATCAAAAAATTGGGTTTTAATGATAAAGTATCCCTTCTCATTCGAGAGGCTATTACTACTGCTAAATTCTCTGTTTTGGTCAACAGGGTCCTTAGGGGTTTTTTCTCTTCCTCAAGAGGGCTTAGACAGGGGGATCCTCTTTCACCATATTTTTTTTATCATGATGGCGGAGGCCCTCGGGAGATATGTACACTCTAAGATTACCTCTAAGGAAATTGTGGGTATTAAACTTGCTTCTTCTCTCTCCCCTATGTTAGTGCATCAGTTTGTGGATGATACCATCCTCTTTGGTATCTCATATGTGGTTGAAGCTCGTAGGTGGAGGAATATGTTAAATGACTATGCCAAAGCTTCTGGTCAATACATAAAGTTTCAGAAGAGCAATGTGTATTTTTTTAATACTCCAACTGATCTCTGATGTAAAATCATTAATATTATTGCTATGCTGAGGCTGATCTTCTTACTATTTATCTTGGCCTCCCCCTCACAGTTAAAGAGGTTTCTCAGGGATTTTGGAATGGAATTATGGAAAGAACTCAGAAGAAGTTGGTTGGTTGGAAGGGGAAATTACTCAATAGTGCTGGTAAACTACAACTTTTACGAGCTTCTTTACAAGGTATTCCTACTTACTTCCTTTCTCTTTTTAAAATGCCTAGATTTATTGCTGATAAGTTGTAGCAGATCTAAAAATTCCTATGGACAGATGTGGAAGACAAACAGAGAATGTCCTTGGTTAGTTGGGAAAAACTTTTTCTTCCAAAATCTCATGGAGGTCTTAATATTAGATTTGTCAGGAATATGAATAAATCCCTCCTTTCCAAATTAAATTGGAATCTAGTCCATAATAATAAAGAGTGGGGGGACATTATGCAAGCCAAGTATCTTCATGGAACTGATAACATTAGTTTCCTTCATTAGGAGGGGCTTCCTCAGGGCTCTGTTATTTGGAATAAAATGTTGAAGTCTAGAAATTTACTCAAACAGGGACTTCGATGGAAACTGGGGAATGGTAATTATATCAACTTCTGGGAAGACATTTGGATGAATGATAAGGCCCTTGCTGCTCAAGGTGATTATGGAGTTATTGCTGGCATTGCTAAATAGTTTTTTGGGGCCAAAGTTTGTCATTATATTCACAATAATAATGCTATCAAGATTTGGAAAAATCTCCTGGATTGTTGTGCTCAAAACCCTGAGCTCACTCCTAGGATGAGGTTTATTCAACATTTGATGCTGGGGGTTAGAATCCCTCTCTTTCTTAGGGAAGATGAGTTGTTTTGGTGGCCGGATAAGAAAGGTTAGTTTTCTATTAAGTCTGCTTACCATCTGCTGATCCCTGATGTGCATAAAAATGAGCTTTGGAGGAATGTTTGGAATCATAAACTTATCCCTAAAATTAATATGTTTTGGTGGGCTGCTGTTCATAAAAAAATCTTAACTCAAGATAATTTACAGAGGAGGGGATTCACTCTGGTAAATAGGTGTTTTCTATGTTTTGAGGAGGAAACAATCTCTCATTTATTCCTCCACTATGATTTTGCCCAGGAAATATGGAATTCTATCTTAAGGAATTTTGGCATTCAATGGGTTTGTAATCCTGATATTAAGGAAGTCATTGCCAACTGGTGCCCTACTTTCTCTCATCCTTGGCTTGTTGAGCTTTCGAATCAAACTCTGCCTTGTCTTGGTTGGACTTTATGGAAGGAGCGTAATAATAGAATTTTTAGGGAGACTACTAGGGATACCTCTCAAGTCCTTCATTCTTTTTCTAAGATCCTTATGGAAAGTGTGATCAATTGCCACATCAAAACTGCAGAAAAACCTCTTTCTCAAGAAGAAGAGCAAATTGTAACCAATTGGAGAATTCTAAACCAAATTCTGGCTCATAATAATTCCAAACAGCTGCAGAGATTAAATACCAAATGGATTGCCCTAAAGCCCCATTGGCTCAAATTAAACTTTGATGGGGCTTCTAAGGCTTATGGTAAGGCTAGTGGTGGTGGGATCATAAGAGATGACAAAGGATGGTTGATTGTTGCTTATGCTGGCATGATAGGTTTTCAAAGCAATAATTTTGCTGAAGCTGCTACTCTTTTATGGGGTGTGAAGTTGGCTATCTCACTCGATATCCAACAATTGTATATTCAGGGGGATTCTAAGTTGATTATCGATGCTGTTACTAACACGTCAACTTGTGGCTAGAAACTGAAAGATATCATAGTTGATATCCAGATCCTTATGCAATGGATCTCTAGAGTTGATATCTCTCATATATATAGAGAGGGAAACGGGGTTGCTGATGCCCTTGCTGACTATGGCCAGCAATTTTCAAGTTGGCGATGTTGGCACCAAGTTAAGAATATCCCTTTAAACATAACAGATTTAATTCAAAAGGAGCTGACTTGTCAAGGATGACTCATCATACTAAGAAAGATAGTTTGTTCTGTCAGTTTTGTTGGAAGATGCTGACATGTATCTCAAAGTACATGCTTTTATGTACTTCGTTGCTCAATGTCACTTCAGCATTATTACTCCCTTGTGTTAAGGCAAGTTATTTATTTGCTAATTATAGCAAATTCCTAATCATTATGTTCGAGTATGGGAAGGGCAGGCTTCAATTGGTTTTTTGAAAGGCGGCTCTAATTAATGATAATTACTGTAGCCCTATTATCATAATTCCTTATCAAGCTAATACTTTTACCTTTCACATTTACTCTGTGAATTTCTGGTTTTGGTGGTTCTATTTTATTGTTTGGAAATCTAAAATGGGAGGTGATCAGATTTGTATGGAGCCTATTTCCTATTGCGAATTCAAAGACAATGTTGTGGTCTGGCACTACTGCAAGGAAGGTGGTATCAACCTTTTTTTGGAATGACTTAATGGTTATGATGAGAATTTGTCTGAACAATTCGCTCGCACCTGGCAAAACCGTAGAGTCACTGTTGGGAGAATTGGTTTTGAGATTTTTGAGAAAGTTATTGTTATGGCGATAGGTCTTTCTACTAAGGGGACCAAGCTGCAAAGGAAAGAGAAAGTGGTGGACCATTCTAACCAGAAATTGTTCCTTGGGGAAGGTGAAGAACTTGTTCCCTACCAGGGAGGGTTTGAACGGGCCAAGCTGCCAGAGCCGTGGGATGAAATGTGTTTCCTCCTCATGAAATACTTTACCCTGGAGGGTCAGTTTACTAGGTTTTACAATTAGCACCTTCCTTTACTTAATCATTTTAGACTTAATGCTCACATTAGTTTCCCATTCTATTTACTGTCTTCTCTTGAGCATTCGGTTTTTAGGGCTACTGTTAAGTCGGCTAAGAAACCCTCTAAGAAACCCGTGCCCCTGCATCAAGGTCTTATCCTCTGCTTATACAATTTTTATCTTACTTTGGAGCTGCCTAAGCCTATCCAGACCCATAGCGATGAAATTTCTACCAATCCTGATGATACTGTCGTCTCTGAAGAGCTTGAGCCTTGCCCTTCCCTTGCTTCTCATAAATTGAAAGGGGTTTCTTTTTCGCTGTCCAATGAGGAAACTACCATGGTGACCGTTACGCACACTTCGGCCTCCAAAGGGAGTGTGAAAAGTAAGAAGAGGAAAATAAGGGAGATTGAAGAGGATACTATGGGGACCTCTATAAATCTTAGCAGTACTCCTGTGGGACCTGGCAGTACATCTACTTTATCTGCTAAAGAAAAGAAGGGGGTTTATCTTCTAGGGTTAGGAGGTCAGGTAGGATTGCTGGAAAACCTGCGCCCAAAGCTAAACTTATTGATTATTCTGAGAGTGCTTCTGATGCCTCCACCCAGGGGGATGATACTAAGGACTTTGAAGTCCAAGAGATTTCTGAAGATGCTGAGGGCAAGAACGTGGATAAACTGACTGATGTTTCGGGAGGTGCTGTTGCTGACTCTGAGGACAATGTTGATGAAGGGGGGAAGATGTTTGTGGAGGAAGCTGCTGATGAGACCGAGGAAGGTGATGGCCACGAGCATGACATTGCTATCTTAAGGGGTCAGGTGGAGAAGTTGGAACAATTAATTAACAATGTGCTCAGGAAAACTATGTTGCTTAATCTTTCTATGTTGCAAGATATTGGGACTACTGCTGCTGATGACAAAGAGGAGAATTTCAAAAAGTTGGATGAATTTATTGAAACTTTGGCTAAAAGATGGGGGAATGTTTCTCCCTAGTTCTATTTTATATTATGCTTTCTGTTCTTTGCTACTTTATATCTACTGTCTTTAGACTGGTTATGTTGTTTATGCTGTCTATGCTAGTTAAGTGGGTTATGTTGTAACTGTTTCGAGGCTCTTTTGTTCTTTTGCCTCTTGGGTTTCTTTTTGCTATACTGCAAGGGTTCACCACCTTATTATATCAAAAACATTTTAATCCTAAGTTTACTAAATAAATTTATCTAATCTAAGGATCTCTTTAATAACTCTAAAATTTAAGTAATGGACTCAACCATACAATTCTATTCTCAAAGTAACATTCCTAATACAAACAAGGTATAATAATTTTGACTAAGAGTTCTTATCCCTAAACCCTTTTGAGCCTATGTGATATAATTAAAACTTAGGGACAATTTCCCCTTTAGGTATTACAACTCATATTTCATGCCTAGACTATACTATAATGTTTGAAAGTCCACTCTTGCTTTTTTCCCCTTCCTATATGACTATCCTTACTAATATGTTTGTGATAAATTGCATCCATGTAAAAATAAAGAAACTTGTTTCCATGTAATAATTAAAACAATAAGGAGAAATTTTGGGCCTTCCTTTGGATAATAATGGGATTCAAACATAAGCAATTTCTAAGAATTTTGTCTTTAAGTCTAAAAATTTATCATCCTTTCCTTCTAGGGGTTCAAAGAGTGTATAAGGAATGTTAATGATAAGTCACATCTCTACTTAAAGCTCATAGTCATGTTTAAAAGCAATATTTATTGTTAACACCTAGTTGAGTCCTTCATTAAAATCTAAATCAGGCATCCATCGATAATGGCTATACATGGCCTTAGAAGAGGAGACATTTTGAACTTCATATTTCTTGTGAAAGAAATCACTAATCTCTTTGAATGTGGTGGCATTTGTAGACACATTGTTTAGAGTTGCATATCATATAAGCCTAGGCTATGTAGAATATTAGAGATTGCAAGTAGAAGAAAGGCATTGGTTATGCTTGTGAACCTTTGTGTTTGCTACTTATCACGCCATGTTGGTTAGAATTAATTTTCATGAAACTATGGAATTGAATTTAATGTGAGAGTTTCTTGAGAATGAAGAAATATTGAGATGAGTATAAATCACAATAACTATATGAATTACATCTATGCCAATAAGTTATATCTTGACTTAAAATCATATAGTTTACTAACTAGAGTTTTAGTGGACCTACTAAGACTTTGTATTCCATTTCACATTGATTTTGTTGTGGATGACATAAATTTGAATCTATATCAAAAAGACATTTCTTGTACAAATTAACAAGATTTCCCATAAAATTTATGGCAATCTATGTATCATCACGTTGTTCCTATCATTAATGCTAAGATTAGATGGATTTTGTAAAGCATTGTTTATCATTGATTTATCTCTCATAATTTTCTAAATACAAGTCGTGTTATGATCCAAAGAGAATATGTTGTTTCTGTATGCTTATTTGTATTCCTATGTGATATAATAATTTGATTCAAGGTTATTATAAATAGAGAGTATATGCATTAGATCTGATGACATACCTAGTTGCCTTAGAAGATTGTTAGAAATGAAGATGAACAACTATAGAATAGAAATCTAATTTCAATTGTTATAACTATTAATCCAATGCAGAACCAAATGGAGATTATAGGAAATCAAATCAGAAATACAAAGAAATAGGAACACAAGAGTTGAACACATAACACAGTGTTTACATGGAGAAACCCTTTTGGGAAAAACTCCACACAAGAAGAGATGCATCAGTTTGTATTAACTTCAAAAGAGTTTACAATACATCAACAATGACCTCCTCTTCAGTCTTCAATCTAACAACACTTAATTTTCTAGTCTCAACTCTCTACAACACAACAACCATAATACAATGCCCTCATTAAAAGAGTGTTTCCATTTAGGGGAAAAACCCTAACATGATTTCTACCATAAGATCTATGACCTAATGATGAATGGTCTAGATTGACTATGAAATTACAATATTTTACAAGGCAATTTCCAAAAAAAATTCTTCAAGGGTGATCCTCTGTCAAGTAATAGGATCCAAATGTAGCTGAAACAAGGCTGCTTCTTAGTAAATACATCTTCCCTTATGAAAATTTAGAAACAACAATAGAATTAATTAATTACATTAGATTTACAAGGTTGATTGCACCTTAATCCAAACATTCTCCCACTTGACATCATACATTGTAAATTCATCCATAAGAAAACATAAAATAATTAAGCACTAGGAACAAGGCCCATGACCTCCCTGCACCATGTAAACTTCTCTATGCTCATAGGTTTAGTAAGTGAATCTACAACATTCTCCTAAGTGCCAATCTTCTTCAGCTCATTCTACCCATTAACAATCAATTCATGAACAAACTGGTATTGAACATCCACATGCTTTATCGTGCATGATACATAGGATTCTTAACCAAACATATCACACTCTATCTATTACAACCAATTTGAATAGTCTTACAATCAAAACCAATACCTACACACAATCTTTGTAACCAAACTACCTCCTTAGAGACATGGGTAGTTTCCATGTGCTTTGCTTCAGTGATCAACAATGCAACCGTATGCTGCCTCTTACTCATCCAACTCACTACTCCTCCAAACAGAGTAAATACATACCCACTCATGGACCTTCGACTATCTAAATCACCTGCCTAATCTACATCAACATAACCATGTATGTCTAATGTCTTTTCCAATTTTCTAGTACCAGAATAAAACAAATAGTAATTAGAAGTACTACACCCTCTTTGCACAATTCTAATACTGTCTACCTAGGTTAGACATAAACCTACTCAAAATTCCCACTGCTTGGGCAATATCTCATCTAGTGCAAACCATTGCATACACCAAACTTCCTACAACACTAGCATATGACACCTTAGATATATCCTCTAAATCATCTTCATTCTTCCTAGACACATATCTAATGAAAGCTTAGTACCAACTGATGAAGAAATTCTAACTAGATTGCAAACGTGCATACTAAATTTGTTCAGAATAGTATCAACAGACTCTATGATAACCAAAACTTTCTATTTACTTGATCGCTTTTGACCTCCATCCCCAGAATAGACTTGGCTACTCCCAGATCCTTCATCATAAACACACCTAAAAGTTGGGCTTTCAGCTCACTAATCACACCCTTAGTGTTACTGAAAAATAACATATCATCCAAATACAAGGTAATAATTGGTATATGATCATCAATACATTGAATGTAAATACAACGATCCTCTTTGCTTCTAACAAAATCCAATTTCAAAACAAAAGAGTCAAAATTTTGATGCCACATTTGGGGAGATTGTTTTAAACCATAAAGAGACTACTTTAATCTACATACCCAGTGTTCTTTCTCCTTTACTTCAAACCCTATAAGTTGTTGCATGTAAATTTCCTCTTCCAAGTCTTTGCACAAAAAAGTTGTTTTAACATCCATTTGCTCAATCTCAAAGTCATTAGAAACAACAATAGATAACATAAATCTAATCAAGGATAATTTAGCAACATGAGAGAACATTTCACCAAATCAACTCCCTCTCTTTGGGAGTAGCCCTTGGCCATCAGTCTAGCCTTGTACTTCTCCAATGAATTGTCTACTCCAAAAAATTTCTTGAAGATCCACTTACATCTTATGGCCTTTCTACCTTTGGGCAAATGCACAAGATCCCAAGTGTCACACGAGTCTAATGCCATCATCTCCTCCAACATGCCAAGACTCAATATCAATTGAATCTATAGCCTCCCTACAAGATATAGGTTCATCATTAGTACTTAACAAAGCAAATATACAACAAAAATATGGTGATCTATGCCTATCAACTGGATTCTATTGTCTTGTAGATCTTTTGGGAATAGGAGTAAGGGGCTCTTCTTATTCTTGAGCTTGCTCAACTTATTCTTGGTTATCTTCCCCAACCTCTTTAGTTTTCTTGAAGTAACCTCACATGAACCCTCTTCTTCTTCATGTTCATCCTCCTCATCCTCAAATCCATCTCTCTTTTCTTCCAAAGGTGCATCTTCATGCTTACTCTCAAAGTGCACTCTCCTTTCCTTATCTTTTTATCTTGGTTGTTTAGAATCTGAAATAAATCAAAGTTACCTAAAGATGACATCTCTAGAATAGATAATATTATGGTGTAGTGGATTCCAAAGCTTATAACCTTTAACATTATCACCATATCCAATGAAAATGCACTTTTCAGCTTTTGGGTCTAATTTATATCATTTTTCTTTAGCCACATGAACATAAGTCTCATAGCCAAATACCCTTAAATGTGAAACAAAAGGTTTCTTACCTATCCATGCTTCACAGGGAGTTATTTCAAGAGCCTTGCAAGGAGATTTATTCAACAAGTAACAAGCAGTACTCACAACTTCTGCCCAAAAGTAGTTTTTCCACCGTGAACCACTTAGCATACTTCTGGCTCTTTCCATGATTGTTTGACTCATCCTTTTTACCACTCCATTCTACTATGGAGTATATGGAGTAGTCTTATGTCTAACAATTCCTAGATACTTATAAAATTCATCAAAGTTCTCAGAACAATATTCCCCTCCATTGTCAGATCTCAAAACCTTTATTTTACAATTTGATTATTTTTCAACTAAGGCTTTAAATTATTTAAACTTAGTGAATACTTCAAATTTATGTTGCATAAAATAAATCCAGGTAAATCTCTAGACATCATCAACGAAGGAAACACAATATCTACATTTTCCAATTGATTCCACATCCACATGACCAAAAACATTTGAATGAATAAGTTCCAATTTATTCTTAGATTTATAACTACTTGAAGGAAATGGATTTCTATTTTGTTTTCCAAACACACAATGTTTACAAAAACCAAGACTCTCATTAGAATAAGATAAACCGTCTAACAATTTTTTATTCAAAATGGTTTTTAAACCAATTTCATTTATGTGGCCCAATCTATGGTGCCACAACATACAAGTATTTTTAGATTTTCTAGTTACAATGGTAGAGTTATAAACAATAGTGGCTTCTAGCTTAAATAAAGTCCCCTTCCTTTTCCCTCTTGCTATCACCAAACTCCCTCTTACTAATCTACAACCATGCTTATCAAATGTTACATGTATTCCAATATCATTCAACTTAGAAATTGAAATCAAATTCCTAGCTAAACCTAGAATATGCAAAACACTAGGGAGGGTTTTTATCCTCCCATCACTGAAACACAACTGTACCTTGTCTCAACCAATGATAGGATATGAAATATTGTCACCAAGGTATACTTCACCTCCATCATACTTCTCATATATGGAAAACCATTCTTTATGAGGAGTCATATGATAGGAGCAACCCAAGTCAATCAACCACTGTTCATTAGACATAACACTGCAAGAAGAAATCAAAACATCATCACCTAAATATGAGGACTTCACTATGAAGGAACCAAACTACTTTTTCTATTCCAGCATTCCTTCTTCACATGTCCCCTCTTTCCATAGTTCCAACACTTAACTTTGTTCTTTTTCTTGGGAGTCTTAGATCCGCCCTTAGAACTATCCTTGGGTCCCTTCTGATCTCCCTTTTGTCCTCTTTCCATGGACCTTCCCCATAACATGGAGTGTATCCTTTGAACTATCCATAGCCTTCTTTCTCATTTCTTGTGCCCACAGAGTTGCAACAACCGCATCCAGTTTCGTATCTTCAAGATTAGTACTAATAGTAAGGATAAAATTTTCCCATGACTTAGACAAAGAACAAGGTAACATGACACATTTACCTTCTTCATCTATCTTAAGATCAATAGAAGCCAACTAATTCAAAATCAAATTAAATGTATTCAAATGCTCTGCTATCGAATCACCTTCCTTCATTTTAAGTGAAAATAACTTTCTTTTTAGATAAAGTTTGTTTACCATAATTTTGGCTTGGTAGATCTCACCCAACCATTTCCATAATGCAAATGTAATCTTTTCTTCATCAAAGGCATTTAGTAGGACAAAATCTGCAAGACACAATCAAATTGTACGTTGTGCCTTTTTGTCCATCTTTTCCCACTCATCTTGACTAATTGCATTGGCTTTATTTTATTTTTTTGTAGCCAACCATTGATCTCTTTCTTCAAGTATATCCTCCATTTTCAATTTCCATAGCTCATAACATGTTCCATTAAATTTTTCAATGTCCAATCAAGATGAGGATGCGGCCATGACTTCTACACAAATCTGTAAAATATATTTCAACCAAAAATCCCACTACAACTCAAAAAACCTTCACACTTTCACCAAAGACATAGAATTGACCAAACTTTGATACAAAATGTTAGAAATAAAGATGAATAACTATAGAATGGAAATATGATTTCAACTATTACAACTTTTAATCCAGTGTAGAACCAAATGGAGATTATAGGAAATCAAATCAATAATACAAAGAAATAAGGGAACAAAAAAACCAAACACATAACACAGTGTTTATGTATAGAAACTCTTATGGTAAAAAATCCACACAAGAAGAGATGCACCAATCTGTATTAACTTCAATAGAGTTTACAATACATCAACAATGACCTCCTTTGCAGTCTTCAATCCAAGAACACCTATTTTTCCAGTCTCAACTCTCTACAACACCACATCCATAATACAATGCCCTCATTAAAAGAGTGTTGGCATCTAGGACAAAAAACCCTTACATAACTTCTACCGTTAGATCTACGACCTAATGATGAATAGTCCAGATTGACTATCAAATTACAATATTTTACAAGGCAATTTTCTAAAAAAATTCTTCAGGGGTGATCCCTTGTTAGGTACTGGGATCCAAATGCAGGTGAAACAAGATCACTACTTGGTGAATACATCTTCCCTTATGGAAAATTAGAAACAACATTATGAGTAATTAATTACATAGGATTTACAAGGTTGATGGCACCTTAATCCTAACAAAAATAACATCTTATGGCATGCAATGATTAATAAAACGACTTCCAGAAAATTAGAAAAATCAAATTCAACAATCTGTGCTAGTGTACTTTCTTGCTTGTGTTGAAATGGGATTTGGAATGGGTAATGACATCCATCAAGCATATGGGATAGAGGAATTTCAACAAAATTAGAGTTGCGACTGCCTAAGTTGACAAGCATGCAAAATGTGGAAACATAATCAAGGCATGTGAACTATTTGACAAAATGCCTCAAAGAGATGTTATCTCGTGGAATGCAATGATTGTAGGATAGACACAAAATGGATTTGTTTTAATGGCTTTGGAAACTTTCAATTAAATTCAATTGACAAGGTAAAGCCAAAATTTCTTTATACTATGGACAAATTGCATCAACTAATAACACCCATAAGTTTTATAATTCATAAATTTCACATCTTGATAATAAAGTAATTAATTTAATAGTTTAATAACACTAATTCCAATCAAAGGCTAGAGATATGAATGCATTGTGGAGTTGGGGTCTGTTACTTAATGTACATATTTATAAGTTGATTCAGGGAGAATGATGATTGCAGAAGAATATTGTAGACACCTGAAAGTGGTCACAACCACCTTCATCTATTTTCCACATTCTAAACATGACAACCCACACCACTTCACCCAACACACATGTTAATTAAATAATTTATAATTATCTAATTAATGTTTTCTTGTCTTTCCCCAATCACTAAAAATTAATTTCTTATACTATAGTTCAAAAATTAAATATTTTGACAACTATAGTTCATATGCACTACCAAAAAATTAAATAAACATCCCTATTTATTTAATTCCCTATTTTGTGCACTTTTGATTACTTTTAGTAATCATCATTGTTTTCCTCTTAATCATGTGCACATGGGTTAATTAAAATTAACTCACAATTACATCTCCCCATATTTCTAGATGTCCATTTGTCATTCATGTACATGACAAGTGGTACTTTGGAAGCATGGGCAAATCTTCCAAAAAGAGTACATTTGTCCCATTTTCTTCTCATCCACTCCAAGTGTCACTATTCACAAAATTTTAAATTCTATGTGGCACTATTCCTCCACTATTCATCTAATTTTAAATTACACTTGTCATCTCCTCCAAATTTTAAATTAGATCACAAAATCCAAATCATACCTTTTCATAAATGAAGTCTTATATGTCATACACCTACCCAATCCTAGCCATCCATCCATTCAACCATTCAATTCCATCCATTGATATTCCCTTAAATCTTGGAGCATTTCCCTCATCCAACCTCTTCATAACACTTATCCAATTCTCCTTGCTTGAGGATCTTCAAGCAATTTGAGCCCTTGATCTCTCAATTCAATCATAGCTCTCCATCCTCACCTCCAAAAATCTATAAATTGAGCCTCTCCCATCCATTTCCAACAAGCACTTATAATGTAATGAAATTTTGCCACATTGAGCACTCACATATAGAAATTTAGCATATAATATAGCATGATATCATATCATTAGGGCAAATGAATAGAATTGCATAGAGATAGGGTGCAAGTGTAGTTAGTGTATGCATTTCTATTTAGTCTTAACTTGAGGTTGCATGGGTTAGTGAATTGGATAGGTTAGATAGATCCTAGCTTGTTCTACATAGTTCACTCTTTCTTGTACACATTTTTGGCACACCAGGTGGGACCCCCACCATCTTAACCTTCACTTTTTTGTTTGTTTTTGGCTTGTTTTCATGTTTATAGGTTGGATCAGCACTGGATTTTTGCAGACTAGCGCCTAGCAGCCGTCTGTCAGTGCCCAAACCTCCTGAATTAGCGCTGGGTTCTGTAGGTCTTTTGACACACTTTAGTGTATGAATTCTACCATTTAGAGCCTATCTTGCTTGCTTCAGCGCCTGGTCCCAAGGAGGTATAAAGTGGTTATTTCATCTTTTCCTTGCATCTTTGTGACTTTATTGTAATTTTATGTGATTGCTAATCCTACTAACAACAAATTTGTAAGTTTTATCTCTCTATTTTATAGAATTTAGTCAAATAACAAGTCATTATAAGGTCCAGTTCATTTTAGTGCCCAACCTAAGCGTAGTTGCACCCATCTCTACCATATTAGCACCCAATTTTTGGGAGTCACTTAAACTTGTACTTTCATTTGTTTAGGGGCTAATCACTAAGTTTTTAGGTTTTATGATGAACTAACCATGCTAATAAACACTTTTGCAGACTTTTGCTCTTTGTTTTGCAAGTTTGGATCATTCTACAAGCCTTCATACTACCCCTACTAGATCAATGCCCATAAAATCTGCATTAGCGCCCAACTAACTAGATTCAGTGCCCAAACTCAAAGGTATAACAATTTAGTTTCAACACTTAGTTTCTCTGGTTTAGTGCCTAACTCACTAGAGTTAGCACTTAAACACTCTGTCTCAGCGCTTGGCTCTATTAGCGTCAAGACAATCTGTTTCAACACCTAGGTTCTGTTTCATACATTTGCTAGGTTATTTGTATTTGTTTGGACTAGTTTCTTATTTTGTAGCATCCTCCGCTTGTCCAAGACCTCTTGCAAAACTACTAACACTTGTGTGCACCCCCATTGGTCAAAGAATCATCTTTTTTATCTCTAAGTTAGGCACATTTATTTTGGGGATAAAATGAACTTGTATGCTTTGCCTTAGGATCACTTTGAGGTGTATGCTCTCTCCTTGCACCATTTGGCAATCTTAGACATCAAAAACCTTGATTTGATCTAATCTTTATTTCTTGTTCATCCTAGGATCTTTGATGTGTATGCTCTCCCCTTACACTTCATGCAATCTTGGGTGACCAAAAGCATCTTGGATCCTTCCCTTTAGGGGCCTTACCTTGGAATTCATTCCCAAGGGTATGACCTCAACCACGTGTTTTGACGTGGTATAAAAATATTGTGAGAATCAAAAGACTCACTTCAAAGGAAGGATCCTCTCCCCCTTGTAAAAACCCTAAGACCCTTGGTCCGCTGAGACTTGTGTTGGTTGGCACTTGGTTGGATAGGGACACCTCCATTCATGGATTCATCCCCCATACCTTGTGTATATTGGGACACCCCCTAGAAGCCTTGTTTATCCTAGTTAAGATATTCAACCATCATATCCTTAAGTGCATTACAGCGGCATGGATGAGAAGAGCTCATGTTTGTACCTTCATTGGTTGAGATAGAATACACTTTGGGTAAGACTTTTGTCTCCAAAGTAAGGGGTGTAAGGTGGTCCATGACCTTACATTCCCTACCTATCCAAGCAATGATAAATGGTATCAAGGGGATGGAAACCACCATTATCTAGTTAGTGGGGGTTGAAGTCAGACCCAAGTGAGTCTGCGGGATATGACACACCTTGCTTGACTAAATACTAGGTTTGTAAACAAGTGTTTGGTGTGTTTTCTTGTGAAATACCCATATTTTCCATTTGTCATCCTCGAAGGTTCATAGCCGCTCGCACCCATTTCCAAAAAAAAGAGTCAAATCAACCATTATGTTTGTTGATTGAAATATCTTGCCAAATCTCAAACACAAACATTCCAAAAATTAAGACAATTTCTTTTAGCAACCATTTTTCATCCATCAGCACCTATCCACCCTCTATCAGAGCCTATTTGGCCTCTGTTAGTGCCATGTTTGATCTATGTCAGCACCTAGTAGGCTCATTTTAGCACCTAGTCAGGTGGATTAGTGCCCATCTGACGTCCTTTAGTGTCCATATAGACTTTGTCGGTGCCTAAACCCTCTATTTTAGCACCTAGTTTGGAAATATCACAAAACCTAAGGCATTTATCATTTTGGTCATCAATTTGGTCCTCTCACTTCACCTAACATCCTTTTTGCATCCAAATCCACTCATATTATCACTATTTTTGATCATCCATGTCCACTTAGACTTTAACTTGTGATCCAGTCATTATTTATAAAATTAACATCCATTATCCTAAATCAAATCAACCTCCATCATCCAAATCAAATCAACTTTCATCCAAATCCAACTATCCAAATTAATCATCCAACAAATCCAACCCAATCTTTCTAAAGTTAGGATCTAGATCATTTCATCCTCTTGTTCATATTAGGCTTAAGAACTTGTCTATCTTAAGTTTAATATAAACTCAAAATCATCCCACTTGGATAAACTAGCTTAGGAACTTAGACACTTCCTAATTTGGTGGATTTTAAGAACCATGTCTTCCTTGGCGCGTCTTGTCTACCCCAAGTAAGACAATCCCGTTATCCCCTAGCTTAGGCTCTTTGTCCACCCTAATCTTGTAAGGATAACAAGATTTGAACTTAGGAAAATCATCATCCCTAAACATTTGGCCACATCATCCAACCCTAATCCTAGTCATTCTTTTATGCCTCCCATCAATTGATCACAAGCCAAGAGAAAAATGGATTCTCGATATCAACCCCTCTCTCCACATGGCTCCACCACAAGCAATATGGAGGGATACATCCACCAACCTGAAATGGGTGAAGCATTCATATCACAACATATCTATTCCCCCACATCTGTCAATTTCCTTAATGAGAGGGGATTACATCATAAATTCAACCAATTCCTTGACAATCATAAGGATGAATTACTTGAACGCCTTATTGAACAGGGAGCATGCCTCCCTCATTTGTTTGACCAAGACAAACTCAAAGAAATCATTCATGATAAGCCACCATCACCCATCCTTGATCAACCATGGGGATGCATTCCTAATCCCAACAACCCCATCTATGATAATCCATGGGCTAACTTCACCACAACTACCAACACCATCCATACCATTGATAAAAATGTAGGGGGTCATACCTTTTCACAACCACAAATGTCGAATCATCCTTATGGTCTACCATATAGTATGCTACCATCCAAATTTCTAATTTTTGTGATACCATCTAACACAAGCACACTTTCCATGCCACCCTCGTCAAACATTCTTTAAAACATTTCCAATACCAACACCATTCCACAAACACTTCCCCCTTGAACATTCCACAAAGGACGATCATCACCCACACAATGTTACCCCCATGGTGCCTTCACAAGCACCCCTCCAATCACAACATCCATTCACATCTCAACCACACCATCAAACTCAAAATCCCCTAACAAGCTATATGAATCCTATGCAAACATATCATTCAAGCACTCATCAACAACCTCCCCATAGTGCTTCTATGCAACATTAACAATCACCCTTCCAATCACAACATGTATATCATTCATCCACTCACACCCAACCACAACATCAAACATATGGATCCCATGTCTATTCACAAGCTATAGGTCTACCTCCATTTATCCCACAATAATATGTCATCCCTCAACAACTATCATCATTCCATCAACAATTGCAACAACCACCACTTCAATCCGCATCACAATCTCCCTTGCCAGTCCTTTCGATCAAGAATGACAAGAAATGAAAAATTCTCTCAAGAACCTCCAACTAGGGACTCAAAAGAAACATTATAAGTTCAAAGACTTTTGTCCCTATCTGTTTGATCGAAACATGACAACCATACCTTTTCCTCATCACTTTGAAGTACCTAAATTTGATAAGTACAAAGGAAAAGGAGATCCTCGTGACCACATCAAGGAGTTCTTCATGGCATGCCAAGAAGTGTCCTATGATGATCAATTCCTTCTTTGTATTTTTCCATGAAGCTTAAGAGATCAAGCCCTCGAATGGTTTATGCACTTGCCTTATGGATCCATCTCCACCTTCATCGACTTATCAAAAAAAATTGTCACCTATTTATCATACAATGTAGAGCATGAAATCACCATTCTCAACCTTTGCAATACCAAACAACGAAATGGTGAAAGTTTTGCCACATACTTACAAAGATGGAGAGCCCTTGCTAGTAGGCTACCTTGGACAACACTCAAAAAATAACTTGAGCATAATTTTATCAAAAAATGGAACCAAGAAATGGCCTTCCACTTACAAGTACATTGTGCATCCACCTTCGAAGAAATCATAGAGAAAGGTGTCACCATCGAAAAATCCCTTATAGCGAAAGGTTTGGTTAAAATCTACAATCAAAATGATAACGAAAAACCATCCAATGACAAACCTAAATTTTGGGCTAAGAACAAAAATGCCACAGGAGATGGAGCTATTGATTCCAAGTTCATTCAAATAGTCACTCTTAAATCTAAAGAGGCACAAATTGTACAAAATGTTTCAGACAATGTCTCGATGCAATCTGCCCCACCAAAATGAAATCCTCCCAACAATCCAAAACATAAGTACACCCCTTTGGGTGAACCTCTCGAAGTTGTGTTCCAAAAACTTGTCCAAGATAACATGGTTGAGTTTACCACAACCAAACCCTTTGATGAAAACCAACCTAAACCTGCATGGTACAAGGAAAATGAGTATTGTGACTATCATCGTATCAAAGGACATGCCACGAGAAAATGTATGAAGTTGAAGAAGTATATTCAAGACCTCGTCAATCGTTGTGATATCCAAGTGTAAGGAAACAACAATACCTCACCCAATGATGGCTTAGGAGTCTACCAAGACCCCCTTCCCAATTACAATAACCAATCTACATCCAAATCATCATCCTCCAACACCAATCCTAATAACCAAGCGAACAACATCAACTATAACAACGTTCCACCTCCTTACGATAATGTAGTAGGCCAGATTGATTTTGACTCTACTCATATTTAAACCATCCAAATTAAAAGCACTACCCTTGAATGTATCATTACCACCTGACATGGGTGTGTAACCATCAAGGGACCATCCCCATCCTCCACCACTACCACTTCCAAATATAAGCTCCTCGACCATCTTGGGAAGATCCCCACACAAATCTCCATCTTGGAACTTGTTAAGAAATCCACCATCCATCACAAAATCCTTGATAAAGCTCTCCAAGAGTCCCATGTCCCCACCGACATTCCACCCGCACAATTCCAAAACCTAGTGGACCAATTGTCCTCATCCTACCATCTCACTTTCAGCCAATCTGACAATGCCACCTATCGACCCCATGCATAACAAAGCACTCCATATCAAAGTACAAATCACCAACCATAAAGTCAAGAGGGTCCTCTTGGATAATGGATCTAGTTTGAATATATGTACATTAAAGTTCCTAAAAATTTGGGGTATTCAATAGGTGACTTGAATATTTGATTATCTCCATCAAAGCATATGACAATACAAATTGTGAATCAGAAGGTACCATATGTCTCCCTATCAAGTTGGGTCCTCTCATGTTACCCACTCTATGTCATGTAGTTGATCTTGACCTCCCATACAATCTTCTCCTAGGTTGACCATGGTTACATGCGATGCAAGCCGTTCCCTCACCTATCACCAATGTCTTAAGTTTCCTCATATTGGTGTCAAAGTCACTATTCCCGTTGATCAACAACCATTTGAGTATTGTAAAGCTTTAGAGGTTGTCTATGATAGACAATTTCATTGCCCAATCACTTATGGGGAACATCTCAAAGACCCCTCATCCATACCATCCACCTCACCTCATCCTTCATCCACTCCATCTATCACCATTGATTCATCACATGCTTCCACTTCATCTTCTACTCTGACCCCTCAAGTATTCCAAGTCAAGATGATAGACAAAGGGTATGGTGAATATGAGCTTCATAACACGTTTCATGTGGGACAATTACCTTTGTCCCCCCGCTCCCATGGCTGTCACCTACAGAAGAAGGCTTAAGAACAATAACTTAAGGTTGGTGACAAGATCCCCTTTGTCCCATCACAAGTCTCTCTTGAGAAGAAGTCATAGAAACATCCTTGAATGATTGGTCATACCATGATGAGACCCCTCCAGCAAAAGCAAATCTTGAATATTTCAACGAAAAATATCCTGTACCATTCCAAATATGTACCAAGATGCCTAGGACCATGGAAAAGCTCTTGGCATCAATGAACAAGGCACCACAAAACCTATTCCAGTTGATCCCACATCTCCCAAGCAATATGCTAAGTATTTTGGTTTAGGATACGCATCACCCACTGTGACAATCCATGGACCTACTAAAACTTTTGTAGAGGTGGTCAAATCCTCTTCTATTGTTAAGAACATTACTCCAAGTGTCATTATAGATTCATGTAAAGATCTTGATATTTCATGCATCTTCCCCAACAACACCATCTTCCTCATCGACATTCCCCTCATTCATCCTAATCTCATTGCCTAGGATTATCGAGGACTGCCACCTCTCGACATGTTCTAAAATGACGAGGCCCTCTCTGCATTCCTAGAACTTTGCAAAACCTCACAATATAACATATTCTTTCACTTTAATGCCTACTTTAGGGAAGAGGAGATCCTTAATCCAAATAAAAAATCAAAAAATAGAAAATCATCCCCTAGTGAAAACCTCTTTTAGGTGCTATTGAACATAAAAGAGAAAAATAAAGATGTATCTCCTAGTGAAAACCTTTCTAAGGCGCTAGGAGGAGAGCATCTCCATATCCCCTCCATACCTTCTTACTAGCAGGAGTGTTCCACTATCTTGATTGAAGGCACACAAGAAATCAACCTCGGCACACAAGATGAGCCTAAGCTCACCCACATTGTAGAAAGTCTTGCTATCTAAGAAAAATCCAACATTTCAATCATACTCTAAGAGGCACCCAATGTATTTGATTGGTATTATGTAGACATGTCAGGATTGGATCCTTCCTTAGTGGTCCATCATCTTGTGGTACATCCAGAAGCATGACCAGTCAAAGAGAAACTCTGCAGGATGCATCCTCAAGTCACCCTACTCATCAAAAAAGAATTACAAAAACTATTAGAGGTTGGATTCATTCACCCTATAGACTACCCTGAATGGGTCTCCAATATTGTTCTAGTTACTAAGAAACCTAGGGGCATCCGAGTCTGTACAAATTTTTGAGATCTCAACAAAGCATGTCCAAAAGATGACTTCCCACTTCCTAATATTGACATCATTGTGGAACTCACAGCTGGGCATGAAATGCTCTCCCTAATGGATGGATTCTCGAGATATAATCAAATTAGAATTACCTCTGAAGATCAACATAAAACAACCTTCACATGTCCTTGGGGTACTTACTACTGGCAAGTCATGCCCTTTGGCCTTAAAAATGCAAGAACAACTTATCAACGAGCCATGACCACTATTTTCCATGACATGCTGCATAAAATCATCGAGGACTATGTAGATGACCTCCTTGGGAAATCAATAACAAGAGAAGAACACCCGGAGGTTCTACGACAAATATTTGAATGCCTTCAGGAATACAAGTTCCACCTCAATCCTAAGAAATGTATCTTTGGCGTCACATTGGGCAAAATCTTGGGATTCATCATCTCACATAGAGGTGTTGAAGTGGATCCGGCTAAGGTCACCACTATAATAGAAATGCTACCACCCAAGAGTCTTAAACAACTTTGTAGCCTCCAAGGCAAGCTCTAGGCTATCCGAAGGTTCATCTCTCAACTCGCAGATAAATGCCAACCTGTTGCCCACTTGCATCTTAAGGAAGTGTATTTCAAATGGGATCAAAGTTGTCAGCAAGTATTTGACTGCATCAAGGAGTATTTGGGTTTGCCCCCAGTCCTTATGGTACCCATCCCTAGAAAGCCCCTACTATTATACATATCAGCAACTTCAGTAGCACTGGGGTCACTTTTAGCACAACATGATGACACTAGCTATGAAAGGGCTATATACTACGGCAATAGGACTCTTGTCAGCTATGAGCTTAACTATACACCCATGGAATGAGGATGTCTAGATTTCATATTCTACTCTCAAAAGCTATGACACTCCATGTTAAGTCAATCAATCAAGCTCATCTCCAAAGATGACCCTCTCAAATACCTACTTTCTAGGACTTCGCTCACAGGAAGAATGACAAAATGGGTAATGTTACTCAGTGAGTTTGACATTGAGTATGTTGATCAAAAGGCCATCAAGGGGCAAGTTGTAGTAGATCAGTTAGCCGAAGCACCTCTCACAAATCATCAACCATTTTCCATTGATTTCCTAGATGAATCCATCTTAACTGCAACAAAATCAACAATATAGAAATTATACTTTCATGGGTCCTTCACAAATCATGGTTTAGGGGCAAGAATACTTTTGGTCACTCCCCAAGTAGATTACATTCCGAAAGCATATAGGCTTGCCTTCCCTTGCATAGATAATGTGGCTGAATATGAAGCATTGATCATTGGTCTTAAAACCATAGCTCAGTGGAACATCCAATAGTTACAGGTCTATGGGGATTCCCATTTGGTTATCAAATAGGTCAATGGTGAATACATTGCTAAAGATGAAAAATTGGTCCCCTATAAACATATGGTTGATGAATACAAGTTATTCTTTACCTACATTCAGTTTGAATAGGTGCCTCACCTTCATAACAAAGTAGTTGATGCCATGGCCACCATTAGCTCCCTCCTAGATATGCCTCATGATAGTCACCATTATGAATTTCTTGTGGAACAACTCCTCATGCCAGCATATCATGTCACCAAGTCAGAATTCGTATGTGAGATTGTGGGTCTTGAAAATCCTTGGTACCATAACATTTGTGTCTACCTCAAACATCACACTTTCCTACCCAATTCCTCCCATAAACAACAATGATCAATCATTCACCGAGCCTCTCGCTACACCATTCTTGCTAATACCCTTTATTGCGAAAGCTATGATGGCACTCTCCTATGATGTTTAAACACAGAAGAATCTTCCCTTGCACCACTGAAGTCCATGCAGGTATTTGCGATGCTCACACACGATGTATTGTCCTAGCTAAAAACTCTTACGTACAGGATATTACTGGTCAACAATGGAGCATGATGCATGTGAATATGTAAAGAAATGTAAACCTTGTCAGCAGTACAGAGATCTCATACATGCTCCTTCTCAAGCATTGCAACCAATCACCACACCATGGCCCTTTTATCAGTGGGGCCTAGATCTTGTTGGCACAATCCACCCCCCTCTTCCAATTGGCACAAATTCATTATCACCACCACTGAGTACTTTACCAAGTGGGTTGAAGCCATTCCTCTCACTTTTACCATTGGTAATCAAATTGCCAAATTCATCCTTTACCATATCATTTTCCAATATGGAATCTCATCCACCCTTGTCACAGATAATGGTAAACCATTCAAAAATAATGATGTTCATGCCCTTTGTGGACAACTCCATAATCAACATCATTGGTCCACTCCATATTATCCCCAAGGTAACAACCAAGTCGAGGCAACTAATAAAACCTTACTTAAAATCCTTAAGAAAGTTGTTAATGAAACTGGTCATGACTGGCACCTCCACATCCACCCAGCCATTGGGCCTATTGCACTAGCATCTGTACTCCTACTAGAGCCACTCCATACTCACTTGTCTTTGGAGCCGAAGCTATCCTACTAATTGAGATTGAATTTCCCTCATTGTGCATCTCTTTGCATAATGTAATCACTAAAGAATATTACCGTGTTGCATGCCTCCAAGAGTTAGATCTACTGGATGAATGATGCCTTAACACATTGAATCATCTCCAAGCATACCAAAATTGGCTTAAAAAATCCTACAACAAGAATATCCGTGCTAGAGAGTTTGCAGTAGGTGACTTGGTTTTAAAAGAAAATCAAAAAAATCTCTTAGAGCAAGACAAGAAAGGGAAATTTGAGCCTAATTGGTTAGGTCCCTATGTCATCATAACTAAGTATGGTTCAGGAGCATATCCCCTCTCTACTCTTGAAGGAGAAGAGCTCGAAGAACCTATGAACATCATCCACCTGAAATGGTTCCACAACTAGACTACTAAATACCCTAAATCCAAAAAAATAAAAAAATAAAAAAATAAAAAGTAAAGAAAAATAATCCATCCTATGGTGAAAACCACATCTCATGGCACCTTGGGCAAGTACCATGATGAAAACCTATTTACATGCATCGTGTGTAGGTTCAAATTTAGATCCATTGTTCATCCATCCTCTCACTATCATCATCCCATCCACTTCATCCATTACCCATCATTCCCACTACCTAAGATTTCAACCATTCCATAAACCTAACTATCCATCATTCCCAAAATACACATCCTCCTATCACCAACCTGTATATGTTTCACAAGAAACTGAGTAACAGGAAAGCAAAACTTAAACCCATCATCGAACAACCTACCTTTATCCTTTCCCACCATTGATCCACCTACCTTCATCGCCTTCCATAAAGCTACCCCCTATCTGAGCTTCCATAACACCTCCCACTTTTCTCACTTTTTACATAGAGTGAGTAACTGTAAGGCATAAATCACACCTACCATAAACCCTCATTGTCCTAAGCCCCCCTCATCTTCCTTCCAACTACCACATCATTCTATCCTACCATAATCTTTAACCCATTTGGTCCGCCTTGTGATTTATCACATCATGTCTTTGCACCTCCAACATGTCACCCCACCGTTTACCCTACTACAATCCCCCTACTTCTGTCACTCTCTCTTTTTATAGAGTAACATAAAAGTAGAATTCCCACCCACAATAACACAACATCCCTCATCCAACCTCCCTCATCATTCATCCCTCCATCACTTGGTACCTTTCATGGTAATCAAAAACATCACGTCTTTGCACTGCCAGGTCACCAAACTGATTACCTTATCTCCCTCATCCACCTAAGCTTCCCTTGATCCCTCATTGCTCGATTCCCTTTCATGATTTTTATATCATCATGTCTTTGCACTGCCAACACGTCACCTAGCCAATTGCCATCAACCCCCTTCATGTCATACCCTATCCATCCCATTCATCCTAACTGTGGTTTTAATACCATGGTATAGTTTGAAAACTAATAGTCCCATCCTCTAAACCATCCCTCATCCATCTACATAATTCCATCCCTATTCCCCTTTCATCAAGTCGCCAGAACTACATATCATCACCACCCACATCTTAATGTGCCTTGATCTTATGGATACAGGGTATGTAGGCCGTCTGGAATACAAAGGAAGTATCCAATACATAGTGTGAGGGTGAAAATGGGATTAATCAATTGAATAACAAAAACCTAAACATCAATAGAATGTGAAGGAAAAGGAGATTTAAAAATAAACAAAGTGTGATACTTACAACCCTTTACCTTTCATCTTCCATTGCTCGCCTATCTGTTCTTGATCTTGATAAATATGAAGCCCTCAGAAGCGTATGCACCCTTGCTTGTTGAAGATGACAAGGACAAAATGGCTATGATACTTGCTTGTATTTTGAAGATGAACTTCAAACACAAATAAGAGTGGATGGTAGTGAAGTGCTATGTGAGATGGGGTGCCAAAGGCGCGCTTGTGTTTCTGTAGCATAAGTTTGCTCAAACGATGGATTATGAAATGAAGAAGAAGAGGGTTGTATTTATAGAGTTGGGTGAGGGTAGATCAATGGTTGAGAAGAAATGAAAAGATCAACAGAGGAGGATGGTTGAGGAATGTGCAACCATTAGAAGGACATGTGTCATTCAAAAAGCAGCTTTGTTGAGTTAACTACTCTGTTGATGAGGATGAGTTTTTGTTTTCTTAAATTAGAATTTATTTTTCTAATTTAAGAGCAAGTTTGCTTTAAAAATGCTTTAAAACTGTTTTTTCTTTGTAACTCAGCTTTTGCTTTTGTATGACAAGAGGAATTTTATTTTTAGAAGATAAGAAAGATTTTTGAGAACATAAGAAAGCATAATTAAATAAATGAATTTATTTAATTACTTGTGGGAGGGTGAAAATGGGATTAATCAATTGAATAACAAAAACCCAAACATCAATAGAATGTGAAGGAAAAAGAGATTTAAAAACAAACAAAGTGAGATACTTACAACCCTTTACCTTTCATCTTCCATTGCTCGCCTATCTGTTCTTGATCTTGATAAATATGAAGCCCTCAGAAGTGTATGCTCCCTTTCTTGTTGAAGATGACAAGGACATAATGGCTATGATACTTGCTTGTATTTTGAAGATGAACTTCAAACACAAATAAGAGTGGATGGTAGTGAAGTGCTATGTGAGATGGGGTGCCAAAGGTGCACTTGTGTTTCTGCAGCATAAGTTTGCTCAAACGATGGATTATGAAATGAAGAAGAAGAGGGTTGTATTTATAGAGTTGGGTGAGGGAAGATCAATGGTTGAGAAGAAATGAAAATATCAATGGAGGAGGATGGTTGAGGAACGTACAACCATTAGAAGAAGGACATGTGTCATTCAAAAATCAACTTTGTTGAGTTAACTACTCTGTTGATGAGGGTGAGTTTTTGTTTTCTTAAATTAGAATTTATTTTTCTAATTTAAGAGGAAGTTTGCTTTAAAGATGCTTTAAAACTATTTTTGCTTTTGTATGACAAGAGAAATTTTTTTTTAGAAGATAAGAAAGATTTTTGAGAAGATAAGAAAGCATAATTAAATAAATGAATTTATTTAATTATTTGTGGATAAATTTGAAGAATAAATAAAATATAGAAATATATTTTATTTTGTGGGGATTTTAGATTTTATTTAAATAAAAATTACATTTTATTTAAATTTGGAAGACTAAAAGACTTTAATTAAATAATTAAAATTATTTAATTATTTAGAAGAATGTAGTTGAGGTAGATGAATTTAATTAATTAAATAAATGTAATTTATTTAATTAAATGAGAGGAGATGAATCAAATAAATAAATAAATTTATTTATTTATTAATAGAGGAATGTGAAGGTGAAATAAATATTTAAAATATTGATTTAAGTAGAGTCATGTCAATTTTAGGTGTATACATTTTGCCCCTCTTTGATGCAATGTGTTTTATCACGTTGTTTCAAAGAATAAGATTGTCTAAAAATGATACATGCCCTAGTTTGCCCCTGGTACAAGTTTAACGATAGGATGCCCCCTTGGGAGATTGGATGGGGAGACGGTAGAAAGACGTGAGACGGACAATCTCATGATGAAGAAGAGGAGAAACAAGAGAAGAAATGGTTGGATGCAGTAGAAAGATGGTGAATGATATGTGATGCAAGATAAAATGATAACACACACAAGCAAGTAAGCAAGTATGCACAAATGATACAAGAACAAATGAGGTATTGCCCTTGTTGAGTGGTAAACCAAGGATACAGATCAATGATGTCTGGTTTTAGGAATGAAACATGTCGTATAAGACTCCGGGTTTGGTTTCGACAATGCAACATCCTATCTAAGACATTTGATATGATAACAATATATGATAGTGTTGTCATAGTGGGGAACGATATATCCCTAGAGCAACACAAATGATAGTTATGACTAATTGATATGGTTTACGACAAGATTAGGATCAAGACCATTGATTATGAGTGGATTAATTGACAAGATTGACTAACATGATTGGTATGAATTAAGGATAGACTTGCATTTGGATCATTGGTCAGATTGACTGGACAAGGATGAAAGATATGATGATAGATAGAAATTTGATTGATAGAAGAATGACTTGACAGAAGAAATCACAAGCTTTTCTTTGTAAACATTGATACGTTGCATAGAATTTTATTGCATGGGATATGGATATGGATATGGACTGTAATTGGATATGGTATGGATATGGATATGGATATGAACTGCAATTGGATACGGTATGGATATGGATATGGATATTTGTCATCTTGATATAGCAAGTATTTTGAAGTGCTTATTTCATCATTGGGCTTTATTATGTTTGTAAGAAAATACAAGCATCTAGGTGTAATTAAACTGAGATGACCTGAGTATTACTTACATGGATTTTGATATAGCATGTTAATACAAGCATCTAGTCAAACTTGAATCTAGATGACCTTAGTACTTCTTGCATTTCAACAGACAAGGATTGCCCCTTTTCATGTTCAGACCTCTGAAGTCCTTGATGATCTTTTGCTGATCATGTCGTTAGACAGAAGTCATCACATTACTAAAGTTTGATCCACAAATAGCAGACGAAGAATAAGATTATGCCCCCATCATAGCATCTCTAGCTTTTGGCATCCTTGAGTAGCATAGGAAGACATAATGACAAAAATCCTAGACTTTGTAAGTTAACCTGTTCACAAAACATTTTTGCATTAGATGTGTCTTTTTGCCATAATTGATATAGAATTAGCTTGAGTGTTTTGGTATGATGCTCTGTTTTGCTTAGGACAGGTTTGGTGTTTTGTGTCAAGATTTTTGTTTTTGGGAAGCTTGCTTTGCTGCGCGTGCATGCCTAGTGAAAGGGTGTGGACACAGATAGATAGAGGGATAAACAACAAGACATGGGATGGACGGGAAGTGGAGCCTTAGGGGCACATTGATAATGGCCTTGCCTACGTGATGATGTAGAGGCAACGTAGTTCAGGAATGTGGACCATGGACCGAAGATACAAATCGAATGAGACACGATATGAAACAGATATGGATCAGATAGGGATCAGACATGGAACAGATATGGATCAGATATGGAACAGATATGGATCGGATGATACTGATGATGAGGAAACACTACGGATAGGTAGATACATGAGTGATAAGGAATGAAACGCCCATGGAAGAGGGCAAGGATGTGATTGCCAAAGGCTAAGTCGCATAGGAATAAGATGCCCCAACTTAGGATTTTTCATGAGAATGCTAAAGACGAAGGAGGAGGATGAGAGGATAATGAAGGATTCATATGGTTTGGAGGGATAAGGTATGTCAAGAGACATTCAAAAACATTTGTCAACATTGTGCCCCCAATCTTTATCAAGATCCAAAAATAGAGGAAAGAAAGATTTAGGATGGATGTACATGACATGATAGGTATGTAATGGATAGAAGGATTGGATAGAAAATGGTACGAAAGGGAACTGATAGGAGAAGAGTGATATGCAAATGAGACCAGGTTCCCCCAAGTGTAGGTGACATAGGAGATCAACTTACACACAACACCTGTTTGCCAGCTTTTCATCATGGTACTTATCTAAGGTGCTTGTTTGCCACATTTTTACTGTTGGACGAAGGGATTTCTCTTTACTCTTTTTTTTTTGAATATTTAGGTAGGAGAAGGTGGATATGGATAAGGAGAGTCTCAAGTATTTAGTTCCTTGAAAGGTGATAGTCCAGCTAGATGGATGCTGTTGCACAGACCATGTCTAGTGTGCTCATAGATGTTGATAGGAGACTGCATGACAATGAGATGGAGAAGGTAGATAGTGGATAATGGAAGGTGTGATAGTGGATGATGATACATAATACAGAGGGAAGGCTTATGCAAAAGCATGGACCATAGGAATAGGATGAGAAAGATATGTAGGATAATAGTGGAAGGAAGGGGAGGTACACGGAATGTTGTGGAATGGAATGGAATCATGACCAACGGTTGCACATACTGTGATAAACAGTGAAGCTAGTGATGGGAAAGTAGTGTAGGAAGAAATGGAGACTTTTACTTGTGGATGAATAACTTAGGTATGTAGGGATCCACATAGACTGAGTATTTTTTTGATTTTTGCTTGCCATATGGGATGGAAGAATTTGAGACTTTTGGATGGAATGGGAGAAAGTGGATGGTGGAGATTCTTGAGAGGTAGATGCCTCATGTAACTTGAGGGCTTTTTGCTTGGGTACCCAAACCATTTTGCTTTTAAATTTTACCTATGAAGGTATGGGCTTGGGTATATGCGGTGTTTGTGTAGCTTTTGGAGTAATCATTTGTTAGATGCGGACCCACACTTTTTTTAGTTTGGCATATATGTGTGTGGGTGTATGCAACTTTTGAGAAGGATCTTTCTTTGATTCTAGGTTTTTGCATCCTAGGTCATGAGGACTCTTAGGATTTTGATTTTATAGGTAGAGGCATCTAGATTTTTGCTGTGAAATTCCCTTGAGATGGTGGAAGTGGAGTTTGTGGAAGTTCTTTGTTTAGACAACACGTGCATTGGTTGTCATGATTGGGATTGTTAGAAGATTCATAGATGGGCGAATAAGGTGTTGGAAGAAGTGGTGGTAAAATGTATGGAGGGATATTAGGAGTTGTAAGTAGCAGAGGTAGATTGGATGGTGGAAGGTGTATGGTCACATGCTCTTGGGATGCATAGGATGATGGAGGTAGAATGGCGACATATGTTTTGGGGATATGATAGGGTTTGCGATGGAAAGTGGGGGATTTAGGAGTGGAGGAAGTACCAACATCTTGATATTGTTCACCTTGGGGTGTGTATCCAAGGCCATATGAAAGAGGAACATTGACATGGACGGGCTCCAAAATACCTTGTTTGTGAAGGCCTAAGCCTTTACCTTGATAGTTCATATGTTGGAAAATGTGGTGGATAGCGAGATTATGTGTAGGTGGAACACTAGACACAAGTTCCTTATTGGATGAAGAAGGTGGGATAGAGGATAATGGTTGTTGGTGTTCTAAGGAGGAACACTCATGAATGAAGGAGGTAAGACCAAGGATATATGGTGGGGGATTTGCAGCATGGTCGATAACAGATGGCAGAGGAGTATTACTGGTTTGATCTTCTATGCTTGCTTGGGAGGTAAGTATCTCATCAAGGGAAGTGGAATTTTCTAGATCTTGGATAGGACTAGATGGGGTTATAGGCTCAGGACCATGGAATGCATAAAGTGGGCTAAGAGGATCATCATGATCTGCTTGATCATAGATAGGATCTGCATCATAGATGGGATCTTGATCATAGATAGGATTTAACATGATGGGATTAATATTCTCTTGTATAGGTTCTTCATCAACGGTAATATCTTGATCATAGAAAAGATATAGGTTATGGAGGGGCCTAAATTGGATCTCTAGCTCATGCATAGGATCAAGTTGCTCATGGATAGCTTCTTTATCAAAGGTAGTATTTTGATCATGAAAAAGATATAGGTTATGCATGGTTGGAAATTGGATCTCTTGCTCATGTAAAGGTATAGGATCATCAAAAAGATAGAGGTTATGTAGGAGTCGAATGGGAGTGCTTTGATCTTGATTTAGACAAGGGGTTGATGTTTCCACATGCTCTAAAGTGTACTCTTGACATAACTCTTGATGTGCTTGAATTGGAGTGGAGGTAGAAGACTCTTGGATAGGCTCTTGGTCAACAACATGAAGGTGCGATGGACCTTGACTTTGGTGCATGGTAGGAGGTTCTTTGATAAGCTCAAGGGGTTGCGGATTACATGAAGGATTTTTGGTAAGGTCAAGGGCCAAAATTTGGGGACATGGTTGGCTCTCTGCTAGTAGCCCTTGGCTCACATCATTGGTAGGTGTATGGATAGGTGAATGAGGGAATTTTGCTTTCTCCTTGGCTTTTCTCTGGTTGTGTAAATTTGGAAAAACTCTTTTCCACAAATCATCTGAGGATTCCTTGGCTGTTAGTTTAGAGCTTGGGGAACTCGATGGCGGTGTTGGCATAGGACTGGTATGTTTTGGAATATGTGTCTTAGAATATAGTGAAGAAGGATTAGTAGACAGAGTGGTATATGATTTCCAACTTGGCATGGTGCTTGCCTTGTCATGAGTATGGGAAAAGGATATACGATTTTGGGGCGAGGCGTAGCTGGTACTGGCACGCTCAGCTTGCAAGATTGTCATTTCTTGTTGTAAGACCTAGATTTGTTGAGAAATTGCTACACAATCTTGGGGCGAGGGACCTAAGTTTATTTGCAATTACAGATATTGGAGTTTTTGACCAATATATTCTAATTGGTTTGCCATTGACACAAGGCCATAAAGGCTTACTAGTTTGGATGCACAAAAACAAATGCGCCAGAACAGAGTGCAAATGTGCTACAAGTTGGATCAAATGCGCAACACTGGCAATAATTTAAATGCACTACAATAGAGTTTAGAAGCGCTGCAAGTCAGATCAAATGCTCTGCTAGTCAGAACAAATGTGCAATTCTAATTTTTGTCTTGGTTTTGCAAAATTTTGGAATATTTTTCAAGATTTTTCTATTTTTGGTTTGAAAACTTGGTGTTTTAAAGAATTAATTTTTAATTATGGCAAAGACACAGCAAACACATAGAAGTTTTCATGATTTTTATCTTTTGCTATTTTTTTTGTATTTTTCGACTATTTTGACTCAAAAACAAGTACACCCTAGGATGGAGAGGAAAATATTCATTGAATCCTCTAGCTGTGCATATTCAAAGCGTGTAGCTCCAGGATTTGGTAGCACCGACTTCCCTCCACGGCACTCACTTCTCACACATACCAGATCTGCGTTCCTTAGGCTCGTACCTCCACTGAACCTTAGGATTGTCCCTGCTACCTCTACTAAGAGTCACATGAATTGAGGCCGCTTCAAGAACTCCACCCTTTGCATCAACAAATAGGGGTTTTTGGCTTACTAAACAATTGGCTCGTAGTCAGGGCAACCGTTCGAGTGGTTACACGTGTGGTAGCACTACTCTCTGTTATGGAGTCTCCCAGCCTCTAAGGGTTACGCCTTAGAGGGTTTTGGGGGAGGTTGGCCGTTGGTGTAACATAGTAGCACTCGTTGCAGAAGGTTTTCACCTCAAGCACAATTTATTTTAAGTGGCTTGGTAGGGCTTGGATTTAGCCTGTTACCACTCAGGGTCATTCCCACTTGGATAGGTGGGCATCCAAGGGTAGGCCCCCTAAAGGTTAAACAAATGGAATGACAAGTCTGGTGTTCTGGTCACCCAGTTAAAGGGAGAGCATAAGCCTATTGTCATTCACAGTCACATAATACAATGATTAATCTAAACCTAGTTAAAAGTAGAAAAACTAAATGGGCTATTATACTTGTGCACTCACATGGTTGTTAACTTTGAAGTGTTTAAGACAGAGCAATGTTCATTTTCCCATTTGTAAGATAGCAATGATCTAACTAGGAAAAGAAATCAACATTGCAGAGATAGCAATGGTTCAGTTACTCTCCATTCTAGTTAAAGACTATGTAGAATTTGCATGAGCATCCATTTTACTTTCCCTTTAGAAATTGAAGTTTGAGCTAACAAGTGCAGCTATATGAATCTAAACCAGTACCTAGCCTGCAAGTGGATCCAAGAATATTCCTGCAAAAAAAAGTGTTAGCATTAGCAAAACCACAAGAAAACCCAAAAAGTCAATGTTAGAATCAAATGCACAGGTACAAAGATCATATGCACATAAATAGAGGTCATATGGGCCATTTTACAGATGCACATATTCAGAGCACATATGCACCAAAATAGAGGTCATATGCGTAGCTTTACAGATGCGTTGAATCAGAGGACAAATGCGCAATTTTACAGATGTGTTGAATTAGAGGACATATGCGCAAAAAGAATGATCAAATGCGTTAAAACAATGTTCTAAAAATTCACTGCAAAACAGATGCGCTGCAGGATGGAACATATGCGCCATATCAGAGGTCAGATGCACTGAAACAGAGTATATATGTGCTATTTTTGTAGAAGTGCAGGAATAGAGGTAAAAGCGTAGATTTAGAGATTGAATGCGTTGGACTTCTGCATGTGCCGAGACATGAGGTATATGCGCCATGGGATTACACAAATGCGCCAAATCAACCTGTCAACAGTCTGTACAAAACCTGTACGGAACCTGCGTCTCAAAAACTCAGATTTGTGATTAGAAAAAGGGGCAAGGGCCCCACGGTGGGCACCAAAATGTGAGGGTGAAAATGGGATTAATCAATTGAATAACAAAAACCTAAACATCAATAGAATGTGAAGGAAAAGGAGATTTAAAAACAAACAAAGTGTGATACTTACAACCCTTTACCTTTCATCTTCCATTTCTTGCCTATCTGTTCTTGATCTTGATAAATATGAAGCCCTCAGAAGCGTATGCTCCCTTGCTTGTTGAAGATGACAAGGACAAAATGACTATGATACTTGCTTGCATTTTGAAGATGAACTTCAAACACAAATAAGAGTGGATGGTAGTGAAGTGCTATGTGAGATGGGGTGCCAAAGGCATGATTGTGTTTCTGTAGCATAAGTTTGCTCAAACGATGGATTATGAAATGAAGAAGAAGAGGGTTGTATTTATAGAGTTGGGTGAGGGAAGATCAATGGTTGAGAAGAAATGAAAAGATCAACGGAGGAGGATGGTTGAGGAACGTGCAACCATCAGAAGGACATGTGTCATTCAAAAAACAACTTTGTTGAGTTAACTACTCTGTTGATGAGGATGAGTTTTTGCTTTCTTAAATTAGAATTTATTTTTCTAATGTAAGAGCAAGTTTGCTTTAAAGATGATTTAAAACTGTTTTTGCTTTTGTATGACAAGAGGAATTTTATTTTTAGAAGATAAGAAAGCATAATTAAATAAATGAATTTATTTAATTACTTGTGGATAAATTTGAAGAATAAATAAAATATAAAAATATATTTTATTTTGTGGGGATTTTAGATTTTATTTAAATAAAAATTACATTTTATTTAAATTTGGAAGACTAAAAGACTTTAATTAAATAATTAAAATTATTTAATTATTTAGAAGAATGTAGTTGATGTAGATGAATTTAATTAATTAAATAAATGTAATTTATTTAATTAAATGAGAGGAGATGAATCAAATAAATAAATAAATTTATTTATTTATTGATAGAGGAATGTGAAGGTGAAATAAATATTTAAAATATTTATTTAAGTAGAGTCATGTCAATTTTAGGTCTATACACATAGAAACATAAGATGCCACCCATCCAACCCCACTTGGATGGTCCCTATTCCCTGAGCTTGTTGATTACACTTGATCTCAGCACACTGCACTTGCTACGCATACTGTCAAAGCATCATGCTTTCACTTAAATCATCAACTATTAGATCAGCTTCAACTACAACTCATGGCCTATATATCTCTCCACCCATCCTTTGATTTATCCTAATCATCCATCAATTCCTGCCTTACGGATGCATTTTTCCTATAATAGGTAGAATCCTCAATCTACACCCATCTTGGCAAGATGTATAATGGCTGTCTGTTTGGTCAGTTGGTCTTTTGGTTATTGATTTTATCTTTTGTTCTATTCTGGGATTATTTCAAAACTACATTGATCTTACTATATCATGGTATGTGGCAAAAAATCTCGAATGGGGCTTTTGTATGCCGTGCTTGTGGGATGTTCTCATTACTCCACTTTAGTATTCATATCTTGTGAATAGTAGGGTTGATTCTCACATATTAGTCCCCTTTTGCATCTAAGGTTCCTCATACCTTTTTTACCCTGAGGATCCCCCTCATTCATCTAGACAAGGTTGTACTATCTTGGGCATGTATGGGATCATCCTATTGTTTGCAGAGTCAAGTCCAATGCACATGGGATACCTTGTCACCCTGGTTCCTTATACCTCGGTGCATAACATCTCATGCTATATCAATAGTAGTGCTCATAATTGTTTGTAGAATTTCTAGTGCATTCTATCATCCCCTTTGTCCCTACATTTTGCATATACATCCTTGTTACCATTGTCGCATCCCATATCTTGCTCCAAGTTTCATCAGAACACACTTCATTCCCCACCTACTTATTCATTTTTACCATCTATTTCCCCTCCTAGACTACACCCCGTAACAATTTTTAGGCACTTGGTATCATGATCAACAAATCAAACTATCCATCCATGACTTTCCCGTTCCCTTTAATTATCCATTTCATTATCATTTATTCATTAACCATCCTCTTGCATTCCATTATCATTTATCCATTAGTCATTTTTCATTCCTAATATATGTTTATTAATCTGAGCATATATTCATCCATTCATAATACATTCTATTTCCATTGTTCATTTTCCAATATCATTTCCAATTTATCCATTAATCATTTGCCAGTCCATTATCATTTCTTATCGTTCCCATCCATAATATATGTTTATTAATATAAACATGTATTTTGTCCATTGTCCATTTTCATTTGTTCATTTGCATTCCATTTCATTATCATTAGTAATCCATTTTCCCCCTTTTATTATAATTTCCATTAGTCTGTTATCATTAATAGTTGGTTCATTAATCCACAATATTCATCCATTATATCATTAGTCCATTAAGCCATTTGTATATCAAATGTTTTCATTACATCTCATTTCATTATCATTATTATCCACATTATCCATAAATGCTAACAAAACCATGTCATACATGCATACATTCATAATCCACATTATCATCCATTTTCATGAACATCATCATATCATACATTCTAAAACCATGTCATCTATCCATGTACATAACATCAAAAATATAAAACATCCAAAACATGCATATCATAATCATCATCATAATCCATACAAATAAATCATACATCATGTCACCTTGCATATCACATACATCATCAATCATTGCATGCGTCTATGTCATCCATCCTATGTCATGTCACCCTGCATATCACATACAACATAAATCATCACATGCATGTATGTCATCCATCCTATGCCATGTCATCCTACATCACAAATTCATCATCAATCATATCACATATTATATATCAATTCTTATCATCAAACACATATAACCTCCATAACCTGCATGTCAGTATGTCATGAAACACATCATAATCCATGAACACACATAAATAAAGTCCATAAACCTAGTCCATCACATCACAAGTCCCATCTCATATATATACATAAAAAATGATCATGATACATCAAGTCCTAAGGACCTATAAAAAATACATATGTACAATCAAAATCAAGAGTCTATATCCCCTAGGCAGAATTGTCTTATGCCAAGGCCCTTGACTAGGATGGCCCTGCATCTCTTTGTGGAGGTGGCCCCATAACCAACTGCCCCACTTGCCCATGATTTGGTCCCTATCCTGGTATTGGTGCATGTGTCGGAGGTGGCTACTGCACTGATTGCTTAGACTACCTTATCCTCCTCGAGCTTGACACCCTAGACCGGCTCTGATAACTCTCCCTCTAACTTGTCGGCACTAGACACTCATATAATGTCTTGTAGTGTTGTGCCTCTCTACCGGCCTCATAGGCTTGCTATTGCACAGTCCTGAACATATCTGACATCCTTGGCCCCAATGCCTGTCACGCCTGATCGCGTTCCTGCTGGTATCTCTAAGCCTATGCCCATGTCTGGGAAAGCTATGTTTGCAGCTGTGCTATCCAGCCCTATAATTGGGAAACCTTCCTATCACCCTATCCCAATGCTAGTTGCCCCTATGGCTACGCTACCTGTCCCTGTAATTGCTGAACCTAGTCTTGCAGCTGCTGCACCAATCTCTGCAGCCTCGCCACCTCTGCTACTCCATCCCCATCTCCATCTCCTCCTCCTCTTGCTCTTCCTATCCCTCCATCACCCTCCTCCTCCATGTCCATCTCTACTATCTCTACATCCTCCTCCTCCTTGTCATCATCCCATCATCTCTTACTTCCAGCACTACCATTGCTTCGCCTACGAGCATCATCAGTTGAACTGGTCTCTGCTAAGCCCACCACTGATCATATAGCACCGTCATCCTTGCATCGACCACCTACACTCTAGCCTCCTGTGCTCTCCCCTATAGACCATCAAACTCTACTATTATTGCTCATGGGTTAGGAGGTGGCCCCCACCTTGGTGCCTCTGCATGTATCTGTGCAAAAACCACCTGCTCCTACAATACATCCTACGGAAGTCTAAACTGTTGAGCCACCTGATTTGGCATATATATATATATCTAAAATCAGTTCTGTGTGCCCCATCAGGTATCATGGTTACATCACATACCTTAGATGCACTTGATCCTTTGACTAGGTCTTGCACTCTCTCCATGGCCTCTAGATGACTGATTAAACATCGTCAATCATCCTCCTCTAATAGCTGAGATCACCCAATTGATGATGCTACAAAAATCCTCCATAAACATATACATATGCCCAATGGCTTGACTGATCTCTCATTGTCACTGCCTGATGATCATGATATGCTCCTAGGCCTAGATGTGCAGTAGTGTCACTCTGCACCCCAAGCTCGCAGATCACTGGTATACCACTGCGTCCATATCATGATAAATGTGTGCTAATACACACGACCCCCACACAAAGACCACTCCATCTTAGAACATTTGAAGTAAGACCATCCCCCAACCCAATGGGAATCCCCTCGATCACCTATCAAGAACTAGTGTCCCTACAATCACCCTTGCTACAAACAAGGGAAGCCTATATAATCTGACGATCACCTAAGCATAAATCATCTCTATCCTCTAGACATCATACAGAAGCATTGCAAGGGCAAACAACTCATCCACAAACTGTGCACCATGACCATGGTCATATACTACACTCTCCTCGTGTATGGGGATCTGAAGGATCCTTCAGACATCCTCTAATGTGATAGTCATCTCTCTACTAGGATTGTCATCATCGCCCTATGTGCCTTGATCACTGATGTCTGCACAATGAATCTCAAACCCATCAGCCTTAGAAAGAATCGATCTGTGGCATCCAACTGATCCCACAATACTCGCGTCGATGGCTGTCACTCGCGTGACTACAACACATCCTTGTCATCCTGCACATGTGTCAAAAACACTACATTAGGTTCTTTTTTTCCTGTTGGGTGTAAAACCCTAGTGCCTCGATGCTAATCCATTTTTAGTGCTAAACTATTCATTTTAGGTACTAATCCTCAGGTCTGGCTGCTAATTGCTAGACCCAGTGCTATTCCCTCTTGGGCACTGAATCCACCATTTTCAACACTAATTCATCCCCTCTAGGTGCTAAACCCAGACCCCTAGGTGGTAATCGCTGGACTAGGTGCCATTTCTCAACACTAAATCATTTATTTTGGGTGCTAAACCTTTTAGTCTATGTGCTAAACCACCTTCTTCTACCTTGCTTGACTAAGCACTGATTTGCACCGGCTAGGTGCTAATTGCTAGACCAGGTGCTAAACCCCAGTCAGGGTGCTAATTCCTATCGTCAAGGTGCTAAAAGTGGCCCCTGGGTGCTAAACTATCCCTCCTAGCACCTAAATGTACCCCATTTGCCCTAGCATTTATTGCTCCTATCGACCCTAAAACCCAAATCATAAAGTGTACTTCAGGCACTCACCGGATCTCGAACCGCCACTAATTGCAGATGCTCCCTCACCTGCTCTGTGTAATGCTCCTCTCATGGAATTCATGCCATCTTGCCTCAACTCAACTTTCTCTCCTCTAATCAAGATTTGTAAATAACAAGAAGACAGATGAGGAGAATGGTCCCCCATCTCTTATATTTAGCCCCCAAAACCTTAATTTCTTCCTCTAAATGCCAAATTTCACCTCCTATCCCCATTTCCCCCTAGCTAATCCTATCTTCCTTGTTTATCCTTTTTCGACCTATTCTCTCCCTGTCTAGCCTTCCTCCCTCTTTCGAGACATCACTAGAAATATTTTCTATCAATCTCTCAAGGAGGCATCGCCTCACTATCCTTTCTTCTACCACCATATGAGTGGAACATGCTAATTATTCAAATATTCTTTGATATCTCGTCAACCCTGACAATAATGATGCCATATCAAAGATGGGAAAAATTTAGACACCTGAAAGTAGTCACAACCACCTTCATCTATCTTTTGCAAATTCTAAACCTGACAATCCACACCATTTCACCCAACACACATGTTAATTAAATAATTTATAATTATTTAATTAATGTTTTCCTATCTTTCCCCCATCACTAAATGTTTGATAGGAAAAGAGGGAAGAGGGTAAATAGCTAGATCCTCCTGTCACTACAAACATTCAAGGACATCCAACCGAGTTGAATCACAACTTTTGCAAGAAAATTCTCCTACAGGTTGGTGTGTCACTTGTAATGCTATGGTTACTTGGAATTTACTGATTAATTGATTGATTAAAGCCCCATTATGCTAGAAACCCTAATTATGCAAAAGCGTAAACAAATAGGCAAATCACGACAAATTCTTGGAGATAGAGATGTAATATTTAGAGTAGATACATACCAAACTTCAAGATTCCAGATGTGGAAAAGTCAGGGGCTAAAGAGCAGGAGCCCAAGCCCAAGGTGTAGTTTTCTATTGAGAATATTGAAAGGTGTCTGTAACTTGTTTCTATTATTCTAGAGATTTTTGTGTCGAAGATCCAAGGGGGCTTTGGTGTAAGGCACCCAAGTCCAGGTACTACTTTTCTTCAGAGATCTGGAATCTACACATTTTGTTACTACTCCCTGCAACTCCACTCCTTCAGATATGCCACTTGTAACCTACAATCATGGAGAATGGGGTTAGGGGTTGTGGTGTTTAGGAGCTTGCCTCAGTCAAGCCCCGGAAGGACATTCAAGTCTTCCAAACATCGTTGTTAGATAAAAGAGTGTGTATCCCTATGGGATAGAGGCAAAAACAAATTGATAACTTGATAAATGATTGATTCAACACAAATAGATATCACCTCAGAGGTGTAGCTCACATGTAGATGAAAATCCTTCAACACATGAGAAGATGAAGCTAAATCTACAATCACAAACACAACAACAATATTCTGCTTTGCAACAATGACTATCTTGAATGCTCTAAAATCATAAGTTCACCAAAAGTTCATAATCATCTTCTAGTTTGCAATTGAATCCCTAAACATAATTATATATGTATTCTCGCTTTAATTTCATAATTCAAACTTAAGATGTCGGCAACAGAATCTTTTAACGGTCACATAACCGACATTCAAATTTAGGACCTACCTAAAATAGGGCAGGACTAGGGTGCGAGTGCCCAGGCCCTAGGCCTCTTTTTCAAGGTAGGATTCAACTCAATAAGGCCGCCTTAACCCCATTTGACATGGGTTTTTAGGGATTCTTCATCGAGAGTTAAAATGTGTTGATAATTGAGAGGGGGGTGAATCAGTTATCTTATTGGTTTCAGCTTTCTGATCTTTCTTAACAATTATTGCAGCATCAAATTAAATAAGAAAACATAACCATGAAATGAAAATAACATCAATACATATTACACAATGATTTTAACGTGGAAAACCCTGTTAAGGGAAAAACCACGGGGTGACTAACCCAAGATTGTATTCTGTTTTAAAAGAATAAGATGATACAAAAGGCACTTGCCAATTAGGGCTCACTGCCCGAGCACACTGCTCACTAGAGGCTCACTGCCTATAATAGTTTATACAAGAAAACTAGATACTTGAATTGATGAGAAGCATCCACACATGCTGAGATTCAGTTCCGGTTAGGCTTAATACACTGACCTACTGCACTTCATTCTTCCTCTTCTTTGGTGCTGCTGTCCTGTCACATACCGGACCTATATTACTACTCCTCTGCTTTTCTTTGCACCACATAACACACAAATATCACATTCACATCTAAAACCATCTAGTATATATATTCGCACAAGTGATTTCAACAGTTTTCTAGTCGGCATCTGGAATAGTCAATATTTTTCCAAACTCTGATCTGTCGGTTGAATCCTTGCATACCAAGTGATGCGGATCAAGAAGATGCTTAAAGAAGTCATCAATCATGTTGGCCAATCATGAATGATACCTCAAGAAACTTAATCACCATCAATATCTCATCCGGATTTAGGTCTAATGCTCTGCCGGTCAGCTCTTCCTCTGTCTACAAGAACCCAACACTTAGGTGCTTATATCTTTTCACTCTTCTATCACCGAAGGCTAAATCCTTGGAATATATTAGTCAAGGTACTCCTATTGACTTTCCCAAATCTGCACTTTACTGAGAGATCCGGACCTGACTGTCGGACCTTGCTGCCTGCTCTATTCTTACTTACTGGACCACAACATTTCTTCAATCTGACTTCCGGTAAAGACACACCATGTCTTGCAGATGGGAGGGATGAATTTTGTTGCCATCAATGACAACAATGATGAAGTCAAACGGTGTCTCTTGCCAACAAAATGAACATGTAAGATGCAAAACAAGGGACCCGGGAGCTAAACTTAGGAGGTAAAAGTCCCAGGGAGACATTTTATGACATAATAATTAGCCCCCACTTTAATGTATGTATGAACACACGATCGACACATGCATTAAAGTATGGTCAAAATACAATAAACATGCCCAACACTTGAATCTAATGCATAGACAAAGATTGAGGAATTGTTTTTAGCCCCCAGTCTCAGGTAGACATTAGAGAAAACACGCTGCAGACATGCCAAACAGAGTGAAGACATTATCAGGCACACAAAATACAAAGAAGATAGTAACAGTCACACAAAACATAGAGTAGATAGTATTGAAGACACGCAAAACACAATGAATACAGTGAATGCAGTGATTATTTATTTTTTATTTTCATATATATGGATGAATATAGATACATGGAAAGTAAAAATGCAACACACAACCCAAAATGTAGGAGGGGCATGTCACCAAACTCTTTGGACTACATATGGGGCAGTAGACATGCAATATAAGTCTCAAAGTGTAGGAAGGGTATTATGCCATGCTCTTTGGACTACACTTGAGAACAAACATGCCATACAAATCACAAAGCATAGGAGGGGCATTTCGCCATGCTCTTTGGACTATACTTGGGAACAAACACACAAAAGACACATGGAAAACACAAGCGCTGTATAGCATGCCAAAGACATACTATACATCTAAAACATGATAAACAAGGTGATGGAAGGAACTTATTGCTAAGCCCCCACCATCTAAGGCACATTATAGGCACACCTGATAGTTGGGCTTATGCCACAACAATCACCAAAGACATGCTTAAGTGAGGATACACCAACCCTGCCTACTCGAAGGACTTTTGAAATAAAAAGGATGTGCACTGGCTCAAGAGATACACCATCCCCACCTCTGCAGAGGGCTTTAAATAAAAGGATACACACTAGCTCAAGAGATACGATATCCTGCCTCTGCAGAGGGCTTTTTCAAATCAATATAAAATAAAGATGTGCACTCATGTGGAGATACAACATCCCGCCTCTACAAAGGGCTTACAAACACACTTCGTTAGTATCAAAATCATCAAACAACTTACCTTTATATGCCCCCACCTTAAGGTGGTTGATATCATGTACTGATATCAAGCACGTTAAGGTAGAGAGAAAACACACAAGGGAACAAGAGCTCTTGCAAAGCCCATGCCCCGAAAGGTGACATGTACTTTACGATCGTTGAATGTTCCCACAAATAAACAATTTCCTGCAAGAAGAGAGGTTACAAATATTTCTCTAAGATAACAACCACATCAAATGATAAAATAAATGCATAAACATAATCACATCAAGATCCAAGGTCATACTATGGATTTAGAAACTGAGTATAACCGTGGGGCTATACTACAGAGATCTTAGAACCGAGTGTAACCAAGGTGAGATCCAAGATAAACAAAGTGCACGGAGCAACTATATTGTTATGGTTTGTCAGCAAATATTAGACATCATCAAAATATCACACAGAGTGATTCTACTAGCCAAGTGTTGGATAATATATATATCAACCCCATCGTCATGTATGGACTAGGTCCATTTTTACTTACTTGCTGAAGGGACACATGGTTTGTATCAGTATATATTTTTTTGTCATCCGCTAGCTAGATAGAACCACTAGAAGAAGGTAAACAATAAATCAAGACAGGAGAGCAAGTGCCTTAGGGTCATCACGTAGGAAGGTGCCCCTAGGTCACTAACCGCAATGCTATGCCCCTAAGGCATGACACACAACAATAAAATAGAGGAGAAGCGAGATAGAAGAATGATGATAAAAATAGAAGGGTCACTAAGAGGTTATCTCTCGGTATCCTTGACCTTACAAGAGTATCAAGGGTCATCCTAGGAGGCCTAAAAAACACATAACACATCACAGGAGAAACAAAACATAGAGGTAAAGGGTTAGAAACACTTACTTGTAGGCACAACCAGACTAGTGGTTGTCGTCAGGCAAATCATCATCTTCCCAATCTTGAATGTTAGAGGAAAGAGGTACATAAGGCACCATAGCCCAACTTTTGTTTTTGTCTTTAAGTTGTTCATTCTTAAGCTCTTCTTGGTTTGATTCAATTTTAGGTGGAATGTTTTCTTGTTGAGGTGCATTTTGTTGGGCAAAGGCTTGTCTTTTCCTCCTTTCTCTTGCTTGTCTATTTCCTCTTGTCCTATTGCTTATATCTTCAAAAGTATTGTCATGTTGTTCTATTGGTCTTTTTATGTTAGAAGAGGAAGCCTTTTCAAATCTCATTTGTCTTCATGAAGTGCCTTGTTCTTGACGAATACCTCCCAATCCTTGTAAGGACGACAGAGGAGGAACCTCAGCATAGGGTCCTTTTCCTTTTGCTCTAGGAAGTTCTTCTAATGCGGGTTGTTCTTCTCTTATTGTTTGCACAGGAAGCTTGACCACTCTAGATATAATTTTTGCTATGTAGCGTCTATATTGTAGGAAATAATGGTCTCTTCGTGGCTTAGGATCTCTATCAGGTTGTGGCCAAAAGTAATCAAGAGTAAAGTTGTTTTCCATTACCATAGGTTGCCATGTATTACATCAAATAGTACACACTTGTCCATGTAAAGGGAATTTTATGCAATTGTGAATAGTTGAGGGGACCATGTTCATAGATTTTAACCATGGGTGTCCTAGTTTCACGCAAAAGAGGTCAAATAAAGGGATAACATCAAATACTTGATCCAGGGCTGTATCATAAACCATAACCAATAAAGTTATCTTTCCAAAGGTAGGCATGAAAGCTCCAATATGTGTTTTAATCCTTAAATCCAAAGGTTCATAAGAATCTTGTGTCAAATTATGTGCAAGAAGGAACTCTTTAGTTACCACATTAATCATGCAATTAGGATCTACAAGTGTACCATGATCCAGAATCTTCATTATACTCATGGTGATGTAAAGAGGCCCTTCATTGTCTACAAATGTTTTATCACGAGGTGTAAATGTGATTTCAGGTTCAGGGCTCCTTCTTTCCAAATGAGACCTAGGAGGGAACCTAGAATTATTGTTGAGATTATAAGCCATGTGTATATGTCTTCAAATGAATTCAAGATCATATTTTAAAAGATTTTCAATATTTATGCAAGGGACAAGTGTAAAACTATGTATGTTTATGATCTAAAATGCTTGATTTTTTCACCTTTTTCAATGTAAATGCCTAAAAGAAGTAGTGTTGTGAAGAAATTAATGAGGGATAGCAAATTAAATGCTTATTATCAGTCTAATAATGCAGCAATATCCTTCACAACACACCTATGATGCAAATCTAGATGTAAGATAAGTAAAAATCTAGTGAAAATGCAAGGTTTTCAAACCCTAATTGTGAAATTAAGACATGAAACTATGAAAAATGATGTGTGAATGTTTTCTAATCAGATTTATGATGCAAAACAACTCATCTCAGATCTGAAGATGATGCAAAAATCCAACAATGCTCAATGCAAGTGCAATTTCAAATAAAGATGATTGAATATGCTAGTTTTTGTTAAAATTGACTATGTGAAAATGCAAATTTTTGAATGTAAAATGCAATGACACACAAAATGCAACACTAAAAACAAAAATCAGATTTGAATGATTGTTTTAAAAGAGTATTAAAATCTGAAGCAAGATTTTAACTACAAAACCCTAGCTAATGCAAAGACTAGGTTTTATGAAAAATGCACAATTTCAAGCAATTTTTAACAAATTAAGCATGAAATAGCAATGCCAATGATTGTCTAATGATGTAATACTGTAATTTATATCAGATCTAATGAAAATATCAGAAATTAAATTAAATTAATGCAAATTATGCTAAAATGCAAGCCTAGGATGCCATTTTTTTCAAAATTTTCAAAATTTTTATTTTTTATTTGTAAATTTTTAATTGCAATAAGATGAAAATTAAATGAATGAATGTAGATATGAAGTACAACACTCAAGAAGGTGAAAATTCAATAAAAACATGGGTTCATCAAAATGTTTAATAGGAAAAGAGGGAAGAGGGTAAATAGCTAGATCCTCCTTTCACTACAAACATTTAGGGACATCCAACTGAGTTGAATCACAAATTTTGCAAGAAGATTCTCCTACAGGTTGGTGTGTCACTTGTAACACTATGGAAACTTGGAATTTAGTGATTAATTAATTAATTAAAGCCGGATTATGCTAGAAACCCTAATTATGCAAAATCATAAACAAATGGATGGATCACGACAAATGCTCGTAGACAGAGATGTAATATTCAGAGTAGATACATACCAAACTTCAAGATTCTGGATGTAGAAAAGTCAAGGGCTAAAGAGCAGATGCCCAAGCCCAAGGTACAATTTTCTATTGAGAATATTGAAAGGTGTCTGTAACTTGTTTATGTTGTTCCAGAGATTTCTGTGTCAGAGATCCAGGGGGCTTTGGTGTAATGCACCCAAGTCCAGGTGCTACTTTTCTTCAAAGATCTGAAATCTACACACTTTGTTACTACTCCTTACAACTCCACTCCTTCAAATGTGCCACCTGTAACCTGCAATCATAGAGAATGGGGTTGGGGATTGTGATGTTTAGGAGCTTGCCTCAGTCAAGCCCTGGAAGGATATTCAAGTCTTTTGAACATCATTGTTAGATAAAAGAGTGTGTATCCCTGTGGAATAGAGGCAAAAACAAATTGATGACTTGATAAATGATTGATTCAACACAAATAGATATCACCTCAGAGGTGTAGCTCGCATGTAGATGAAAATTCTTCAACACATGAGAAGATGAAGCTAAATCTACAATCACAAACACAACAACAATATTCTTCTCTGTAACAATGAGTATATTGAATGCTCTAAAATCATAATTTCCCCAAAAGTTCATAACCATCTTCTATCTTACAAAGGAATCCCTAAACATACTTATATATGCATTCCTTCTTTAATTTCATAATTCAAACTGAAGATGTTGGCAACAAAACCTTTTACGGTCACATAACCGACATTCAAACTTAAGACCTGCATAAAATAAGGTAGGACTAGGGCACGAGCACCCAAGCCCTGGGCCTCTTTTTCAAAGTAGGATTTAGCTTAATAAGGTCTCCTTAACCCCATTTGACATGGGTTTTTAGGGATTCTTCATCGAGAGTTAAAATGAACATGCAAGATGCAAAACAAGGGACCCGGGAGCTAAACTTAGGAGGTAAAAGTCCCAGGGAGACATTTTACGACATAACACTAAAAATCAATTTCTTCTACCATAGTTCAAAAATTAAATATTTTGACAACTATAGTTCATATGCACTCCCAAAATTTAAATAAATATCCCTATTTGTTTAATCCCCTATTTTATGCACTTTTGATTACTTTTAGTAATCATCATTGTTTTGGACTGTTAATCATGTGCACATGGGTTAATTAAAATTAACTCACAATTACATCTCCCCATGTTCTAGAATCCACTTGTCATTCAATGTACATGCATGTACATGACAAGTGGTACTTTGGAAGCATGTATAAATCTTCCAAAAAGAGTACATTTGTCCCATGTTCTTCTCATCCACTCCAAGTGTCACTATTCATGGAATTTTAAATTCCATGTAGCACTATTCATCCACTATTCATCTCGTTTTAAATTACACTTGTCCTCTCCAAATTTTAAATTCTTCACAAGATCCAAACCATACCTTTTCATAAATGAAGCCTTACATGTCATACGCGTACTCGATCCTAGCCATCCACCCATTCAACCATTCAATTCCATCTATTGATCTTCCCTTGAATCTTGGAGCATTTCCCTCATCCAACCTCTTCATGACACTTGTCCAATTCTCCTTGATTGAGGATCCTCGTATAATTTGATCCCTTGATCTTTAAATTCAATCCTATCCCTCCATCCTCACCTCCAAAAATCTATAAATTGAGCCTCTCCCATCCATTTCTAACAAGCACTTAGAATGTAATGAAATTCTGCCACATTGAGCACTCATATATAGAAATTTATCATATAATATAGCATAGCATCATATTATTAGGACAAATCAATAGAATTTCATAGATATAAGGTGCAAGTGTAGTTAGTTTATGCATTTTTATTTAGTCTTAACTTGAGGTTGAATGGATTAATGAATTGGATAGGTTAGATAGATCCTAGCTTGTTCTACATAGTTCACTCTTTCTTGTACACAAATACATTGTGGTATGTGAGAGAGAGAGAGAAGTTGATTATTGAAGAGACATCATTAATGTTCATTAGATAGCTATTTGACAGAAAACCTGAAAGAGATATCCAATCATGCAATGCAATGATTGTAGGATACATGTGTATGAAAGAAGAATGTTGAAAAAGGATTAAGGTACTCTTAAGCAAATGAAATTGCATGTGTAAAGAAATTAAAAATATAGATTCAACAACCTATGCCAACATTATACTTGTCTGTGCTAAAAAGGGTCCTATGAATATTAAATCCGGTTATCTAGAGATCTTATTTTCTTACAAGTCTTATTTATATTTATTATTGTGATCATATAAGATTTATGTTTCTAGGTCACGTTATTTCATCTTATAGCTATCATCATTATCTCTCATCTCCATTTGTATCATGCATCATTATAGAATTTTAAAGATTGAAAAACTTTTTGAGAAACTGTAGAATAATTTTGTATATAGTTGATTTATTCATTATTGAATAGGTACTGGTAGTCAATAAAATATACAACATATGTTATGTTGGGTCCTAAAATCACAGGTCCAAAATCCTAGAGTATTTCTCATCCTTATAGGCCAAGAGTGTTGTTAGGAAGATGAGAAATAGACTCATCCATAGATTGAGGATGGTTAAGGCCAACTAACGAGAGTGGGTATGCTCTCCTACACTTTGGCCTCAACTAGACCCAAGAGGGATATTCCTAGAGACATGAAATAAAACACAAACTAGTAACTACATCCATACCCAATGTACACTTGACGCCCATAGATGTCACTAGGCCAAGACAAATTGGCTGCAAAAACCTCTAAGCTGATTATTACACCTTGCATTTGCACCCACATATGACAACATAATATCCCATAAGATGAATCCACTTAGATTTACATACACACGTTACAAGGGCATGCATAAACATGATTCATAAAGATGATTTAAATTGTTTTATATTGCTTTAGATTGATCCTTGTTATAATACTGAATCATGAACAACATGTGGAACCTAATCTAATCCTACTCCTACAACTACTTAAAATAGAGGATTGATTTGAAAATAATTTCAACCCTTCACCAAACTAGATCAGTGCCTGCTCCAATGGGCAACAAAGTCATGAATAACAAAGAGGAGGGAATACATCCAATAGAGGATCGATAGAAACTAGAAGTTTATCTACATACAGTTATTAGATTAAATCTCATATGACATACTTAGTAATCTAGAAAATACATGCAATAATCCATTTGAAACAAAGGAATGACCCAACACAAAAGATTTTATTGATTTAAAATGCTGTCATACATTATCAAATATTTGTTACAATCATACCAGCAAGTGTGACAAGAGAGGATGAATAATTGGGTTTAAACACCCCCTAAATAACTACATCCTTCTATGGAGACATAATTTTATATGAATATCTACCTTACAATATTCTTCCTACATTGTACCAGATGCATTCTTCCATTTGTAGCCCTAACTGGCTTTGTTTGATGCCTTAAAATCACTTGAAGCACCTGTAAATCCAAATTAGCTTGAAGACCAACTAGTTGGCTCAACAACCAACTCACTTTACATCTTCATTTCATGTATATATAGCATTACATTTCCTTTGTTGCATTTTATAAGGAAAACCAATTAAGGTTCCCACGCCTACCACAATCAATTCCATCTACCCCCAAACTAGTCAAACTAGGCATTAATGGTGCTCATGGGAGGTAGGTAGGCATTCAAATAGATAAACCCATAAAAAATATGTTTTGAAATAGTTAAATATATTTAATTTTAAGCTTGTTGGCACTTGGGGGCCCATCAAGAACTAGATCAAATGTTTTGGTGGTTCTAGGAACCACCAAAACCACCGACATCTTTATTTTCTTGCTCTTTTCACCTTTGTTCCTACTTATTGGTGATCAAGGGTGACTAAGAACTAGGAACCGGTTGTTGGTGATTCATCGACACCCAGGAACACTTCCCATTCTCCCTCATTCTTACTTTCCTTAATTTGAACCTTTTCCTCATCCTTGCCTTAGAAACATTTTCATTCTTTTTCTCTTCCATTGCTTTGTCAGAGTTCGGGGCACCACTAAGAACAAGGAACCTGGAACCAAAATATATTATAGTTATGGATTTTCAATGAATCATCTACAACCAAGAACACGTGTTTTTCTTAGTTCCAAGTTGGGGGTTGGGGGCCGATAGGGAACTAGGAACCATGTCAGGGGTTTCAATTGTTCTAGGAATCACCAAAACTATCGAGAAGTTCTTGGTAGGCCCGAAAGGGCCAACAAAGGCCACACTTAGCATTTTTAGGCATTTTCAAGGATTTTCAAAGGCCTAGGAACAAGGCAAAACATAGGGGCAAATACTTAGGACTTTTGATGGATTTTAGGCACAATAAAGGCTAGAAAATGCAAGTTGGGAACTAGAAAATCAGGGTCCCAACATGTTCAACCTTAGATTTATTGCAGAGGCCTTAAATTTTTTTAAGTAAATGAAACTAATCCTTCAGTGTAAACAACCCTATGTTCTACTCTCAAACATTTATGTAGAAGTGGGCAGGTGTGATAAGGTTCAAACGAAAGGAGGTTGATGAAATATCTAGATAAATTAAAAGATCCCTACATGCTATTGGATTAAGGGCTAGATAATGATACAAGATTTTAGCATGGAATATCTATGCAATGTTGGATAAATTAACTTGAAAGATGAAGGATGTAGGGTATTTTCCATATTCAAAACATTTATTTTATCCTAAAAAAGAATTATGCTTCTAAAAAGTATCTATTTTCAAACAAGATCAAACAATATTTTATGTAACACAATAGAAAGTAGATCTAAATAAATAAAAATTATACAACTATATCAACACATTCAGGTAAGTTGGATATACTTACCTGGTCTGCAACTATAAGCACCAAAATCACGCACAACCTCCACGAGGACCCCATGATGACTCATAATCCTTGTCACAAACATGTAAGCATGAAATACTATCCTCTTAGTAGTGATTCTCTTGGTAACATATGGGTTTTCACTTCTCTTTTTGTTTCCCCTTTTTTGTACTAACCTTTCTCCCGCTTTCGACACTTTTTGACACTTGCTGATTTTCATTTTTTGTGCTTGCAACTTTGTCCCTAGGCCTCTTATTCATCTATTTGTCATAAATTGACCTTTCCTTAGTGTTTTTCATCTAACCCCACCCATAGAAGCTCTCCAAGGCACCTATAAAGCCATCTCCAACTTTCAGTTTTCAGTTATGTTCAACCAGGACAAATCTCCCCTTTATTATTTCAGGATCTCCCTCGCGAGATTTGACATTTGCAAGTGGGGATTTGTTTTTTGACCACATTTTGACCTAGTTCTAGAGGTAATTCACTTTTTCATCCCATAAATAACAATCTCCAACCTCACATGTCATCCTAGACACTCTCCTTTGTGGGTCACCCATGTGATGCAAGAGCATCCCAGGTTGAAAGTCAATCTTGCATCAACCAAAATATTTGCTTTCTTTTCTTTTCTTGCATTTCAGTTGTAATTTCAACATTTTCCATCGCATTCTACCACATCAACATTTTAGATCTCACGAAGTAGGAATTAGATTCTACACTATGTCATCTACACCATATTTAGATTTCATGAGATTCAGAGTTGTTTGCAGAGAGTTATCGCTATTAGAACATCATCAACATTCACAGAACATAGCATTCAACATTCAGTATGAGCATACAAGGCTTGCAGAGCATTCTCATGGCTTGCAGAGCCAAATGGAACATGATACAAGTTACTATGGGACCAGATAGACCTTCTTTGAGAACTGCAACACATTTCATCCATTTGTGTAGCATTACCACTGGTTGTATACCAACCTACATGCTTCATCAAGCATTGGAGTTTGAATCCTCTTAAGGTTGACATAGAGCATTCTTTGATCTTGGAGATGATATAAAATAATTCACTTGATGTATTAGGAATATATCCAATATGATAGAAAATTCTTAGTCTTTAGTTTGTGGATTGGTGGAAGGCACTTCAAAGCTATATCCTTCATGTAATTTGTATTCGGCTAGAGGACAAGCCTGTGAGCCCATATCAGTTTGCATGTTATCGACATCTCAGTATTGTAACCATCTGAGATATTGATTCAAATAACCTTCCATTGCATTCTATTCTTGTGTTGTTTCTGTTGTGTTTACTCTAGCTGCATGGTTGGACAGTCCATTCTCTAGACCCTCCTATCCATGACGGCACCAAGTGGTATCAGAATGAAGTTTGTGAATCCTTTGGGAGAGAAGGCATTCCAGAAGATCTTAAGGTGAACATATCACTGACCTAAGGTAGTTTGCTTATGTTTGTCAATAGAGCACCGATTTTGAGGAAGTTGTAACCTTGTAGTCAGATTGCCAAATTGAGGTAGTTGCACTAGATCCTAGGAAGAGATACCACCAAGGAGGATGCCTACTATGGCCAATGTTGTCAGAAGGATAGAATAAATGATAGAGATGATGAGAAAATTGAAAGCTAGATTACATGCTATAAAAGAGGATAGAAGAAGAGGACTAAACCCTATACATTAGGATGAAAGTGATAATGATGAATTTCAAGCTACCGACCAAAATGAAGAAACCCTAGAAGAAGAAGAAATAGATCAGGTAAAGATGTTAAAAGCTATTTCTAAGATTGGTAAGAGACCTAGAATGAAAGTATCAAACTATACCAGAAATTTAAACCCTGAGAAATTAATTGATTGGATAAATGACATGGAGAAATACATTGAATATGAGGAAATAGAAGATCTAGAAAGAGTAATATTTGCAAAAACTAAGTTGAAAGGACATGCTGCTATTTTGTGGAAAGAAGTTCAATTGGATAGAAATAGGAGAGGAAAAGAGAAAATCATAAAATAAGATAGAATGGTGACAAAATTGAAGAATTAGTTCATACCTACTGACTATGAGTTGGAATTGTTGAAGAGATTGCAAAACCTAAGACAAAAGGAAAGATTTGTGGAGTACATTGAGGAATTTCATAAGATGATCATCTAGACTAGACATAGTGAAGCAAGCAAGGAGAAAGTGGCATAGCACATAAATGGAATGAGGATAAACATTCAAGAAGAACTAAGCATGGTAAGGATGACAATAGTAGAAGAAGCATATCAATTTGCATTGAAAGTTGAAGATAAGCTAAACAAGAGACATGAACAAAGATAGAGAGGTAGAGGAGGCAAATTTCAAATAGGTAGAACACATTCCGGAGAAGGAATACCATATGCGGAGCAAAACAAGGAGACTAGCCCATACTGTAAAGAAGAAGGAGACAATAATTCATACCACCAGAGAGATGAGAAAAATTTCTACTGTAACATTAGAGGAAGTCATGATTCTTATTACAATGAAGGATAATGGAAAGATGAAAAAGGATTTGACAAGAGATCATTCAAAGGAACCTATTTCAAGAGTGGAGGCGAAGGACACTTAGCATTTGAATGTCATCAATGGAATACCAGCAAAAGGACAAAGAATAATGAAAGAGTAGCTTATGCGGAGGAAGAACTGGTTGGATCACCTAGTTCAGTGGGAAAGCTGAAGAAGGGTGAGTCATTAGTCAAGAGGAGAGATTTGTTCCAAACATAAACAACTAAGGAGCCATCGCAAAGGAAAAGTTTGTTCCAAAAAAGATGCAAATCAGGAGGTAAAGTTTCTAAACTTATCATTGATAGTGGTATTATAGACAATTTGGTTTTAGAAGAGATGTTGAGGAAGCTGAATCTAGAGAGGTTGAAACATTTGAAGCCCTATAAGATAGCATGGATTCAAGATGAGCACAAGGTACTGGTGAGTGAACAATGTTTGGTGAAATTTCATATAGGATCTTATGTTGATGAGGTATTGTGTGATATTATGCCGATGGATGTATGCCATATATTGTTGGGAAGACCATGACAATATTGTAGAAAGGAAATACATGATGGAAGGAAGAATACCTATACTATAACATCAAATGGGAAGAAACATATCTTGATACCTTTGGAGGAAGAGCCTAAAAGTGAAGTATGCGGCAATGCTAGGATCTATTTAGTAGATGGAAGGAAATTTTTGGATGGATTGAGACATGAGAACATGTGTTTTGCATTGATTCCAAAGAAGTGTGGTACCCTAAATGCAGAAACTACCACCGCAAAAGAAGAAGAACCACAATTGGAGTGGATAGCTAAATTGCTCACAGAATACCAAGATATCATATTAGAGAATGAGCCAGAAGGTGTTAGGACTTACAGTTTCATGCATCTATGCCCAGGGTTTCATTTGTGTAGACTTGTGAAACCCTAGAAAAACCCTTATTAGCCTTAAAACTTATACTATGGTCTTTTTTTGTTCTGTGTTTTAATCTTTCATTGACCACTTGCTGCTCGTTGTCAGTCGTTTAAGTTGCAATGTTGTGTCCAGGGTCTCATGCGTTTACCATCCCATTTAATTGCAATGTTATTGCTTGGACCTATGCACTGAATAAATTTGTCATATGCTTAAGTATTTTGCCTGCGCCCTTTATAAAAAATGGCCCTTCTTTCTTAGTTGCACAACATTGTCTTAAGTGCACGTGCTTAAGTCTAGCCTTTAAGTTGTTTGTGCCTGACCCCACAAGGGTTAAAATATTCAAGCTTAAGTCCATGGGAGAAAATCAAAGGTTGACACGTGGCCTCATCCTAATTAGTTTTTGCCATCTCATAAAGTATTTTTATTAAGGCAAAGGTTGCCTGTGGAACAACGGGAGAGGTGATATATGGTAGGTCTTTAGTCGAGTGATACAACAAGACTCATTGGTAGGTCCCATTAAGCCTACGTGGCAAGTTTTAAAGCCATCTGCCATTCCGTTGAGCCCTTTGGGGTGGACCCATAGAAGGATAGCGAAAGAGCATGAGGAAGATGTTTGGCAGAATCCCAAAGGCATATTATTGAAATAGCCTAATGAATGCCACATGAAGTCATCTTGTGGCCTTTCTGCTATTCTATGAAGCACTTCTCTAAATCTTTATTTGATGTTGCGGAAGTGTGGGAGGCCGACACATAGATTAAGTTGACTTTTCCTCTCAACAACGAGCCATTTACTGAGTTTTAAAGGAAGATCTATGGTGGAAATTTAAAGTCCAAAATGGTTATTATTTGCTTATCATACTAGCCATCGATTTGCACTCTAGAGTAGATCCAAAGACATAGGTTCAAATAAAAAGATGGATTAGCAGTACCTGATTGACGATGTCTTTGGGTAGCCATCTAGAGACCGAATGGCAAAATCAAGTATGTACTCATGAGTCCTCTTTTGTCAGCTAATAGAAGGTAGGCTAGGATCTCTGGACAAATGTCCTCTTCTAGGGCATAGCTATATATGACACTCGAAAGGAAGTGAGCTTTTTCATGTCACCAAAGTACACTATAATGAGTTTATAAAGGAACTTATAGGGCAGAAAGGAAGTGTTTGCAACTATGGTACAAGGGGTGTGTTATGTGGTTCTTTAAAGTCTTCATGCTGCCTATCTAGTTATTAATGAATTGATGAGATAGGCTCTATCTATAGGGCCTTTGGGTCAAGAAAGAATAAAATCACTGTTAAAATCACACCTCCTTTTCCACTTCTAGTAGCATGATAAAATCTCCAAGGATTGCCAATTAAAGGTTGGGTACAGTCATTGGTATGGGAAGATGGGTTTGAATGATTAAAATATTGAATTGGGTGTTGTCCAGGCATAAGGATCTTGGTTCTTTTACTATAAATGGAAGTCTTGTACACACTATATTCACCCTCCTTTTCTGAAAGCAAAATATGGTATATTTCCCATTCTAGTATGACTTGTTTACCATCCATTTCCTTAAGAGGTATCTCTTTGTTTTCCTAGTTATTGCTTTGTTCTTATAGAGTTAAAAGGTGGGAGATAGGTCTACGAATGAGGGGTTTAGGCAAAAGTCAAGGAGTGAAGGAGCAGGGTGTAGCTCCCTCATATTTCCCTACTTCTTTGTAGTGTCATTCTGGTGAGGGAAATTGTTGCCTGTTTGCAGACTTCGATAACTATATGTTGTTGTGAGTCTTCAGTTTGGGCTAGGAGGATGAGCTGCTTCATTGCTCCCTCTTCCCCTCCCTCATAATGATGGCACTCATGAAAGATCAAGTTGTGACATACGCAGAGTTGTTCATCAGGATGAGCTAGCTGGTAATGGGGAGAAAGGGGTAAGCTGAAAAGAACAGTTAGACACCTACGGCTACTTCCTCCATAGGGAAGTTTTTGGCACTTCTTGTTTCAGTGATAGGTGGTTGCCTCAAGAACCTTAAAGGTTTTGGTGGTTGGCAGCCCTAGATTGAAAGATGGGGAGTCATGCACCCTGGCCTGAAAGGTGAAGTATAACATAAACTAGTTGTATTCGGTTGTGTTGGGGATATGAGTTCAGAGACACATGACTAATCGCTGTGGCAGAGAATCAAATCAGCATAATGACCTATTTTCCATGCCTAGGGTTGGGACAAATAAAGAAAAAATAATTAGCCTCCCCACTCAAGGTAATGATTTGATTTTCAGATGTGCTCTCGTTAACATTAAACGGTTTGTCTTGGTGTTGTATTGTAGGATAAATAGGAAGATATACTTTGTCTTGTAGTTATGAAAAGATGCCTTTTGGCATATTCTTTTTAACAAGATTTGTACATGACTCGAAGCTTGTTGCTTCCTTGTTTCTATAAAAGGGAATTCAAGGCCTTTGGCAGGGGATCTTGGAGAATTTTTGTATTGCACAACATATAGTAATAGAGTCGGCACTTCTAGTTTTGATTATTGTCTAAGGATAGAATATGATGTACATGTGAATTTTTGTATGACAGTATCAGTTCAATTCTGAACATATTGCTAAGTTCAAAGCTATATTGTCTCCTATATTGTGATCTTCATCTCATTTATGAATAAAGTTTGATCAAGGATCATTTTATTCATCCTCTTAGTTTTTCCTAACTATGAATGTTCTTCTTATGGATTTTGTTCAAGTAGTGAATTAAAATTCTTTAAGGAAAATGTTGAAGGTTATGAAAGTTTGCAAGGATTTGTAAGAAGAATTGGTTTTGAATTGCTGAAGTGTGACAGTGTAATGCATTGTTGCAATTCTTCATGAACTGGGGAAAATACTATTGTGTGGGGTTTCATTTACATCTATCTTGACTTTGTAGCCTAGGTTAAGGCATCGATCTCTCTAAATTTGTGTCTAATACAACTCCTTGGTTGTATAATTTGAAAATCATAATGAATTTACCATTTATGCAATAAGTTATTTGCTTAATGTTATTTTCTTTTTTTGGTTTGGGTATACCCGGGTTTTTAGCTTGGTCCGGGCCCAGAGAGACCCTTACAGGGGATCTCTTCCCATGGCTTTATCACCTTTGAGACCACAACTGGGGGTCTCTGTACCCAATGGGCATTATCACCTGGGTATTAGCGCCCTTATTTTAAATTTGCGAGCTCATTGGCCCAGCGAAGGCCCACAGCCTACGAGCACGCCAGCCCAGCGAAGGACCCGAGAAGGATCTTGCGAGCATAGTAGCCCAGCGAAGGCACAAGGCTTCTGAGCTCATTGGCCCAATGAGGATTTGAACTTAGGTGGTGATCACCGCAACCAAGTGAACTCACCACCATGTTGTGCCCCGAAGGGCGCTTAATGTTATTTTCATGTTCTCCTACATATGAATATATTGAAGCCTAAGGATCTAGTCAATTTCTTTAGCATATTTGTAATTCTTTGGCACTTTAGAAAGAACATATCTTCTTGTAATAGTATTTGAGATAAATGGAAAAGATATCTTAAATAACACTGTAAAGGATCACCCTCCTAGGTTTTATAGAGCCTAAAGTGCAGAGGAAAAGTCTAACCTAGTTTTTCTTGTTCGTTGGCCAATCCCTCAAGGCAATTGATCACTAGGATTGGCTACTCTTTAGATTGTCTTTGAGATCTAGTTAGGAATTAAAAAAAACCAATGGAAGGATTGCCACCAATCTAGAGTATCAGTCATCATATGGACCTCATACCTGGAGCTAGTTTTCCAAACAAAGCAACACATAGGTCGAAACCAATAGAAAATGTGGAGCTAAATAGACAAATGGAGTTATAGAAAGAATGAATAGAATTGATGGAGAGGGCTAGGAGCATGTTAAGTGGAGCTGGCCTAGAACAAATGTTTTGGGCTGAAGCTGTTGCTACCGCTTGTTACCTGGTTAACAGGTCTCCTACATCGACACTCGTTAACAAGACCCCTATGGAGGCATGGTCTGGTAAGAAGCCTTCATTAAGATACATTCAAGTATTTGGTTGTGAGGCACATGCACATGTGCCTAAGGAGAAGAGGTCCAAGTTGGAGAATAAGGTAGTTAAATGTATCTTCATCAGTTATGACATTAGTGTGAAAGGGTACAAGCAATGGGATCCAGTGGCTAAAAGAGTTCTGTAAAGTAGAAGTGTGATCTTTAAAGAGCTCAATCCTTCTTCTATTGTTTTACAACCAGAGAAAGAGGAAAAGAAAGATGATGTGGTTTAGCTTCCTCCCACCCCTGAGAAAGTTGAACCAAAGACACCATTGGATCTGATGATGAGGAGAGCTCTGGCAACTCTGAAAGTTTAGAAGAAGAAGAAGAAGAATCTCAACCTCAACTTGTGAGGAAGTCCACAAGAATATGGCAACAACCTAAAAGGTTTGGTTATTCATTACATGATTCTGGTTGTATTTTTTCTTTGATTTCTAATGCTGATGAGCCTAGGACTGTAAGGGAGGCTATGGGTATGAAAGATGCAGGTTCTTAGAAGGAGGCCATGGAAGAAGAGATGGCTTCTTTGGAAAAGAATAATACTTGGGACTTGGTGCCTTTGCCTGAAGAAAGAAATCATGTTGGATGCAAATGGGTGTTTAAGAAATAGTTTGGTTCAGATGGCAATATTGAGAAATATATGGCAAGGTTGGTCATGAAGGGGTATTCACAGGTGGAGGGAATTGCCTATGGTGAGATTTTCTCTCCAATTTCAAAGCTGACATCTATTCAGTTCCTATTATCTCTTGCAGTAGAATATGAATTAGAGGTGGAGCAGATGGATGTGAAGACAACATTCCTTCATGGGGATTTGGAGGAGGAGATTTATGTCACATCCAGAGCACTACATTGTGAAAGGTAAATAAAATCTAGTTTGCAAGTTGCAAAAGTCTTTGTAGGGTCTTAAGTAGTCTCCTAGGATGGGGTACCAAAAGTTTGATGCCTTTGTGTTGAGAATTGGATTTTTGAGATCAAAATCAAAATTTTGAGATCAAAATCAAATTTTTGAGATCAAAATTGGATCATTGTGTTTACTTCAAATTTGACAATGATCACATTCTAATTATAGCATTGTATGTCGATGATATGTTGCTAATTGTGAATGGTAAATGTTTGATTTCTGATTTGAAGTCTCAGTTGTCAACACAATTTGAAATGAAAAATTTAGGGGTAGCCATGTACATTCTAGGAATGGAGATCAGAAGAGACAGAGCAAACAATAAACTTTGGTTAAGCTAGAGTAAGTATGTGAAGACTGTGTTGGAAAGATTCAGCATGGCAGATTGTAGACCTTTGACTATTCCTATTACAATAGGGACAAAGTTATCTATTTCAGATTATCCAAAGTCTCCTTTTGAGATGGAGGATATAAGTAGAGTACCTTATGCTAGTGTAGTTGGTAGTTTAATGTATGCAATGGTCTGTACAAGACTAGACATTACCCAAGCAGTGGGAGTCCTTAGTTGATTCATGGCTAATCCTGGATGGATACATTGGGATGCAGTAAAGAGAGTTTTCAGATATCTACAAGGAACTTTTGAGTATGCCTTTTGCTATCATGATTATCCTACTGGTTCTCAACATTCTATGAGTATTCATATATTTGTGGATTTAAATTGGGCAGGTGACATTGACAGCAGGAGATCCACCAGTGCTTATGTGTTCACTATGTTCGGTGGTGCTATTAGTTGGATGAGTAATTGACAACCTATGGTCACTTTGTCCATGACTAAAATAGAGTACATGGCAGCTACTCATGCTTGTAAGGAAGACATTTGGCTTAAGAGATTGTGTTTTGACATTGGGTTTGATGCAGGGAAGATTACCATTTCTTGCAGTGACAACTAGAGTGCCATATGTTTGGCAAAGAATCCTACTTTCCATGCAAGGACCAAGCACATTGATGTGTAGTACCACTTTGTACGTGATATGGTAGAGGATGGGAAAGTGAATTTGGAGAAGGTTGATACTTTGGTGAATGTTGTAGATTCCTTGACAAAGCCCGTGAGCACAGAGAAGTTTAGATGGTGTTTAGAGTCTATGGGCCTCTTGGCCCCTAGCAATTAAATCCTATCATTCTATTGGCTCTTGAAAGGTGTTCGATATGTGGGAGAATGTTGGGAATTAAGGTGTCTCAATGCAAGTTCCTGGCATTTATTATTTAATTGTATTTAATTTTTGCCTATTATTGTAATTTGTATGTAAATCTTATTTTGTCACTTTGTGGGAGTTGGCACGATGATGTGTCATCCTGGATGGAAGGTGACTAGATGTATTTTTGTCCTCATATGAGGAGATAGGCATCCCACTTTGTGGTAGAAGACTTTTGCCATGTGTTGACATCTTTTGGGTGTTGTAAGAGGTTTATGACGTGTAGGAGTTATGACAGATTCCTATGACATGTAAGAGCCAAAAATAGAAGATCGTATGATAGTTGAAGAAAAGTATCAGAAAGCATCTTGCATGGAGGAAGTAGGCGCCCAAGTTTGACTATGACAGGTTGTAAGAGAATATGCTATTAATAGTCAGTTATGTCATATTCTCTTACAACTGTAAGAGTTGTCATATATGACGGATTTTATGACATTGTAAGAGCATTTGTCATACCTTAATTGGGCAAATTTGGGGCGCCCAAGTTGGGGGGTTGTAAGGGATGAAATAAAATCTCTTACAAGTGTCATACACATGTTTTATGGCCTTGGAAATTGGGCCACATGGATTTGGACGAGTTCCTTGTGTGACTTGCTCTAGAAGCTACCTCCATTCATACTACTTCTCTATATATACAAGTGCTTGGAGTTGAAGATGTATGGTTCATTTGTAGGTATCGTTATGCTGCTAGAATTACTCTAGATTTGACATTTTAACAACTCCTAGAAGAACTTGCATTACAAGTGTGTTGTAATCTCCTTTAGATTTAATAATATATTGTGTAGGTTTTGGAGTGTGGGGTTTTTCACATGAAAGGGTTTTCCCCACATATATCTTGTGTCATTGCATTTATACTTGTTTGTGAATGCATGTTAATCTCTTTGTTAATGTGAAACATAATTGTAACTATAAAGATCTAAGAAAAATTGCACTACTTTCCCTCATTAGATTGGTGTAGGAAGATGTTTTTGCTTACCTTGCTTCCTTTCAGTTGATGATGTGGTTTAACTATTGAAATGCAATCGAACTAAACTCATTAATGGAGGTTTAGACTAACCATGCAAAGTAACTTACAATCAGCAAGTACAAATGGTATGAACTAGGGCATTCATCACATATCCAAACATTTATTGGTCATTGCAATTGCACATTAACTAATTTCAGATTAACATGAACCATGAATCCAAAATAAGACAAGACATGAACACAAATTTCTAGCAATTTGCAAAACTTGCTTTGTATTGATCAAATTTTGGCATTCTTAGCAATTCACTATCAAATCTTACTTACAAGAGAGAAAATGACTATCCTTTATATAGAGGAATAGTCATACCAAGTTTTTCATGGATGGTGGAGATTAACTCAACAACAATGGTCCAGACTTACATTGCATTTAATAAGGTACAATAGTTTCTTACATTTTTAGATTTGTTTTTTTCTTGATAGAAAAAGACAAAATGCAACTTTTAAATACATTGAAACTGGACAAAATGAGTACCCATTTGGCTATTTAGAAGGAAGAATCAATTCCCAAGGCAAAAGGAAGTCAAAAGGAGGTCACGTGACATGTAGAAATGAGTGCCTATGCATTATGATGGGATTTTATGTGCTAACTAGATCATCTTGCTGCTTGTCCCCATCCAAGTCAACTTTATTCTTTTCATGCTTCCTTGGTACTATATGCCATGAATGTTGTTAGTGCTAGATTAATTTCAGCTAGATTTGGATCTCTCACAAAATCTAACCTGAATTTGACTGTCTATTTCTCGTGAGAACTTGTTATAAATAGCCAACCTGGGCCTTTTGTTTCTTTTGAATTCCTTGAATTGCACCTTGAAGTCACTGATTCTTTCCAAATCTTCCACCTTACATGGCGGTGATTCCCCTTGCATAAACAAATTAAACTTCTCCTTACAATCCTGAGTGTCAACAGGGGTGGTATCATCCATATATATGTGAGTGCAAGCTCAAAGTGTATCATTTAGACTATAAATTACTTCAAGTAGCTAAGGCTTAGCTGGATCTACTTTGCTTCTGGCTTTATCAAAGAATTCTTTCCTTAGATTTATCATCTCAAGCCAATGCCCAGGCGTATGCATCTCTTCCTTAGTCAAAATATTCTCTTCAATAAAAACCTCTTCTGGAAGCTTGTTTATGGCTAGAACTCTGGGATGGATGTGAGAATAATATTCATCATAAGTGCCACAATCTTCAGTGACCTCTTCCCACTTTGTTTTTAGTGCAAAAAATTCTATATGTTCTTCAAAAATGTCATCAATTATTTCACATCCTTCTGCATATACCTTATGGTACCATTTCTTTTTCATTGAGGCATCAACCTTGATATTGTCAAAATCTTCTAACTCTTCCTTTGAAAGGAGAGAGGGTGTTGTAGATACTTCATCATCAGAATAAGAAGGCTTAAGTAAATATTTGATATAGGCCCTTAGTTCCTCATTCTGTTGTTTCAACTATTGTTTAGTGAGCTCATATTTACTTATTCTATCAAGGATGTTTGACACTGATTCCTTCTACCACTTAGGCCTTGGATACTGGACCGTAACAGTGTAGTCCTCAAGCCTAGTGTCTTCTTTATTAGCCTGTTCTAGAGGCACAACTACCTCTACAATATGAGAACCTAAAGCATCTTTGTATATCCTTAATTGAATCTTTGCTTTCCTCTACTTTTTAGGTTTGTCTGCATCGGGTCTCTACTTTGCTTCCTTATCTTTCTGTGCATTTTTACCATCTACTTCACTTATCCTGAGAGGATACTTTGGTTGATTTATATGTTCCAGATTTTTAGTCACCACTTGTTGAGCAATATTCAACATAGAGTCAACTACCACCTCCTCAGAAGGACTATTCTCTAGGTTCACTACCTCTATGGTATTGGGATTCACAGGAGGGTCATGTTTTTTAATCTTCAATTACAACCTCCTTTTCTGATTCAATGTTGAGTTGAACACATACTTTCTTGATTCCTTGTAGTAGGGGAACTTGAGGAGGTGATGGTAAAGGCACTTCTCTAGGATCATGTAATGGATGGGCTAGTGAACTGTTAATGATGGAAAAAGAGCTAGTGGATGATGGCGGCACATGTACCTAGGACAGGCTTGCAAATGATGCAAAACCTAGGGAAGAAGGAATAGAGGGAGAAGAAAACATGGAGGAAATGACAAGGGGGGTGGTTAGATTAAGGTTTGGAATGGAAAAAGAATAAGGTGAAAGAATGGTAGAGATGGGAGGTAAAGAGGAAGTGAAGAGAGGAAGGCACATGAATGAAATGGAAGGGAAAAAGGATAAAGTGATGGATGGAATGGAAATGGAGGCTAAGAATGGAAAAGAAGATATGGATGGACTGGTAAAGGATGCAATGAATGAAGGAAGGGGAGAGGATACAACTATCTCAGACACAAAGGGTAAGGAGATTGTAGGGACATTGCAAGAAGCAGGAGGGGCGATGCTTGATATGGTAGAGGGAGAGGTGGCAACATCAATATTCTAACCTGAGGTAGCATAAGTAACATGAGGTGATGTACTAGTTGTTGAAGGAATGGGTTGAGTTACACTTTGTTGCTTCTTTACCTTCTTAGGCTTGGAAGACTCTCCTTTCCCAATGATCATATCCCCCTTCCTTAAATATTTGGTCCTCACTGTAGGTGGATTACCTTTCTTTTTCTATTTGGGAGGCTCCTTATCCAATTTAGTCTTCCCTTTACCAACAAGAGGGAGATCTTCCTCTATCGCGTCACTATCTACTTCTAGAGAATCTCCTCCTGCAACCTCTTGCTCCACTTATTTTTCTACCTCTATAGGCTCAACTAATTCACATCACTAGCTCTATCTTGAAGCTATTGAGCATAAGTGAGAGCCACTCCTGCTTGTGTCATTACTGCAACTTGATTTCTGACCCAATTTCTATTGAATCTGATGGGTTGCTTCATAACTTCATCCAATGAGATCTCTTCTGCATTAAAAAGTGCCTTCCATGGTCCTCGATGCATCACATTGTCATCATCCGCTAACTGATCTGACATTGCAATAATGTTAAATCTCCTTATGAAACCCAAAGACAACCTACAATATTTCCTCCTTAGGAGTTCATGATCATTTAAGCAATTAGCCCAAAAGTCCTCAAGGTGTTCTTTGTGGAACAACTTTTTGCTAATATGCATTTCAATTACTCCAAAGGGGGTCAAAATGACTTCTTCTCTAATAGAAATTTAGGTTCAATAATTGAAGCTCAATGTTTGAATATTTAGTTGATCCAAGAGTGACACAAGAAAAGACACCTCTTCCCAGAAGTATGGAGAATTTGATAGAAGCTCTGTGTAGATGCTTCAGCTTCTCAACACAAGTATGCAGTTGTTTTGTCAATTCTAGAAGCACTATCTTGTCAGTTGGATACCTTGGCAACTTGTAGGGTGCCCCAGTGAAACCTTGAAACCTGAGATAAGTGAACTTTGGAAACTGAATATACCATCTGCCATAGGTTTGTACCATGTTAGCAGCTTCTTGAGACAATCTTCTTGACATATCTTCTTGTAGTAGCCTTGTAATGTGCATCGTAAATGCATCATTAACTCTCCTAAAAAGAACTAATGACTGAGTAATCTCCAACTAAGGATAACATTCATACACCTTGTACTCCCCTTCAACATTATGAACTTCTCCTAGTCTAAATAAGCCAGGATAAACAAAGTTTCTTACTAACATGTATACCACATAGGAGGTCCATCTAAATATCTTCTTATCATTGAAATCCACACAAGCCTCATGAATGTTGTCACTTAAAATTTGGGCCCAATGGATCTTCTTATCTCCATGCAATATCTTTTCAACATATGCAAACATCCAATCTTCAAAGGTGGAGGCAGAAGACAAGCCCATGATCCTACTTAGGAGAGTGACCATATCTCCTATCTCTTCCTTGAAATCACTCCTATAAATTACATGAGGAAGCTTGGATAGGGCAACACTTTTGTTCTTCATCCATCTATCATTTATTACCTTTCTGCAAGCTTCATGGTCTTGATTACACATCCTCTTGTTCTCATCCTTCATCATTATTGACAAAGTTGGGAAAGGAGGGATGCCAAAAGTCTCGGCCAAAGTCAGTGCACTAAAATTTGCCAATACTCTACCATCCTAAGTCACCACTATCCTTGATGGTTGGTGGTATCTATCTGCACAAGCTACAATTAACTCTGGACATTGAACAAAAGTTGGAAAGGCAACAACTTCAACAATGCCATTGTCCCTTATCTTTTGAGCCCAAGTAGTAGGATTAGGCCCAAAGATCCTCAATCTAAATTCCTTGATGTTGATGTGACCAAGATCCATGTCTCCTATGTTCTGCCATGCAGATGTGATCTTGCTAACAGGAGGGAGTCCTTTAAACTTGTACTTCATGTTTGTCACCTAGGAAGTCATCTATCCTGTAAGATAGAAACCTAATGAATAACTTTTTAAAGTTGCTATCCTATTGGTCTTGACCTATGTTTCCTAATGTTAAGTAGCCTAGGAATGCTAAGAAACATGTATCATTTGTGTGTATTCAACGTGAACTTCAAATTAGGCACCTAGACCAAAAAGTGAGGATTTATCCCCCTACAAGATATATGACCAAAATGCCTAATAAATCTTTGATTTCCAATTTAAAACCCACTATTTCATTTAAGGAAACATAAAATGTTCATTAAAGTTCATTGGTTAATGTTTCATCAAATAAAACCAAGATTTATAATAGGATGAGGTAGGTCAATGGGATTTTTAGGCCCTACTGCATATTATAGCAAATACCATCATTAATATCAAATCGGTGCATAAATTCTTTCAATTCATGATCAATCAAATGAACAAGATAAAATAGCATGCAAATAAACTCAAGTTCATCAATTAAATCTCCTCAATACCTTTAAAACACTAGTTGAAATCCATTTAGAGTAAAAGTGAGCTTTTTGATGTCAACGGGATAAGCGGACATTTTTGGTCCAACAGGATTTGTGCTATTTTTCATGCCAATAAGATAGTGAGGATTTTTGTCCCTACCAGATATATGCAGGAGAATGTTGTTTTAGCGCCAACACTTCCAAAAGATTTTAGCGGAGATTTCAAATGCAACCAGATAAGCACGGGTTTTAAAGGCAATTGGATATATGTAGTAGAGGCTTCTTTTAGCGCAAATCTGGTAGATGATGATTTCAACGCAAATCCTTAATAAACATTTTAAACCTTTTGGTGGAGAATTTGATAGGTAAGGGATACCGGGGTTTTTTGAGGTTTATGGATATATCCTTTTAAAGTTAATTTTAGCACAAATTCCCTAAGAGGATTTTAGTGTGGAAAATCTAGCATACTAGAAATGTCCAGTTGGATGCGAATTTAGCACAGGATTTGGTTGGAAGGAATTTTAGGGCAAACAATTATTTTTGAGGTATTTTAAAGTTAATGATTTTGGTGATAGAGTTTAAAGGGTCAATTCCAACTATTGAAGAGGGGAAATTTGAATTATGATGGTCAAAATCTCTAAGGCAAATATATGTGTTCCTTCTACTTCAATAAAATCCTAACTTTGGAACCCTAAGGAGGGCACCTACGAGAAATTGATCTACGCTATGAACAACTCCCTAAACCCTAAGACTCTAATGTATGCATGGTTAGAATTTTATATGACTTAATGCATTTCTTATCCAAAAAGTAAAATAATAGTGAAATCATAAACCAGATGCTGACAGAGACCCTCCTACCTATTAAATGCAGAGTCAAAGTGAAGGAGATTGAACCTATCACCAATGAATGCATTCCCTACTCGATAAACAACCGATAAATCTTCAGCAGGCTAGATATCAAATTTTGAGTTCTAAGTTCAATTGCTGAAGAATTCGAGTGCAAATGATGAAAAATTGAAGAGTTTAAACCACTTTATACCCCTTGAAATCTGCCATAAATGCAATGTACATTGACAACCTATGGTGCACTTGGTGGGGTTTTGACCATTGAAGGGAAAAGTGGGAATTTTTGATCCTATACGATATGTCCCATTGAAAATGATTTTAGCACTAATCTAGTTACAATGATTTTAGCACAGAATGGTGTGTGAAGGGGCAATCGCTAATATTTGGTAGGACAAGATATTATCGTAAATGTAGTAAAGGTCAATTTCAGCGCAAACTCACTCAGAAACCTAATTTTTAGACTCAATGCATTTCAACCATTCCAACCTAATCATCAAAATGGGGCCAAACTTACCCAAACTTGTCCAACTTCACCCAAGCAACAAAGGGATCAAATCATCAAGACATTATTTTCTCTCAAGACGAACTACTAAGACTTAGATCAAGCCGAAGGCAAAGCAAAAAGAGGGAGGGGGTCTCCATTTGGTAAAATGGGGGGTGTGTGCAAGGCACAATGAATGATGACTCTACTAGGGAAATGCTCTAGAATATTTCTAAGATAAACATTAGTTTTAAACCAAGAATCTCTGTGTTTCCCACTTATTAAACTTGACAACATGATACAGGATCAAAGGAGCAAAGATCACTAACTTAACACAACCATCCATATCCTGAAAGTCTAAATGTGTGTAGTTACATTCATTCCCATCCTTCTAAACTAAGATCATCAAGGCTCACTTGCATTAAGCTACATAATGATACTCACCTTTTGAACTACCTTGGATATTTTCTCGCTACTAGTCAAGTGTCTATAGCCCTGACGAGGTTGTCTCTATGATTCTACTCAAACATTGCTCTACTTCCCATTAGGCATCCATAGCCCCTGATAGACTTGCTTGAATCCTCTAGCTGATTGAGTATTTTATGAGAGTACTATGAAGTACCACTTTTGATAAATTGATTATAAATTGTTTAGATAAGTTAGCTTATGATATGAGTACTAGAAAGTACCGCATACCCTTACAACACATGATAAATATCACATGGGCTACGAATTAGTCTAACTTTGCTGGGCTGGGAATCATACTGGCAGCAAAGGTGAGCCTATAGATTTTTCAGTTAACCCAAGATCACCAAGACTCCTTCAAAAGCTTTAGGATTATTAAAGATGTGAAAGATATTGGACTAGAAAATACTTCAAGTGAACCAAACTAATGACTCCTTTCCCATGAACAAGCATCATACCACCTAGTAATAACAATAGAACCCACAGGAAGACTCAAGTGGAAAACCAAAGTTTCTCAAAGAAATCCCCAAATTATTTACCCAAAGAGGACCTTTTGGAGGACTGCACAACTACCACCTTATTCAAGAAATGGAGGACCCCAGCAAAACAAGCACAAAAAGTGAAAGCAAAATAGGCAAAAACAACTAACCTAAACAAAGCAAACTACTCTAACCAAAGTGAAACAAAAGAAAGCAAGAACATAAAAGACACACTACATACACAAAAGAAGGTAGAGATGCCTCCTAAGCTTGAAAGTAGCACTTTAGGAACTTCCTATTAATAGGCAGTGGGAGTTCCTCACCAGTAAGAGTCTTCAATCTATACGTGTTGTCTCCTAAGATTTCAGCTATTTGGTAGTGTTAGTAAACATATTTGTCACCACAAAATAACCTTTGAAAATGACCCGTTTCCCTTAGAGCGGTGACTAAATTATCCCAATAGTTGGAGAAGTTGTTACTGGACTAACAACTTTCCTCTGCGTTTGAGAGGGGTAGCTCCCTCGTATGATAGGGGTATTTGTGGGTTTTTGTGTACTTTTAACCTTAAAGTACAAAAAGGAGAAAAAGGAAAGCTAAAAGAAACATGAATTATAGAAACCCTAGTAGTAGACATATGAATACCAACCAAGCTTTCGTAAACTTATTAACAGGTTAAAGAGGGGTTTCATCGTAAGAGTTAGAAACTATGTTCCTAAATCTATATGATGGATTGGACAATAATGTATATGATATTATAACAATGATGAAAGAATGATATACTAATCCCACACACTATGAGATAGGTTACATCAACAACATTCGAATCAAGATACCAAGATAAGATTGCATTTCTTTACATTGATTGCACTGTTTATATATGCTTCAAAAGATGATCAATGATTCACACAATGACATAGAGGTATTACTCATTTAACATATGAGAAATCAGTAATAATAACTCAGAGGTACAATGGAACACACGAACCAAATGCTTTCTTTATTATCTTTGTAAAATTATACAATTTCAAAATCCTTCATGTACAAAGTATAAGATTAGAGGTCTCTAAAGATTCTCCATAAGTTCCCCTATAAAAGTCTCTTCCCCTAAAAAGTCCTCCCTACATTTGAAATAGCCTTGTATTTATAGGCTTTCTCCTAGTAACTACCTTGTAACTACCTAACAACTACCTAGTAACCACCTTTTTGAAATACAATAATATAATAAACCTTATTTTTTTTGGTTACTTTTACATCACCCTTCCTGAAATAAGGTTCATTTTCCAACTTTTTCTTGTTATGATAAGTGACATAAGTCACTTTTACAAAAGATAACTAGAAAATTGCAACCTTCCAAGATATGGTCTTACTGAGGCAGGCACAGAGTCTTCTTCCAATTGATAAGTTCACTAACAACTTGGCCCTCTAAGAGATGTAGTTCAACTTCATTTACAGAAAACTAGCATATCATTTCTCCAATTATAACCAACAACAAGAATTTCCAAGAGAGTGAATTTCAAGTAGTCATGAGTAGAATGTTCATAAGCATGTACAATTTCAACATTTGCATCATGGAGAAATGACTTCAAGGGTACCATCATATCATTACCTTTGTATTGATGAATCGTGTTTCTCATATACCAAGGGGGATGAATTCACAATATATTCTAAGGTTCCCTCTCCTTATCTACCATTTAAAGATCACACCAATATTGATATGAGCTCCCTTCATAGTCAATGTTATAAACATACTCCATTATAGATCCCATGCAAAACAACCTCAACAGCTTCTACTACATATCCATAATAGATATTATCTTCCCAAGAGATAATCAAAATGGATCTTTCATTTTCTTTAAATATTTTCCTAGTTGACACATAGCTTTGAGAGGATCAATGCATTCTTTTTCATTTGTAGAAATGTTGCCGAATCTCTCTAAATCATTAGTTCTCGCATAACAAGCTCTTTGCAATGACATTGTAATATAATCTTTTTGAAGCTTAATAAAACCAATTTCTACAAGTAGGACCCCAAATTGAAGTCACACATCTCTTATTATATATAATATAAAACTACTAAGAAAGTAAGATTTACAAAATTCACGTGCAATTATGCCTCTTCTCTGCTTCAAGATCTTCATCCACCTATTATACATAGCCACCAATAAAAGATGATCTGATTGTTGTCTACTAGCAGCAACATTCTGACTTTCTCCATCATCTATCTTCTTAGAGAGAAATAGAATCTAGGCCCTTTCAGCATTAGATTTCTCAACTTTTGGAGATATAGATGGTGACTTGTGACTTAGGCACGCTTCTATTGTAAGAGCTAGAGCCAAGCACCCAAATATCACATCATAGAGCATCATCTTTTCAATTGCAAATTGTTGCAGCTTCATAAGTACATTTTTTGTCTGTTCCACAATCACTTCATTCTATGAAACGACATACCTTTGAGGCATTCTATTGAACAGTTCATGTGCTCTGTCAAAGGTTCCATGCTTTAAGAACTTACCTTGCCATATTGGCAGCTATGAAAACAAATTTCTATGAGGTATCTTATCAAATAGTTTAGGTGCTTGTGGGCTTCCATATCAACATATATTTCTATGAGGGAGCTTACAAATACAAAGACGACACTCACAATGGTTATGGAATCTATCTATACAACTGCCAAATGCATTTTATTGGAAGCTTCTAAACAAATATCAGCGAGTCCATTTCATGCCGATCATTGCATCTGTTTGATGACTTCTCTTTGAGGAAGACTTAAAAAACTATGATATCTGAAAATGATATTTAGGCTTTTATAGATAGCCATGCACTATTCAGAAGTTCCCATTTGAGACATGTAGGAAAGTGTTAACAAAGGTTATGAAATGTGGTCCTTCACTTTCTCATTGCATTTGCACGAGGCTTTTAAAGTCTTTTCAACACATAAATCTTGTGCATATCCCTGCAATCAACACTCCATGAGACCACATGTTTCTTTGAGGCATTATGACAAACAAGTCACGCACATGTGTGCTTCTGTGTTTTACATACTGCTCTACCTGAGTATTTCCAATGATAATATCTAACAAAGATCTCGTTCCATGGCTAGCCGTCAGTTTTTGAAGTTAAATTTGCACCTGTGAATTGCATTTTCCTAAATGTTTTTTCAAACTTCTTCAACAAAATCCCATTGGTATGTTTGGTTTTACATCTGCCAAACATTTCTTGGGCCTCATTAATAAATCTATGGTAAATATCGATAAGCCATGAGAATGCTGTTGCATTTGCTTTAAAGTTTCTAAAGTCTTTTCAACAAACAAAATTTGTATGTATCTTGCCATCCATGCATTTTATGAGGCCGCATTTATTTGAGGCATTCCATAAAATTATTCGTGTGCCCTGTCTATGCTTTCACTTTTTGCATACAGATCTGCCAGGACACTTGCAACTGCTACATGTGTATCTTATATGCACTGCATTCCATGAGATCACATTTCTTGTTGGCGACTTTTTCCATGTTATACATATATATATACCAAGGCCTTTGCCAACTATAATATCAAACTTAAAATCCTCCCATTACGCTTTGATGGAAATTCAACCCTTGATAACCAAATTTCTTGAAGTCTTTACAGCAAATTCATTTTTGTGGATATCCCTGTTTTGAAAGTTTCTATTTGACATAGGCCGCGTGAACGTATCTTCTATTCATTGCATGCCAGCGCCTTGTCCATGCTTCTAGATTTTGCATGTATCTCTATTAGAGCATTTTGAACTTATACTAGCACTTGCACCCATAAGAGGTTCAGGGGATTCGCCGCTAGGAACAACCAATAAGTTTAGAAATCTTTTCACTGTGAATCCTATTATGGTGTTAAACAACTTTCTGAGCATTATAATGTTCACATATATAGTCTATTAGCTACATAACTTTGATGCATTCTGTCAAACAGTTTGTGTGTGTTGTAAACATTTCCATACTACACTGAAGTTGTGGGATTTGGCTTCACGACCACCATTTGCACTTGCTTGGAAGATATTAAAAAAAAACTTTACAACAGTCCATTTACTGTGTGTCCTTGTTGAGAATGGAAGACACGAGCAAAGTTGTGGAGTCTTGTTTTATAGGCTATTGAAAGAATTTAGTTCTACACCTGCAAATTGTACTTTCTTGAACGTTTTTATACAATCTTTGAGGCATTTTATCAAAGAGTTCACAATCTTTGCATATTCTGACAAAGATCCACCCTCGATTATGCTTTAATGGATTTTCATAACCTGTTCTAATGGTCCTTACAAAGAATGCGGATCTTGAAATAATTGAAGATATCAATGCACAATGCCTCCATTAACTGGTTCGTATGAGGAGTTTATCAACAAGAAACTTGCAGTCTTTGTATTTTGTGAGACCATCTTTCTCAGCATGCAACTCTTCCACAGGTTGGCATTTTGCTGTTATTGAAGATAACCTTTAACATCTTTTGCATGCTTCAATGCCAATGATAACTACCTCTTCATTGTTTATAGTACACGTTGATTCTTCCCATGGGAATGTCATGATATTAGGAGAAGAAACTGCTTTTTTCAACAATAGAAGCAATGTTTTAACTGCATTTAATCATCATTTAACGTATCCCATGTATGTAGGAGCTTTTGGTGGATGTGGAGGAGTTACTATTCGTAAAAGGTAAAAATGGATTTCCCACTTTTTATCTCTCCAAACTTGAAAAATTACACCCTTTGGTTTTGGTTAGCCAAAAGTCAAAATGTGCGCAAACTTAGCCAAACTCAAAAGTTAACGCAAACTTAGCGGAAAGCAAAAGTTGACGCGAGGTTTGCAAAAAATGAAAGCTGATGCAAAGTTAGCAGAATTTGAAAGTTGATGTAAGGTTTGCAAAAAATAAGAATTGATGTGAACTTTGTGAAAAATAAAAGTTGACACAAGCTTAGTGTAAAATGAAAGTTGACACAAAATAATATTACTAAGCCGTTTCAACGTAAATTTGACTTGGGATAATATTGCTATACAAAGCTTCACTGGAGAAAGATAGAATGAACAAGACAAAGTATGATGCCTTGACAACAAGTTATCGACATGATTGACACATGAAGTATGACTTTGGTGAATTGTAACCAAAAGGATGACTTGACAAAAGGTTTTGATGTGCGAAAAGTTTAAATTTTGGGAAGTTGAAAACGAGGCCAATAGGTAGGCACATAACCAGAGTTTGTCAAACTTTCCATGTTCACCTTTCTTCTCATGAGCCTTATCCCAATATAGCACCAAATTTGAGATACAAAAGGCCTTCACTTTGGCCCTCTTGTCAAACCATCATTTCACTACACCTTGGTGTTTAGCAAAGTTTTCAATTGCAACATCATGTTTTTCTTCCAAATGCAGTAGCTGGGTTAAGAGGGTTGAGGTTCTATTAGTAGGCTATGGATAGTCTTGCATGAACTACAATACATGGATCCTTAAGTGGATAGGGAACATATGTTCCAGACCATAAACCAAATGGCAGGGTGAGGTTCCTAAGGTGGCCTTATGTCTGATCCTATCTGCCTACAAGGCAAATCTGAGCTGGGTATGCCATTCTCTGGGATTTTTTTCAAGCAGTATTTTGATGACCTCAAGCAAGTTTTTATTAGTAGATTCAACAACTCCATTGCCTTGAGGATAATAATTAGATGAAAACTTTAGCACAATACATTAATCAAAGGCCCAATTTGAAAAATGCAAAGAAGAAAATGCTGGACTATTCTCACAGACAAGAGAAAAAGGACAACCAAACCTTGTGATGATATGTTATTCAATGAATTTGATTACTACCTTAGTCATAGATTGCTTACAAGCATGAGCTTCAGACTATCTCATACAATAATTAGTAGTGATTAGAATATACCCGTGGCCCACAGAGGAAGGTGGCTTGATCATACTAATGACATTGAGTCCCCATTGTGCGAATGGACGTACCTCCACCACTGGTTGCAAAGGCATAGCATCATTTCTCTCTCTTGAATCATCAGTCTGGCAAATATGGAAGGTTTTCACGTATGCATGAGCATCTTTAAACAAGGTAGGCTAGTAATGTCCAGCTTGAAGAATCCAATTTGTAGTAGAATTCCTAAAACCATGGCCTATCCCAAACTTCTCATGAAAACTAGTCAAAACTTGTGCTACTTCTGTTTTGTCTAAGCACCTCAGATAGATCCCTTCATGATTTTTCTTGTATAAAATTGCTCCTTTGACCATAAAACTGCTACTCTTCAGCCTCAAAGCTCTTCTCTAAACTGAATTCAAATGAGGTGGACATTGTTTGTTAAGGAGATAAAATAATATGTCACCATACCACTCATCTTGCTAGATATCTTCCAGTACATATTGCTGAGATACCAACCCTAGGTCAGTCTCTGCCATAGTCTTGGTAAGTGCTTGTCCCCTTACTAGCCTCATAGGTTGTCCCCTTACTAGCCTCATAGGTTGTATTTCTATATCAAATTCTTGTAGTATTGTGACCCATTTTCCTCTTCTTTCACCTAGCTCATTCTGCATTAGTAATGCTTTCACCGTAACATCTAGAACTACAACAGTCACTCTTCTCCTCAGAATATAGTGAAAAAATGACTACCTTAACTAGGGCATAAGCTTGCTTCTCCATATTTGGATATCTAAGTTCTACATCCTTTAATGGTGTACTCATGAAGGTGATAAGACGTTCATCATCAACTCCCCTTTTTTGGGTAAGCATGGCTGCACATATATGTTCAGAAGAAAAGGAGTATATGCAAAATGGAAGAGTATAATCTAGACTTACTAATATGGGAGCATTTTCTATTGGTTTCTTGATTTCTGCAAGGGCTACCTTGGCTTCTGGTGTCCATTCAATTTTGGCATCTTGTTTCAATATTGCATTCAATGGGTAAACAATCTCAGCAAAACTGGTGATAAACTTCCAGAAAAAGTTGATCTTCCTGAAGTAAGACTTCAATTCCTTCTTGCTCATTGAAGGTTGGATCTTGAGAATGGTTTGGACTCTGTTAGGGTCTATATATACCTTCTTCTAAGATCACATGTCCTAATAGCTTCCCTTCAGTCACACTAAAAATACACTTCTTGGGATTCAACTAAATGCCATAATCTCTACAACGTTGAAGCACTTTCCTCAAATTAGAGATATGATCCTCCCTTCTCTTTGAGAAAATGGTTAAGTCATCCATGTAAATAATGATGCATTTTCCTACCAATCCCTTAAAGGTAATATCCATGGCACATTGAAATGTTGCTCCTGCATTGATCAAACCAAATGGCATCCTCCGATATGCATATATACCCCATTTGTAGGTGAAGGCAGTCTTAAGTCTATCATCATGTTCAACCATTACCTGATTATATCCTGAATATCCATCTAAAAATGACATCTTATGTGATCCATTAACTATTTTTAACACCTCATCAAGGGATGGCAGTGGGTAATTATCTTTCTCGGATGCTCTATTGAGGTTTCCAAAATCATCACATAGTCTAATCTCACCATTCTTTTTCCATACTAGAACCAATTTGGCCACCTAGGTGGAATGCCTTATTAGAAATATGATTCTTGCTGACAGTAACTTCTAAACTTATTGAAAAATTAGAGGCTCTAAAACGGCATTAACTGGCCTCTGTCTTTGCTGAAATGGCTTAACTCTAGGCTTCAAAGGCATAGTGTGGGTTATGATAGAAGTGTCATAAGTCTTAAGGTCTTCATAACTCTATGAAATAACATCATGATAGTCCATCAAAGCATGAACAATTCCCACCTTTTCTTCAAGGGTGTAGACTTTACCAATAAAAACATTCTTGACATTATCTTTAGTCCCCAAGTTATGAGTACCCAGTTGATCTCGATCAAACAATCTTTCTAGTTCCACCATCCTTAGGGAATGGTATTTGTTTTGAGATTTAAGACACCATCTAAATCCATCTCAGCTGGTTCTCAATCTTCTTCGTCAATTATTTGGGCAACAAACACATGTGAGCATGTAAGAAAATCAATGATATGCTTATCATCTTCAAAAACTTGGAAGTGAGTAATATTGTCTGGCACAGATGGAGTGGGAACCAATTCTACAGGGAACTTCAAATCAGACATGACAAGTGGTTCCAAAGAGCTTGTAGCCTAGGCCAGTGCATCAACAACATGATTTTGCTTCCTTGGAATCAATTGGATATTAAAGCCATCAAAACATTCAACAAGATCCCAAACCTGATTCCAGTAGCAGTTTAGCCTTTTGTCATGATAGGAGTACTATTTTCTAATTTGCTTAACCACTAATTTTGAATCACAAAACACTTGAATTATCTTAACTTTCTTTTGAATAGATATTAGTAGCTCGTGCACTAGTGATTCGTACTCTACAACATTGTTAGTACAAGGAAACTATAGTCTATATGCAGCTAAATAGGATTCCCCTCTAGGACTGATCAGTTCAAACCTTGCACCAGACCCTTGCTTGGATCTAGATATGTCAAACCTCAATGTCCAAATATGAGAGCCCACTAATTTTGTTTTAAGAGAGGCATCTTGTCTACCCTGTAGTGCAGTCTTCTGGTTAATTACAGGTGTAAGCTTAGTTTTTCCTTCATTTTTGGTGGATGATAGATTCAAATGCTTCTGAACTTGATACATGGCCTACTGACATAGAGAACATGTAAACTCTGAATGGGATGCATTATGAAGGTGGCACCTATTAGGCAACATCAATTCTTCCATCTGGATCTTCTTTCCAACATCTAGTTGATCACACATGAACTTAGCTATGAAGCTTCTAAATCCTTCAAAGATTCTAGGCTCGTCATCAGAAGAAGAGCTATAATCTGATTGAACACAAGCTTCTGTATTATCTTGGTGTTTGCTGAGTGGTGGGTTAGGGTCCCTACTATAACTCAACATGAGTACTTCCTCTACTTGATTTATCTGAGGGAAATAAACTCCTAAATCCACCTCTGAGTATAAGATCTCATTGTCTGATTCTAGTCCGTTATCATGTGTTTCATTTTCAGTTCTCTTTTAATGCAAATTTGATTAGCAAGTCCTCCCCATGGTAACCACATATGAGAGAAGTCAGTAGCCATGCAACCATTTAATGTTTTAGACCAGTCCCTACTAAGCAACATGCTGTAGGCGTCATGGATGTCTACCACTTGTATGTCTATATACTATTGTATTTGTGGGTCTAATGCCAACTGCATATGAATCTGGTTCAATTCCCCTACAACATTGACTTCTGTCTTATCCAATTGAGTAACTTTCTTGGAAGACTTGGCAAGAGTTAGACCTAGTGCCTTGCAAATGGATAGAGGCATGACATTAGTGGAAGCCCCTAAGTCTACCAAGAAGTTGTGAAGGTTTTTGCCAAATATCCCGAGGGTCAGTAGGAAGGGAGGTGACTCTCTCTTTTCTTTATACAATGTTACCTATTATTCTTCATCTATGACATGAACTCTATCCTTGCCTTTATCCAGACTGTCCTTTTGTGGGATTTCTTTTGGGAAAGGATCAGTCTTGGCTTGTACCCCAATGCCCTAAAGGAAGGTTGTCCTAACTTCTGGGACCTTCATCAATTTGAATACTGACAGACTAACCTTCATCTTCTTGAGTTCATCTGCTATATATTGGCCCAACTTAGCTACTTCAGATTTCTTGGAGGATTCAACTAGTTGATTTTGACTTGTAGTTTGAGGCACAACCTTAGGAGGGTCAAAATTATTGGAAGCCTTAGGATTAGGAGGGACTTGATAATTGTTTGGAGGAATGGAAGTGGTAAAGGGTCCCTTAGGTTTGTTACCCTTGAGATTATATGGGGTACTATTATATTGTTGATAAGCGTGGACTTCATCGACTTCCTCTTCTTCAGGCTGGTTATCATCTTGAAAAGGAAAAAACACAATTTTTTAAAACTAAGGCAGTATCATACCTTTGAGTAGGCACCATTTCATATCCCGTGGGAGGTGGAGTCTCTCGTGCTTCAACGTTCTGGACTTCTCTTTGAAAGATACTGGACACAATTTAAAACTCATGACAGTCTAATTTTGAATGAGCATTTGTGTTGTGAATCCTACACCATGAAGATAATGCTACTTTAGATAACATTACTCATCTGGGAGGATGATTTTCTGCATTTTGGGACTCCAATGGTGAAGCGTCTCCTCCATTATTTGGCCTGGTATTCCATGTTCTACTATATCTTTGATAATTCTAATTTTGGTACTAATTCTGACCTTGAATTCTTTGTTGTAGGTAAGCATTCTGATTTATCAAGTGCGTCGCCTCAGTTGTGAGTTTTTTTCATCTGTTTTGCTAACTCTCTGATGTCAATCTTGTCATCTTTAAATTTTGTGGTTTCAGCTGACTGGAGGAAAGACAATTGTGCAGGAGTTAACTCTATAATTGGTGCTCCAAGATGAACAACCAAATCCTATGTTGCAATAGTTGTTGGGATAGGATTTAACACTAGAGTATGGTTGGCTAAGGCAAGATTGATTAGTGTGATTAGGCATGGCTATAGGACCAAGATGATTTAGTGGACTATTGTAGCCTATCCTAACTTTAAATTTACCTTAACAACTTCAGCATATGCCTAGGCTAAAGTTGTTGGAGCTGGATTAGCCCTTCTAACAAACATGGATGTCATTTTATCCAATGCTGCATAATAAATGGGCAGAGCAACCACTTGAGTAAGGTTGAAAGGTACTTGGAGATGATAATGTGCCTTGTGGAACCTATTGTTGAATGAACTTATCAATTCTCTTTCAGTTATGCGAATCTCCACACAAAGGACCGATAGAGATCAACAGGGGTAGTAGGCATCCAGAATCAGTTTAGGAATGTGTCCTTCAAGGTCTTCCATGAATTGATTGAAGCTAAAGGAAGGTTGGCAAACTAATAATATGCTTCATCCTGTAGTGAGTATGGAAATAACCTACAGACTACATCCTCATGCTCAACTTGCAACATGTACATATTGCCTTCAAAATCTTTATGTGTTCATCAACAGTTCTTTCAGGGTCATTAAGATGGAACTTTGAGTAGTATTTATCAGGATTCTTTGGCATGTCATGATAGTTAGCAAATTGGATAGGAGAGGGATTTAATGCAAAGAAAGCCATGTTAACGAAGTTGACTTGAACTGTAGCTGGATTTCTTGGAAGGGATCGTGCCCTTGGGGTCCTGGGTACCCCTTGATCTCTCCTTGTTTTTCTAAACTGAGTTAAGGACATCAGGGATTCTCCAACTAAAATGGATCTAGTATGCCTTTGCCTAGTCCCCAACCTTACTTGCCTAGAAAAGAAGGGTTTATGTGATGTTCAAGGCCCTCCTTCTAGCACCAATTCTGTTGATGGTGTTTTTAGTACGCAACAACATAGGTAAGATATTAGATACCTCACCTCTCTTGAAAGGAATCCTATCCCAAAACTTTAGAATAGGACTGGCCCAAGGTTTATACAGCTAGGTCTTAGCTTGTAGGATAACTCAGTGGATGTGTTTCTCTAGGGATAACTTTAAGAACCCCCCCTTGGAGAAGGTGTATAAACTTGGTGAATTATGTATACTTCTTGAGAAAAACATTAATTTTATTGGTGATTTTTTTCAGGAAAAAAAAATCTTATTTGGCGAATCTTTTGTAATCGCTAGAGGTCTATGGAAAATCCTAGCGAATTGTAATTTTTTTAAAACCAATAAAATATTTTCATTGGTGATTAAAACCTATTTTCAAACCAATTAAATATTTTCATTGGCGAATTAAAACCTATTTTCAAACCAGTAAAATATTTCTGTGGGTGAATTAAACCTGTTTTCTAAATAAGAAAATATTTTTGCTGGCGATTAAAATCTAATTTCAAACCAAAAAAATATATTTTCATTGGCGAATTAAACCAATTTTCAAAGCAATAAAAAAATCATTGGCGAATTTAAATATAGTTTCAAACCAATAAAAAATTAATTGGCGAAATAAATTGTTATGCCAATAAAAAATCATACAGTGTGGCAAAAATATCAAATGGGTCATATTGTTCTATTCTGGGACGAATTTTACACACATCAAAATTTCTAGTGTCCGGAATGGGGACAAGAGTCAACATATTTATTATGTCTGAAGCAAGATGTCAATGCAAAATAATATAAAAGATGACTGTTCGATGAATTTTTGATGGACGACTATAGTTGCATTTCGGAAGAAAATGTCTAAAACACTAGACTGACAACTTCAAGCCTCCAGAATAACACTTGAACCATTAGATTTCCAAAGATCAATGGTTGACATTTCATAGGAGAAACCCTCTGCATAATCTTATGTTGACTTGCTACCTCCGGTTGCTGGTTGTCTAAGTTGAAACCTGAGCCATCAAAACTGTGTTGTTTACCAGCCCCTTATACCTAATCTTGTCAGTCACCACTTGGTGGGGAATGGGTTAACCTAGCAGGGTCCACTTTTTAAATGCTTTAGCAAATATTTCGAAGCAGCCCTAAGAGACTTAAAGGGTGAGCTATTAAAGATTTAATTAAAACACATGGGAAATTCCTCGGCAAGATGTTTTAATCTTAGCCATCCAATGTTGAAGAATTTAAGCAGACAATGGATGGCTTGAGAAGTTAATGTGTGAGCAGGTTGTCGGTCAGTTAAGTCATGACTCCATGTCCTAATATTCATAAGTTGACCGGCCCCTTAATCTAGGATTCTAGAGGTTACCCGTTGTTGTCGGTTACAGGAAGGGTGAAATCTAATGGTTGCACAAGGGCGCATGAGGAATCTATCAGGAGAGAATATTCATTGTGCAGCTGTGATAGAATGACACATGTCAAAGAATCTAAGCTAGCATCCTATCTCACTAAAGACCCTATGTCAACTAAAGACTTGATCCAACGGTTCTGCATCATCGCAAGGAGAATCTCACAGGATGGAATCTGCGCTGTGCAGTCGTGACATGGCGACACATGGCATTCTCTTGTTTGAGAAGTGAAAGGTGGGCACGTGGAGGCTAACGCATGCTGGCATGGGGTAGGTAAGAGGTGGGCCATCATAGGCTGTTATACTGTGAGGTGCTGCCACGTATCTGACCCATACAAAAGGTGACATGTTCTGATTGGTGATGAAGATTGTCAAATCTAGTCAGCCAATTAGGATCGTGGATTTCAAAATGTAAGGAAAAGATCAATGGCCCAGATTCAAACTTTCAAAAGAGAAAGATTTCCAAGTGCTTATGGCATGAAGTTCCAACCGAGTAAATGACTGCCTTGACCTTCATTAATACAGAGAATTGTGTAGGAATTTAGGAATTAAGGTATTCTCAAGAGCGCGACTGCATTCAAAGCGAAGAAATCATCAAAATGCACAGGAAAAAGTGATCTCAAGCTTCTGCAAGTACCAAAAACTAGTAAGTAACTGTTCCTCCTCTATGCTTGGCTTTTCCAACTATAGGTTAATTATTCTAAAGCTTTTAGGGCTGTTGTCAACCATAAAAACCATAAACTACCTTCATAAAAGCAAAATGAGTCAATTACGCCAGCCTTCCACTTCAAAATGAAGCTTTGATGAGGATCTTATGATCCAACTCCCTGGTTCCACTAGAACACCTTTGAAATTGCATGGCCCAGGCAGACTCGAGGATAAATTTCTTGACTACTGCTATAATTCCTGGGATGCCAAATTACCTGTCCTAGGTTGGATCCTCTTTGAGCATTGGCATAAGAGGATGAACTATAAGGCCCTTATCTGTCATGCCTGGAGATATGATTTAGCCAAGCTCATTTGTTCCAATGTTTTCCCCAACCCTGACTTAATTAGGTCAACAACATTAAGGTATGATCTAGCCACTAGGACAGTAATAGCTGGAAATGGTTCAAAATTTATCAAGCTTACCAAAGGATACATTGCCACTGTATTCAACTTGGACACTGTAGCCAGCAAACAAATTGACCTCATGGCTTTTAAGAAAAAATACTAGACTATGAAACAAGCTTACATGGAATATAACTTAGTAAAGCACAGGCCAAGGGGTGTTGGTGGGAAATTGGTAAATATTTCAGATAATGAGAAGTAGCTTTTTCATTGCAGTATGTTTAATGAATATTTTGTCAAAACCTATCATAGTCTATGTCAAGTATTATGTAGAGATGCTTCAAATAGAATGTCTGTTTCTTTGATGATGATGACTGTTGATATTCAGGACCCAGATGTCAAGTAACCATATGATTATGCCACTTTCATAGCTGACCATATGCATGATCAGATGACAAAGATCAAAAATAATTTGTCTAAACCGAATGTCCATGTTGAATTCACATGGCACTCCTTGTTGTTCCATATGTACTTATTTGCTTTATCAGGGATGTGGTACCAAAATTTGTATGTCAATGTTTCAGATGCTTAAGGGAACAAGCTGCCAGTGAAAGTATGGACATGTATGCTGGATATGCACTGTGTCACAGCAGATTATGTCATCTTTGAAGAATATTTTGTGAGGAGAATCCTTAGATTTTTGGAGCCAGAGGGTGAAAGGTTGCATCCTGATGTACTGGATTTCTTACGACCTCTGGACAGGACTCCCCACCTTGGAATTGATCACAATTGGGGTGATTGGTTCTATCATGAGAATACTACTTGCATAAGGGTCTACGGATGCCAGACTGCACCTCATATACTACCAAAATATGTGCCAAAGAGGGTGGCATTTTTAGAAGTTATAAGGCAGTTAAATGATTTTAGCAAGGAGCACTTTAGGAACTGCACGAAAAGGTTCATTCTTCCCTTCTTCCATCAAAATTTGTGATTTCTTGATCCTTGATAAGAGTGGGTTGGACCAAATTTATTCAGTTATGCAATTTTTTGGAATGTATTTGGAATAACCAAGGTATTTTGACACTGAGGGCTTCATCAATAAAACCAGAGTCAGCAAGGGAAGGCCCAAGTACTTTCATCAGGTGGATTACAATGAGGACATTTCTAGGAATTGTTTTATAATGAATGATGTCCACCACTTGAGGATCAAGTGGGATACTATCATGGCCAGTGAGAAGATGAAGAAAAACATGAATCCTGCATATTCGGGTGCATTTGCAGAAGTGCAAGACCTAATCAAGAGAATTGAGAAAATGTTGGATAATGCAGAACAATTGATTGCCTCTACCCCTACAGGAGAACAGAGATATGCTTGTGAGCCTGGCAGCTCAAGTGGAGAGTATGATGTAAAGAGGGAATTAGTTGGCCCCTCCACTACCAAAAGGGCCAAGATTATTGATTTGGAGAACCCAGAGCAGATAGAGGTGGTTGACCTAGAGGGGGAGGAGGAACATGCACAAGAAACTGGCCCTCATTCACCCGATAGACTGAGACCTTATTCATTCCCAGAGAATAGGGCAGTGAGAGTAATGAGGAACCCTACTGTTGATATTGAAGATGTTAGGGTGATGGCCTATGACAAGTTTATGGAGGATGATGAATTTGTCAACACTCTTAAATTTATGAGCTATGTTTTGAAAGTGAGGAGTGAGGAATTTCAGAAGAAAATTGAAGATGCCAAGGCTGGAGCAGACCCAAAGGAGTATGATGCTATTACTCAGAGGGCCATAAAAGAAGTACATTAGTCTATAAGTACAATGACTCCAGAGGAAGGGAGAGCATTGGTGGCAAAAAGTAATATTCTGCTTCTCCCTTGCTGGACTCTATCAGATGCCATTACATTTGTTACAATCACCAGAGATGATTCAGATGTGACAGGGGAACAACCTTCAACCCTAAATTTGAAACATTGGCAATATGGGCTCTAGCCCCAAACAAAAAAAAGCCTAGGGTTGAATTAGGAGAGCTGAAAGGGGATGTAATAATAAAAAGAGTATCTAATACCCCTGCTCCTCAGGCTATAAGCCTAAATGTACAGTCTACACAATTTGTAGAAGCAACTGCTAATAAATTGCAAAAGGATTACAATCAGCTGCAACTTAATTATTCTCAGGCAATTGTAGAGATAAATAGGTTGAAGTAGCAGCTGTCATTGGGAGCCAGTACTTCAGCCCCTCCTCGAGTGATCCCAACTACATAATCTCTTCTAGTGGACACAGAGCCTCTCCTTGCAGAGATTAGAGAGTTGGAGGAGGATAACAGGAGATTGAAGGAGGAAAAGGATAACAAGGTTAAAGAGGTGGTCACCAACTTGATCAAGAATAGGGTGACAAACATTTTGACCAGAGTTGAGGAGACTTGGAAATCCTACTCATAGTTGAGACCAGCCTATGAAAAGCACGAGTTTGACAAACAGAGACTATTGAGCATAAAAATAAAGTGGTTACATAGAATTGGAGAAGTCAGAATTTCTGAGGTGTGCCAGGTATGATACCAATACACCTCTTGAACTACAGTCGGTGTTTAACATGTTGAAGTATTTTGAGGATGTGGCCAATTTCCAGTTGAAATTTGATTCAGTTGTGAAAGAGAGGTTGCAGGCTTTTGAAATGTTGGACACTAAGTGGTCACCTCCCATCTTGGAGGGTGATGGCAAAACAAAATACTTGGACAAGTGGAGAAAGGAGATGGTAGACAATGTTTATCAATTAATTCCCACTTGTTGTAATGCAAGTGATCCAACTATGCAAGTACTGAGCTTATCGTTGGACAAACTACACACTCTTAAAAAGAGTTTTGATATGTTCTATAACCAAGTAAAAAGTATCCTAGATGCCAGGTATGTCAGCCATAATGGCAAGATTGCAGAAATACTTTCACTCCCTTGGCCGGCAGAGGAGACATACGGTGACTAGAAGGACAGATATGGATCTAAGGATTGACAAGATTTTGTTCTCTGTATCTATAACAATTTGAAGTACAATGTATTTAATGCTAAGAGCACATTCCTGATCTATAAAGGAACTGTCTTGCTCATTTCATAGGGTTGGTTGTTAAAGACTTGGCAAATTTTGGAGGAATAATAAGATACAATCTTGTTGGGTGGCATAAATTTACCAGTTTCATGTTGTTTTTAAATGAGTAATGCTTTGTTGCATGTATTTGGTTATCTGTCTCCAAGTTGTGTGTGTTTTTCTTCTATATCTAAATAGCTAAGGGTTATTCAGGATTTTGGAACATGGGCTCTCTGTGTTGAATATTTAATCTTCTACTTAAAACTTTTGTTCAAGGAACAAATTAAATGTTTTGGGTTAAGTATTGGGAAAAAATATATTGCAACAAGGTTATCTGTAAGCATAGATGACTAAATACTCTGTCTTGAGAAGTATTTGTAAGGCAGATACTAGAAAATCTCCTTGAAATTTGATTATTGATTTAAAGTTTATGGTAAGCATTCACATATGTATGTCTGTTGACTCCAAACCCCAAGATAGGCACTAGTCTATTCTAGTATTGAGGTTATGACCCAAGATCCTAGTCTTGCATCCAAATACAAAACAAAAATCAAAATCTTATTCATAAACTTTTAGGATTTAGGAGTAGTTTTAGAACCAATTTGATGCAGAGCAGGGGTAATCAAACTCAAAACAACCTTAAACAAATGCCTTTGGTCATCAAAATGTGGGTTTTCCTTCACAAACCCTTGCTCTTCCTTGTAGCCTTTCAAAAAGGCAAAATTGGCATAACTCCTGATGCAGACCTGATCTCTAGGAAAGGAAACATATTTAGGATACCCATTTGGCTATATTTCAACATACCTCAAAATTAGATAGATTTATTTTATACGGAAAGGCTCATAACGTTTTGATGATTATTGTACTATTCATTTATTGAATATATTTGATTTGAGATGACTTTTGTTGAAATTAGAACAAAAATGATTACTCCCTCTTTTTATAGTATTTATTATTAGTTAAAAGTTTAAAATTTATTGTTTATAAAATTGGTTGGGTCTTACACATCAATTTACAAATATTATGCTCCTGTTAATTCAAAATTGGTGACATGTGTCATGGATTGCATACGACGTACGTGGAACATAGTTTGGAAACACTATTAAGTATTATCTATATACTTAATACTTAAGTCAAATCAAGTATAAATATTAGCATGCAGATTAAATTCACTTAAATTCACTTGAAAAGATATATCATATCACTTAAATATTGGCATGCTTGGAAAGATATCCCAAAGAGTTGAAGCCGAGCGCCATTAATGAACCCTGGCTCTATTTAATGGAGCCCAACGACGCCTCATAGTCATACCAAAGTTTGAAGCTAGCTTGCTGCTTAACAAATAAAATGGATATGCCAATTTACCTTATAGCACTGTAAAAGAAAATTACTTTCTTGGGTTTCATAATAGACTCGAGGCTTAGAGTTATAACAAACCCTCATAGAATTGTCTTTTTGCGCTTCTTAGAGTTGGAAGCCATTAAAATGGTGCTTGGGAGGGACTTTTTATAGATAGGAACATATACAAAGTGAATTTCGACATAGCCTCTTGGTTCTTGGTATCATTGTTGGACCTTAGAGGTGTGAAGATAGATATTCTCATTCTGTTGAGAGATATTTTCAAGGCAGATTTTTTGGGTAATGATTTTGAGGTGGTTGTTGGGTCAGAGATGGGTGTGGGGATTTTGCAGTCTTCTGACCTACCAATGGTGTTATTTGGGGGAGAGATGGGTGTGGGGATTCAACAGTTTCCCTTTCTACTCAACATGATAGATGGGGCTCTCGCTTGCCACCGTCATTGGGCCACCATCGGTCTAAATTTTTAAGGTGTTCTTGAGCTCTTGTCATGGAGCCGAATGTGGAATGGGTGCTACGCTTCATAGACCTGGTGGAAATAGGAGATTTTTATGGTTTCCCTTAGCCAGTGGCCAAGTGTTTTGAACTTTTGATTTTTGCTATGTAATATTGATGTAATATATTATATTATCGTGGGAAACAATATGTATGGGAATTTTTTGTAACATAATGATATGTCAGGGGCATAGCTAGCCCCCAGCTGTAACAATTTTTTGAATTAATATCAATGAATGAATGAATGAATGTTTTTATTGACGTCCATGAGACCAAAAACTATGAATAAATTTTTTATTAATATTAAATAGAATGTAATTAAATGATAAGTGTGACTGTAATTAAATGATAAGTTTCACTAAAAGTAGATTATGTTTATTGTTTATATCATAAATTACTTGACCTAGACCGTTGGATGAACAATTTGATGGATGGTTGTAGTTGCATTCTGGAATGAAATGCACAGAACGCTAGGCTTGCGAACTTAAATCTCCAGAATCACCCTATAACCGTTAGATTTACAAAGATCAACAATTTAGAAATTGTTGTGAGCTGTCAATGTAGGACAACTGTCAGACATGTACTAATTGTGTAGTCTAGAAGCAACATGTTGACTTGACATTTCATTCACTAAAAATTCACTTTATAAAAAAAGCAAACTTTCTAGTACTGCTAAGTGATTTTATTTTTAAATGAGAGCCGAGAGGATCAACACACGGGGAGATTTCATATTGCTCATTGCAGTGCACTAGGGATATTTTAGATTGCTCATTGCAATGCCATTTCCAACTTAGTCAGTAAGACAAAACATAGAATCTCTAGGCTATGTTTCTTTGTTTCTTAAAATCTTATTTTGTCAAACTTTTTTCTTAAAAACTTATTTTGTCAAACTTTGCGTTTAGGGTTGAGAGACTTAAGAGAAATTAAGGACTTAAGAGAGAATTCACAATTTCACACTGTATAAGCATGTCTACCACCACTAGTAGACCAAACAAAGTTTTTGGGAAAGGCAGAGCAAGTACGAATAGAAAAATAGATTATTTTGAATTGCTTAAAATCTCATGTTTGACTGATGAATACCATGATATTTATGATCCTAACTTGTATGGTAAATTTACCTTAAAACTTAGATTTTCATGTGAGAATAAGGCTTCCAAGAAAAATAAATTTGATAGTATCAATGCACTGTGGGTAACTGGATTAGGGCGCATGATGTTACATGAGGTTTTCCCTTGCCCATAATTTATCATGGTCTGTGCCCACAATTATGATGGTAACAAAAGAGCAATTGTAAATAAGGATACCAAAGAAGAAATTTTATCCATTAATGCAAAAGAATTTGGAAAAGCATTGGGGTTTACAACCGAAGAATTTGGAGACGTCCACATTGACCTAGAAAAGCTTGCTAGTGATTATGAAGTAGCGGATGAAAGGGGCAACAAAGCTTTCCTAAATAAAATAGTTCAAGAAAAAACAACTTGAAAGATAACCATAAGCCTCCTTATCCTTTGAAATTTTTTAAATCATGGGCTCAGGATACTATTTCCATGCTAGCATTTTGCCTCGGACTGGATAGCAATTGGGAAGTGGATGCAAGCCTCCTTGAAATGGTATATCATATCCATTATGGTATTGGTGTACATGTCAAATATAAATTTAATGAGCACATTGTAGAATCCATGCATAAACAATTTTTAATGATTAAAGGAGGTTCCACCAAGATATTTAGGTTCACAGCCTACTTGTGCTATTTTTTTCTATTCACATTTAGTAGAATGTTTCAGACCAATAAGCTTCAGATTCAGCCCTATAGTAATGCTGAGGAAAATAAAATGGCTCTAGTATATGATTGGACCACTAAGATAAGGATGCATGATTTTCGAAGGAACTACAATCATTTTGTAGACTACTTTTTGGCTCCATTGCATCAAGCAATTACAAATAGTCTAATGCCTAGATTGCCTATATCATGTAGAGATTTCATTCAACTAGGAAAAGAAATACAATTGGCTGATTGGTACTTATTGGAAGAACATATTGTGCTAAGATTTTATGGATTAGGAGTAGAGCCATACAAACTTCTAATTCATGTGACAGAAAGGGTTTTTGCATTGGAATATTTAAGGCAGATGTAGAGTACTGATGAACTACACTTTGTTGATCAGCAAAAGAAGACCTCGTTTCCTTCTTTACCTTTTTCATGTGGAGGGTTCACATTGGAGAGAAAAACATTTAAGGTGGCACAAGATCTTTTGAATTTTTTTAATTTTGATGCTGTCTATCACTCGCATTATGATCCATGTGACACCATTAAAACAATGATTGTGGCCAATAGGAATGCTACAAGTAGAATTCAACATCAAAGTAAACCCTTTCTTGAAAAATTGAGAAACAAGGATTCCTGGGATGAGGTCAAAATAGCAATGGAGAAAACTGCTGCTAAGAAAGGTATTTTTTTTGAACTGTTGTCAGTAGAAATTATGGCAATGCACCAGGTCCAAATTACAGGGGCACCAACAGAGAATGAAATTAGGAGGTACAACAATTTTTATGTAAAAAGTGATAAACCATCTATTAGAGAAAAAATTCCAGATTCTTTAAATGAGTCTTTTACAAAAAAATATTGGTCACGATAAAAAATTATTGCATTTTGGTCTATGAGGAAGGAGCTAGGTGAACCAAGAACTGATGCAGACTATGAAGAAATTGATGAAGATGGAGAGTTTAACAAATTGTGGAATATAGAGCATCCCAATGAATGTGAAGATGAAGAAACTGAAACTGATAGTGATGATGAACCTAATGATGATAGGGATGAACAAAACAATTTCAAACATGGTTTAAGTCAGGGCACAAAAAAATCATATACTTCAAGAGTAGTCATAGCTGAAAAGTTGGGTTATCGAGGTGGTGGTTTGGGGTCCTAAGGACAAGACATTTGGCACCTAATAGATGTAGTCACCACTGCCAGAAAACCATTTGATAAATGAGGCCTTGGAGCTGAATCAACTGATGAAATACACCGAGGTCATACAAGTAGAACTGAAAGAATTGATTATTTTATAGCTTCAAATCCTAATCCTCATGGTCAGATGCAATCACAACTTGGACATGCCCATGGTGGAGAGCCTAGTGCGACTGGCACTGCCATTGGTGGAGATCTTATTCAACATGTGTTACAACAAGTCCAACAACAAATTACACACAAGAGGACACCACTACAAGATACCACACAAACACTCAGTGATCAAGGGACACATAAGAGACAAAGGATTATGACAGGTCCAAGTCCAACTACCAGTTCCACTACAAAGGAATTATTTCTAGGCACTCCCGCAGTTAGTGTGGCTATAACAGAAATTGTAAGTACTCCTATTCCTTCACCATTCAAGCATTCCCTTATTCCTGCGTCCCCGGGTTTTGATTACATTCAAGATTTTAAAAAGAAATCAGAATTATATAAAAAGGAAAAGAAGCAACTAATGGAGAGTGTGTCTGCTATAACTTCAGGTCCTGCAACAACCATGATATTACCCACATTTGACACAAATACAAAAATCATGGAGTACACAATTGTTGTTCCCACAGTTCAAAATAAACTAGAAAATTAGATGGATCGATCTGCATTTTAGGTGAGCAGTTTGCAATTTGATTTTTCTAGATTAAAAAATACTGAAAAAATCAATATGTCAAAGAAGAACAATGAATTGGTGTACACATCATTTCTAAAGCATGATAGAGAGAAAAAAAAGTTGCATAATCAAATAGAAAAATTATAGGCAGACTTAGCAAATGAGAAAGTAAAGAGGAAAACAACAGATAACAAGAGCAATGAATTAGAAAATAGAATAAAAAAATCTGCCTCTACATCAACAATCAAAGAGGATAAACAAACATAGGTGGAATTGAATGGACTGAAGCAAAGATTAGATGAGATCAAAAAGAAATATGATGAGGAAAAATCCACTTCAGAAAAATTAAGACAAAGCATTGGGAAAGCAAATGAACAGTGGGAACAAAAATTGGAGAAAGAGAGGCAAAAAAATGAAATAAAATCTTGTCAAAGAAAGTTAACTGAATTTTGTAGACAAACAATGAGGCACATGAAATAAAAGATCTGGGAGGAAATAATGTAGAGGATTGATCATTTGTGTGAATTCTTTCAATTGATTGATGCCATGAGACTACATCATAATAAGCTGAGCAAATATTTAATGGACAACAGAAATGTGCAACTGCAGGCAGAAGAGAAAATTGCAAATCAAGTTCTAGAAACAGTCTACAAAGCCAGCTACAATGAATTGATTTCAAAAGGCATTACTAATAGGATTGAAGCCTTAATGAAGGTGACATCTATCATTCAAAAGTGTTCAAGAATGCATGAAACAATAGAATTTATGATTAAGGCTGCAACAAAGATTAAGGAGGATGAAAAGGTAAGGAACTTGACAAAGCTTGGTTTGCTACAGGGTTTTGACATAAATGACCGATTCATTGGAAAGGATAATTTCAAAAAGAAGATGGGGGATGCAAGGAAGATTGATTTGGACCAGTTTCCTTAGAACCCAGATGAGGTGAACTTTTTAGATTTCATTAAACAACTGATAATCTTGAATGTATCTTTAGTTGAAACAATCAAGTTAGACCCAGGATCCAAATTGAAATTCAATCATACATTGTTAACAAAAATTCAAGTCAGACAACATCAGCTAGAAGAAATGACAATTCCACCACCTAAATAGTGGAATTTGCTAAAAAAGCTGTTAGAATGATTTGATATTGATAATATGAGTTTCCAAGTTCCAACTTAGCTCTGTGTAGAATTGTCTTTGAGCAAGATTTTACATTGCCTCTATGTATTCCTTCATTTGAAAATCAATAGAAAATTCAAATTCAATAATGTGTTGATGTTCAATTATCTATATTATTTATTTTATCAATTGAATATAAACTTTGGTTTCAACTACTAAATACACATTCAACGATTGTTGATGTTCATTGTTCTATATCCTACTATTGTTAATATGTTAAGCTAATGTTATTTACCATTTCAAATGTTTATTCACATGCCAGTGAGACCACTCGCTATCCCTCTGGCTTCACCAGTGTTTAGAGCTTAACTTTTTTCTGGCATAATGTTCCCAACCAAGCGGTGACTGATGAGACAAGGCAAGGGGGCCGGTAATATTGACGGGTTTGATGGCTTAAGTGTGAACTTGGATGACTTAGTTGCAGATAACGCATTGATCAAAATAATTCATAAACTATGAAAAATGATGTAGAATCACATATCAAATCAAAAACCAAAATTCTACTTTACTGCAAATTTTATGGTTTATGCACAAATCAACTTTAGCAAGGAAATATTATGCATTGAGTTGAATGATGAATCACTGAGTACATGTAAAACTTATTAGTATGACACAATTAAAATATGAAATAATTAATAATATGTTAATGTATTCAATTTGATTCACAATTTCAAGGAGTACAATATAAAATATCATCAACTACAGTTTTGGAATATAATTCATGAAATGCAGTATAAATACCTAAAAACTGCTAATTCACTTCCATTTCCCAAATCGAGTCAATGTCCTCAAACTGATGTTCAGATAAAGAAAAAGATTCATCTTGATTCTAAGTCTAATCTTCATTTTCTTCATCTTGATTCTGAGTCTCAAAGTCAAATTCATCAGTCATTGTGTCACTGTCATTTGTCCCACCACTACTAGCATTTGAACTTTAAGTGTTGCACAACCCTCTTCTTTCACATATGGACTTCCAGATTGTAAGTGCCCTTTCATAAGGAAAATTTTTGAGATTATATGCACTTCCTAACACCCTCAAGCAATTTTCCAAATTCATGTCTAGTTCGTTTCTTATCTTTGATTTCAAAAACCCCAATGCACTAAAAACTCTCTCATCTTCCACTGATCCCAATATCATTGTTTAACATAAATCAGCAAGTTCAAAATATTCTAATATCGAATCACGCAATATTTCACTCTGACCCAAGTTTTTCTAGGCCTTTGTTATTGATCCTGCTTCGAAAGGATTCTCCATGGCATTAAACTGGTCTATCATACTTCTTGTAAACTGACTACATTGTCCTTTAAGCTTATTTCCATCTATAATTCCTTCTATTTTCTGTCCATTGTATTTTGCAATTTTCGAAAAGTATGCGGTCAAGGTAGTTACTTTTTTATGAAAAAAGCTTGGGCTATCTTGGTGGCCTTGAACCCAAAATTGAGGATACACAATAGACATAGCATCAAGTATTTCATCTTGAGGGAATCGATTATAAATCTTTGTTGAAAGATTGCTTGCAATTTCCTTCAAATTACTACTAACAGATTCAACAATGCCATCAAAATCTTCCTTTTTAATAGGTACTTCTCTGATAGAGTGCCTAACTATCTTACAATGGTGCATTGGTACCTCAAATCCATGTACAAAGACACATAACTCCCTGCTTGCATTAAACTGTAATAATTTTCAGGATGATTCAAATCTGTAATTTTCTGCCACCTATAAAAATTTGGGCTTTGAGAAGTTAGATCTAGATATAGATTATCAAGGGCCATGCATGTCATTCTACGTAGTTTGGTATACTCATAGATATACATAGTTTTTCCTTGGGCTTTTTTCACAAGATTATGCATTTCATCCAGCATGGGGAGAAGACTAGCTAAAGTTAAGAGTTTCTCTATATCACTTAACCTATGTAAGAGGTCAGGAGCTTTGTCTACTATGTTGCGATGCTCGTACATTATTCCAATCAAGGATGGATATTCTGAAAGAACTCATTGCACTAGTTGATGCAAGGAGATCCATCTAGTATCAACATCCTTAAGAAGCTTATTTCCTATTGTTATTCCCTCAACAAAATTTTGAAATTCTGCAAAACATTTGGGACTTTGACAAATGTATGCGTGGAGCTCGCAGACTAGATTTTCAACTTTTGATACTATAGGAAACTTGCTTACAATTTTAAATGCTAAATTCATTATGTGGGCCATGCAGTGAATGGTAAGCATGTATGGTGCACAAGTAGTTTGTAATTTTGTGCAAAGACTGGTCCTCTAACCTTGCATTACTGTAGCTCCATTTACTCCTACACACACCAACTTTTTGGCAATTGTTAAGTCATCCATACCTACAATTTCATTCAAAGACTTCTTAACTAGTTCAAATAGATTTTATGATGTTGAAATGTTCTTCATTTTATGAACACAGAGTAAATGATCTCAGTGGACATGTTCTTTTACAGTATACACATGCATACAAACCCAAAAAGTATTATCTACCGCAGTAACTTCATCTAAAGATAATGCAATGAAGTTTGACTCTTCCATTCTCCTTTAAATATTGCTTTTTCCACCATAATGATGCAGTTTGCCCATTACCATCTAGCGTTTATTGACCAATGTGTGCTAGGATAGTGAGGAACACTCAAAAAAATAATAAATTACTATACTCTGGGTAGTCTGTCATAGGATGCCTCCTGGACAAAATATGAAAAACAACACTCATATGAATAGTTTTTGCCAGTTGTGTTCCTTCCATTGCTTTTCCAAATTGAGCCTTGATTGTACATCCACTTGCAGCAAGCTTCGTCATTCTTTTCTTATGCTCATCATATTCCATGGCATACTTCACATGAAGACATTCTTCCTTTGATTTCCATCTTACTACTGATGTTTCCTTTCTGTCTATGATTTGCTTTTCATAAACTTTACCTATATGCTTTTCTATAGTGTCAAGATTTAGCTACAATTTCTTGTCTCTTTTACAGTTCCAACTACAAATCACACACTTGAATTTTGTTGGTTGTTCATCTTTATTTTCTTTCTCCACTGGTTCAATGAATGGGTACTTTGACACCCAATCAAGCTAAAAATTCCTTAACATTTCCCACTCGTGCCCTAGTTTTGAATATTTTGATTTGTCTTTTGATTCTTTTGATTTGCCTTTTCTTTTCTTCTTGCCAACATCATCTACAACGCCAGCATTTTCTTTTTCATCCAAGTCAATTATCTCAATCTAGCTAACCAGGGTATCCCTTGGAGCATCTTATGCGGTATTTCCATCCTCATTCTAGCTAACTAGAGTTTCCCTTGGAACATCTTTTGTGATATTTCCATCCTTAGTCTGGGTAACCAGGGTATCCCTTGGAACATCTTCTGCGATATTTCCATCCTCATTTTGGCTAACCAGGGTATCCCTTGGAACATCTTCTATGGTATTTCCATCCTCATTCTAGCTAACCAGGGTATCCCTTGGAACATCTTCTACAGTATTTCCATCCTCATTTTGGTTAACCAAGGTATCCCTTGGAACATCTTATGCGGTGTTGCCATCCTCATTTGACTTAATGGCAATCCCACCTTCTGGTGGTGGTAAGGTATTACGAATGGCTTCTTCATTATTATTTGGTACAAGAGTTGATGGTGTAGCTCCATCTTGATTTGATGGATCAGAAACATTTCCAGTTCTAAAGTAAGACTATATACTAACTCCACCTTTTCGATGTTTTGATGGCCTCCCAGTCCCTTCACCACCCTAAGGAGTCTTACCCTTGTCGCACTTGCGGCTCGACATCTTGATCTCCCACTTCGAATAAAAGATGGAAAAAATATCTTCTTGTTTAAGGACATACTCATAGAATATAGATCCCATTCCCTACTAAATATCTTCTTTAAGATTTAATCAAGAATGGAAGAGATAAGGAAATCTTAAAACACTAATACTATGAAGAAATGATTACTCACCTTTAAGTTTAGGTTTTCACTGACTTGCTATTCATTAATGTAGGAATGCCTGTGTTGTAAATTTGTAACTTTGCCTATGATCAACTTCAAGGTGCCAACTCCAACTTCCAAAATCTGAATCGAGAGCTCACAAGTTCAAAACTGAACAAAATGTGCAAGAATAAATCAAAGTTTCGATTGTATTTATATCAATCCATATTTGGCGAATTCTACGGGAATTCTATATGGTATATTAAAAAGATTTAGTGAATCCTGCGTGATTATATAAGGAATACGTTTAAGTGTCGGTGAATCAAACCTCGATGGATTACATACATTGTAATTTCCAAGGCTAATATGGCCCTACGATTAGCATGGAGGTGTAATGGAAATTGGTGAAATGGCCCCTCATAATCAACTACTTGTAAATTTTAATTGGCGAAATGGGTCCTCACGCGCAGTGACCATGTAATGGGGTTGGCAAAATGGGTCCTCACGCACATCAAACATTTAATGGAGTTGGCGAAACATGTCCTAATACACAATGTTGTTTTAATAGTATTGGCGAATATATAGGTGATTTAGTACTTGCTTCTAAAATTCTAGGCAAAAATATTAGTCGACCCATTTGAAACGTGTAGTTTGTTATGGCAAAAATCTTACTTCATGATTCTCATAAAATAAATTGATGGTGAATGGTTATGGATTCGACCAATAATATGTAAAATCTAGGTGATTTGACCACCCTGTTGGATGCAATTTATTCACCAATTCTGACTTACACATAACTAAAGGGTTTATGAAACTATTACAACAAAGTGTGTAGCAACCCTTCAATAATGCAGACTATTGAAGCATCAAATTACCAACAAATGAACAATATAATGCTGCTTGATACTTAGTTCTAAAAGATGTTTGTAAAGAAAATGCAAAAAGTGAAAGGGTAAAGAGAGATATTGAAACCTAAGTGACAAATCACAACTAGATAATATGTTGAGGATAGACAAAATACCCCCAACAAACCACCTCTTATTTAACTAGGTTAAGAAACCACAATGTTGCAGGAAATGATGCAATCTTCAAAAGAATTTTATGATTATCAAATCACATTCATTCATTAAACACCTAGTTGATGGCGCAGTTTAACTATTGAAATGCAATCAAACTAAACTTATTAATGGAGGTTCAAACTAACCATACAAAGTAACTTACAGTTAACAAGTACAAATGGTATGAACCAGGGCATTCATCACATATCCAAACATTTATCGGTCATTGCAATTGCACATTAAATAATTTTGGATTGACATGAACCATGAATCCAAAATAAGACAAGACAAGAACACAAATTTCTAGCAACCTGCAAAACTTGCTTTGTATTGATCAAATTTTAGCAGAGACTCAACAATTCACTATCTGCAAATCTTACTTACAGGAGAGAAAATGACTATCCTTGATATAGAGGAACAATCATACAGAGCTTTTCATGGACGATAGAGATTAACTCAACACCAATGGTCCAGATTTACATTGCAGTTAATAAGGTACAACAGTTTGTTACATTCTCAGATTTGTTTTTATCTTGAAAGAAAAAGACAAAATACAACTTTTAAATACATTACATCTGGACAAAATGAGTACCCATTTGGCTATTTAGAAGGAAGAGTCAATTCCCAAGGCAAAGGGAAGTCAAAAGGAGGTCATGTGACATGTAAAAATGAACACCTATGCATTGTGATGGGATTTTATGTGCTAACTAGACCATCTTTATGCTCATCCCCATCCAAGTCAACTTTATTCTTTTCTACTTCCTTGTTACTATATGCCATGAATGCTGACAGTGCTAGATTAATTTCAGCCGGATCTAGATCTCTCACAAAATCTAACCTAAATTTAACTGTGTCTATTTCCTATGAGAACTTGTTATATACATCTGACCTGGGCCTTTTGTTTCTTTTGAATTCCTTGAATTGCACCCTAAAGTCATTGATTCTTTCCAGATCTTCCACCTTAGATGGCAATGATTCCCCTTGCATAAACAAATTAAACTTCTCCTTACAATCCTGAGTGTCAATAGGGGTGGTATCATCCAAATATATGTGAGTGCAGGCTTGGAGTGTATCATTTAGATTATAAATTACTTCGAGTAGCCAAGTCTTAGCTGGCTCTACTTCACTTCTAGCTTTATCAAAGAATTCTTTCCTCAGCTTTATCATCTCAAGCCAATGCCCAGGCATATGTAGCTCTTCCTTAGTCAAAATATTCTCTTCAATCAAAACATCATCTGGAAGCTTGTTTATGGCTAGAACTCTGGGATGGATATGAGAATAATATTCATCATAAGTGCCACAATCTTCAATGACCTCATCCCACTCCATTTTTAGTGCACAAAATTCTTTATGTTCTTCAACAATGTCATCAATTATTTCACATCCTTCTACATATACCTTATGGTACCATTTCTTTGTCGCTAAGGCAACAACCTTGATATTGTCAAAATCTTCCAACTCTTCCTTTGAAAGGAGAGAGGGTGCTATAGATACTCTATTTTCAGAATGAGAAGGCTTAAGTAAATATCTGATACAGGCCCTTAGTTCCTCATTCTACTATTTCAACTATTGTTTAGTGAGTTCATCTTTACTTATTCTATCAAGGATGTTTGACACTGAGTCTTTGAACTCTTCTACCACTTGGGTCTTGGATACTAGACCTAAGTTCAGAGTCCTAACAGTGTAGTCCTCAGGTCTAGTGTCTTCTTTGTTAGCTTGTTCTAGAGGCACAACTACCTTTGCAATACGAGAACCTAAAGCATCTTTGTATATCCTTGATTGAATCTTTGCTTTCCTCTGCCTTTTAGGTTTCTCGATCCTTACTAAAAAGTTATCCATATTTAATTCAACTACCTCCACTCTTGAAGGCTGATTATTCAATCTATGCTAGAGCCACTCAAGAGCTACCGAAGAATGCTTTGAGGAGTCAATATGACTATCCTCTTTATTTAAAGAATCAGGATGAATTGATTTCTCTACATCAGGTCTCTGCTCTGCTTCCTTATGTTTATGCACATCTTTATCATCTACTTCACTTATCCTGAGAAGAGACTCTGGTTGATTTATTTGTTGCAGATTTTAAATCACCACTTGCTGAGCAATATTCAACATAGAGTCAACTACCACCTCCTTAGAAGGACTATCCTCCAGGTTAACTACCTCTATGGTATTGGGATTCATAGGAGGGTCATGTGTTATATCTTCAATTACAACCTCCTTTTTGATTCAATGTTGAGTTCAACACATACTTTCTTGATTCCTTGTAGTAGGGGAACTTGAGGAGGATCTAGTAAAGGAACTTCTCTGGGATCATGGAATGGATAGGCTAGTGAACTGTTAATGATGGAAAAAGAACTAGTGGATGATGGAGGCAAATGTACCCAGGATAGGCTTGCAAATGATGCAAAACCTAGGGAAGAAGGAACAAAGGGAGAAGAAAACATGGAGGAAATGGCAAGGGGGGTGGTTAGATTAAGGGTTGGTAGGGAAAAGGAAGAAGGTGTAAAAATGGTAGAGATGGGAGGTAAAGAGGAAGTGAAGAGAGGAGGCTCATGGATGAAATGGAAGGGAAAGAGGATGAAGTGATGGATGGATTGGAAATGGAGGCTAAGGATGGAAAAGAAGAGATGGATGGACTAGTAGACGATGTAATGGATGAAGGAAGGGGAGAGGATGCAATTGTCTTAGACATAGAGGGTGAGGAAACTATAGGAACATTGGAAGAAGTAGGAGGGATGATGCTTGATATGGCAGAGGGAGAGGTGGAAACATCAATAGTCTGATATGAGGCAACTGAAGTAATAGGAGGTGCTGAACTAGTTGTAGAAGGAATGGGTGTAGTTATAATTTGTTACTTCTTTACCTTCTTAGGCTTGGAAGACTCTCCTTTCGCATTGGACATATCCCTCTTCCTTGAATATTTGGTCCTCACTGTAGGTGCATTACCTTTCTTTTGCTATTTGGGAGGTTCCTTATCCACTTTAGTCTTCCCTTTACCAACAAGAGGGAGATCTTCCTCTGTCACACCACTATCTACTTCTAGAGCATCTCCTCCTGCAACCTCTTGCTCCACTTCTTTTTTTGCCTCTATAGGCTCTTCTAATTTATCATCACTAGCTCTATCTTGTAGCTGTTGAGTATAAGTGAGAGCCACTCCTTCTTGTGTCATTGCTACAACTTGATTTTTGACCCAATTTTAACTAAATATGATGGGTTGCTTCATAACTTCATCCAATGAGTTCTATTTTGCATCTACCCAATTTGGTAGAGGGATATGCTATCCAAAAAGTGCCTCCCATGGTCCTCGTTGCATCACATTGTCATCATCCACTAACTGATCAGGCATTGCAATAATGTTAAATCTCTTTATGAAATCCAAAGACAATCTAGAGTATTTCCTTCTCAAGACTTCATGATCATCTGAGCAATTAGCCCAAAAGTCCTCAAGGTGTTCTTTGTGGAACAACTTTTTGCTAATATGCCTTTCAAATTGTCCAAAGGGGTCAAAATGACTTCTTCTTTGATAGAAATGTAGTTTCAATAATTGAAGCTCAATGTTTGAATATTCAACTGATCCAAGAGTGACACAAGAAAAGACACCTCTTCCCATAAGTATGGGGAATTTGATATAAGCTTTGTGTATATGCTTCAACTTCTCAACACAAGCATGTAGTTGTCTTGTCAATTCTAGAAGCACTATCTTGTCAGTTGGATACCTTGGTAACTTGTAGGGTGCCCCAGTGAAACCTTGAACCCTGAGATAAGTGAACTTTGGAAACTAAATATATCATCTGCCATAGGTTTGTACCACATTAGCAGCTTCCTGAGACAATCTTATTGACATATCTCCTTGTAGTAGCCTTGCAATGTGCATGGTAAATGCATCATTAACTCTTCTGAAATGCACTAATGATTGAGTAATCTCCATCTGAGGATAACATTCATACACCTTGTATTCCCCTTCAACATTACCAAATTCTCCTAGTCTAGATAAGCCAAGATAAACAAAGTTTCTTACTAGCATGTATACCACATAGGAGGTCCATCTGAATATCTTCTTATCATTGAAAGCCACAAAAGCTTCATGAATGTTGTCACTTAAAATTTGGGCCCAGTGGATCTTCTTATCTCCATCCAATATCTCTTCAACATATGCAAACATCCAACCTTCAAAGGTGGAGGCAGAAGGCAATCCCATGATCCTACTCAGGAGAGTGACCATATCTCCTATCTCCTCCTTGAAATCACTCCTATAAATTACATGAGGAAGCTTGGATAGGGCAGATCTTTTGTTCTTCATCCATCTATCATTTATTACTTTTCTGTAAGGTTCAGGGTCTTGATCATACATCCTCTTGTTCTCATCCTTTGTCATTATTGCCATCTTGAGTGACCACTATCCTTGATGGTTGGTGGTATCTATTCGTACAAGCTACAATTAACTTTGGACATTGAACAGAAGTTGGAAAGGCAGCAACTTCAACAATGCCATTGTCCCTAATCTTTTGAGCCCAAGTAGTAGGATTAGGCCCAAAGATTCTCAATCTAAATTCCTCCATGTCAATGTGACCATGATCCATGTCTTCTATGTTCTGCCATGCAGATGTGATCTTACTAACAAGAGGGAGTCCTTTAAACTCGTACTTCATGTTTGTGGCTCGGGAAATCATCTATCCTGTAAGACAAAAACCTAATGAATAATTTTTTAAAGTTGCTATCCTATTGGTCTAGACCTATGTTTCCTGATGTTAAGTATCCTAGGAATGCTAAGAAACATGCATCATTTGTGTGTATTCAATGTGAACTTCAAATCAGGCTCCTAGACCAAAAAGTAGGGATTTATCCCCCTACAAGATATATGACCAAAATGCCTAATAAATCTTTGATTTCCAATTTAAAACCCACTATTTCATTTAAGGAAACATAAAATGTTTGTTAAAGTTCATTCCTTAATGTTTCATCAAATAAAACTAAAAGTTAAAACAGGATGAGGTAGGTCAGCGGGATTTTTAGGCCCTACTGCATATTATAGCAAATACCATCATTAATATCAAATCGATGCATAAATTCTTTCAATTCATGATCAATCAAATGAACAATATAAAATAGCACACAAATAAACTCAAGTTCATCAATTAAATCTCCTCAATACCTTTAAAACACATGTTGAAATCCATTTAGAGTCAAAGCGGGCTTTTTGATGTCAACGGAATAAGCGGGCATTTTTGGTCCAACATGATTTACACTATTTTTCGTGCCAACAAGATAGCGGGGATTTTTGTCCCTACTGGATATATGTAGGAGGATGTTGTTTTAGCGCCGATGCTTCCAAAATCTTTTAGTGGAGATTTTAAATGCAATTGCCAAATATATGTAGTAGAGGCTTCTTTTAGCGCAAATCCAGTAGACGATGATTTCAGTCCAAAGCCTTAATAAATGTTTTAAACCTTTTGACGGGGAATTTGATAGGCAAGGGATAGCAGGGTTTTTCGAGGCTTATGGATATATCCTGTTAAAGTTAATTTTAGCTCAAATTCCCTAAGAGCATTTCAGCGAGGAAAATCTAGCATACTAGAAATACCTGGTTGGACGGGAATTTAGCATCAGATTCGGTTGAAATGAATTTTAGCGCAAACAATTATTTTTGAGGTTTTTTGAAGTTAATGATTTTAGTGATAAAGTTTAAAGGGTCGATTCCAACTATTGAAGAGGGGAAATTTGAATTATGATGGTCAAAATTTCTAAGGCACATACATGTGTTCCTCCTACTTCAATAAAATCCTTTGGAACCCTAGGTAGGGCATGTACAAGAAATTGATCTGCATTACGAACAAATCCCTAAACCCTAAGACTCTAATGTATGCACGATTAGAATTTCATGACTTAATGCATTTCTTATCCAAAAAAAAAAAAATAGCGAAATCATAAACCAGATGCTGGAAGAGACCCTCGTACCTGTTAAATGCAGAGTCAAAGTGAAGGAGATCGAACCTATCACCAACGAATGCATTCTCCACTCGATAAACGGTAGAGAAATCTTCAACAAGATAGAAAATTCAGAGTTCTAAGTTCAATTGCTGAAGAATTCTAGTGCGAATGATGAAAACTTGAAGAGTTTAAACCACTTTATACCCCTTGAAATTTGCCATAAATGTAATGTATGTTGATAGTCTTGTTAGGGTTAGTTGACATATGATATCAATTAAATGCAAATAAAGATTAAATGGAGGAATGAAAATACATAGAAATAATAACAATGAGAGACAAGTTTTAATGTGGTTCACCCAAACTTAGGCTACATCCACCAACAGAGAGTCCAATATTATTATCCAGAAAATCAAATCGATTACAACTAGCAATCCTTGCAACTCAATACCGCTGAAAAATGCTACAATACAATATCAACGGAAACCTTAACCCTTAGCCTTTTTTATCAAGACTTATGTCAGTTACAAAATAGGGTTTTTTATGCAATCCAATAGAAAAAATAACTCCTGACACCTTTATAAAATAATAAAAACTATTTGATGGTCAGTCTAAGAAGTTGGGTCCACTTTTTGGCCAAAAAGTGGAAGTGTTTTCCCTAATTTCCAGAATTTGTCACATTTGACTTAAACATTTGAGGCACTTAAAGATTGAATCTTAAAAAAGTTAGTAATATGAAATGTAGTACTCGGAGTCTAGTTTCAAAATATGTAATTTATTTTAATACCCAGATGACACAAATTGATTTTCAATAAGCATTTCTAAAAACTACTGTTTAAAAGTCACTTTTTTTTACCATACCATGCACGTGTACGACCAACATAATTTGACCTAAATAAAAGTATTTTTCTAAATCCTTTTGGGGAAAGATGTGTAGTACAGTGAAGTTTGATGAGGATATTTTTTTATAAATATTTTTTTATTAATTTTTAATTGGCCCTAATTGCTGTTTTTAGAAACCCTCGTGTACGGCCAACATAATTTGAGAAAAACTAATCATAAAATGATTTTTTTTTTCATTGTGTAAAGAATGATGTGTAGATTGATGACATATAATTTTTTTTCAAAAAATTTTAAAAATTAAAAGTTATTAAAAAAATACAAACACTTGTCATTTCACGTTTTTAGACCAATTTACTTATAAATTAAATAATAAATAGAAAAACAAGTCCAATAAAAAAACTACAAAACTAGACACTGTCATCTGTAATGGGTTTTAATTTCATAAAAAAATTCAAAAAAAAATGTCATCAGCCATATAGGTAAACTCAATCTTTTCTCTTGTTCTGTACTTAGAAAAAAACTTGCAAGTGCAAGGCAAGGGGCTGGCTTACCATGCCTTTCCCAAGCCTAAGCTTTTAGAAATGGGTACCCGTTCTACCCGTTCCTTTTGTGTGGGAAAAAAAAGTGCGCATGATTTTTTTAAAAATTGAATATCTATTTAGAGATGGGTACTCGTTTAGGATCGGGCACCCATTCCTAAACAGGCACCCATTCCTAAGCGGGTACCTATTTAGGCTTGGGGACCCGTTCCTAAATGGGTACCTATTTTTGTTGGGATTCTTTTTTTTCCCGTGACTTCCTCTCTATGTGGACCCAAATTCTTGCACTTACCCTTGAGGTTTCGGGGGCGCTGCCCCTCAACCCCACATTGTATTGTGACAAGGAGCACGCCAGGGGCATTGCCCCTGGACCCCACAAGGGGTGTTGCCCCTTGACCTCGTCTTGGGGGTGCTGCCCCCAAACCCCCATTAAATAATTTGGGGGGAAACCGCGCTGATAAAAGTGGGGAAAATTTAACCTCTTAGTCTGATTAGGCTCCATATAACAACAATCTCTCATTTGGAGATTGATCAGACTCCACACCATATCATCTCCCACTTGGAGATTGATCATAACACCGCTAAACCTGTAGCTCCCACTGGAAATAAACACCCTGGACTATGTTGTTCTGATTTTATGTTTTTAGTCTTGAAGACCAACTGACGCTGAAGAGGAGCTCAGCTTCTCCCTTGTCACTACCTTTGTAAACATATCCGCTGGATTTTCATTTGTATGTATCTTTTCTAGCATTAACTGTCCATCATCTAACACCGATCGAATGAAGTGATACCTCAACTATATGTGTTTGGTCTTTGAATGCAAGGTAGAATTCTTTACAAGATGTATGACACTCTGGCTGTCCATAAAAAAATAACTATTAGTCTATTGTTTGCCCAATTCTTCCATGAAAGATTGCAGCCATATCATCTCCTTACTTGCCTTTGTTGCAGCTACATACTCTACCTCCATGGTGGATAAAGAAACCACCTTTTGCAACCGTGAGATCCAACTCATTGCGGTCCCACCTACAGTAAAGACATAACCTGTAGTACTCCGCCTGGTATCAATATCCCCTGCCAAATTTGAGTCTACATAACCTGCTAAATCAATATTAGAGCCCCCAAAACATAAGTGTTGAGTAGATGTACCTTTCAAATATCTGAGAATTCATTTTACTACATTCCAATGCTCTAATCCAGGATTACTCATATACCTGCTTATGACTCTTACAACATGTGCAATATCTAGTTTTGTGCATACCATGGCATACATTAAACTTAATACAACTGAAGCATATGGTACCTTAGACATTTTGTCTTCCTCCTCTTGTGTCTTTGGACACATCTCCTTAGTAAATTTCAAATGACTAGGCAAAGGTGTGCTGACAGCTTTTGCATTCTCCATATGGAATCTCTACAATACCTTTTCAACATAATCACCCTGAGATAGAGTCAATTTTCTGTTCTTCCTATCTTTGCAAATTTTCATACCAAGGATTTGTTTTGTTGCCCCCAAATCCTTCATAGCAAATGATTGTGCTAACTATTGTTTTAACTCTCTTATGTGATCCATGTTAGACCCTGCTACAATCATGTCATTAACATATAAACATAAAATAATGTAGTTGTCATTAACCAACCTCTTAAAATAAACACAATGGTCAGAATTACACCGGTTGTAGCCTTGCTCAACCATAAAACTATCAAATTTCAAATACCATTGCCGAGGTGCTTGTTTCAAGCCATATAAACTCTTCGTCAATCTGCACACCAATTTCTCCTTACCTTTGACCTCAAATCCCTGTGGTTATTCCATATATATCTTCTCCTTCAAATCACCATGGAGAAAGATAGTTTTCACATTAAGCTATTCCAAATGCAAATCTTCAGCAACCACAATACTTAAAACAATACGAATAGAACTCATATTGACATCTGGAGAAAATATCTCATCAAAATCAATGCCCTTTTCCTGCGCAAATCCTTTTACAACTAACCTAGCTTTAAATCTTTTCTTACCTCCATCTTCCTCTTTCAACCTATAAACCCATTTGTTTGGTAAAGCCTTTTACCTGAAGGTAACTTATGTAATTCCCAAGTCTAATTTTTCAGCAAGGAGTCCATTTCTTCTTTCATTGCAAGCTCCCACTGAACCTTTGTAACCACCTGCATAGCGTCATCATACCCTTCTGGTTCACTAGCATCTGTTAACAAAATAAAATACAAAGAGGGAGAAAACTTTTTAGGAGCTCTACTTAGCCTTGTTGACCGTCTAACATTTACTAGAGTTTGTGGTATTTCTTGTTGTTGTTGCGGAGCTTGAGGAACCACTGGAACATCACTATCTGAAGTATCATCTAGCACCACATAATCCTTTTCTTTCTTCTCATGTTGCTGCAACTGATCTTTGTACAACACCTTCTCATTGAATACAACATCCCTACTTCTCATAATTTTTAGATTTTCAACATCCTAAAGCCTATAACTAAATTCATCAATGCCATATCCAATGAAGATACACTTTTTTGATTTTGTATCCAGCTTGGTTCTATTTTCATAATCTACATGTGCAAATGCTTCACATTCGAAGGTTTTGAGAAAAGAATAACTCACCTTCTTACCTGTCCATATTTCCTCTGGAATACCACAACCCAAAGGAACTAAAGGACCTCTATTAATTAAATATACAATGGTATTGATAGCCTTTGCCCACATGTTTAAAGGCAGCCCAACATGCAATCTCATGCTCCTTGCATGCTCCGTTATTTTCCTATTCATGCGCTCAGCCACTCTATTTTTTTGTGGAGTCCCTAGAATTGTTTTTTGCCTACAGATTGCATTAAAGGAACAATAATCCTCAAATTCTTTGCTGCAATACTCACCACCATTATCAGATCTGAGACATTTTAATCTTTTACCCATCTCATTCTCAACCAAGCTTCTCCATTTCTTAAATGTTTTAAATACATCAAATTTTTGCCTGAGAAAATAAATCTAAACCTTCCTAGTTGCATCATCTATTGACAAGGTGTCGCTATACCTCATCATTTAATCTGTTTCCAGATGTCAAAGAACTAGGGCTGTGTCCACGGCTGTCAGCAACTAGGGATTCTATAGTTACCAGTTTATAGCTAGTCCTAATTTTTAAAAGAAAGATTAATCTATCTGCTTATTGAATAAATGTAATGAATGCTGGAAAACAGAATAAAATAGGAAATGTACTCAAAGCAAAGAAACAATAACATGCATCTATCTATTAAAACAGGAAACACCTTTATAAGAGAAACTGAAACAATAGAACAGTGATACTAGCCTCTTGCCTGAGTGGTGAGAGTGGGCCCTTTCTCCACACCCTTGAGGCTGAAGGCTATAGCAGGAAATCAGCACAAAAGATGATCAAAATTAAATTCAGTCCAATTCATTCATTTATGCATTCATGAAAATATGGCTAACACAGAACTGAGATCTTCGAGAGTTAGAATAATTTTATCATTGTTGTTCTTCTACTATTTATGAGAGTATATATAAAAATGAGTGATGATGTATCACTGAACTTATCTACCAGTCTTTCTATGAGATGACACCATCTCTTATTTATGCTTAACTATCTAACTTATGAAAAATCACCATGCGAGAAAGGTAGACTTGAGTGGAACAGAAGTCCACTCAGAAGTCTAAGTTTAAGTCTTAGTACACTTGGGCATCAAAGCCCTGAAAATAAGGATATTAGATTAGTTCAATTTGTAACTCATGCAAAATCTTTGAAAAGATAAAACTTCAGCAGTTTAACTGATAGTTGACCTTTCACCACTCGGGTGATGATTTGAGTGAAGTGAGGGGTATTAGGATCGCTGCTGAAAGTGTCTGGTCGACAGCTCTAATTAGAAACATGCCCTGTTCTTAGGAGGCCCCGGAGATAGCTGTTCCTGTCTGCAACTCCAGAGATACTCCAGACTCTCGCAGAGCTCCGGAGAGGCATTCCCCATATCTTCAAAACTTCAGGTGTCATGGTTCTTTAGTATTGTCTCCGGAGATCATTGAAGATGATCTCCGGAGATGCACAAAATCACTGTCCCTGTCATCTACACTTGCTAAGTCAAAAAGAGAGAGAAGTTCTGCATTTTTCCCATCAATCCCACGCACATTAGTCACTTACTCAAAAATTCTAATCTTAAGTAATCTGTCTTAATTAATCACAAAATAGAACAATCTTGCTAACTTATTTGGGTGCAGACACAAGGAAGATGAGCTGAGAGAGGGGAAAAAGAGAGGCAAAAAGATGTATTTCATGAGTGCAATTTGGCACTCATCATCCCCCCCATACCTAAGGTTTGGCAGGTCTTCCTACTTGTCACATTCTAGATTTATTTTGTCGAAATAGCCTGCCAGTCAGGCTATAATCCTGGAGATAGGTGGTCCAAGTGGTTCTATTGGTGTTACCATTTCCTTTGTACTTGTCAACTTGCTTCAACCAGTCTTGCAATTTTTCATCTTCCAGCTGTTCTGTCGATACAGGGAGTGGTTCAATTATCAGAGGAGGCCTGAACTGTCCACCTATCCATTCCTGTTTATGTCTATCCATCAGTTTGGATAGCAACTTTGCCTTTCTCATGAATAATCTCAGGTTTGCAAGGGTGACAACCTCTCTAAGCTTCTCATCTGGGGTCAAAATATTCCATCTCCTCTTTGCTATAGCAAGTACAGAATTTGCTAAATTAATCATTAAAAAACCAAAGTCAATGGAGTATTCCTGCAAACTTTTCAGGTATAATGGCAACATTCTGGTTGCATTTGTAGGATGATAGATAAGGGACCTGAATTGGGTCCGAAGAGCAAAAGGATTGGGACATTCTTTCCTGATGAAGAGATCTATTTTTAAATCCTTTTGAAGATTATCTTCCATCCTTTCGTTCCAGATCTGGTGGTTTCTCATTAGGGACATGAATGCCTTAAGCTGGCATTCTCCCACAAAGTGATTAACGATGAAGGTTATGTCATTAATACAAAACCCATGTAGGTATAATTCACATAGGAAGTTTTTGTCTTCATCATTGCTCCTGGTGTAAGCTGCCATGAATCCTTCTATAGTTTCAGTATCCTTAGTTATATTAGACATGACTAAGGAGAGTTTCCTTTACAGTACCCTTTCTTGTAGGAACATTGAATAGCTAGCACTTGGAGGCCTGCATGATAGAATTTCTGAGGAAAGGGAGGCCATTTGAATGATTTTGCCTTCCAAAGTTGCTATTCTTTCTGCTCTGGCAGTGATTGCCCTTTGTAATTGCAACATTATCTTGGAGGCCTCAAATTCTCTACACCTTTTGATCCAATGAAATAGGGCTTTGGGAATGTCAATGGGGATTGGACCCACATAAGCATTTGTTTGAATTTCTTGCTGATTGGTTGCCCTTGAGCCAGACAATTCTTGAATATATTCTTCTTGGTCATCTAGTCTGTTATTGGCCCAAGTTAACTGTTTATCCTGGCTTTGTACCTTTTCAATCAGTGCTGCCATTATTGTGAGGCCATTGTCTCTGGCCATGGTGAGCTCAGAAACCTTCTGTGCTGTTTCTTTTTCTTTTCCTTCCATCAATTTGGCTGCCTCACATTTCTGTGCTTCTAACCCTGCCTCTTTCTCCTGGATGATTTTATCCTTGTTTTGGAGATCTGTTTGGATATTGGCAATAGTTTGTTTTAGCTCCATCTCCACCTCTTCTCTGACCTTCTTAAGGTCAGTAATAATCAAATTCTTTCCCCAGAGCATTCTTTTTAAATTTTTAATTTCTTCAATTAATTGTTGTTCTGTTGAGATTTCTATATCCTCTTGGTCAGAGGGATGAGATAGAGTTTCTGCCTTTGTTTCTATGGCTGATGGCTGATCATCAATGTTATCCATGGCCATCTGCCCTGTTTCTCCTTCTGTATCCATTTGCCCTGTTCCTCCTTCTTCAGTGTCCCTACCTTGAGGATCCTCTGCTATTGCTAGCCCTGATGAAGGTCCAGCTTTATCCTCACATGTTCTCAATTCCAAGAGTGCCTCAGCGAGTAGGGCAATATCCTTCTCAGCTTGTGAGAGCTGCCTCTTCCTTTTACTTCTCCATAGCAAAGGTGGGACTGATACCTCCGGAGCAGGTCTCCCTTCCTCAGAATCTGAGGAGATAGTAAAAGTTTGTAAGTTTTCTGTCTCTGGAGCACATGGTGGTATTGAAACTGGTCTTGACTCCACATGAACGGATGGTGCTGGAGAATTTTCACTTTGCTTCCTCTTCCTGACTAGAGGGATCTCATCTGAATCATGGGATGGTTCTTCAGCCCACCACTTTTCCTCAATTCCCCATCCTGACTTTTCCTCTGTTAATTCCTTAAACCAAGATTCCTCAGGTAGAGTCATCTTTCGCCTGACTGACCAAGTCATGTATAGAGGTTGTGTAGGAGCAGGTTCTGCAATTTGTTTGCCTTTCCTTTTATTGTCAAGAACAGGGGCTGCAGATGATGTAGCCTCTTGTGAGGGTAACTTCCCTTTGTGAATAGCTGTGGAGGAAGCTGAAGGCTCAGTTTCCTCATCCTGGTGAGAGGGAGAACTCTCACCTGCTAGTTGTGCTATCTCTGGTTCTCTGACTTGGGGGTTGTGCTCAAGAAAGTTTTGCAATAGTTCTTCTCCATTAGCCTAAGATAGGAAGTGGTGCTTGACCACCAGATAGATGAGGCCATGATGTTTCATGGGCCCCTTACCCTGCTGATATTTCTCTACAGTTGCCTTGATGGCATAATACAAGAAATTAGGGATATTTATGGTATATTCAGGGTGCCTATTTCCATGTCTGAGAAAAATTAGCATTTTCATTATGGGCCCTAAAACTATGGAGAATTGGCCATCACAGGTAAAGTACTTCATTAACCAGGTAGCAACAGTTGTCCAAGGGTTTGGGAGTGTGGACCTCAAAATTTCTTTAACTTCATTCTTATTCATATGCTATTGAATAGCAGGTTCACCACGAATAGAAAAATTTCTAATTAAATCAGTATATAAGGTTTTCAGGTGGTAGAACCTCTCACCTTGTTCGGGAAGTCCAGAAATGTGGCTGATAATTGTTGAGGAGAGATTGATTTGGTTTCCTCTCACAGTTGTCTGGTTGTCTCTTAAATTCCTAAGGAATTTGTCCACAATATCCTCCTAAAACCCTTCAAACTTGTCTAGGAAATCTAACCATCCAGCAGCCCTTAAAATGTTTGCTGCAGCTGCATCCTTCAGAAGACCCGTAGTATTTTCTGGCTTAGACTTTTTCTTGACCCCCATTGCTGAATTTATGCCACCTTTTGTGTTTATTCTTTTACCTCCCCAAACTGCAGTCTATCTTTCCCTCTTATCTCTGTGGGCTCCGAAGTATTGTTCAAATTGCTCTATGGACTCCAAAGAATTGTTTAATTTACCTTATGCTTTAGTCTATTCCGGAGGTTTTGGATGAGGGATGCTATTATTTTTTCTTTAGGCTGGGCTTATGCAGATGGGTTAAGAGACCAAGGCAGCCATAAATGTAATAGACTGACAAGGCCTCCGGAGGTAAGGTGGCATGCTTGGATGTGAAGAAGGAAAAGATGGCAGAAGGATGTGTCATCTTGGCAGCACCCAAAACAGAAAGACAAGATAGTTACTAATTAATGATTAATTAAAAATAGATTTACCTGGATCAGTTTTAATGATGAGGCGATGTACACGGGAGAAATGCTGTGTCGTTTTGGAAACTGCACGCGTCGCGGCAATTGAGCAGTGACTGAAATGACGTCAACTTCCCACTTACACGCAACCTGTAATCATTGCATTGAGTGGCTCTAAAATCCACACCCTTAGGTGATGTCAGCGCGGGCTCGTGGACACTTCTGCAAATTATTATTATTCTAATTTAATTACTCATTGTGATGAAGTAGAGGATGAGTCATGATGACCTCATCATATGATTTGTCTACTTTACCACCAGGAGAGGTGGGTCCCTCTCTTATTATGGAGATTGATAGCATTATTAGTGGAGCACCGGAGGTGCTCCTAATTGGAAAGCGCCAGAGGTGCTCCTGTGTGAGAAGCACCGGAGATGCGTCGGGCCAATTTCTGGCAACTGATCATATCCGGAGCTTAATTATTTCAATTGTCCTAAAGAAGGGAACCGCCATTTTACTGGTTTTCAATTCCCTTGGTCAAGAAAGATAGCCATTTGCTGGTTTTCCATCTTTCTTTATATATATATTTTTTTTCAGAAGGCAGCCATTGCTGGTTTTCAACCTCCTTTTTTTTTTTTTCAGAAGGTAGCCATTGCTAGTTTTCAACCTTTTTTTTTAGTCATTCAATCGAACACCGTGACAGAGGAGGTATCCCCTGTATTAAAACACAGATTATTCAGGAACGTTTCTTTAGTAGATGGTCTTTTGTAGAGCTTTATTCGGTGACCATTTACTAGAAATGTGTCTGTGCTCCTATCAATTGGTTGCAATAATATAGTTTCATTTTCAAACATGTCCTTTATTTGGTAAGGACCCAGCCAGTGAGTCTACAATTTTCCCTTGAATTCTTTGAATTTAGAATCATAAAGGAGAACCCAATCTCCTTGTTGAAATGTCCTCCTCTTAATGTGTTGGTCATGCCACTACTTCCTCTGGTATTGAACCAGTTCTGTTTGTTGAATGGCTTTTGTATGAATCTCATCCAACTCGTTGAGCTGAAGAATTCTGTTCTGTTGAATTACAGACAATGGTAGACCAACATCTAATACAATTTTAAGTGTCTGGAGTTCAAATTCTATAGATAATATAGGCTTTTTCCCATAAACCAATTCATATGGTGAAAACTTTGTTGTGGACTTCCAAGTGGTGTTGTAAGCCCAAACTACTTCAGGTAATCTACTAGCCCAATCTTTTCTGTTCATTGCCACTATCCTTGTTAGGATATTCTCAAGTTCTCTATTAGTTACTTCTACCTGCCCATTTGCTTGAGGATGGTAAGGTGAAGATTTTTTGTGCTTGACTTGGTATAAATCTATGAATGCCTTGATTACCTATGAAGTAAACTGAAGTCCTCTATCTGAAACTATTGATCTTGGGGCTCCAAATCTCAAGAAAATTTTATTGTAGAGGAAATCAACAACTTTTTCTTCTCTTGCAAACTATAATGCTTGGACCTCAGCCCACTTAGTAACATAGTCTATGCACACTAGAATATACTCCTTGCCTGATGATGGTGGTGAAATTGGTCCCGCAAAGTCTAGACCCCATTGCTCAAACGGTTCCATCATGACTTGAGGATGTAGCAGTATTTTCTGGGTAAGGGTTGGCTGCCCCATCCTTTGGCACTGGCCACAGTGCTGCACATACTTCTTTGTGTCTTTATGAAGAGAAGGCCAGTAGTAACTAGCTCCAAGGATCTTGTGGACTGTCCTGTGGAAAGAGTAGTGGCCATCAGATGGTTCATCATGACATGCTCTCAACACATCAAAAGCCTCATCAGCCTTCAAGCACCTGCGTAGAATGAAATCAGGACCACATTTAAATAGTAAACCATTCAACCATTTGTAGGATAAACTTTCTTTAAATAAACATTTTCTTTGTTTTGAAGTAAAATGGGATGGATACAAGCCTGTAGCTAAAAGATTAGCTATGTCGGCAAACCAAGGTGCAGTAGTGGATATGGCAAAAAGATGTTCATCTGGGAATTTGTCCTCCACTGGTTGATCTTCTCCTCCTGTATGCAATCTTGACAGAAAATCAGCAACCAAATTAAACTTCCCTGGATTATCAACTATGGTAATATCAAATTCCTGCAATAGCAATAACCACCTAATGATCCTTGCACCTACTACTGGTTTATTCATTAGGTACTTGATGGCTGTATGATCAGTGCACACAAATATTTTATATCCAGTGATATAATGCCTGAATTTGTTTATAGCATAGATAACTGCCAATAATTCTTTTTCAATTGTTGTATAATTTCTTTCTGCAGGGGTAAGATTTTTGCTGATGTAATAAATGGCATGCATACTTTCTCCTTCCTCCTTTTGTCCTAAAACTGCCCCAATGGATTCATTTGAAGCATCAGTTTGTATGTGAAATGGTAAAGTCCAATTAGGTCCCCTTAAAACTGGTGTGACAGTAAGCTTCTCCTTCAAAGTTTCAAATGCTGATTGACATTCTGCTGTCCATAGAAATTATATTTCTTTGTTAAGCAGGGTAAACAGGGGGCAACTATAATGCTAAAATTTTCTATGAACCTCCTATAGTAGCCTACATGACCCAGAAAACTTCTGACGTCAGTCTGATTTTTGGGTGAAGGCAACTGTTTGATTACTTCTATCTTGTTCTGATCCACTCTGATCCATTTTTTTGAAATATGGTGTCCCAAAACAATTCCTTCCTCCACCATCATAAAACATTTCTCATGGCTAAGGGATAGTCAATTTTTATCACAACATTTTAGTACTTTCCCAAGGTTTGTGAGAGCTTCCTCAAAGTTATCCCCATACATAGTAAAGTCATCCATGTAGACCTCCATGCATTCATTAGCCAGTTCAGCAAAAATAGCTAGAACCAGCCTCTGAAATGTAGCTGGGGCATTGCATAGCCCAAAGGGAAGAACTTTGTAAGCAAAGGTTCCCCAAGAGCATGTGAAGGTGGTTTTGTCTTGGTCTTCAGGTGCTACTTGAATTTGATTATATCCATTGAATCCATCTAGAAAAGAAAAATACTTTCTCCCAGCAAGGTTGTCCAAAACTTGGTCAATAAATGGTAAGGGAAAGTAGTCATTTTTTGTGGCCTTGTTGAGTTCTCTATAATCAATACACACTCTCCATTTCCCATTCTTTTTAGGCACAATGACAAGGGGTGAGACCCATTGACTATCTGAGATTGGATATATGAACCCTGCCTGGAGTAATTTTTCTATTTCAGTCTTGACAATGTCCTTTAAAGCAGGATTCAATCTTCTCTGTGGTTGCTGACAGGTTTAATATCCTCAGTATAGATATGATGGGTACAGATCTCAGGAGGTATACCTTTCATATCTTGGTATTCCCAGGCAAAAGATGCTGAGTGGGAGACCAAAAGCTGGAAAAGTTTTTCTTCCTGACTTGCTATTAACTGAGTATTTATATTAAGTGTTTTCCCTGGCAGAATCATGACCTGTTGTCATTTGATCCATAGATGTGGTAGGTCCATACATTGGTTTCATGGTATTGAGAGGACAAGAATCTAGGAGTAACATGTGGAAGGTGGCTAAGTCCCTGTAAAAGGTTTCCCCACAAGGAATAATGTTGGCAAGGGTACAATGAGAAGAAACAAGAAGTTCTCTCTAAGGATCTTGGGCAAGTTCCATCACATTTTTATTGATTAGGATGTGAGTGAAGTCTTCCATTGTATCATAGTATACTTCTTCTTCTAATTCTCCCAGATGTTCCCTAATGGGTACCATAGCTAATGAGGCACTGTTGTCCATGTTCTCTGGTTCATCCACTCATACTCTTCTTGTGTAATGCATCGATGGTTTAGCTGAAGGATACAAAGATATTTTCTTTAGATCTATCCCATTAGAAATGACCATATCTCTAGTTCAACAATCACTAGATGCTGTTGTAGTAGCTAGCCATGGTCTTCCTAAAATCAGCGGATAAGCATTTCTCTGGTTTCTAGGCTCTAGTATTAAGAAATCCACTGGGAATTCCCATGAATCTATCACAACAGGTACATCAGTGATTACTCCTTTTGGAACAGCTACTGACTGATCAGCAAGTTGAAGAATTGTAGTTGTGGATTGGATACCTGATAGAGCTAACCTTCCATTGTATGAACTATCATCACATTAATTGCTGCTCCTAAATCAACTAGAACATTTGAAATTTCTACCCCTGAGATGAAAACAGTTATGACAGGATTTCCAGGGTCTCCATATTTTGGGAGGAGAATTTCCCCCATCAATAGATCCACTACTTTTCCTTCCACCTGTATCGTGGAGGGAAAGCTTTTCTTTCTACCTTGTGTTTTGATACAATACTGTTTAATGAACTAATTTAGTTCCGGTACATCTCTGATTGCCTAGAGAAGAGGAATTTCAATGTTTAGCTGCTTGATTTCTTGTAAAAGTTTTGATTCCTAATTGGTTTGGATTTGTTTTTGTAGAATCTTTCTCTGGAGAGCATTCTGTTTAAGTCATTCTGGGTATGGTGCTAGCTTTTCCATCTCCGGAGCATCTCCGAAGCTCTTATCAGCATTGTGTTCAAGACTGTTCTCTGGAGCTGGCCTTTTAGGAGTAACTCTGGAGCTGTCTGTGGATGGATTTTCTAGCACTTTTTCGTTAGTAATCTCCTCTAGGGGTTGATTGGATGGATTTTCGGGTTCCTTGTCATTGGTTATTTCAACTATAGTTGGAGGAGAAGGTCTTGGGAATGCTTTCCCAGAACGTAGCTAGAGATTATTTGAATATATAGCATTAATTCCAGCCAAATTTTCTTGCTCTGTCATGTAGACAGCTGCTCCCTGTTTATTCCATGGGTTTGGTATAGGCTGAGCTAGTAAAGGTGGTTAACTAACTGGTTCATTTTGTGTTTGACCCTGTGTGTTGGAGGATCTAGTTAGTAAAGCCTGCTGTTGAGGTTGGAAACGTCTAGATTATCCTTGGTATTGTTGATGATATCCCTGTTGAGGACCCCATTGAGGTTGCATGTTTTGTGATCCAAACTGTGGTGGCCACTATTGATTTCCCCAAGGCTGATTTTGCCAGTTTTAGTTTTGCCAATGTTGACTTGGCCAATCCTGCTGTCCCCAAGGAGGATTATTTTGAGGGCCATGCCAAGTTGGATTCCACTGATTATTTCCCCAATTAGAAGGACCCCTGTAAGAAGACTGGTTTGGATACTGATTATAAGGGAAATTTCTGGTTTGTTTTTGTCCCACATAGTTCAACTCCTCTTCTATCACAGCATTTTTTTTACTCAATCTTTTCAAGGCTGGAAGTTGACTACACTAACTGGTAGGATGTTCCCTATCACAGATCTGACAAATCTCTAATTTGTCCAAGGGGCATTCTCTCAACAGGTGTTTGTCTCTACACCTAGGATAATAGATGGAGAGTGGTTTAGTTGCTCTGTTTTGATCAGTTGTTCTAGTTTTTGCTTGAATCCCATCCAATGTGGTATTTAGTTGGACCAGAATGTCTATTTTTAGATTTGCAATTTACTCCATCAATTGTCCTATTTCATTCTTCCCTTTAAAAGTTTTGGATGACCTTACTCCATCTTGGGTTCTGGAATAGTTCCTGCAGAGTTCCTCTATATTAGGTATTTCCATTCTATTAATGTTCCCTTTTCCCATTAGGTCTAGTGCCTGTTTTAATTCTCTATCCAATCCTTTTATAAATAGGGTTCTGGCCAAGGAGTGATCCACTGGATTGTCATACCTTCTCAAGGCAAAATTAAACCTATCCAAATAGTCTTTTAAGGATTCTTCCTCCACCTGCCTAATTTTAAACAATTCTTCATTCTTATTACTGGATCTGCAATAATCTTGGTATTTTTCCAAAAACTCTGTTTCCATTTGATCCCAAGAATGGATAGAACCTTGGGATAAACCCATAAACCATCTCATCGTAGAATCTTTCAGGGTTGAAGGGAACAATTTGAGTTTCTGGTTATTTGATCCATAATCATAAGTTTGGCAGACTACTTTGAATTCAAACAAGAACTGATCTGGATCCTTAGAAGAAAGTCCTCTAAAATTTGGCAGATGTGCTGGTGAGATATTCTTCATAGGAGCATTGTCTCCAGCAGCCAGAACAATAGGATAAGAGAAGGTTCTTGGAGCTTGATTTTCCTCTTCCCCATGATTATCATATTCCATGTTTAGTACTAGTTCTTCTTCCTGAGGTTCTAGGAAATTAGGTTGTACCAAAGGATCTGCCTCAACTTTTTGTTGTAATTCCTGGATGTAATTAGCAAGTGGAATGTCTGGAAGATCTAAGGGATTGCTGTTTTGAAGTGCAGGTTCCAAATTAAGATCTAGGTTTCCTTCCTCAACAAGATTTTGTACCACCTCACTGCTTTCCCCTATAGTGTGTTGTTGGGGTGTCTGTTTAATATATCTTCCTTTTAGATCTCTAGCTCTAACCATACAAATCTATTCTAAAAACTGTTTTAACTCAGTGTCCCTAATTAACACAAACTATCCCCGCAACGGCGCCAAAAATGACAAGGTGTCGCTGTACCTCATCATTTAATCTGTTTCTAGATGTCAAAGAACTAGAGTTGTGTCCACGGCTATCTGCAACTAGGGATTCTATAGTTACCAGTTTATAGCTAGTCCTAATTTTTAAAAGAAAGATTAATCTAGCTGCTTATTGAATAAATGTAATGAATGCTGGAAAACAGAATAAAATAAGAAATGTACTCAAAGCAAAGAAACAATAGCATGCATCTATCTATTAAAATAGGAAACACCTTTATAAGAGAAATTGAAACAATAGAACAATGATACTAGCCTCTTGCCTGAGTGGTGAGAGTGGGCCCTTGCTCCACACCCTTGAGGCTGAAGGCTATAGCAGGAAATTAGCACAAAAGATGATCAAAATTAAATTTAGTCCAATTCATTCATTTCTGCATTCATGAAAATATAGCTAACACAGAACTGAGATCTTTGAGAGTCAGAATAATTTTATCATTGTTGTTCTTCTACTATTTCTGAGAGTATATATAAAAATGAGTGATGATGTATCACTGAACTTATCTACCAGTCTTTCTATGAGATGACACCATCTCTTATTTATGCTTAACTATCTAACTTATGAAAAATCACCATGTGAGAAAGGTAGACTTGAGTGGAACAGAAGTCCACTCAGAAGTCTAAGTTTAAGTCTTAGTACACTTGGGCATCAAAGCCCTGAAAATAAGGATATTGGATTAGTTCAATTCGTAACTCATGCAAAGTCTTTGAAAAGATAAACTTTAGCAGTTTAACTAATAGTTGACCCTTCACCACTCAGGTGATGATTTGAGTGAAGTGAGGGGTATTAGGATCGCTGTTGAAAGTGTCTGGTCAGTAGCTCTGCTTGGAAACATGCCCTATTCTTAGGAGGCCCTGGAGATAGTTGTTCTTGTCTGTAGCTCCAGAGATACTCCAGACTCTCACAAAGCTCCGGAGAGGCATTCCCCATATCTTCAAAACTTCAGGTGTCATGGTTCTTTGGTATTGTCTCCGGAGATCATTGAAGATGATCTCCGGAGATGCAAAAAATCGCTGTCCCTGGCATCTACACTTGCTAAGTCAAAAAGAGAGAGAAGTTTTGCATTTTTCCCATCAATCCCATGCACATTAGTCACTTAATCAGAAATTCTAATCTTAAGTAATCTGTCTTAATTAATCACAAAATAGAACAATCTTGCTAACTTATTTGGGTGCAGACACAAGGAAGATGAGCTAAGAGAGGGGAAAAAGAGAGGCAAAAAGATGTATTTCATGAGTGCAATTTGGCACTCATCATCTATGAATGTAGCATAATATCGAGAGCCACCGAGAGAAAATACCTGAGCCACTCCCCATACATCTGTATGCACAAGCTCCAACTTTTCATCTTTCTTTTGCTTCCCATCCTTGAGAAAACTAACTCTCTTTTGTTTACCATACACACAACTTTCACAAAAATCTATATTAATACATTTTAGACCTGGTAAAACTTTCTTAGAATGAAGTACCTTCATACCTTTTTCACTCATATGCCCAAGTCTGTTATGCCACAATGTTGTCTTAGAACTTGCAACAACTATTTTAGTCTTTTCCTGTGAACCTATAGCAACTGTTCCTGAACCTGTTTAGTTTTTCTCTGCAACAACTAAAGTAGAAGGAACAGTATGACCTGTACAAATACATAAGGTGCATACTTTCACACCTTTTTCTACTATTAAGGCACCTCTTGAAACCTTCCATTTTTTATTACTGAAAGTAACTATGCAACCTTCATTAGCTAGCTGCCCTGCTAAAATTAAATTCCTACTCAGCCTTGGAATGTGCCTTACCTCTTGTAGTAGCCAGTGATTCCCATTCTGCAACTTTATTTTGATTCTTCCCTTTCCAACAATCTGACAAGGTTCATTATCTCCCAAATAAACCAACCTAAAATCCCCTTAGACATAATCAAGAAAAATAACTTCTATGGGGCATAACATGAAATGAGGCCCTTGAATCTAAAACCCATGAATCATCAAAATTATCTAGGGAAATAATCAAAGCATCATCTTAAGATTTATTACTTACCACATTCACCTCCTTATTGCCTTCTTGTTTGTCTCCTTTCTTTATTCTTTCGAGACCAACAATCTTTCTTCAAATGACCTGGTTTCCCACAGTACCAACAATCCTTTTGTCATTTGGAATGGGACCTCTTGTCCTTTGATTTTCCTAGTGACTTCCCATGGCCTCCAGAACCTTTTCCTCTCTCCTTTGATGTATCCTACTTTCTGCATTCAAAACACTATCTAATGTGGACCCTCCTGAGCTTTTTTGTCGCATTTCCTCACTAAGTATAACACCAACAACGTCATCAAATTTTAAAGTATTTGAATGAGAGACAGAGTTACTTACAACCATTACCAAGCTATTCCAGCTTTTTGGTAAAGAACATAATATCAAGAGAGCCCTCACCTCTTCATCAAAACTTACTTTTATAGAAGTTAACTGGATGATAATCATATTAAACTCATTTAAATGATCTGTCACATATCCACCTTCAATCATTTTTAGATTAAACAAATGCTTCATGAGAAATACCTTATTTAAGGTTGAGGGTGTTTAATACAATTTATCCAAAGCTTTCATCAGACCATCTGTTGTCTTCACTTCTGTTATATTGAATGCCACAAATGGTACTAGGCACAACTGAATGGTTCCCAGTGCCTTTCTATCCAGAAGATTCCAATCCTCATCAGTCATTGCTACTGGTTTCTAGGCTATTCCTTCCAACGGCCTCCATAAATCTTTCTGATAGAGATAATCCTCCACCTGCATCTTCCATAACTAATAGTTCTATCCATTAAATTTATTTACCTTCAATTTACCCTCGTCTGCCATTGTTCCCACTCAACTATGAGACTCCCACTAAACCGTGAGACCTTCCTGCAGATGATAATCAAACACAACCCACTCTGATACCACTTGTTAGGGTTAGCCGGTAGATGATATCAATTAAATACAAATAAAGATTAAATGGAGGAATGAAAATACACAAAAATAATAACAATTAGAGACAAGTTTTAATGTGGTTCACCCAAACTCGGGCTACATCCACCAACAAAGAGTCTAATAGTATTATCCAACAAATCAAATCGATTACAACTAGCAATCCTTGCAACTCAATACCATTACAAAATGCTATAGTACAATATCAATGGAAACCCTAACCCTTAACCATTTTTATCAAGACTTATGTCAGTTACAAAATAGGGTTTTTTTTTATGTTGGCCAATAGAAAAAATAACTCCCGATGCGTTTATAAAATAATAAAAACTATTTGATTAGAATGTTAAAAAAATTGATTGGAATGTTAAAAAATTTGATTGGAATGTTAAAAAAGTTGATTAGAATGTTAAAATTTTTATTAGAATGTTAAAAATTTTATTAGAATGTTAAATTTTTTTATTAGAATGTCAAATTTTTTTATTAGAATGTTTAAAAATTTGATTAGAATGTTAATAAAATTAATTATAATGTTAAAATTTTTGATTAGAATGTTAAATTTTTTTATTAGAATGTTAAAAAATTTGATTAGAATGTTAAAAAATTTGATTAAAATGTTAAAAAATTTGATTACAATGTTAAAAAATTATATTAGAATGTTAAAATTTTTTATTAGAATGTTAAAAATTTCGATTAAAATGTTAAAAAATTTGATTAGAATCTTAAATAATTTTATTAGAATGTTAATAATTTTATTAGAATGTTAAAAAATTTGATTAGAATGTTAAAAAATTTGATTAGAATGTTAATTTTTTTTTATTAGAATGTTAAAAAATTTGAATAGAATGCTAAAAAATTTGATTAGAATGTTAAAAATTTGATTAGAATGTTAAAAAATCTGATTAGAATGTTAAAAAATCTGATTAGAATTGGAGTTTGAAGCCTCTTAAGGCCGACGCAGAGCATTCTTTGAGCTTGGAGTTGATATAAAAGCATTCACTTGATGTATTAGGAATATATCCAATATGATAGAAAATTATTAGTCTTTAGTTTGTGGATTGGCTAAAGGCACTTCAAAGATATATACTTCATGTAATTTGTATTCTTCTAGAGGATAGTCCTGTGAGCCCATATCAGTCTACATGTTACTAGCATCTAAGTATTGTAACTATCTGAGATATTGAATCAAATAACCTTCCATTGCATTCTATTCTTGTGTTGTTTCGTTGTGTTTACTCTAGCTGCATGGTTGGACAATCCATTCTCTGGACCCTCCATATGTGATGGCACCACCATGGATCGCCCCCGAGCGACCCAGGATCTCCCCCGGGTGATTTGGACTGGTAAAAGGAGCGACCCAATTTTTACGTATTTTCAACAAAAACTAATGGCACCCAAAAAGGAGTTCGTATGTGCTTGAATGAGCTCTTAGAAGTTTCATATGAAAAATATTATTTTTGAACATGAATTCCTAAATTCATTTCCATTTTTCTCATCACAAGTAAATAAAATTAATATTTTATTTACTTTCCAAATTATCCATTATCCATGAAATTAACCCCCATAATTTCCTCCACTAGTCACTCAAATTGACTACTCAATCAAATTTCAATCCAAATAGTTAACTATGCAATCAATTTAGTTAGCTAATCAATCAAATTAGTGAACTCATCAATCAATTTAGTTAACTATGCAATCAAATTAGTTAACTCATCAGTCAATTTAGTTAACTAATCAATCAAATGAGTTAACTATTCTATCAAAGCATGTTAACGCCCAATCAACCCAGTCTACTACCTAATCAATTGAGTTCACTGAGTAATCAATCTTGTCAACTCCCCAATCAATTTTTGTTAACTCTTCAATCAAAATTAGTTGATTCTTCAATCAATTTCCCCCTCTTGTGTGCCATCCAACCTGTAAATACCCCTCACCTCTTTATTATTTCTCAAGTTGGAGAATCCTCTTCCCTTCTTCACAAGATTTTTCAAGCTTCTTCACAGGCCTTTGAGCCTCTTTCTTCATTTCTAATGAAAAATAGGGTATAAAAGATCAAACTCACTCAATTAATCCTTAGCTAAAGTCTTAAAACCTCAAACAAAGTGATTTTCTTCACAATCTTCCACTATGCCTTGTAGGACAACAAAAGGGGTATTTTTGACATAATTTGAAGGAAACAACTCAAACCCATGAACTAAAAACTGTTTTGGATACCCATTATCCTCTTACACAACATAATTCAAATGTAGATGGGGGTGTTTTGTAACACAAGGGTCAAAATAGGACTATTACATTGCTATTTAGGCCTAATTAGGCTAGTTTAGATGGGTCACCACAGGGTTTTCAAATCCCATACTTCAAATCTTCACATCAACACCTTAGACATGTCAAAGATGGTCTACGCAAACAATTCCAACCATTACAAACCTTTTCCCAAGAGCTTTTCTACAAGCCCTAGCTCATTTGCACATTCTATACTAAAAAACATGAGATTTTTTGCCTAGGGCATCAACCAAACTTGCATTTATCACTCTCCCCTGCTCTGCAACATTGTAGACACCTAAAATACCCTAACCCCATCCATTCCACCAAGTTTCATGAGATTTCACTAGTGGAATGGTGAGTTTTACATTTTTGTTGCCTTTAAGGCAGTTAAACAAGGGTTCCAAACTAGTTTTAGAAAAATTGCTCTAAAATGCTCAAATCCCAATGAAAAATGATGAAACCAACTAAAAATGAGAGAAGATTCATGGCTTCATCAATCCTAATGCATAGATGATCACTTATAGGCCATACAAGGCCATACAATCTCATGTAGCAGCAAAGTAGTGTTCAAAAAATGCAAAAATAGATCTTTTATTGATTTTTATGCAAAACTTCAACAACCAAACTTGTGTCGACCATTCCAAGGTTATTACAACATGTTCATCAGTTTCTAACTATCTTTCCAGCTTCAACTGGTTTGTTTCTTCAATTACAACATATGACTCTTCAAATTCCACAATTTTGCAACTTGATTCACCAAAACTCCTAATGACCTAACACGGACTCTAACACATCCAAAATGGTCTTAAAGACCTTATTACACACAAAATGACTCAACTAGACAAAAATACCCCCATTTAGCAACTTTACCCATGAACATCTTGGTGCCTTGCACTAATTTCTTTGTTGAGTTCTCCAAAGCTTCAAAGCTTTCATTAGTTTTCATTATTTCATATCTTCAAATCTCCCCCTTTTGGGAGGCAATTTCATTTGTGCATCCAAACTTTGCAATTTTTTTCTCTCCACATTGCATCCAGATGCTCATACAAGAATTTTTCATTGTTGTTTCATCCAAGCTTTGCTAAAAGCTTCTCATTGTGTCGTTATGTTGCTAGTTTGCAAGCCATAGTGCTCTTTTAGCTCACATTGAGCTCACATTTCAAGCTTTCTAAAGCTATTTTGCATCCCTTCCCTATTGTTGCCAAGAGAAGATCCCCACTACAACAAGAGGATGAAGAGGTTGCTGACACAAGAATTCCTGAGGATAGTGGAGACTAATATGTCTCACATTCCAGGTTCTTTAGTGTTTCTTTTCATTGTGATAGTAATTAGCTAATCTTAAAATTGCTCTTGGGAATAGTAATTGGATGTTGCAATTTCATTGATAGGATAAATATAATTCTTTTGTTAGATTAGTTTACTTCAACTACTTTGCATCATTACGTTAGTTGGTTTTAAAGAAATTTCATTTATTAGAGTGATTAGATCCAAAATATCAAGAAAAACCAAAAAAACATAGATCAAATTGCATTAGGTAAACCTATTTTAGATTACATACATATTTCAAATTCTAGATTAACAAAACACTTTCCTTTCACAAAAATACACAAAAAGCACAAAAATATTGTCTTGCATATATTCAAAAATAGAAAACAACAAAAACATAGTCATAACATGAAGTTTGAAAACCCTCGATTTCACCATGAGGTCAACTAAGGTTAACACTAGTCAACCAATGTAAAGAAAAGTAAGTTAAACCTTAGGTCATAAACTGTAAGTCAAACCTAAGTCAAATCAAGGTCAACTCCAATCGACTCTCTCTCAGTTTGGGCTCATGAATGTGCCATGGGCTTAGAGGTGAGTAGGTGAGGGTGATCCTCGAAGAGATTGAGGAGATACACCCAAAGCCACAACACGATCAATTAACAATCGATAAACAACAACATAGGCTAAGGTTATTCCAAACATGATTAATCATACAACGATTTGGAGAGTGGCTCCAGCTTGACAAAACATAAATGAAAACAATTGACAACCCACTTAACATTGGAATCTTCAAAATCCAAATAGGATAACAATAACTAGTGACCCTTCAGGTCATATAGCTATTTCAACTACAACGGTCACAAAGCACCACATCAGAATCAATACCCAAGAAAGGCCCAAGACTGATGAACTTCTCTCCATGAAGTCCAACTCTCAAGTAAGCAAGACTATCCCGTGTCTCACCTCCTCTTGATTGGCTACTTCCATGAGAGCAAGAGAGAGAGAGAGAGTGACATGGAGGTTTACCTCGTGGCAGGGAGAAGGGTTCATGTACTTGTCAAATCTGACTCAACCACCCCGTGCAACTGAGTCATGTTTTTGAGTGTACATATTTTGGTGAAGCTGACGTGAACAAAAAAACTTTTGATAGTCATTTTGTGTTTCTATTGATTCAACAAATCCTTTTTAGATGGATTCTTTCACATTTTTGCATATTTAATGATGTTTCATGCAAAAATTCTAAGGGAATGTCTCCTCGAGTAAAATTACAAATCCAAAAGGGATCCAACAAAATCCCAACAACTTTAACCAAATCAAAACATGACATGTGAACATTATTGATCTAAGATCCATCAAGATGATCAACCCATAACAAGCTATAGAAAAATGGCCACTAAAATGGACAATGAAGTATGTTGTCAAGAGAAGAACTTACAAAAATCTTGGGGTGCACAAAAACCCCTCCATGTGGTACATCAGAATAAAAGACCCATGCCATGTCAAGTATCATAAAAAGGAACAAGTAGGGCCAGTCAAACCCCAACACAAAGCAATCCATATCAAGGTTGTAAAACTCAAAGAACGGGGGAAGCCTCACTCATAGACCTTATAGAAAATTTGGTCCAACGAATCAAGACTATGAAGATAGAAATATTGGACAAGTTTGTCAAAGTAAAATTCAAGAAAAACCTAGTGCACAGGGAAATCATCACATTAATGAAATCAAATCAAACTAGGGAGCAATATAAAATCCCCCTCATCAAAACTTTCATTCTCACAACATGCATAATGAAGAATTCATGCCTCCCTTACCCTCATCATCCAACATGACAAGTCTCAATCAAATAGGTGGGAGTCCTATAGCACAAAATCAACCACAAATGATCTCACCCAAATTTAAAAACATAAACATGACACCATCTAGTTATCCAACTTTTCTAGGATATCAACAATATAGCATACCCTTTCAACAAGCACGACAAGCTCCACATGAAGGGCTAATGTTTGGAGGAATAAGACCCTCTACACATAACCCCCTCTTAGGAACATACCTCAAGTATTTAGAGGAGCCTCTTGACTACAACATTTGTCAGGTAATACTACCACATCCTCTCCTCAAGCTTCCAAAATTTAAAGGAGAGGGTGATCCCAACCCTTATATCAAGGTTTACATCAAAGTAGTACAGGAGCTCCTTCCTTGGGAATGGTAGCAAATGTTTTTCCAAAGACTTTTGAGGGTATCACTCTGGATTGGTACTATCGACTTCCAGAAGCATCAATCCACTCTTTTAGGTAGCTCATTGATCAATTTATGGCTGCCTTTGACATAAACAAACTGTCAAGACAAGAATACAAGAATTTTTAACAATCAAACAAGAAGCCAACGACTTAGTTGCACATTTTATCACACGATGGAGGAAATTTCTCTATTCTTCAACTAACACATAGAACATGGATCATAAGGAACTTTGTGATCTCTTCTGACATGCTCGCAATGACATACAAGAAGTTCAAAAACTCCCTTACAAATCATATGAAGAAGTGCTCGAAATTGCCCTTAGAATTGACCAAGATGCTAATGATAGTGGAAGAAGGGAGTATGATGTCAATGGAAGGTTGATAAACCATGATAGAAATAACAAATTCTCGATGAACAATCATAACATAGATGGTTCAACAAACACTTCACCATTGGGGAACAACAATTGTGACTATGATAGTCATACAAATTTGGGGAACCAAAATGTCAACACTATCCCCTGAGAATCAACAAGCAGTCATACAACAATTGTCATAAACCTCAAGATCACAATCATGATAAATATTGCTAATTTCACAAGAGAAGGGGGTAGGAGATCAAGTCATGTCAGGGTACCATCGCTTCATATCAAATCTCCCAAAATGTCAACAAAAAGCATTCATGGACACATTCTCACAAGATGTAGAAGTTAGTCCCAACACCTTTGATCAAAACACATTAGGCCTTGTGGAATTAGATAAAGATCAAGAAATTTGTGTCACCCAAGGACCAGAATGAATAGATGACATCTCCAATAATTCAAAATTTTCTCACATACTAGAGCTTATCAAGAGTTCTCCTACACACAAGAATACTCTCCTCGATGCCTCAGATCTAAGCCATCTAGTTCAAAATAGTCCAAGTGAAAAGTGTTCTTCTTCAACATTTGATTTTGAAAAGTTACTCTCATACAATGACATAAGATAAATAGGGTGATCTCGCCCTCCATCTGATAGTCCAAGTTCAAGACTTCAGGACTATTCCATTAAAAGTGTAATGATCAATGATGGGTCTACAATCAACATAGTCTCTTTCTCTCTTCGTCAAAGAATGGGTTATGACAAAACTCAAATCACACAAGAAATTTCCATTCTTAGAATTCATGATAACCTAAACATTCAAACCATGGGTAAAGTTAATATTCAGATCACATTGGGTCCCAAAACCCTCCCAAATGAATTTGATGTCATTAATGAAGAAACCACTTACAAAATGATCCTAGGAAGGCCTTGGAACCATAGGATGAGGGCCATCCCCTCCACACTATTTCAAGAAATACACTTCTCGCACATGGGACAAACCCACATCATGAAAGGAGATCCTAATCCTTTAAGCCTTTATAGAGTTGAACAAGTCAAAAATAAGGGAAAGACCATGGAAACCACCAATGACCCAAAAATAAACACTTTTGAAAAAGGAGAGGCATCAAAACAAATTGTAAACATAGCCAAGACCTCCAAATGTATAGGAAAGGGGGCAACAAGAGAATTCCCTTTCGATCCCCACTCAACAAAGTCTTATGCTCCATTCAACTTAGTGACCATTCCAATCGAGCTAGACATAAATATTCAGATGATTGAAATAATGACAAAATAAGAAGAACCAAAACCCACACAGAAACTAGGAGTGTCGACATCAATTCAAATTGCCCCTCAAAGGTACAAAACAAACATTGAAATTAGACAAAATCATGAAATGATAAAGCTAGGGGGCAAATTATCAAATAATGCAACATGTGATTACACAAAACTCATCAATAAATACAAAGACATCTTTATACCAAGTCTCCAGGTGTCCTTGTAAAGACTTTCAAGTGAATTTTAGAACAAACTAGATAGGTCCACACATAGTTAAGGAAGATGTCAGAAACGATGCTACTTCTTGTGCATTATGGAAGGAGAAGAGTTCAACATCTCAAAATGTTGTAAAAGCCTATAAATTCCAAAAATTCAAATAATTCAAAAATCCATAAAAACATAAAATTATGAAAAATCAAAATTTTTCATTCCTCATTCTGTTACATCATGCATTTTGTGAGTGTCATGCTCTTGTTTGTTTTTTGTCCTAGTAAGGAGTCTAAGTTTACTTAGGTATAGGTTGACCCTTTGAGCCTTTGAGATCCCATAACAAATCATGTTTACCATTTATCATTCTCCTATTCACATTTCCCAATGATTCCAATCAAAGCCTAGCTCTTAGCTTTACACTGATCTCAATCTTAATGATTCATGTTGTTGAGTCTAAGAAAAGTTAGTACCCAAACCCACAGTGTTCAAAGGAAGCTTGCTAGTAGACCTTCCTAATTCTTGCCTAGTAAAAAGGAAGTCTGACTAGATTACAAAAACTTTTGGTGGTGCTTAGCCCCTTATCTTTCCTGGTCAAAAATGTTAGGAGAATCAAAACTTTGAAGAAAGCAATATAAAATATGAGTGAATAAAAAATGAGTGATAAAAAAAGTAAGAATAGAGAGACCAAAGTTGTTGCATATCCAAAGTACTCAGAAAGCTCAAAAACATTCATTTCCATAAAAGTCAAAATTCAAAAAAATGAGAAAATCAAGTGAGGCATTGCAAAAATACAAAAAAGAGAGAAAAAGAAAAAAAAAAGAGTTACAAAAAAAGAGTTATAGAGAGAAAATTTCATAAGTGTTCGTACCCTTGGGTGGAGATAAATCTAAGCTTGAAGCTTCAAGGGTGACATTCTATCAGAGAAAATAAAAGAGAAAGGTACAAAGCACACACACACACAAACTAAGCAAAGCCAACAATCTAGTAGTCTTTAGGGCCATTTTCTACTTAGGGACCCTTGTTCTTCCCCATTTTTCCTTTACCTTGGGTCTATCTTGTTGGACACAAAAGTATACTAAGAGGGGGGTGAATCAATATACAATAAAACTTCACTTTCAACAAATTCAACTTATCTGGAGCAGATTAAACCTTAAGCATTACAACATTAACATGAGCATGAAAGATTAACATAATGCACATCAACACATAACACCAGATATACGTGGAAAAACTTGGAAAAAAACCACAATGAGGATTAACTCAACATATGAAGCTCAAATAGTAACTTTGTTTTAGGAGCTATAAGCCAAGGAAGCTACTACTCCATACGTAACTTTGATTTAGGGTCATACCCAAGGAAGCTTCTACTCCCTGATGACTTTGTTTTAGGGTCACTCCCAAGGAAGCATCTACTCCTTGAAATGAGAATACAAAAGATCATAGTATAACAATCTTTTCTTATTGTCTGAAAATTGTCATTGAAGCTCACACCTTCGATGATTGCACTTCTGCCTCCTCACACTTTCCTCTGAAGATCTGATCAATTAGGCACAATCTATACTTGATCATTGCCACAAATATGTCTTCAAAATGAATCCAGATAGCATCAACAACATCTGCTCTTTCTCCCATTGTCGCACATCAACAATGCATTTATTCTACTTTTATTTGCTTGTGAACCTTTTTAATCATCTTACAATCATACCTTACCTCACTCACTTTGATTCACTATTTATTCATGATATTACATTGATTACATTGCTTGTCGGCTAGATACAACATGCACAATACATTTACAAGTCGACCAGACAACACACATTATGAAACGTGTAGAAGATAGGTCCTAATTGAAACAACACGTTACACCAGCAGAAGATTCAGGCCTTGTGGACCCCAACACTTGATTAACCAGGTCCAAAACATACTTTACTTCTTTAAACACCAAGGAATGACACCCTCACACTCAGCTCATTTGGAAATAGGACAATTTTAAGGAAATCACATGAAGACTTGAAGTATAATGGCCATATCAACTTGTAAACTTTGTGCGGTACTAGAAACAAGAAAGATCTCCATGAAACTTTTCCAGATGAGTTCACATGACTCATAAAACACCCCCATACACTCCTTTGCCACCTCACATCAAAGAATTGTTCTGTACAGCTTCAAACATTTACTCTGAAAATACTCTGTTATCTAGAACACACTACACCATGCTGTCAATTGAAAAACTAAGTTGCAGACCACCAAGAAGCTTGAAATAGAAAAGAGGCATGCAATACACATCCAAGAACATGTTCACAAAATTGCAAGGTCAATCATTCACTTCCAGAGGAATGCAGAGCATTCCAGCGGGTCTTCAATACTGCACCAATCTGCTAGAGCACATTCTGATGTTCTATCATATATAACTTTCACAACAGAGGAAAATATGATTTGAGACTTTGGAAATAGCACCTTTACTGCCTTGTTGACACAATATTAGAACCACATAGCTACATATACAACTATGGAGGAATGCAGAGCATTCTATCACCCTGATAGGAATACCTTGACAACACCAATTTTGTCTTTAAGCTGTCAGCGGAAAAACATCTTTCTGGTGATCAAAACATCATGCAACTTGGAACATATATAAAATAACATTGTATAAAGCTATGTTCTAAATCATAAAAGTTCAATAACACAATGATGAAAATGTGGAGCAATCTTTTGGGTAGTCTTCAAAGAGTAGACATTCTGAAACAAAGACTATCACCTGCTTCCGGAGGCCAAGCCTTCATTGCATTACCACATACAACTTAGGATCAATAGGGATAGATCATACAACATGCTTCAAGCCATCGGACATTCTTTCTCAACATTTGATTCTCTTAGTGCTTCTAATTCCCATATTAATAAGGCTTCAAACTCAACTCTACTTTGATTAGGAATGTAGCTTTTATGACCTCCAACCATGAGCTTTCTCTTCCTTAGGAATATTTAACCATGAACAATATCTTACTTTCATGATAGTGTTGACATCAGTGTATGCTATGTTGACATCAATGTGTGCTATCTTGACATCAATGACAACACATATGGCCAACATTCTCCCCCTTTGTCATTGATGGTAACATATGCTTCTCTATAGACTCTCTCCTCCTTTGACATCAAAGACAAAGGGATCCAATCTACTCATTCTCTCCCTTTTATCAACAATCATATATCTGCAAACTTTTTCTTGTAAGCTCCCCCTATCATCAGTCACCACTACCTACTCCCCCTGAGAGGTAGCCATCATCAGTCCTGGATAAAGATATAGCACAAACTCCCCCTGGACAAATGCACCACTATGCATCTTTAGCAAGAAGGGGGAGGGGCAATTACCCCTAACCTCTGCCAGAGATCCTCAAAGATGTCTTTTGCAAGGGCCTTTGTAAAGATATCTATAATTTGATCCTTTGTTGGGACATATTCCAAATTCACTTTCTTATTTGCAATCTTCTCTCTCAAAAAGTGATACCTGATTGCTACGTGCTTGGTTCTAGAATGCATCACTGGATTCTTGGAAATATTGATAGCACTTGTATTATCACACAGAATAGGAATAGGATCATCATACAACACCTTGATATCCTTCAGATTTTGCTTCATCCATAACACTTGTGTACAATAGGAGGCTGTTGCAGTATACTCTGCCTCTATACTAGATAAGGATATTGAATCTTGCTTCTTGCTCTACCATGAAACCAATCCACTTCCTAGAAAGAAAGCACCACCACTTTTACTTCTTCTATCATCAACACAACTAGCCCAGTCAGCATCAGTGTATGCACTCAAATGAAAGTCATTACCTTTTGGATACCATAGACCATAGTCAGGAGTTCCTTTCAAGTATCTGAATATCCTTTTCACTGCCTTCTCATGTGCTTTCTTAGGATTGGCTTGATATCTGGAAACTACACATACTGCATGCATAATATCAAGTCTAGAAGCAGTTAAGTACAATAGTGCTCCAAACATAGACCTATAGGCAGTCTGATCTACCTCCAAAGACTCATCATATTTGCTCAAGTGACATCCGATGACCATGGGAGTACTCACTAGTTTTGAATCCTCCATACCAAAATTCTTCAACAATTCTTTGACATACTTAGCTTGAGAAATACAGATACCACCATCTAGCTAAGAGATTTGAAGTCCAAGGAATAAATATATTTCACCAATCATGTACATCTCAAATTATTTTTGCATCTCCTCTGCAAACCTCTTACACATATCATCATTTCCACCAAAAATGATATCATCAACATAAACTGCAACTATCAAGATCACATCTCCTTCTTCCTTTATGTAAAGATTGCTATCTGTAGTACCTTTCTTGAAGCCCTGCAGTAGTAAGTACTTGTCTAATCTTGCATACCAAGCCCTAGGTTCTTGCTTGAGACCATACAAAGAATTTTTCAGTCTTCATACCATGTCTGGGTCTTCTAATATCTGAAAACCATCTGGTTGTTCAATGTATACTTCTTCTTCTAGGTCACCATTAATAAATGTTGACTTGACATCCATCTAATACACTTTGAAGTTCCTGCGAGCAACAAGAACAAGGAACATTCTGATTGCCTCCATCCTAGCTACTGGAGCAAAAGTCTCCTCAAAATCAATGTCTTCTACTTGAGTATATCCTTTGCATACTAATCTTGCTTTGGTCCTTACAACTTCACCTTCTTCATTTAGCTTGTTTTGGAACACCCACTTTGTTCCTATAACATTCTTATTGGCTGGTCTAGGAACCAATTTCCATGTCTGATTTTTCTCAATCTGATCCAGTTCTTCTTCCATTTGTTTTATCCATCCATCATCTTTGCTAGCTTCAGTGAAGGTCTTAGGTTCCACTTTTTATAATAAACATATGTTTACTTTCTCATGTGTCTTGGCAAACCTTCTCCTTGTTTGTACATGTTCATTCTCGTATCCAATGATCTGTTCTATTGAATGACTATTCTAAAACATACTTTGTAGGGGTCTTAGGCATTTTCTTAGGTTCTTGTTCCTTTTCTTCTTTCACTTCTTCTACTTCTTCATCTTCAATGCAAGCAAAGATATCAGATCTGATGTCTTTTGAATCCTATGAGAACTGGTACAAGTCTTCATCTCTTTTGACATTTGTGCTTTCAATCATCTTTCCCAACATTTTGTTGTAGCATCCATAGGCCTTCCTTCTAGTTGAGTAACCAAGAAAGATTCCTTCATCACTAAAAGGAAGCAAGGTATGCGGAAACGCTTCTTACACTGATCTATTGAGGAAAGATTTATGAATTTTTTTACTTTTACATTTACAGATTAAGATGCACATTAACAAAAAGATAATAACAACTTCCAAATGCAAACACAAAACTCACAATACAAGATATACGTGGGGAAAACCCTTTTAGGTAAAAAACCCCATTCCAAAGCTGCCCAATATATTATTCTGGAATCAAGAAGATTACAATATACTTGCAGAGAAAGCTTTTACAGGAGTATATCCAACCAGAGATCTAGGAGGTAACTCGACATCTATAATATTCTTACACACAACCTCCATCTCCAGTTCCTAATATATAGGAGATACAATACAGTCAACGATTACTGGTAATTACAAAACGATGATCCAAAACCACCCAAAAGTGGCACCCAAATTATCTCCAATCAAAGATGCCTTGTGATGTGCCAAAACACACATGTGTAAATCTCCCCTTTATAGCTCTTTTATGTTTCCAACACGTTTTTACGTTTCCCAAAAATAGGAGGTCCTACTTCTAGAGGTCATAACTTTTGATCCAGGTGTCTGATTGAGGAACCATTTGATGTGTCAGAAAGCTCATGAAGAGATATATCACCCTATAACCTACTTCATTGGTTACAATAATTTTTTGAGTGTTTAGGGAAGTTTCAATTCTGATAATTGATCTCAAATTTTTTTTTAGCAATTTCAAAAAATAGAAACTTTAATTGCTTGCAATCCAAATATGATCTTGAATTGAAACTCACCCAAAATGTTTACTTAGCTATTCCGCCCCTTTTGGGAAAATTTTAGGTCAATTTGAGGTCAAATGTAAACTTACTAAAAATAGTAAGTCCCACCATTTTTAGCCCTTTTGGAAACTTTGAAAGTTCTAGATCATTCTTCAAGATAAAGGGTATTCGAAAAGACCAAAACTGAGAAGAATAGTAATCTTTCAAAGTTGCAAGGTTGAGAAACTTTTCTCAACATTCTCCCACTTGTCAAACATCTTGCAAGAGAAAAGGGACTATCAACACCATGATTTAATTGCTAGTCGCTAAGAGGCCCATAGACTCTGAACATCATCTGAACTTTTCTGTGCTCACAGATTTTGTCAAGGAATCTGCAACATTTTCCAAAGTATCAACTTTCTCCAAGTTTACTTTCCCATCCTCTACCATGTCACGAACAAAATGGTACTAGACATCAATATGCTTAGTCCTCACATGGAAAGTAGGATTCTTCGCCAAACATATGGAACTCTAACTGTCACAACAAATAGTAATCTTCACTGCATCAAACCCAACATCAAAACACAATCTCTTAAGCCAAATGGCTTCTTTACAAGCATGAGTTTCTGCCATGTACTCAGCTTCAGTTGTGGACAAAGAAACCATAGGTTGCCACTTACTCATCCAACTAATAGAACCGCCAAACATAGTGAACACATAAGCACTGGTGGATCTCCTGCTGTCAATGTCACCTACCCAATCTAAATCCACAAATCTTTGAATACAAATTGAATGTTGAAGTCTTGTAGGATAACCATAATAACATAAGGAATACTCAGAATTACCCTACAAATATCTAAACAATATCTTCATTGCATCCCAATGTACCCGTCCAAGATTAGCCATAAATCGACTAAGGACTCCAACTACTTGGGCAATGTTTGGTCTTATACAAACTATCACATACATCAAACTACCAACCACACTAGCATAAGGAACTCTGCTCATATCCTCTGTCTCAGAAGGAGACTTTGGTCAATCTACAATAGATAACTTTGTCCCCATTGTAACAAGAATAGTCAAAGGTCTGCAATCCATTGTAACAAGAATAGTCAAAGGTCTGCAATCCACCATGTTGAATCTCCCCAACACAGTGTTAACATACTTACTCTAGCCTAACCAAAGTTTTCTGTTTGCCCTCTCTTCTGATCTCCATCCCTAGAATATATCGAGCTGCCCCTAGATTTTTCATCTCAAATTGTGCTGACAACTGAGACTTCACATCATAAATCAAACTTTCACCATTCCTAATGAGTAACATATCATCGTTATACAATGCTATAATGAGAATGCGATCATTGTCAAACTTGTAATAAACACAATGATTTGATTTCGATCTCTGAAATCCAATACTCAACACAAAGGCATCAAACTTCTAGTACCACATCCTAGGAGATTGTTTCAAACCATACAAAGACTTTTTTAACTTGTAAACTAGATTTTCTTTACCTTTCACCACGTAGTGCTCTGGCTGTGACATATAGATTTGCTCGTCCAAGTCACCATGAAGAAATGTTGTCTTCACATCCATCTGTTCCACTTCTAAATCATACATTGCTACAAGAGATAACATGAACTGAATAGGTGTTAGCTTTGTAAGAGAGAGAAAATCTCACCATAGTCAATTCCCTTCACCTGAGAATACCCCTTTGCAACCAATCTAGCCTTATATTTCTCAACACTGCTATCTACACCGAATTTCTTTTTGAACACCATTTGCATCCAATAGGTTTTCGTCCTTCAGGCAAAGGCACCAAGTCCCAAGTATTATTCTTTTCCAAAGAATCCATCTCCTCTTCCATGGCCTCCTTCCAAGAACCTGCATCTTTCATACCCATACCCTCTTTCACAATTCTAGGCAGTGTTAGAAATCAAAGCAAAAATGCAACTGGAATCATGCAATGAATAACCAAACCTATCATGTTGCTGCCTTATCCGTGTGGACCTCCTCAAAGATTGAGGTTGAGGTTCTTCATCTTCTTCTGAACTTTCAGAGCTACTAGAGCTCTCTTCACTATCAAGTCCAATAGATGTTTTTAGTTCAACTTTCTCAAGGGTGGAAGGAAGCTAAATCACATCATCTTTCTTCTCTTCTTTCTTTGGCTACAAGACTATAGAAGAAGGATTGAGCTCTCTAAAGATCACACTTTTGCTATACAGAACTCTCTCAGCCACTGGATCCCAAAGCTTGTACCCTTTCACACTGATGCCATAATTGATAAAGATACACTTCACACTCTTTCTCTCCAACTTAGGCCTCTTCTCCTTAGGCACATGTGGATATACCTCACAACCAAATACTTGAATGTGTCTTAAAGAAGGCTTTTTACCAGACCATACCTCCATAGGTGTCTTATCGATGAGCATTGATGCAGGAGACCTGTTAACCAGGTAACAAGTGGTAGCAACAGCTTCAACCCAAAACTTTTGTTCAAGATCAGCTCCACTTAGCATACTCCTTTCCCTCTCCATCAATGTTCTATTCATCCTTTCTGTAACTCCATTCTAGTGAGGGGTATACAGAGTTGTCTTATGCCTCTCAATCTCCTATTATTTACAAAACTTGTTGAAATCTGCTGAACAAAACTCACCACTATTGTCAATCCTCAAACACTTAATCTTTCTATCTTTTTGATTCTGTATAAGAGCTTTGAACTCTTTGAATCTATTAAAGAATTTAGATTTACTTCTAAGGAAATACATCCATGTCCTTCTACTGTAGTCATCAATGAATGAAACAAAGTAAACAGATTTTCAAATTGAAGGAACATTAATAGGACCAAACACATTAGAATGCATCAAGTCCAACACCTCAGAAGATTTGTGAGAACTAGAATAAAACTGAACATGATTTTGTTTTCCATAAATGCAATGTTTGCAGAAATCAAATTCAAGATTATAGTCATTCATACCCTCAACAAGATTTTTATTTTTCAGGGTTCTCAAACACTTTTCACCAATGTGACCAAGCCTTTGGTGCCATAACATTGTCTTCTCAACTGAAAGTTTCATCTCCATAGAATGAGCACTTAGGTACCTAGAAGGCAAAACCATCAGAAGTAGATGCAATAGTCCTTTTTGTTGTTGGTTCCAATGGTGAGGATGAAGACTCTAAAGCTCTTTTCTTTGAAATAGAGGCACTATTGCACTAAACTGTGCATGCATCAAGCTGAAACAGAGTGCCAATCCAAACACCCTCAACCAACACCATAGATCCTCTAGTCATCTTACATCCTCCATTCGAGAAAACAACCTACACACCCACATAATTCAACTTAATTACATAAAGAAGGTTCTGTGTCAAACCAGGGATATGCAGAACACCATTGATTACCTTCACTTGTCCATCAGGGAATTGAATCAAGACTCTTACACAACCAACAATATTTTGGTGAGAATCATCACCCAAGTACACCTTTCCACCATCGTATTCTTCATACTTTGAAAACCAACCCTGATGTGAGGTCATGTGAAAAGATACACCAGAGTCAATAAGCCACACATCCTCAAATGCATGTATTGCCAAGGCAGCGACCAACGCTTCTCCTTCATCCTAAGAGGACTTGTCAAAATCTAAATCATAATTCTTCTTCTTTTTCTTTTTCTCCTCCTTGTACTCCTTGCAAAAGTTACCAGGTTTTCCGTAGTTCCAACACAGGGCCTTGGACTTTCTACGAGACTTAGATCTCCCACGGGATTTGGATCTTCCTTTTCCTTCCTTCTTCTTATCCTTTTTATTTCCCTTCTCTTTAGATCTACCACAAACCGCAAGATCCTCCTTAGTTGATTCAAAATAATTTCTCCACATCTCTTTAGGCAACATCAAAGAAACCACTTCATCCATCTTGAAGGTGGTAGTGGTACTCCCAATGGCCATAACAAGGTGGTCCCACAGATCTAGTAAGGAACATAGTAATGTCATACATCGATCCTCCTCCTCCGTCTTCACACCAACATATGTCAACTAGGAAACAAGCATATTGAATGTATTCAAGTGATCAGTGACAAATCCTCCATCTTCGATCCTTAGAGAATACAATTTATTTTGCAGGAATAACTTGTTCACTGGGGATTTAGCCTAATAAACATCTCCAATCTTCTTCCAAAGATCCCTTGAAATCTTTTCTTCATGGATATTCAGGAGCACTGAATCAAGCAAATATAGTCTTATCAAACCCTTAGCTTTTTGATATTTGAGATCCTAGTCTTCTTGAGACATTGCCATTGCTTTTGTACCATATATGACATCCCATAAATCCTGATCTACAAGCATGTCCTCCATTTTGAGTTTCCACAACTTGAAATTACTTCCATTAAACTTCTTTATATTAAACCTCTCATATGTGCTCGCCATCTCTTACTTGCAACAAAGATTTCAAAATCCTTCACACAAGCTCCCACTCAAATGAAGATCAGCTCAAAAAACCCTCTATCCAACAACTAGAACCAAAGGTGATCAGGCTCTAACACCAACTAAAAGGAAGCAAGGTATGTGGAAATGCTTCCTACACTAATTTACTATAGAAAGATTTATGTAAATTTTTACTTTTACAGTTATAGATTAAGATGTACATTAACAGAAAGATAATAACAACTTCCAAATGCAAACACAAAACTCACAACACAAGATATACGTGGGGAAAATCCTTTCAGGTAAAAACCCCACACTCCAAAGCCACCCAATATATTATTTAGGAATCAAGAAGATTATAATAAACTTGCAAAGCAAGCTTTTATAGGAGTATATCCAACTAGAGATCCAAGAGGTAAATTGACATCTATAAGATTCTTACACACAACCTCCATCTCCAACTCCTGATATATAGGAGATACAATACAGTAAACAATTATCAGTAATTAGAAAACCATGAGCCAAAAGCACCCAAAAGTGGCACCAAAATTATCTTCAATCAAAGATGCCTTGTGATGTGCCAAAACACACACCAACACATGTAACTCTCCCTTTTACAACTCTTTTATGTGTCCAACACATTTTTATATTTCCCAAAAATAGGAGGTCCAACTTTCAGAGGTCATAACTTTTGATCCGGGTGTCTGATTAACGAACTGTTTGATGCGTCGAAAAGATTGTGAAGAGCGCTATCACCCTGTAACCTACTTCATTAGTTATGTCAATTTTTAGAGTGTTTAGGGAAGTTTTGATTTTGATAATTGAGTTCAAAACTTTTTTCAGTAGTTTCTAAAAATAGAAACTTTAATATCTCACAATCCAGATATGATCTTGAGTCGAAACTCACCTCAGATGTTTACTTAGCTATTTTGCATCTTTTGGGAAAATTTTAGGTCAATCCAAGGTCAAATGTAAACTTACTAAAAATAGTAAGTCCCACCATTTTTAACCCTTTTGAAAACTTTGAAATTTCTAGATCATTCTTCAAGATAAAGTGTAACATCCAAATCTGAAATGACAAGAGAACTAAGTTTTTCACAATGGTATTTTTTTTTTTTACTAGAAAATCAAATACAAAAGAAACTTATCAATAACCCATTACAACATTTTTCATTTTATCATAAACATGATCTCATTTTCATAAAACTGAAAGAAATGATATACATTAAACATTTTGTTTTCTAACAATATGAAATTTTCTTGAAGCAAACAAATATTGGAAACATACTATTAACATGCATCTTGATTGTCGACCCATCACATTCAAGACTCGGCATTCCTCAGTATTTGGAAGAGAAAGTATCTTCAAGGAGCTTAACCTCCAACCACAAACCGTCGATCTCCCGCACTCCTTCCTAACCGGAAGTGGCCCTACCCTACTCAAGAGGATAGACTTAGGATAACCATCAATGTTTGCCATCTGAGCTCTGGTGTTGTAACTTAAGTGTCTTGTTATCGCACAGATCCCTAGATACCCTCTAGTCATGCATGACACTCCACAAGAAATGCCATCCAGTTACAATGAACATTCAATGTACTTGAGGATAGTACACCACCTTGGCCAAAGGATTTGTTTTTAAATAGTGTTCTAAGAACGCATGAACTCAGTTCACCCACCCTACTCGACTTGAACTGATCGAAATCCTACAGTTTCCTATTTGTAAGGTTTGAACAATTAACGACCTTGATGACCTCAAGGGTTTAGGATTTTCTCCTGTAATAGCGCATGGCACAATATTTACTCTAGTCCCGAGTTCATAGTTTCATAAACCCATTTTCATGTAAAAACATTGTTTATAAGCGCCCACTTCTAAGTGGTTTCATATTTGTTTACTCGGTTCCCATGTTTGCACAACATACTCAAGTATCTAAAACCATTTCCTGTTATCCCGAAATTTGAGGATTCTAGACTCATAAGGTCTACAAAGTAAAACGATACTAGTACCATCGCATGCAACGTAATCTAGACTCACATGCAGGTTTTCAACTCTAATTGTTCATTTCAGAACCATGACAGTTTTTGACCATTACTAATACTTTAACTTCCTACTCCTCTTTCCATGTTATTTAGTTTCACATGATTCATAAAGATAAGAGTCGTAAATAAGATATAAATGGTTTTGGAATCTTTCTTATGACAATGGAGGTGACCAACCGCAGGGTCGACCTCTAGCTAAAAATATAAGACAAAAAGGTCACTAGCTGGTTACAATGACCTCTCCGGTTGCCAAACACACTAAAGTTTACGTCCCAAACATGTTTTAAATCAGAGGTTTTTAAACTCCCTCACAACATGCATGTGGAGCAATGTGTTTCCTCGCTGTGGAGTTATCTTTTCAACTGCTCCATGGGCAGTTTTGAGTTGATAAAACAGTCCTAATGGATAACCTTTGAACATACATTATTGCCAACCATTCAGAGAATGTAATTTACATTTTGCATCAAGTGGTGTTCATTCCTAGATGTGTGCAAATTAGAAACTGTGTTCCATCATCACACGGTGTCATTTATGTCAAGCAAGGATACAGTTTTCGCATTCTAATAAACAGCAATCTTACTATTTCTGAGGTTTTCAATTATCAATACACAGCAATGATGCCATTTCATGGATTGACTGCACACATAAATCATAATAGATTTACATTGTCATTCTATTCTACTCATTTTAAACGTATTTATCTTTTGCAAAAATGAGACTTACTTACTTACTGGTCTAAACTGTGAAAAGAAAAGAAAGGAAATGAACCTGTTGACAAAGATGGAGGTTGCTGTGGCAATTCCACGTTCTCCTCTGGTTTTTCAAAGCTATCTCTTTTATCTCCTTCTTAAACAATGACAGTCCACACTAAACCATCCCCTCTCTCTGCCGTTTTCCCTTCTATTTCAAATCACCCCTGCCTACTCCAAACTATCTCCTCTTTCTGTCCAACCACTACTCAGAAGTTTTCTCCAACCTCATAGCCGTTTTTCCTTGTATCTCAACACTACAACAGTCTCCTCACTATCTAACCTCCACTCTGTCGTTTTTCTCCCTTTTTTTCCACAGTGACCCCCTCTCAAACTAGCTATCCTTCTTCTAAAAACCACACCTCTCTATTCTACTCTCCGCGGTTTTCACTGCTACTCGGCTGAGTCGCTACTTACTCATCCATCCCACTTCTAACTACCTCCCCCTTCGATGATGGCCTTCCACCATCTTCCACTATTGTTTCCTAACTCTTAGCAACTATAACTATTCCTTCATTTCCACCTCGCGAAGGAATCTCCCCCATTTAAGTTTCCCTCTCCATTTGTAACCACCATTCACATAACTTCCATTTCACGCAGGAGAAACTCCCTAACTTTCTGCGGTTTAGTTTATGATTCTACACCATCACAAAACCGATGCCTTCGCCCTATCTTGATGATGGCATCTGCCATTAATTTGCGATTATACCTATCTTAACCGCCAACACTCCCTTACCTTAACTCCATGGTGAAGAAGAATCTTTCTAAAGAACTCACAGCTGCCACAATCATAAATACTTGGGTCAACATTATTATCTTTTACCTGACTTCCACTTATCACGACCATTCAAAAGGTGGTGGCTCCTATAGCGACGTGGCTAGCTAAAGGACACAACAACTCCACCCACACTCGATCATAAAGGCATCTAACTTTCCAAGACCAACATAAAGATTGAATTGAGGAGTTAAACACAACAAGGTAGCGGATAAACAAATGCCTAAGACATCTCTATGGTTTGAATAAGAAAAGGAGATAAAGACCACTCTAGATAAGAGACTCAAGGTTAAAGCAAAAATAACTCGCGGTCAAAGCTAAAAGAAAAGACTCATGCTAAACGATGACCATAATAAATTATTTCACGCTATGGCTTCAAATTGACATTCATCGATCTACAAGAAAGGAATAAATTCACAACACAAGTTCGATACGTTTTACGACAATCACGACGGATTGATCGTAACACAAACGAGTTTCTTACATCGTTAGATGCACAAAGCTGACTTCTCACATCTTTCGACTATGAGACATGATTTACAATTTCACCACAAGAAGGTTCATTTAATTACTTATAAACAAACTAATAAACGTCTAAATAAGTCGACTTGCTATGGAGGACTTACGACGACATCGACGACTCCAAGATTCTATATGACGACTTTCGACTAGGATGTTACATTTTATCCCTAGACATCGACATCTAGTTAACTAACCCAACCGACAAACAAGACTAAATTGATGGTTCCAAGGTTTATCTACCTATTTAGTGTTCTCATTAACAAACACCCATGGTTAATTTCCAGAGTCTATACTCTCTCTCGAAGATACTTTCTCTTCTCGTCGAACACAGTCCACCTATTCCTGCAACGACAGTCTCACATACAATTTTGTGGTCAAAGCACCTTTATTCCAAATCACATCATAATATATCCAAAACATCATTTTACTTAACATAAAGGACATTTAGTCTACAATATCACATTGATCGTAATCAATAGATTCCAAAATCTCATATAACAACTTTGTAAAATAAATCGTCAGTTTCCATGTCGTCTGCAACATATTAAATTACTGAAATTTGCAAGAAAGTAAATAAGATAATTGTTTCCAAAAAGAGGGATGTAACATATCCTTCCCCTTTAAAAATCATCGTCCCCGATGATTAAGTTTATCAAGCAAAATTTAAACTTAAAACAAACTTTTTATAAAGCAACATTAATGTCTTTGAAAAGTTTAGGAAATCTTTGATAAATGTCTTTGTAGTCTTCCCGAGTGGTGCTATCCTCGCCATATTGGTCCCACTGTATTTTGCATTGCAAAACTTCTCGATTGCATAAACGAAGTTTACGCATTTCGAGCACCTTGAGTGGCTCGATCACAACCACCCCGGGTTCTTGCATCTGTAAGGAATTCCAGTTAAGGATGTGGTTATTACCTACAAAATATTTCTTTAAATACGAAACATGAAAAACATTATGCATCTTAGACAAGGCTGGAGGTAGAGCAAATTTGTAGGCAACCGGATTGATAATCTCAAGAACTTCGAAAGGTCTGACATAACGAGGAGCCAATTTCGAAGATTTACCAAATTTTATAGAACTCTTTTGGGGTTTCACTCGCAAAAGCACCTTCTCGCCAACAGAGAAGTGTCTAGGCACTCGTTTGCGATCTGCATAACTCTTTTGCCTGTCATTGGCTTCTGCCAACCTCTTCCTAATCATTTTTACTTTTTCTTCCATATCAGCAAGCATTTCAGGTCCAATGCTTATCCTATCTTCCAGCTTATCCCAGCTTATAGGAGTTCTGCATTTCCTTCCATATAATGCTTCAAATGGTGCCATCTTAATGGCAGAATGATAGGAGTTGTTATAGGCAAATTCGACAAGAGGTAGATATTCCTCCCATCTGTATTGCTGATCCATGCAATACATTCTCAAAAGGTCTTCTAATACCTGATTCACTCTTTTTGTCTGTCCATCAGTTTCAGGATGATAAGCAGTACTTACATTCAGTTTAGTCCCTAATGCAGAAAATAAGATTTGCCAAAACCGTGAAGTTATCCGAGCATCTCTATCAGAGATAATCTTTTCAAGTACCCCATGCAATCTGAAAATTTCTTGCACAAATTTTCGAGCCAGAAGATGTGCTCCATCTGTCAAATTTCCAGGTATGAAATGTGCGACCTTGGTTAGTTTATCCACAACAACCAATATTGCATCATGCCTATTCTTAGACATTGGCAACCCCTGGACAAAATCCATACTAATAACTTGCCATTTCCACTCTGGAATATCATGTGGGTATAACAATCTAGTAGGATGTTGGTGTTCTGCCTTAACTCTCTGACACTCCAAACAACTAGCTACAAACTTTGCAGCATCTCTTTTCATTCCCTTCCAGAAATATAGCGGCTTGACATCCGCTAACAGTTTTGTTACACCAGGGTGTCCAGAGTAAGGAGCACAGTGAACTTCCTTCCACACAAGGTTTCTAAGTTCTACTGAATCAGGAACATAGATTCTTCCCTTGAATCTCATCAATCCATTGGATTCAAAACTGAATCCGTCATATCTTGGGTCCTTAGGGTTTGAGTGCAAAGCCTGTTTCACTTGTTCATAATACTCATCCCCAGATAAGTTTTGCAATACTAAATCTTTAAAGTTAGCATGTATGGAGATTATAGAGGCTATGTGCCTTCTTCTACTTAAAGCATTAGCTACTCAGTTTTCCTTGCCTTTGATATAAGAAATTTCAAAGTCATAATCTGATATTAATTCCAACCATCTCCTTTGCCTTGCATTGAGATTAGGTTGTGTGAATATGTAGCGAAGGCTTTGGTGATCAGATTTTAGAATAAAAGTCCTTCCCAACAAATAATGTCGCCACATCTGAAGGGCGTGAACCACTACTGCCATCTCTAGGTCATGAGGAGCGTAGTTCTGCTCATAGTTTTTCAGCTTCCTTGACTCATAGGTTACTACCCTGCCATCTTGCATAAGCACACCTCCCAATCCTTCCCCCGAGGCATCAGTGATAACCTCAAACTCTCCCTCAAGATCAGGAACTTTCAGAATTGGAGCGGTTGTTAATTTTTCTTTTAACAAGTCAAAAGCCCTTTGACATTCATCCGTCCAAACAAACCTTTTTCCTTTTCTCTGCAAGGAGGTAATTGGGCTAGCAATGCTTGAGAAATTCAACACAAATTTCCTGTAATACCCTACCAGTCCCATGAAACTTCGTACCTCTGACACATTGGTAGGTTCAGGCCATTCCATAATAGCTTTTATTTTGGCCGGATCAACTGATATCCCATCGGCTGATATTATGTGCCCCAAATACTGTACTTCTTTCTGAAAGAAGGTGCACTTTGAGAGTTTCGCATACAATTTGTGTTCCCTTAATCGTTGTAAGACTATTTGAAGATGTCATGCATGCTCCTCTTCATCTTTGGAATAGATCAGGATATCATCAATAAAAACTAGCACAAACTTATCAAGACAATCTCTGAATACACTATTCATGAGATTCATGAAAGCAGCAGGTGCGTTGGTCAATCCAAATGGTAACACCGTGAACTCATAATGACCATACCTCATTCTAAATGCTGTCTTGGGAATATCTTCATCTTTCAACCTTAACTGATGGTATCCAGATCTCAAATCTATCTTAGAAAAGACCGATGCGCCATGCATTTGGTCAAATAGATCATCAATTCGTGGCAAGGGATACTTGTTCTTTATAGTTGCCTTGTTAAGCATCCTATAGTCTATACACAGCCTGAGAGTTCCATCTTTCTTTTTGACAAAGATAACTGGGGCTCCCCACGGTGATACACTTGGCCTAATCAAATTCTTAGACAAAAGCTCTTGCAACTGAGCTTTTAATTCCATAAGTTCGATGGTAGTCATACGATACGGAGCGTTAGAGATTGGCTCCGATCCTGGTTCAATATCTATGCCAAAGTCAAATGCTCTCTTCGGAGGCAAGCCTGGTAATTCCTCAGGAAATACATCTCTCAAGTTGCATAGATATGGATATCTTTCCTCAAATGATTGTTTCTCCAAGGTTTCCTCTACTAGGTCCATTTTAACGGCAAAAAGTTGACATCCCTTCTGCTTAGCTCATTTTAGTTGTTTTGAATAAATGGATCTAACCCTTATTTCCCTTTGAATTCCTTGGAGATTCACTGTTTTGCCCGTCTCATCTAGACACTCAATGGTTTTATGAAAGCAATCTACTTTGGCTCGATGTTTCCACAACCAATTCATTCCTAGGATGACATCGTAGGACCCTAAAGGTGCTACATACAAATTTGCCTCAGTGGTGAAGTTAGAAACATCAATCCTAGCTTCGAACAAACATTGCTCTACCTGAGCCTTTGAGTTATTTGCATACTCTATTGTCCAAGGTTTTGACATAAAGCCTGCTTTTCTAGAAAATTTACTTAAGACTCTAGGTGACACAAAATTTTCTGTTGCACCAGTATCAAATAGAATAGAAACAGGAACTCCAAATAAGGTACCTGTCATCTCAATAGGAGTGATCTGATACTCCGCTTGCCGATTGTCAAGCGCGGCATGAATCCTTTGCTGAAAGGCTTCCTGTTGTGAAGGAAGCTCCGTGTTCCTAGGCCTCCCATTCGGCTTCTTGTTAGGGCAACGGTTGGCATAATGATCTCCTCCACAAGAAAAGCATCCTCCTATAGGTCCTCGCTTCTCAAATGGCCTACTTGCAGAATCACCATTCTTCTTAAAATTTACATTTCTGTTAAAATCTTCACCTCTTTGCTCATTACCAAATCCTCCTTGATTCTTTCGATTTCCCTTATCAAACCTCCTGTTTCCATATCCCTTCTCATTTTTCCTTTTATAAGACTGATCGTTGTAGTTCTTATCAAACTTCTTGCGTTTCTTATCACGGTAAGCAGAGATAGATTTGATCTTCTGCTCCTGTTTAATTGCCTTTTCATAAACTTGATCCATTGTGCTTGGACCATGCACCTCCACCTCACCGCCGATCTGAGGATTGAGTCCCATGATGAACTTTCTGATTCAGAACCTTTCGTCCTTTTGGTATTGGGGAACATACTTCAGTAGCCTAGTGAATTTTTCTGCGTACTCGACCACAGATAGTTCACCTTGCCTAAGGTTTTGGAAATTTGTTAACTTCTGATCAAAGTATAACTGAGGTAACCACCATTTTCAGAATAGTTCTACGAATTCATCCCATGTCACCTTCAAGGGACTTAATTCCAGCTCCATTTTCTTATTCATCCACCAAGTGGACGCTTCCCCAGATAGCTGATAGGCTCCCCACACAGCTTTAGTAACTTCAGAGTAATTTCTGATCTCAAAATATTTCTCCATCTCCGTCAACCATGCTTCTGCTGCATCTCCTATTTTTGTTCCATCAAACTTTGGAGGGTTAACCTTCTTCATATCCTTAGATAACTCTAATGCAAGTTTATCCTTGGTTTTTCTTTGGGCTTCACTGTCGTCAGGATTTTCACTTGATGTGCCATTTTCCCAATGTTTACTCTTGCTTGTATAATGTGAGTTCTCGTTTCCACCCTCTGTGTTGCCAGTTTCATCTATTTTCCTCTCTAGTTTGTTCAACCTTTCCTTGGTTTCAATGAGCATGTTTAGAATCCTATCCAACTTGTCAGTGGAGTTTTCCTGAGAGTTATGACCTTCTTGATCCTCCCCCTCGTTAAACCTTGATTGGTCCATGCTAGTTTAATTTCACACGTGTTTAAACATATAATAATCAATTTTACGCTTATCACATTAAACGTCATCAAAAGAACACAACAATTGATCATAATCATAATTGTTCTCAAACCAAAATTTTGTCTTTATTCATTTTGCAAAATTGTTTCAACATCATTAGAGATAGACATATCTCGTGTTTTTACTCAGTATTAACTAGTGGAGTGTAACCTTCAGATTCATTGTCCGACACATAATCACGAGGTGTATACCCCTCAGACTCACTAATAGAAGATAACTCAATAATCTCAGCTCTAGGTACCACACGAGGATCTCTAGTGATCATGGGTATAGTAATAGGTACACTAACAGGTACACTATCAGTTACAATCCAGGAGTAGCAGTTGATCATGATTCGAGCTGCTGTCGCTGCTCCCTCTAGGAGTTCTCTCCTCACTCGCTTAAGTCGTGACATTGCATTAGCTAAGGTTTCCACATCATCAAGCCAAATGTCATTTTCATCATTAGTTTTCTCTATGGTCTTGATCATCGCAAGCCGCTTCTGCTTAGCTTGCAGATAACGCTTCTTACCCGCGAAGGATTTTCTTGCAGTTTTCTTGGTGTATACCATCCTGGCACAATAAATCAAATCATTAGCTACCCGCATAATGTTGATTTCCTAATCAGGTTAGTAGACTCATTAGCCCTAGTGGTGAACCTGGTTAGCTCTGATACCATATGTAACATCCAAATCTGAAATGACAAGAGAACTAAGTTTTTCACAACAGTATTTTTTTTTTTTACTAGAAAATCAAATACAAAAGAAACTTATCAATAACCCATTACAATATTTTTCATTTTATCATAAACATGATCTCATTTTCATAAAACTGAAAGAAATGATATACATTAAACATTTTGTTTTCTAACAATATGAAATTTTCTTGAAGCAAACAAATATTGGAAACATACCATTAACATGCATCTCGATTGTCGACCCATCACATTCAAGACTCGGCATTCCTTAGTATTTGGAAGAGAAAGTATCTTCAAGGAGCTTAACCTCCAACCACAGACCGTCGGTCTCCTGCACTCCTTCCTAACTGGAAGTGGCCCTACCCTACTCAAGAGGATAGACTTAGGATAACCATTGGTGTTTGCCATCTGAGCTTTGGTGTTGTAACTTACGTGTCTTATTATCGCGCAGATCCCTAGATACCCTCTAGTCATGCACGACACTCCACAAGAAACGCCATCCAGTTACAGTGAACATTCGATGTACTTGAGGATAGTACACCACCTTGGCCAAAGGATTTGTTTTTAAATAGCGTTCTAAGAATGCATGAACTCAGTTCACCCACCCTACTTGACTTGAACTGATCGAAATCCTACAGTTTCCTATTTGTAAGGTTTGAACAATTAACGACCTTGATGACCTCAAGGGTTTAGGATTTTCTCCTGTAATAGCGCATGGCACAATATTTACTCTAGTCCCGAGTTCATAGTTTCATAAACCCATTTTCATGTAAAAACATTGTTTATAAGCGCCCACTCCTAAGTGGTTTCATATTTGTTTACTTGGTTCCCATGTTTGCACAACATACTCAAGTATCTAAAACCATTTCCCATTATCCCGAAATTCAAGGATTCTAGACTCATAAGGTCTACAAAGTAAAATGATACTAGAACCATTGCATGCAACGTAATCTAGACTCACATGCAGGTTTTCAACTCTAATTGTTCATTTCAGAACCATGACGATTTTTGACCATTACTAATACTTTAACTTCCTACTCCTCTTTCCATGTTATTTAGTTTCACATAATTCATAAAGATAAGAGTCGTAAATAAGATATAAATGGTTTTGGAATCTTTCTTATAACAATGGAGGTGACCAACCGCAGGGTCGACCTCTAACTAAAAATATAAGACAAAAAGGTCACTAGCTGGTTACAATGACCTCTCCGGTTGGCAAACACACTAAAGTTTACGTCCCAAACATGTTTTAAATCAGAGGTTTTTAAACTCCCTCACAACATGCATGTGGAGCAATGTGTTTCCTCACTGTGGAGTTATCTTTTCAACTGCTCCATGGGCAGTTTTGAGTTGATAAAACAGTCCTAATGGATAACCTTTGAACATACAATATTGCCAACCATTCAGAGAATGTAATTTACATTTTGCATCAAGTGGTGTTCATTCCTAGATGTGTGCAAATTAGAAACTGTGTTCCATCATCACACGGTGTCATTTATGTCAAGCAAGGATACAATTTTTGCATTCTAATAAACAACAATCTTACTATTTCTGAGGTTTTCAATTATCAATACACAACAATGATGCCATTTCATGGATTGACCGCACACAGAAATCATAATAGATTTATGTTGTCATTCTATTCTACTCATTTTAAACGTATTTATCTTTTGCAAAAATGAGACTTACTTACTTACTGGTCTAAACTGTGAAAAGAAAAGAAAGGAAATGAACCTGTTGACAAAGATGGAGGTTGCTGTGGCAATTCCATGTTCTCCTCTGGTTTTTCAAAGCTATCTCTTTTATCTCCTTCTTAAACAACGACAGTCCACACTAAACCATCCCCTCTCTATGTCGTTTTTCCTTCCTTTTCAAATCACCCCTGCCTACTCCAAACTATCTCCTCTTTCTGTCCAACCACTACTCAGAAGTTTTCTCCAACCTCATAGCCGTTTTTCCTTGTATCTCAACACTACGACAGTCTCCTCACTATCTAACCTCCACTCTGTCATTTTTCTCCCTTTTTTTTCCACAGTGACCCCCTCTCAAACTAGCTATCCTTCTTCTAAAAACCACACCTCTCTATTCTACTCCCTGCGGTTTTCACTGCTACTCGGCCGAGTCCCTACTTACTCGTCCATCCCACTTCTAACTACCTCCCCCTTCGATGATGGCCTTCCACCATCTTCCACTACTGTTTCCTAACTCTTAGCAACGATAACTATTCCTTCATTTCCACCTCGCGAAGGAATCTCCCCCATTTAAGTTTCCCTCTCCATTTGTAACCACCATCCACATAACTTCCATTCCGCACAGGAGAAACTCCCTAACTTTCTGCGGTTTAGTTTATGATTCTACACCATCACAAAACCGATGCCTTCACCCTATCTTGATGATGGCATCTGCCATTAATTTGTGATTATACCTATCTTAACCACCAACACTCCCTTACCTTAACTCCACGGTGAAGAAGAATCTTTCTAAAGAACTCACAGCCGCCATAATCATAAATACTTGGGTCGACATTATTATCTTTTACCTGACTTCCACTTATCACGACCATTCAAAAGGTGGTGGCTCCTATGGCGACGTGGCTAGCTAAAGGACACAACAACTCCACCCACACTCGATCCTAAAGCCATATAACTTTCCAAGACCAACATAAAGATTGAATTGAGGAGTTAAACACAACAAGGTAGCAGATAAACAAATGCCTAAGACATCTCTATGGTTTGAATAAGAAAAGGAGATAAAGACCACTCTAGATAAGAGACTCAAGGTCAAACCAAAAATAACTCGCGGTCAAAGCTAAAAGAAAAGACTCATGCTAAACGACGACCATAATAAATTATTTCACGCTATGGCTTCAAATCGACATTCGTCGATCTACAAGAAAGGAATAAAATCACAACACAAGTTCGATGCGTTTTACGACAATCACGATGGATTGATCGTAACGCAAACGAGTTTCTTACATCGTTAGACGCACAAAGCTGACTTCTCACATCTTTCGACTACGAGACATGATTTACAATTTCACCACAAGAAGGTTCATTTAATTACTTATAAACGAAATAATAAACGTCTAAATAAGTCGACTTGCTATGGAGGACTTACAACAACATCAACGACTCCAAGGTTCTATATGACGACTTTTGACTAGGATGTTACACTTTATCCTTAGACGTCGACATCTAGTTAACTAACCCAACCGACAAACAAGACTAAATTGATGGTTCCAAGGTTTATCTACCTATTTGGCGTTCTCATTAACAAACACCCATGGTTAATTTCCAGAGTCTATACTCTCTCTCAAAGATACTTTCTCTTCCCGTCGAACACAGTCCACCTGTTCCTGCAACGACAGTCTCACATACAATTTTGTGGTCAAAGCACCTTTATTCCAAATCACATCATAATATATCCAAAACATCATTTCACTTAACATAAAGGACATTTAGTCTACAATATCACATTGATCGTAATCAATAGATTCCAAAATCTCATATAACAACTTTGTAAAATAAATCGTCAGTTTCCATGTCGTCCACAACATATTAAATTACTGAAATTTGCAAGAAAGTAAATAGCATAATTGTTTCCAAAAAGAGGGATGTAACATAAAGGGTATTCGAAAAGACCCAAACTGGGAAGAAAAGTAACCTTTCGAAGTTGCAAGATTGATACACTTTTCTCAACAATCACATCTTGAATCAAATTTTCCTAGGTCTTCTTTATCTCTTCTGATATAGCATTTTCTACCAAAGATCCTGAAGTATCTGACAGAGAGAGGTCTTCCATACCACAACTCATAAGGGGTCTTAGTGATATTGACCCTTAACTACACTCTGTTAGTTAGATAGATAGCAGTGTAAATTGCTTCCTTCTAGTATACATTAGGCATATCTACATCTTTCAACATTGCCCTAGACATTTCTTGCACAATCCTATTCTTCCTTTCCACTACCCCATTTTGCTAAGGTGTTCTAGGAGTAGACAAGTGCCTCTTACTACCATGACCTTCACAAAAATTTTCAAATTCATTTGAAGTAAACTCACGTCCTCTATCTGACCCTAAACATTTGATCTTAGTATCCATTTCATTTTCAACCAAAGCTTTGAAAACTTTAAACTTATCAAGGGCATCATATTTTTCTCTTAAGAAAGTAACCCAAGTCATTCTAGAATAATCATCAATGAGAAACACAAATACCTTTCAACTTGTTGACTCTTTACTCTTGTAGGTCCACATAGGTCTATGTGAATCAACTCCAATGGCTTTGAAGAAGAGTACTCCTTTCTTCTAAAACTTGTCTTTGTCTGCTTTCCCATTTGACATTCCTCGCATACAGTGTTTGCAGGCTTGATTATCTTAGGCATATCCCTCACTGCATGAGTAGAGCTTATTCTTATCATGTTATCAAAGTTGTTGTGTCCCATTCTTTTGTGCCACAACCAACACTCACTGGATTGAGTCAACAGACATGTTCTTCCATTTGCCACTTTCAAGTGATAAATATCACCACAAGTCTTGATACCTTTAGCAACTAGCTTTCTAGATCCTACCTTCTTGATTTCACAACTATTAGCATGAAAAATTAGACTGTAACCTTTCCTACACATCTAATTGATACTAAGAAGATTATGTTGTAATCCTTTGACATAGAAAATATCCTCACTCTTGTTCTTTCCATCAATAGTTATGACACCTTTTCCACAAATTTGAGCTGACTCATCACCTCCAAACTTAACAGCTCCACCATCACACTTCTTAAGGATGATAAACTTCTCTTTGTCACTAGTCATATGATTTGAACAACCACTATCAATAACCCAAGCTTTGGTTTCTTCTTTTGCATGGAAGGCAATCCATACAACCATTGATTTTTCATTGTTTTGAATTGTTTGAAAGGTATCATTTTTTTTGAATTTTCTAACCTCATTCTTTTTGTCACCAACACTCATGGACAAGAAAAGTGTTCCATCATTTGAATCACAATCCTCATCTTTTGAAGAATAACTGTCTTCTAAGGAAAACAAACTCCTTTTGAATTTACTATTTCTGTTACTTCTCCTAGCTTCTTTAAAAGGAAATTTAGAAGCAAAGTGACCTACCTTTCCACAATTAAAACATTTGAAGGGTAACTTACCTTATTGTCAGATCCTTTCTTTAGTGTTCTTACAAAATTTGCTTCAGCATCATCAGGAATTTCATCTTCATCAGTAGATTCATCCTTTGCCTTTTTGTTGGCCTTGAAGGCAACTTCTTTCTTAGGAACATCAATCACAAATTCTCTCATTTCAAAAGCAGTAAGGGTCCCAAACATTTGGTCTAAAGAGTATTTATCCAAGTCTACAGTCTCCTCAATAGTAGATACCTTATGATTGTAAGATTTGGGAAGAGATCTCAGAACGTTCTTCACAATTTCATCCTCTTTTATTTCACCATCAAGACCTTTGATGCCATTGACCACTTCATTCACTCGGAGCACAAATCTAGCAATGTTTTCATCTTTTGTCATCTTTAGGGTTTCAAACTTTCTTTTTTGAATTTGCATCTTAGCTTTCTTTACTTTCTTATCTCCTTCATAAATGGTTTCAAGTTTCTCCCAAACCTGTTGAGAAGAACTACAACTCATCACCTTTGAAATTTTTAAATTAGATAATCCACTCATGATGGTAAATTTTGCTTTGGCATTGTTCTCATACTTCTTGACTTCATCTGCATTTGTAGGAATAGTAGTAGGAACAATGTAACCTTTCTTGATAGAATCCCAAACTCCACACCCTAGAGAATTGATGTAGGCTTCCATCCTTACCTTCCAAAAAACATAATTTGTTCCATCAAACCTCGGTATCTTACTGGATCCTCCTTGTGCCATCCCAAACCTTCCTCAAGTGGTTAAGCTTCCCTCAGAGGAACTTAGATCTGATACCAATCGTTAGAAACACAAGTATACTAAGAGGGGGTGAATCAATATACAATCAAATTTCACTTTCAACAAATTCAACTTATCTAGAGCAGATTAGACCTTAAGCATTACAACATTAACATGGGCATGAAAGATTAACATAATACACATCAACACATAACACTAGATATAAGTGGAAAACCCTAGAAGGGAAAAAAACCATGATGAGAATTAACTCACAATATATGAAGCTTAAATAGTAACTTTGTTTTAGGGGCTATAACCCAAGGAAGCTGCTACTCCCTAAGTAACTTTGATTTAGGGTCACACCCAAGGAAGATTCTAGTCCTTGATGACTTTGTTTTAGGTTCACTCCCAAGGAAGCATCTACTCCCTAAAATGAGAATACAAAAGATTACAATATAACAATCTTTTCTTACTATCTAAAAGTTGTCATTAAAGCTCACACCATTGATGATTGCACTTCTGCCTCCTCACACTTTCTTCTAAAGATATGATCAATTAGGCACACTCTATACTTGATCACTACCACAAATATGTCTTCAAGATGAATCCAGACAACATCAACAACATCTACTCTTTATTCCACAGTTACACATCAATAATTCATTTATTCTGCTTTTATCTGCTTGCAAACCTTTTTAATCATCTTGCAATCATACCTTACCTCACTGACTTTGATTCACTATTTATACATGATGTTAGATTGATTACATTGCTTGTTTGCTAGATACAACATGCATAATACATTTACAAGTCGGCCAGACAATGCACACTATGAAACATGTAGAAGATAGGTCCTAATTGAAACATGTTACACTAGTAGAAGATTCAGGCCTTGCAGGCCACAACACTTTCTTAACCAGGTCCAAAAAATCCTTTAATTATTCAAACACCAAGTAATGACATTTGCACACTCTACTATTTGGAAATAGGACAACTTTAAGAAAATCACATGAAGACTTGAAGTATAACAACCATATCAACTTGTAAACTTTATGCGGTACTGGAAACAAGAAAGATCTCCATGAAACTTTTCTAGATGAGTTCACATGACTCATAAAACACCCCCATACACTCCTTTTCCACCAAACATCAAAGAATTATGCCACATAGCTTCAAACATTTACTCTGAAAACACTTTGTTATCTAGAACACACTGCACCATATTGTCAATTAAAAAATTGAGCTACGAGCCACCAAGAAGCTTGAAATAGAAAAGAGGCATGCAATACACATCCAAGAACATGTTCACAAAACTGTAAGGTCAATCATTCACTTCTGGAGGAATGCAGAGCATTCTAGTGGGTCTTTAATACTGCACCATTCTGCTAGAACACATTCTGATGCTCTATCATACATAAATTTTACAGTGGAGGAAAATATGATTTGAGACTTTGGAAATAGCACCTTCACTGCCTACTTGACATAATCTTGAAACCACATAGCCACATATACAACTATAGAGGAATGCGGAGCATTCTATCACCCTGCTAGGAATACCTTCACAACACCAATTCTATCTTTAAACTGTCAGTAGAAAAAACATCCTTCTGGTGATCAAAACATCATGAAACTTGGAACATACATAAAATAACATTGTATAAAGCTATGTTCCAAACCATAGAAGTTTAATAAAAAAATGATGAAAATGCAGAGCAATCTTCTGAACAATCTTCAAAGAGTAGACATTCTAAAATAAAGACTATTACCTGCTTCCAGAGGCCAAGCCTTCATTGCATTACCACATACAACTCAAGATTAGTAGGGATAGATCATACATCATGCTTCAAGCCATTAGGAATCCTTTCTTAACATCTAATTCTCTTAGTGCTTATAATTCCCATATTAATAAGGCTTCAAACTCAACTTTGCTTTGATTAGGAATGTAGCTTTTATGACCTCCAATCATGAGATTTCTCTTCCTTAGGATTATGCAACCATGAACAATATCTTACTTTCATGATAGTGTTGAAATTAGTGTATGCTATGTTGACATCAATGTGTGCTATGTTGACATCAATGATAACACATATGGCCAACATATCTTACTTGCCATCTATGATCTAAGTCCAGTGAATACCAATAAAATTTATTACTTGTCCAAGTTGAAAGATTGTCAAATTGTTTTGTCTAGATAAGGAACAATGTTTAGCCTTTTACAAAGCTCAAAATTAGAAGCATTTCATCTCCTCCCCACTCCCACTTGAGTCCCTAATCCCATCCCAAAGATCAATAAGTCTCTTTGTACCAAGTTAACTCACAATCCCCTAGGTCAAAAATCCTACTTAAGAGCAGTCACATTGTTTGTTCCACCTGCATACATGCTATCATAGAAAATCAGAAGCAATAAAATATTCTATAACATCATGTAATTCATAGTACTTAGAACATAGTGCTTTGCATTTGTGAATCACATCCAAACACATTGCATGTCATTCATATAAGAAAAAGACAAAAACAAATGGCATCATACATATGTGATCATCTTAAGTATGCATTCTCATAAGAAAAATAAAAGTTCTAGCTAACCATATGTACAAGAGGGAAAGTGAAGTACAAAATGTAGACTAAAGCTATGTATAGATCTCATCCAATAAGGTATTATAACAATAGGTGTAAATCAATGTCTGAGCATAAGTCACTCCTCTAATAAGTCAAAAGAGCAAAACTACGTAATCAAGTGCACAAGTCTCCCCATGAAAGGGGGAAAGGGTTTAAATCTCTTCAATGTAGGTCTCTCAAAAAACTCAAGGAATGTCAAGTCAAATCTCCAGAAAAAACATAAAAATTAGGAAAATCAAAAAAATCTAAAAATTTGTAAAACCTTGGAAATCCCTAAAAATCAAACATGTTCTTCAAAATCTACAATATAAGGAGAACTTGTTCTCCCCTCTAGCTTAGCATGTCTTCTATTTCTTTTATGCATCTTTCATGCTCTCATTTTGCATGCTTTCATCCCTATAGGTCTCCTTGACAAAAGTAAACAACTAGATGAACTCACGGATCTATGGTACTATTGTGGGAAATCAACAATAGGTAAGGCCTATTTCAAAAACAATTCCTACCCTTTATGTAGACTACTATCCCCGAGGAGGCAAATACGTAAGTACCAAAATCACGCACAACCTCCACAAGGACCCCATGATGACTCATAATCCTTGTCACATACATGTAAGCATGAAATAATGTCCTCTCAGTAGTGATTCTCTTGGTAACATATGGGTTTTTACTTCTCTTTTTCTTTCCCCTTCGTTGTACTAACCTTTCCCCCACTTTCAACACTTTTTGACACTTGTTATTTTCATTTTTTGTCTTTGCAACTTTGTCCCTAGGCCTCTTGTTCATCTATTTGTCATAAATTGATATTTCCTTAGTGTTTTTCATCTAACCCCACCCATAGGACCCCTCCAAGGGACCTCCCAAGCCATATCCAACTTTTAGTTTTCAATTATGTTCAACAGGACAAATCTCCCCTATTATTTTAGGATCTCCTTCGGGAGATTTGACATTTGCAAGTGGAGATTTGGTTTTTGACCACCTTTTGACCTAGTTCCAAAGACAATTCACTTCTTCATCCCCTAACTAGCAATCTCCAACCCTGCATGTCAACCCAGACCCTCTCCTTTGTGGGTCCCATGGGTCACCCCTAGGTGACCCAGGATTTCCCCTAGGTGATTTGGACTGGTAAAAGGGGTGACCCACTTTTTATGTGTTTTCAACAAAAACTAAGGGAACCATTGCGTAGCCCTCAAAAAATCATTCACTTTCAAAAAAATGGCACCTAGAAAGGAGTTTGTATGTGCCTGAACAAGCTCTTAGAAGTTTCATATGAAAAGCATATTTTTGCATGTGAATTACTAAATTCATTTCCATTTTACTCATCACAAGTAAATATAATTAATATTTTATTTACTTTCCAAATTATCCATTATCCATGAAATTAACTCCCATAATTTCCTCCACTAGTCACTCAAATTGACTACTCAATCAAATTTCAAATCAAATAGTTAACTATGCAATCAATTTATTTAAATAATCAATCAAATTAGTGAACTCATTAATCAATTTAGTTAACTATGCAATCAAATTAAGTAACTCATCAATCAATTTAGTTAACTAATCAATCAAATGAGTTAAACTATTCTATCAAAGCATGTTAGCTCCCAATCAACCCAATCTACTGCCTAATTAATTGAGTTAATTGAGTAATCAATCATGTAACTCCCCAATCAATTTTTGTTAACTCTTAAATCAAAAGGAGTTGATTAGTCAATCAATTTCCTCCTCTTATGTGTCATCCAACCTATAAATACCCCTCACCTCTTCATTATTTGTCAAGTTGGAGAATGCTCTTCCCTTCTTCACAAGTTTTTTCAACCTTCTACACAAGTCTTTGAGCTTCTTTCTTTATCTCTAAAGCTTCAAAGCTTTCATTAGTTTTCATTATTGCATATCTTTAAAGCTCCCCCTTTTGGGAGGCAATTTCATTTGTTCATCCAATCTTTGCAGGTTTTTTTCTCTCCACATAGCATTCATATGATCATACAAGACTTACGAGCCTTTTATTTCATTGTCGTTTCATCCAAGCTTTGCTAAAATCTTCTCATCGCATCATTACCCTGCCCGTTTGCAATCCATAGTACTTTTTAGCTCACATTGAGCTCACATTTCAAGCTTTCTAAAGCTATTTTGTGTCCCTTCCCCATTGTTGCCAAGAGGAGATCCCCGTTGCTACAAGAGGATGAAGAGGTTGTTGACACAAGGACTCCTGAGGGTAGTGGAGGCTCATACATCTCACATTCTAGGTTCTTTAGTGCTTTTTTTCATTATATAGTAATTAGCTAATCTTAAAATTGCTCTTGGGAATAGTAATTGGATGTTGCAATTTCCTTGATAGGATAAATAGAATTCTTTTATTAGATTAGTTTACTTCAAGTACTTTGCATCTTTAGCTTAGTTTATTTTAAAGAAATTTTATTTCTTAGAGTGATTAGATCCAAAATATCAAGAAAAACCAAAAAAACATAGATCAAAAATTGCATTAGGTAAACCCATTTTAGATTGCATATATATTTCAAATTCTAGATTAAAAAAAGCACTTTCCTTTCATAAAAACCCACCAAAAGCACAAAAATATTGTCTTGTATACATATAGGTTGCATACATTCAAAAATAGAAAACAACAAAAACATAGGCATAACACGAAGTTTGAAAACCCTCGATTTCACCATGAGGTCAACTAAGGTCAACACTAGTCAACCGATGGAAAGCAAAGTAAGTTAAACCTTAGGTCATAAACGCTAAGTCAAATCAAGGTCAACTCCAACCAACTCTCTCTCAATTTGGGCTCACGAATGTGTTAGTGTAAATAGTGTCATTATCTAACTAGTTTAGATATCACCTCTTTGAAGGTTTGACCCATTCACACATAGGCTTAAATTTACTTAGTCTTTTAGGAGTTTGTCTCCTTCCAACATGTGTATTCATACATGTGAGACACCTATTTCCTTTTGACTTGCCACTTGCCCTCACACATGTCATGTGAGTTAGACAAGTGTTGCATGCTTGTAGGGATAGTCAGTGGTTTAGTCCTACCTTCCTATCTCCTTCTCCTTGCCTATTTATGCAAGGCTCATTGTATTTTTTCATTATCTCTTGAATATCAAATTTGGCTTTTTGTGCTCATGCTTTGTAGAAGTTTATCTTGTTTTTCATTTGCTGATCTTGGCTAATTCTGACATGGTATCAGAGCCATGCAAGTGAAACACTTCTCGTTTTGAGCAAAATCAAGCACTCATCAATTTTAAGGTTCAATTTTTGGTATTTTCTTTGCAATTAGGTGCCTATACTAAAATCAATTCTACACAGAAAAGTTGTAAAAAAAATTGAATTTTTTTTAGCAGAGGGCCTTTCAACCCTCTGCCCATCTACCCATTTTAGATAAAATCTATATTTTGCAGGTTTGGTATTGGTTTGTTTGCATTTTGTTTGCAGTTTTGGGTAAAAAATTGAAGGAAAAGGTCATTTTTTGGCCTCTCAGCTTCCTGCCTCTTCCTAGTCGAAGGTTTTATAGTGGCAAATCTAAGGTTTTCTCTAGATTTCTACCAAACTTCTTTAGAGACATCACTGCTCTTTGGTCATCGAGGAAGGTCGTTGCTTATTCCCTGAGCTCCACACTTGTAATTTGCAATCATTGTCAGTGGTAGTTTCATCTACAGAGCAACCGGTCAGAGCTTTCAACCCATGCCACTGCCAATCATTTGGTCAAGGCTTTGTTTTTGATTTTGGGTCGTCATTCTTCATATAGTTTGCCAATCATGTGAGCATAAGATTGTTGTAGATTGAATTTCTTTCATCACGGTTCATCTCTGCGGTTGCCATTTTGTTTGTTTGTAGGTTGATTTTTTAGTTTGCCAAGGTCGACACCTTTTTCAGTCTCGTTCAGCCTATTTACAGGCCCTTCACCTACCCTAACATTCCCATTTTGGGGGCCTTATGTCTTCTGCGGGCTCTATGCTCTTTAAGATGGCCTACATCCATGTCTCTTTCTTAAATATCATCCACTTCAACAGTCAAAGGTCAATTTTGGCCAATAAAAATAAAACAAATATTTACCACTTTTTATTGTGAATGAGGTGTAAAATCGCTATTGATTGTTTGACCATTGAAGTGGATGATATTTAAATAGAGTGTGTCTCTAATGGCCCTCAACGATGTTGAACTGGTCAATCCAGTCAAAATTGACCTTGAATCTAGCCCGCACCCTTGCAAATCGGCCTCAACTCGGCCCATTCGGCCATAAATCTAGCCTCTACTCTATAGAATCACCTCCACTTGGCCCGTTCTTGGTTGTTGTGTTGTGAAGTCACAGTCTTTAGCTTTGTTTAGAAGACCTCATTGGTGACTCAAGCAATCTAAAGGCAGCTTCATCTTGGTTGTCAACTATTTGTAACTGCAACATTGATTATTAAACTACTTTTGTAACAATAGTATGGTCTACTCTTTATATAAGAGTTAGTTGCTAGCCCTTATGATAGCGCTTCATGTAACTGCTAGCATTTTTTTTAGCATATATTGTAACTATTATGTGGTAAGAGTTTGAAAAGGGAGAGGATTTAAAATAGGGGCACATTTGATTTTTGAAGCAAAATTGTTGGGGTCAACAAGTAATTGTAAAGGGGTTAATTTCAATTTTGGGCAAAATTGTAGTTGGAGCTTTGTAATTGACTTTTTAAAGTCACAATATCTTGTGAACATATAAACCTGACATACAAAGTTAGCATTTACTTGCTAACATATAAAGTCAGCATATAAAGTTCACGTTTTAATTAATTATCAAAAACGGTGGGAGAGGTCTGGTTTGCAAGGAGGCCAATACCCCCTCTCATATCAAACCATTGTATTCTTTACTTCACCCCGATTCCAACAAGTGGTTGGAAGGGCATATTCACCTCTCCAATAGGTTTATTTTTTACTTTTCAAGTGCAGTTAATTAAATTAGGCCATTTTTATGGGAAATTGACTATCTAATAACTTTTGGTTGGTAGCTCGAAATTGAGTACTGTTTTTTTGCAAAAGTGAATGGTTTTCATTCTCCACGCATTGGTCAAATTTATTTTGTAAAATGCACTAAGTTATAAAGTGCCAGAAATTTGGGGGGGTCTCTCTTTCGACAGTTTTTGGGGGGCTTTTTCAATTTGATCTTTTGCACATTTTACCATGTTTATATGTTGCAAAGTCAAGTGTACTTATTGTGGGAGCACTGAACATGGGGATTCACTCTGTCCTCATTTCTCTCACGCTAATTTTTCAATGTTCTGTAAGACTACAAAATCACCACTTGATGTTTCCTTCAGGATGACTTTCAGTGATTCCTTGCATTAAACATTGTCGTTGTTGTTCTAGATCCACCACATGGTGAGAAATTAGCTAATAGCATGTAGTTTATGCCTGTTTTTTTGATAATTTTTTAATGAATATTTGATTTTTTACTAATTTTCAAAGTGGACACATCCTAAAAAATAGAATTTTGGCCGTACTACCCCTATAAATTTTGAAAACTAATTGAAAATCATTTTTTTCTTTTTTTAATATTTGTAGAATGGAGTCTAGTTTCTAAATATGTAGTTTTCTTGAAATTTTAATGAATAGCTAATTACAATGAAAAAAAAGACCAAACAATGGTTTTTGCCCAAAAATAGACACACAAACAAAAGAAATTAAAGATGAAAGGCTTAACATTGTTAAAATGTGAAAAAAATCACATCGCCAAATAGCTAAGAGAAACCCTAACATTACTTAGGTGTTTGATTTGTTCAACCTTGAAACACGTGCAAATTTGAGGGTTAGCACAAACGAAATTATGTGCAATCTTGAAGAATATGGAAAAACACATCTATGGATGTTGAAAATGCACTCCAAGCCTTTGGGTTGGAAATCCAAAGCAAATCCCAAGCCCAAGGCTTGGGATTCCCAAAGAAAAACATAATGTGAGTGCATTATAATGCTCTCGCATTAGTTTTTGCTTTGCATTTTTCCTTTTCTGCAAAAGTTCGTGTTGTTTGTCATGTTTGAAATAACACAAGCGTGTTATAACATGTTCACATTATGTTCCCCTTAAATTTTTTTATGTTCAAGTCTATTAATCATGTATGTATGCCTATATGTATGTATGTATGTATGTATGCCTATATGTATGTATGTATCTATGTATGCCTATATGTATGTATGTATAGTGTCGAGGGTAGAGGAGGGTAGAGATGGGAGTGAGCCATATAGGGGAGGAGAGGGGTGGATAAGGATTGAGTGATTAAGGTTTAAGGTTGAGGGTTGAGTGTTTAGGGATAGGATTTAGAGTTTAGGGATAAGGGATTAGAGTTTAGGACCTTAAGGGATTAGGGTTTAGGGTTGAGGCTTTAGGGATAGTGTTTAGGGTTAAGGGTCAAGGGATTAGGGTTAAGGTAGAGTGTTGAGGGTAGAGGGATTAGGGATAGGGTTTAGGGTTGAAAGTTTAGGGTTTAAGCTATAGTTTAGTAGTTCTTGTGGATAGATCCAGTAAACAATGGGAGATTATTTGCCTATTTCATAACAGTATACCTCCCCTAAGTGCGGGGTGGACAGTAAGAAACATAGATGTACCCCAATGCAAAGCTTTTCTCATAATGATCATCCTTTCTGATTTCAACTGTTAATTACTCACTGTGGATGTACCATACGTAAAGCTTTTCTCATAGTGTGTACACCTATTAGCATAATGAAACCCAAATGGGCCAAAAAAACATGTCATATAACATTACTAACATTAAAAAAGTTCATAGCCATTTTTCTGAGATATTCTTACAACTCAAATATCTTTAACAAAAGAGTTTCAAAAATGATGGGTTTAACAACCTAACATAAGGCAAAGCAGATTTGTTGGGTTTAGGGATAGGGTTTAGTCTTTAGGGTTGAGGGATTAGGGTTTAGGGTTGAGGGATTATGGTTTAAGGTATAGTGCTGAGGGTTGAGGGTTTAGGAATAGGGTTTAGGGTTGACAGATTAGGGTTTAATGTTGAGAGTTGAGGGTTTAGGGATAGGGTTGATGGTCAAGGGATTAGGGTTAAAGTAGAGTGTTGAGGGTAGAGGGATTAGGGATAGGGTTTAGGGTTGAAGGTTTAACAATTGAGGGTTAAGGCTTTAGGGCTGAGGGTTAAGGGATTGGGGCTTAAATTATAGTGTTGAGCATCGAGGGTTTATGGATAGGTTTTAGGGTTTAATTTTTAAGGGTTAAGGGTTGAGGGATAGGGTTTAGGGTTTAGGGATAAGGGATTAGGGTTTAAGGTATAGTGTCGAGGGTTGAGGGTTTAGGAATAGGGATAGTATTTAGGGTTTAGGGATGAGGGATTAGGGTTGAGGGTTGAGGGATTAGGGTTTAAGGTATAGTGTCGTGGGTTGAGGTTTTATTGATAGTGTTTAGGGTTGAGGGTTGAGGGATTAGGTTTTAGGGTTGATGGATTAGGGTTTAAGGTATAGTGTTGAGGGTTGAGGGTTTAGGGATAGGGTTTAGGGTTGACGGATTAGCTTTTAATATTGAGGTTAGGGTTAGAGTGTCAAGGGTAGAGGGATTAGGGCTAGGGTTTAGGGTTTAAGGTTTAAGGATTGAGGGTTGAGGCTTTAGGGATGAGGGTTTAAGGCTTAAGATATAGTGTCAAGTGTTGAGGGTGTAGGGATAGGGTTTAAATTTTAAGGGTTAAGGGTTGAGGGATAGCGATTAGGGTTTAAGGTATAGTGTTGAGGGTTGATGGTTTAGGGATAGGGGTTAGGTTTGAGGGATTAGGGTTTAGGGTTGATGAATTAGGGTTTAATGTTGAGAGGAGGGTTGAGGGTTGAGGTTGAGGGATAGGGTTAATGGTCAATGGATTAGGGTTAAATAAGAGTGTCGAGGGTAGAGGGATTAGGGATAGGGTTTAGGGTTGAAGGTTTAAGGATTTAGGGTTGAGGCTTTAGGGATGAGGGTTAAGGGATTAGGGTTTAAGATATAGTGTCAAGTGTCGAGCGTGTAGGGATAGGTTTTAGGGTTCACATTTTAAGGTTAAGGGTCGAGGGATCAGAGTTAAGGGTTGAGGGATTAGGGTTTGACGTTGAGGGTTGAAAGGGTTGAGGGTTGAGGGATTAGGGTTAAAGTAGAGTGTCGAGGGTATAAGGATTAGGGATAGGGTTGGAGGGTTTAGGGATAAGGGATTAGGGTTTAAGGTATAGTATCGAGCCTGTTGAGGGTCTAGGAATTGGGATAGCATTTAGGGTTTAGGGATGAGGGATTAGAGTTGAGAGATGATGGATTAGGGTTGAGGGTTGAGGGATTAGGGTTTAAGGTATAGTGTTGAGGGTTTAGGGATAGGGTTGAGGGTTGAAGATTAGAGTGAAGGGTTGAGGGATTAGGATTTAACGTTGAGGGTTGAGGGTTGAGGGTTTAGGGATAGGGTTGAGGGTCGAGGGATTAGAGTTAACGGTTGATGGATTAGGGTTTGACGTTGAGGGTTGAGTACATTAAAGTTCAAGGGTTAAGGGTTTTGGGATAGGGTTGAGGGTCGAGGAATTAGGGTTAAAGTAGAGTGTGGAGGGTATAAGGATTAGGGATAGGGTTGGAGGGTTTAGGGATAAGGGATTAGGGTTTAAGGTATAGTATCGAGCCCATTGAGGGTTTAGGAATAGGGATAGCATTTAGGGTTTAGGGATGACAGATTAGAGTTGAGGGATGACAGATTAGGGTTGAGGGTTGAGGGTTGAGGGATTAGGGTTTAGGGATAAGGTTTAGGGTTGAGGGTTGAGGGATTAGAGTGAAGGGTTGAGGGATTAAGATTTGACGTTGAGGGTTGAGGGTTGAGGCTTTAGGCTTTAGGGATAGGCTTGAGGGTCAAGGGATCAAAGTTAAGGGTTGAGGGATTAGGGTTTGACGTTGAGGGTTGAGTACATTGAAGTTTGAGGGTTAAGGGTTTTGGGATAGGGTTGAGGGTCAAGGGATTAGGGTTAAAGTAGAGTGTCAAGGGTATAAGGATTAGGGATAGGGTTGGAGGGTTTAGGGATAAGGGATTAGGGTTTAAGGTATATTATCAATCCCATTGAGGGTTTAGGAATAGGGATAGCATTTAGGGTTTAGGGATGATGGATTAGAGTTGAGGGATGATGGATTAGGGTTGAGGGTTGAGGGATTAAGGTTTAGGGATAAGGTTTAGGGTTGAGGGTTGAGGGATTAGAGTGAAGGGTTGAGGGATTAGGATTTGACATTGAGGGTTAAGGCTTTAGGGTTTAGAGATAGGGTTGAGGGTCAAGGGATCAGAGTTAAGGGTTGAGGGATTAGGGTTTGACGTTGAGGGCTGAGTACTTTGAAGTTCAAGGGTTAAGGGTTTCGGGATAGGGTTGAGGGTCGAGGGATTAGGGTTAAAGTAGAGTGTCAAGGGTATAAGGATTAGGGATAGGGTTGGAGGGTTTAGGGATAAGGGATTAGGGTTTAAGGTATAGTATCGAGCCCGTTGAGGGTTTAGGAATAGGGATAGCATTTAGGGTTTAGGGATGATAGATTAGAGTTGAGGGATGACAGATTAGGGTTGAGGGTTAAGGGATTAGAGTTTAGGGATAAGGTTTAGGGTTGAGGGTTGAGGGATTAGGGTTTAAGGTATAGTGTTGAGGGTTTAGGGATAGGGTTTAGGGTTGAGGGATTAGAGTGAAGGGTTGAGGCATTAGGATTTGACGTTGAGGGTTGAGTACATTGAGGTTCGAGGCTTAAGGGTTTCAGGATAGGGTTGAGGGTCGACGGATTAGGGTTAAAGTAGAGTGTTGAGGGTATAAGGATTAGGGATAGGGTTGGAGGGTTTAGGGATAAGGGATTAGGGTTTAAGGTATAGTATTAAGCCCATTGAGGGTCAAGGAATAGGGATAGTGTTTAGGGTTTAGGGATGAGGGACTAGAGTTGAGGGATGACAGATTAGGGTTGAGGGTTGAGGGATTAGGGTTTAGGGATAAGGTTTAGGGTTAAGGGTTGAGGGATTCAAGTTTAAGGTATAGTGTTGAGGGTTTAGGGTTGATGGATTAGAGTGAAGGGTCAAGGGATTAGGATTTGACATTGAGGGTTGAGTGTTGAGGTTTTAGGGTTTAGGGTTTAGGGATAGGGTTTAGGGTTGATGGATTAGAGTGAAGGGTTGAGAGTTGAGGCTTTAGGGTTTAGGGTTTAGGGATAGGGTTGATGGTCGAGGGATCAGAGTTAAGGGTTGAGGGATTAGGGTTTGACATTGAGGGTTGAGTACATTGAATTTTGAGGGTTAAGGGTTTCGAGATAGGGTTGAGGGTCGAGGGATTAGGCTTAAAGTAGAGTGTCAAGGGTATAAGGATTAGTGATAGGGTTGGAGGGTTTAGGGATAAGAGATTAGGGTTTAACGCATAGTATAAGATTATTGCTTAACCAACTTTAAATAACTTCCTCAAGGTCCAAATGATACCAAACTACACACACATTCTTCATTATCGGTGAGACTGAACACTGTCGATACATTCAAAAACTCTTCTGTTGATCTCACTTCTCTCACTGACAGCTCAACACTATGCTCCAATCATCGGTATGACCTTTACCATCGATGAGCTTGAGAACCGCTCCACCGATACACACTGATCACTCTGATATACCTTGGAACCATACTTGTTGCCTAGACTCCTTTCATCAGTGAATACCTACGAACTCAGGCTGATGCACTGATAGACACACTCCAGCGTCAACCTTGATATTCTCTGTCGGCAACACAATCACTATCGGCCATACTAGCATTAACTTTGCCTATACACCAATACCAATCACCTTTGGTGAGACTTTTATTATCAGCAGATGTTTATACGCTTGGGCCGATGCGCCGATGATCCTTCTCTTCTTCAGTGTGACGAATGCTATTGGTGGGACTCACTTTAGAGTTGTTGATACACCATTTCCTTACGATGGATCTGTGTAAGATACCCCTTGTCTCTTCGATACCTTTGATCCTTCGGTGAGATCTCCTTTCACTTTTCCCTGATACACCTCTAATCGGCCTAACACCGTTGATCGATGTAGGTTTTAAAAGCTCCTCGGAGAGGCTTGTTACACCAATGACACTAGAGGTGAGATATAGAACATGAGCTAATGGAACTATAGAACATGAGCTAATGGAACTAGAGGTGAGATATTGTAAAGGTGCTATCAAAGGTGAGATAGGTAAAATATTTATGGATCAATCTATAGCAGGGAAAAATGCGAGTGCGTTATAACATGCTCGCATTTTGTCCTACTATAGAAATGGTAAAAAAGTGTTGACCCTCGTGATCTAGGCCCACATGCTCTATTTTCACACTGATTCTGCACGTGCTCTGACAAAAAAGAAGTGCTTTCATGTTGTTGGGAAGTTCACATGCACATTTTATACATTCTACCACCTTTGCATGATCTTTCCACCACCTTTTCTGCTTTGCCAACTTGAGAAGGAGGAAATAACATAGTTTTCACACCAAGTTTGACATATATCTATTCAAGTTTCAATTTTTGTAGTGTTGCAATGTTAATTGTGATTCAATTTTAGAAATTTAACATTATAGATTGGTTAATAGTATTGTTGTTAGTAATTATATTTGAGTGTTATTCAATTTAACATTGAAAAGGAAACAAGTAGTGAAAAACTCAAATTGTTGAGGAGTTTGATGCAAGAAGAAAAAAACACTACATAATTGGGTACTCTCTCCATTCGAATCTTCATTTTTTAGGTATGTCAAGTCTTTACATGCATGTTCTTTACATTTTCCTTAATTCTATTTGAATTACTTTATCATGCTTTATCATACATGTTTAAAATAGACACATTCCCAATCAAGAAAGCAGCCTACAATCTCACATGATGCCATGTATATTTTCTACACTTGGGCTCTTTAATATTTATGTGTAATAAACAGACCTTAACATACCATGATGTCAAAATATACAAGAATAAATCCTTACAACATAATAAAAATATAATCCCACTATTATCTTGTATTCATTTCTTAGGAACTAATATTGGTCTCTTTATCATGCTATAGACAAATTCTCTGTCATGCCAAGGAAACGATCAAGAATTAAACCAACAGAGGAAGAGATAGAAGCTAAGAGTGTAAAGAAAGCAGTGGCTATGAGGGAACTTCGTGAGAAGAGGAAATTGGACACGATAAATGAAGACATGCCAATTGAAGAGGAACCACAACCATCACAAAGAGATATGGTATTGGCGGCACAAAGAGAACGAATGAATGCAAAAACTTCGTGCTACGAGAGATTTGAATACCATAGTTGGAGACACATCCTCTACTGCAAGTCAACATGTAGGGACACCATCTACCACATCTCAAGTTGAGAGTACATCATCACTCACATGTGATGAAGGAGGTATGCCATCATTCCCACCTCAACCTCAAGGTATGTCATCTATTCCATCTTCAATCGAAGGTATGCCATCTAGCCCATCTCATTTAAATATTGATGAAATTCCTAATGTTGAGATGAATTTACCTAACTTAACATCACCTAGAATTTTGCATAGAAAGCCAAAGTATATGATTGATATTTATGAGAATATTTTGTAGCCAATGGAAGGTAAGATTCCAAAATGCACTTGTAGAAGATATGCTCATAAGATTTGGAGATTGTTCTTTGAAAGGTTAAATGAGACTGCAAGATGTCAACTATTCATTGAAATGATGTGAAGTATAAAGTATAGGTCCATCACGAAGATTCTTGGGTTGAGAACATCAGAGGCTTCAAGTGAAAAATCTATTGTTAAGAATCTAATGAGTGTGTATGAGAGTGTGGGTAACACCTCACGCATAAAAGATAGTAATACAACATGGCATGTGATTACATCGACTATAGTAAGTAGTCAAACGAGGAAAGCTCATCTCATTAGAAAGACGAGTCAAGAATTGAGAATTAATAGGAAAAATTTATCAAGAGCCGTTGGAAGATGCCAAAGATTTGAGGACACTAATGCCAATGAATTATGGGTGTTCTCGGGGAGACTACCATGAAAAGATAAACCAATTGTTGAAGCATTGAGATCACTAATTGAAGACTTTTGGAAGAATTACACAAGGGTATCTCTGAATCAAAGGGATGTGGTAAGAAAGAGAATCGGTAGTCAAAACTGTGAGCCACATCCAAAGCATTTTTTGGATGAGACTCAAACACAGTTTTATGGTAAATTTCTAGAGAAGTATCCTCAAATTAAAATTTGTCATAGATATTTTGAAATGCTAAAACCTTTCTATGTCAAGATAAATCACACATGCACTACTTGTTGTTGTAGATTACATATTGAATTTTCTAACCATTTTGATGTTTATAGGTCTATATGTTTAGATATGCATACTAACAATATTTTGCAGGGTTGTGCCATATGTGCCCCACCAACATCTTCAAGAGACTTCATATCAAGAATTTTATGTGAAAGAGAGGAAGGTCAAATATTCTACAAGAAATTATGCTTGGATGGCACATGTCATCGTTGCGATGGCTTGCAACATTTGCCAATATGTGAACATATGGAAAGAACACATGCGGTTGGAAATGAACTAGTAGAGTTTGGCAAGTATAAAATAGTGGCATACAATACAAAAGATGGTAAAGAAGCAAAGAGATGTGAATTGGTTATTGAAAAGATTCCAGTGTATCAGTTTATGCCTATATTTCATGACAGCATAGTGTATGGGTATGCAAGACATACCCATAGAGCTCAATGGTTGGACTTGCAATTCAAGTTATGCAAGGACACATTTCCAGTTGGTAGCATTGTTTCAGTTGTTGACTTTGCAGAGAACTACAATCTACAGCCACAACGTGAGGTGCAATCACAATATTAGAACTCCACACAGGTTTCTATATTTGTGTACATCGCATTCATTCATGCGAATGATAGTACAGAGGATGACAGAAAGATCATAAGAGAGTATAATTTCTATATTAGTCATGATCGTACACATTCTATGGAGTTCGTGCAAGGTTGCTTTCAGGTGTTCTACAATGATTTGGCTAGAAGGGGCATATTGTTCAGTCAGCATATCATATGGTCTGATAACTGTGCATCACAATTCAAGAACTTGTAGAATTTCTATTGGCTAAGTAGGAGGCATAATTTTATAGGTATTCAACATATGTGAAACTTTTGTGAGGTCAGGCATGGAAAGGGGGAGCATGATAGTGCAGGAACATGTATCAAAAGAGCCATAGCATGAGAAGAGTTAAAGTATAAAGACAATGCAAAGTTGATAGATGCAAAATTGATTATCGAGTGGTATAATGCTTCCATGGGTCCAGGTAATGAAGGTAAGTCTTCAGTTCATAGATTTTTTTGGTTGATAGATGATACTAACATTGCACCATATGAGGACTGTTGTACACTGACAAGATCAAATGAGATGCACTCTTTCAGAAGCTCAATTGCAGGTTCATGGAGTATCCATACGTGAAAGATGTCATGATTTTGTTCTTCTTGTACAATTCAAGTCTGGGATGAGTGCGAGTCAAAGGAGTGGGTTGATGAATGGCAGTTAAGTTATCTTAGCCCACTTGACACGTATTGACCCCCGACGGCACTGGAACTAACATAGATGGAATCATCAGTTGACTTTGACAACATATCAGATTTAGTTCAACCAGGTAATATAGGGCACGTATATGCATCTAATTTCATCTAGTTCAACCAGGTAATGTCATCTTACTTTGTAGTATTTTTGTAATGTTGACTAATTTCATCTAATTTGCTACACATATCAATGTAGGGCATGTATATGCAGTTATTGCAGATGAAGATAATGAAGAGGGAACAACTTATTACTTATGTCGTTGTGTTGAGGCCAAAAAGAAATTGGAGGCCCCTGTTACAGATGGAGAAAACATCGAATGCCCTACAGGCTCAGTGGTTATTACTGGAACATGGCTTAGAAGGTACCCACATAAGAGTGTTAATGTTTGGTTGTTTCAGGACTTTGACACGCATCAGAAGATTCTTCATTACTCAAACCTTGTCGTGGCATCCAATGTTCATTTGATAAAGTATCAAGGTAGACCTTTGAACAAAATCTTGTGGAAGGTGCGTGAGTCTGACCATGAAGCAATACTTGACACAATAAAGAGTAGAGCAGACCTGGATGGTTCATTGGATTAGTTTGTAAGTATTCACATTGATTTTGTAAAGTCATGTTACATTGAGTTGTAAGTATGCACATTAATTTGTAAGGTTTGTCTTTTTTTATTTCCTGTTGCATTTTTACACATATACACATTTTTACATCATCATGTTATGCATTTTTGGTGTCCTACTTCTGATGCGACCAAACTAATAGTTCCAATGCATCTGGATGGGTATGTTTAGGCTAGGCATTTTTATGTTTTTCACCCAAACATGTCGAAACAGTCTGAGCTCCATTGTACCAATGATATCCCTGAAGAGTCCAAAGTGTAAAAAGGTAGCAATCTTTGATGAGATGTTAATCAAAAACTATGTCACTTAGAAAAATTATGTACAAGGCAATGCAATCATGTAGAGTGCCTCTACAATAACCTCTCTCAGTTTTTAATATCTCTGAGGCATTTGCCCATGGTGAAAGGTTTTCTACTGCCCAAAAATCGTCAGAAGGAGGCAGTGTAAAGTTGCAAAGGGGTGTAACTTTCATCCTACTGATGCGACTAAGCTAACTATTCCAATGCATCCAAATGTGTACATTTACACTAAGCATGGTCCTATTTTTCACCCAAACATGTCGAAATAGTCCGAGCTACATTGTACCGACGATATCCCTAAAGAGTCCAAAGTGCAAAAAATGCAGCAATCTTTGACGAGATGTTACTCAAAAATTGTGTCACTTAGAAATATTTCATCTAAGGAAACACGATCACATAGAGTGCCTCTACAATAACCTCTCTCAATTTTTTATATCTCTGAGGCATTTGCTCGTGGTGAAAGGTTTTCTACTACCCCAAAAATCGTCAGGAGGCAGTGTAAAGTTGCAAAGGGGTGTAACTTTCGTCCTGCTCATGATGCAACCAAACTGACTATTACAACATGTCCAGATGGGTACATTTACGCTAGGCATGGTCCTATTTTTCACCCAAACATATTGAAACAGTCCGAGCTACATTGTACCAATGATATCCCTGAAGAGTCCAAAGTGCAAAAAGGCAGCAATCTTTGACGAGATGTTACTCAAAAATTGTGTCACTTAGAAACATTCTGCCTGAGGTAACGGGATCACGTAGAGTGCGTCTACAATAACCCCTCTCAGTTTTTTATATCTCTGAGGAATTTGCCCGTGGTGAAAAGTTTTCTACTACCCCAAAAATTATCAGAAGGAGACAATGTAAAGTTACAAAGGGGTGTAACTTTCATCCTGCTCCTGATGCGACCAAAATGACTATTCCAACGCATCTGAATGGGTACATTTATGCTAGGCATGGTCCTATTTTTTACCCAAACATGTCAAAAGAGTCCGAGCTACATTGTACCAATGATATCCCTAAAGAGTCCAAAGTGCAAAAAGGCAACATTTTTTTACGAGATGTTACTCAAAAATCATGTCACTTAGAAATATTCTGTCTAAGGCAAAGTGATCATGTCGAGTGTCTCTACAATAACCTCTCTCAATTTTTTATATCTCTAAGGCATTTGCCTGTGGTGAAAGGTTTTTTGCTGCCCCAAAAATTATCAAAAGGAGGCAATGTAAAGTTGCAAAGGGGTGTAACTTTCATCTTGCTCCTAATGCAACCAAACTAACTATTCCAACATGTCTGGATGGGTACATTTATGCTAGGCATGGTCCTATTTTTCACCCAAACATGTCAAAACGGTTCGAGCTACATTGTACTGACGATATCCCTGAAGAGTCTAAAGTGCAAAAGGCAGCAATCTTTGATGAGATTTTACTCAAAAAGTGTATCACTTAGAAACATTCTATCTAAGAGAACATGATCATGTAGAGTACCTCTACAATAACCTCTCTCAGTGTTTTATATCTCTGAGCCATTTGCCCGTAGTGAAAGGTTTTTTGCTGCCCAAAAAATCGTCAGAAGGAGGCAGTGTAAAGTTGCAAAGGGGTGTAACTTTCATCCTACTCCTGATGCGACCAAACTAACTATTCCAACACATCTATATGGGTACATTTATGCTAGGCATGGTCCTATTTTTCAGCCAAACATGTCGAAACAGTCCGAGCTACATTGTACCGACGATATCCCTGAAGAGTCCAAAGTGCAAAAAGGCAGCAATCTTTGACGAGATGTTACTCAAAAATTGCGTCACTTATAAACATTCCATCTAAGGAAATGCAATCACATAGAGTGCCTCTACAATAACCTCTCTCAATTTTTTATATCTCTGAGGCATTTCCCTGTGGTGAAAGGTTTTCTGTTGCCCCAAAAATCGTCAGAAGGAGGTAGAGTAAAGTTGCAAAAGGGTGTAACTTTTGTTCTTCTCCTCGTGTGGCCAAACTAATCTTTGTATGATATCTTCAATATGATTACTTTGATAATGAACACTTGAGATGTATCTTGTTGATCTTGCCTTGTAAGGCTACACAAGGGGAAAATGGCACCTAGATGACTTAGTGCATTTCTATGACTTCATTCACATGTTTAAATGTTTGAGAAACTCTCCTTTACTAATCTCTTGTCCTCATGTCAATGTTAAGTTTTATACCTCCTAGGCACTCAATTAGGTGATGTCATTAGATACAACTTACCCTTAGGTGCCAATGTAGCTTCTTCAATCCATCACACTTCTAGGCGCTCAAATTTGAGGTCTTGGACTTGTATCTTATTCCTAGGCACAATTGGATGATCTTCCTAGATCTAGGCACTCATGATGGTGGGAAATTACATGAAGAGGCGCCTAAGTCCAATTTGACTTTGTATTTGATATTTTATGACTCCAATTGACTAGGAATGGCTCAATTTCTAAAGTGCTGACTCAATAATGTAAGTTTAAGGTCTTTTCCTCCTAGGCACCAATTAATGAGTTCACTAGATTCAATTTATCCTTAGGTGCCAAAACTAGATAGTAGAGACAAGAGGAGGCACCTAGCATCAATTTAGGCTCTATTCATTATTTGTAAGACCTTGAATGATTAAACATGCTTGAAGTAAGCCTCTCTCTCTTGGAACTTACTCAATGATATAGATTTGTGATACTTTATCTAAGTGCCAATCTAGATCTATATGGAGGTGAAAGAGCACCCAACATCATGAAGCTTTGTACTTGGCATTTTTTATGCTTTAAATAATTATGAAGGTCTTAGGATGACTTTTCCCCTCTAGGTGCCTACTCTTAGATGTCCTTGGATGCAATTTCAATCTAGGCACTCATGGAGGTATTCAATGACAAGCAAAGGCGCCTTAGCTTACGTAGCCCATTTCTTTGGATTTTGATGATCTTGACTCTTAAATGCCATCTAGTCTCATGCTCTTAAGCTCTCCTCTTACAAGGCACCATATTGAATGGATTTAAACTCTCTTGTTATGCTTAGGCACCAATTCAAGGTCATTATAAAGGCAAAGAGCACCTAGAATCCATTTGACTTAGCTTTTAACATTTCAACAAGTTTAAACAATGGGAGAGATCTCATCAAGGAGTCCATTCAAAGGATTGTTTCATGTCAACTCTTCCTAGGTGCCAATGTGTGATTAGATGACAAGGAAAGTGTGCCTAAACTCCAAACATTCAATCAATCTTCATATACATACTTCTCTCCTTCAAGGTGCTCAAAGTGGTTAACTCGTTCTTCATTTCCTTATTCTAGTTGGTTCTAAGACCTTTAGGTGCTATCATTCACCAATTCAAACTTTCAAACACTTTTAAGGTGCTTAAAGTGATGTCCATCACCAATCACTCCTTAGGAGCTCAAATTTGATTGTAGAAGCAAGAAATTGTGCCTAAGGTTTATGTTGCTCAAGACCTCCTTTACAAGGCGCCTTAGATGATGATCAAGGTGTGAAAATGCACCTTACTTGAATTTGGATTATTCCTTGATATTTTAAGGTTTTTAACACTTGTTTGCACCCTTGTATGACTACATCACCCTTAGGCACTCATTTTGAGGTGTTTTTCATCTACTATGTTGCCAAGGTGCCAAAATTGGTGATATGAAGCATGAAGGGCGCCTAAACTCATAATGTGTTTTCCTTGTCAAATTTTCAATGCTTAAGGTCATTTGTATCAATTCCATTCAAGGCGCCATAACTTGGGATGATTAAAGGTTTGTTTTCTTCTCTAGGAACACTTTGAGGTCTCAGTCTTAGGCATTGATTTGAGTCTGCAGAGGTGGGAAAGCGCGCCTAACTCCCTAGAGCAATTTTGCGCCTAGAAGTGTAAGTCCCAGAGAATAAGGTATATTGAATATACTTTAAATATTTTTCAATATACCTTTCAGGATGTTTGAGATAGGTCTTGAATCCACCGGATTTAACATGTAGATTATAGAATTTGTAGGATCCACCATATTTCAGACTTAGTCAATTTTTAGTGTTTCAGGATATCAGGCTACCAGACTTAGTCATTTTCAGGATCTCAAACATCAGGATCAGGTCATCAGAAGACTATAGGACTCAAACACCACTAACTTCATCATGCAATAAACTAAAGACATCATCAAAACTTCATACAAAGCATCAGAGCTCAAAAAAAAGGGGGTCCCCATTCGCAATGGGGTGATGTGTGATTTGGTCACAACAGTATGACTTATGGAAGCCTATAGCCCCAATGTTATGTTGCATACTAAAATTAGGTAAGACTTAATGTAATCTCATAACCTCACCTTATATGCAAGAGGAATTACATTTAATAACCACAATGGTCATCAGGTGCCCATAAGCATATGATTTTGACTATCTTATTCAAAACAACAAGCACACTCTTTGCATCCCAATATGGTATAATAATAAGAAATTAAGAAATATTTTCAATTGACCAACTCATAAAGAATATGGATCAACATACTCATTTGAATATTTTCAATTGAGCAACTCATAAAGAATATTAATATTTTCTGTTCAACATGATGATTCATTTTTTTTAAATACAACTTTTATCTTTTAGTTCCAAAATGAGGTTTAGGTGATACTTGAATAACAATAGCTAGCTTATTGGATCAACAAACATCCTATGTAATACAATTAGACTTTAAATATTTGAAATAGCCATCTACAAGTATCCATTCAAACATGGATTTATAATGCAAGTATGGACGTCATCAATAAAAAAGATTTGTATTAACCAAATATCCATATAGGCATACATCAATATCTGTCAATATAAGTATAACATATATACAAAATAGCTATATAGGCTTACAAGAATGCCATATAGGCATACAATGTCAACTATATACAATAACAAAATATATGTCTAGAAATGTCATTTAGGCATACAACAAAGGAACACAATAAAAAGTCATTCCCCTCTGGCTGGTGAAGAGAATAGATCATGGGCAGCCTTTGATCTTCTAGGGGATGGAGACGCACATGTGGATGGTCTGCTATGAACCTGAGGGCTGCTCCTCCTATTTAGTTCTTCTTGCATCTTTAGCTGTTACAATAAAAAGTATAGACATTAATATATAGAAATTACATGTTATAAAAAATGAAACATTTAACAAAATAATCACTTATCGCTACCATATAATCTGTCTCCTCACTTGCCTCAGTAGTAAGAATAGGCCATGGTGATTTCATGTCCTATAGAAACCATCCAAATAGAAATTAAACTTTAAATCAATAATCTTTTAATTTTTCAAAAATAAACAAGTATAAGAATGAATGTAAATTAAAATTTACTAATATGCCTCATACCCCTATCAATGCCATGGAGCTATGAATGGCAGAGGTCACACCATGCTCCATTGCCCTATGAACATCTGGAGGTGTCTCCACATCCTACATCATCTGGAAATAAAACAACATTATTCAATTACGAAAACTATAATAGTGATGCAAATCATGGCTCCTAACATACACACACATTCATCTAAACATGGAAGTACACACAATAAATCACACAAGTCGCATACAAAAATCTAGTAAGTACAATTAATTCATTAAACTATTTATTTTATTACCTCAATGAAGCTTTGAAGTCCACCACCACTGGTAGGTGTTGCCATGAAATCTCTAATATTAACCTATTCAACATCCAAAATCAGATATTAGAATACCATTCATATAACGATGCTATTCACATGTAATATTTATAATTGTTTACTAGTTACATACCCCGACAATAGATGATCTAGTGTAATATGCAGGTGGAGAACCACTGAATACTGTATCAATGCTATGACCCTAAAATTTCATTAAAATCATCAAACTAAATTAGTTAATCTTGCATTTCAAAAATGAAATTTAATAAATTAAATTCAATAAACTTGCTAATATTTACCTAAGTATTAAGGCCAAAAGTCTCACTCAGGAGGGTATCTGTCATCACCATCTACTCAGCTGCAGATGTAGCCTGTGCACCTGCGTCCTGACTATCCATGGGGTCATAACTGCGGGCTAACCCGTAAGTCTGACAAGTATGGGGTGGGACCCTGCTCCTCGTACTATCTCCTAACCCACTCTGTGCTACAAGGCTGGCATGCTCTATGATGCTCTGGGTCAAGGCACTAATGGACTGAAGTGTATCGACCTCAACACTCTCTGTCACAATGGAAGGGATAGAAACATGCTCATGGGCTGGTCTATTGATTACTCGTCTCACTGCCCACTGTGGGTCAATACATGCCCCTAGTCTATCTTGTGCTGACCCCCCACCTCTACCCTAGAAGTCCCGCATATCAAAATAGTTTGGCACTTTATTGAGGACAAACTTGTAGTAGAGTTTCCTCAAAAAGTATTGCGGGACCTCATTATTATTGCATGGAGGATGGTCAAAAACCATCCACCACCTCTACCCAAAATTGTCCCTTATCGCTTGGTTGTTGCACCAATGGATAGGGAACCTCTTGCATGTAATGGGTGGAGGTTGATTTGTTTGTGGGTTTGTGAAAATCGAACACAAGTCTAATTTTATAATTTGTAATTTTTTCACATCTTGGTATGACAACTTGTCTGCATAATAGTTTCTAAACTCTCTCCTTTTATCTATCCAACTAGATATTTGCTTGCTAATTGAATCTACATTTGATAACATAGATTCAAGAGTTTCAGCAAGCGTGGACCTATGCAAGGTTGAAGTGGAAGGATTTTTCAACCTTACGATTATATCTTCAATTTCATTTTTGTTGTTTTCAATTTGCCCCATTATATTTTCTTGTGTTCCAGGAGCATGTCAAGGAATGGACAAAGGAGGTTGTTGTTCCTGACAATTAACAAAATATACATCAAAAATCAACTCAAACCTACCTATTTAGAAATAAATTCAAACAAAAAAGTAAATAAAACTCACTCCTTTGGTGTGCTTGACGTCGTAGCGGTATTTTGGTGACGAATCAACAAGATTTTGGTGTTGAATTATATTTTCCAAAATGCGAGTGCGCTTCCTAGGGTTTGCAAGCTCGCGTTATGCATTTTTTTTAAAAACCATTTGGCCACTTTTTGGCCCCCCATCTTTTTGCACTTACCCTTATCATCTTCAGATATACTTGTTCATGCCTCACCTATTTTAGCTTATTTCGTGATAGATTATGCAGTTATTCATGAGTCTACATATTAGACTCAATCATCATCTAGTTCGACACCTTCTACAGTTGTATCAAATTATTATTGGTTCAACTTTCACCATACATCTATGGTCCATGTTCCCAAATCTTCATCACACGACAACATTGGCTTGGAGATCATTGAGCATTATTTGAAGACATCATGGGCATCATCATTGTCTTTGGATTTTGTGTGACATTTAGAGACATTCATCTTTATTCCTGTATGTTCCTATCCAAAATGGGAAAATTCTTTGCACACTTCTGTGGTTTGATTTCTTCCTAAGGGGAGAAATGTTGTTTAGCATTTGTGGATCATCTTCAACATCTAGTCTCAAGCATCTACCAGCACTACATGAGGTATTTTGAGAGGAGGTTGCATGGTTAGTATTCTCATCTTAGTTTTGGGAGGATCCATATCTTCTCATGGAGTTTATTGCTTCATATTTTCAGGGGGAATCACATCAACCTTCCCATTTTCTCTCCTATGGGGGATATCTATTGTACATTAGTGTTAGAAGTAGTCCTTGGGGGGTCATGTATAGTCCTCCTCCTATCTTTCTTCTTGACTTGTACACTTCTATTTGTATCATTTTGGAGGAAAGTTTTTTCCCACAGGGTTTTCTTTCTTTCTCCACTTTATGAGAAATTCATTTGTACATGGGTACCTAACATGGCCTAGTAGTCAGAACCCATCTTTGTATTCTCCTTAAGTTGCACTTAAGGGGGAGTGTTAGTGTAAATAGTGTCATTATCTAACTAGTTTAGATATCACCTCTTTGAAGGTTTTGACCTATTCAGACATAGGCTTAAGTATACTTAGTCTTTTAGGAGTTTGTCTCATTCTGACATGTGTATTCATACATGTGAGACACCTATTTCCTTTTAACTTGCCACTTGCACTCACACATGTCATGTGAGTTAGACAATTGTTGCATGCTTGCAAGGGTAGTCAGTAGTTTAGTCCTACCTTCCTATCTCCTTCTCCTTGCCTATTTATGCAAGGCTCGTTGTACTTTTTCATTATCTCTTGAATATCAAATTTGGCTTTTTGTGCTCATGCTTTGTAGAAGTTTATCTTATTTTTCTTTTGCTGATCTTGGCTAATTCTGACAGAATGTGCCCTCAGCTTAGAGGTGAGTGGGTGAGGGTGATCCCTGAAGATAATGAGGAGGTACACCTAAGGCCACAACATGATCAATTAATGATCCACAAACAACAACATAGGCTAAAGTTATTCCAAACATGATCCATCATACAATGATTTGAAGAGTGACTCCATCTTGACAGAAACATAAACGTAAATAATCGACAACCCACTCAACATTGGAATCTTTGAAATCCAATAGGAGAACAATAACTAGTGACCCTTTTGGTCATATAGTTATTTCAACTACAACAGTAATAGAGCACCACTAAGAATCAATACTCGAGGACTAGTTGATCGCTCTCTGCGAAGTCCAGCTCTCAAGCGAGTAGGACCACTCTCGTGTTTGACCTCCTCTCGATTGACTACTTCCACGAGAATGAGAGTGACATGGAGGTTCACCTTGTGGCAAGGAGAAGGGTTCATGTGCTCATCAAAGTTGACTCGATCACCTCGTGCAATGAAGTCATTTTTTTGAGTGTACAATAACTCGCCTCTTCCAGCTCCTCCCCAAATGCTTTCCTTTTGCCCCCTTTTATAGGACTTTAAAATTTATTTTATTTATTTTATTAATTTAAGGGATTCTTCAACTCATGGAGGAGTGAAGAAAGAAATGAGTTTATAATCAATTACAAATCAACAACTCATGCATGTAGTCACTTAACTAGTAATCAAACTAAAATTAAATCTTAATAAAAAAAACTAGTTGTCTTACATTTGCATGTAAATGATTAAGCAAGAGAACTAAAATTGATTGCTTGTTTATCTATTTCTTTCAAAAATGCATGTGTACATGTAACTCCTTAATTTACTCTCTAACTAAAAGGCATCAATAGTAAAGTACTAATTAGTAATTCATTTAATTTTTCTCAATTATTAATTAAACTATTATTTTATTTTAATTTATTTTGTATGAATAAAATTTGTTTATTATTAATATTATTATGTAATATTTAGTTCTTTGTTTATTTATTTATATTCCTATTTTCCATTATTGATATTTAATATTTAAATTAATTTTACAAATACCTCGTTTCCTATTTTCATCAATTAATTATCTTTCCTAGTTTAATGAATACTCTAATGGTTCTTGAGGTTTGATATTGAGTCTCATATACTCCAATTGCATTCGTTAGGTCATGTAAGAATGAGATAAGCCACTCAAATACCATTGATCTAGGGCCCAAGTAGATTCCTCATGAACAACTCTTTAGATGAGGATCTAGATGAAGTTATTACATATGAAAGCTTGTAAATAGATATATGCAAATAGAAACAAAGACATGTAGAACTAAAATAGTAAATCTATTATTAATTGTTTGTCCTATACATAAATACTCAAGTGAGAAAAATGTATGACTGTTATATTCTATTTTATTCTATATTATATGTTATATAGTTTTATACTATTATAGATGTATATATAGCTTACAAGATAAGAAGGCAAAGAGTTGCTAAGGAAGTTGAACCATCCCTACAGAACTAAAATCATTTGCATGTATGACTATCACCTAACAATTATGAAGTGAAACTATGTGTTAGTGTAGACACCTAAATTTGACCTTGTCCTTACGACATCACTTAAACACCATCTTGCAACATCTTGCGACCCTTTCATCCTAGGCTCCTTTCATTATCCAATTAATTAAATAAATTATCTTTATTTATTTAATTAATCTTGGCCCATTTTATCTATTTCCTAAATTAATTAAATAAATTATATTTATTTAATTAATTCAATCCATCCTTTAGCCACATTAATTAAATAAATTTTATTTATTTAATTAATTCATTTCTCCCACTTTATCCAACAATGTCCGCTATGATAAATCCCTTACAACTATGACTCTAGGTGTGTTGATCATCATCCTTCACAAGTTGCCACAGTTACCATAAAAATCCTATTTCCTAATTGTGTTGTTACAACAAGATGTGGAACGATCACTATCCCTCAACCTCCAAGTTCTTCATCATCCCAACCTTCCTGTTATAATCTCCTAGACCATCTTGGGAAGATTCCTACACAAATATCCATCTTGGATATCTTTAGAGCTTCCCCCATCCACAAAGCTATATTGGATCGAGCCTTACAAGAATCCCAAGTCCCGCATAACCCTTTGCTATGAGGGATCGTCATAATTTTTATATGGCTAATGATTTCTTGCATGACAGGTTTAGATGTCTTGTTGCTGCTCAACAACTTACACAAAGTGGATTATGGACAAATCATTCATTCTTTGAAATGTCCGCTTTATTAGAAGACATTGATCCTGAAATCCAAACTGTTCTCCAACACTGGTGTGAAGATAATCGACAAATGCCCATCCTATTTTGTAATCCATTAATCATCCAGTCTGATCGATGGTTAGACCATGAAGGAGGGAAAAATCTCATTTGAGATTTATTTCAAGGTCCAAACATGGTAGCATCTGAAACGGACTTTCTAGGCACATCTTCCTATTTAGGATGTTGGTTTAAATTAACATTTGCATCTTTTACAGAAAATCTCATAAGTAGGCATATGATGCAAACCTATGGACCAATTGGTTTTGGTTCACGCTTTCAATAATGGAACATTCCTAGTAAATTACAACATTTGTATGTAACAAAGATGCCCTTGTGGATTCACACCAAAACCTAGCGGATTGACCAAGCCAATGCAACTTCCATCAGCCATGGAATGTATGGAGATCATAAGCTCAAAGTACTCAGTATCACGTGGAAAGAAGATCCTAAGGTCCCAATACTACCTGTTGATCCTGCTCAGCCTACAGGCTCACAATCACATTGGGGACTATTACCTGGTTGCACTCCCCATCCTGTCTAGGAACATTTTGATCATTATCAATACTTTGAGGAACAAGCTAGAGAGCAACCAAATGATGCTGGCCCCTCACAACCAGCAGTCAAAGGAAAAGAAAAAGACCATCATGCTCCTAACTATTCACATGACATCAATTATTATTGTGAAGGATGCATGGATTATGCTCCCATGAACTCAAGTGACACCAACACTAGCTAGTGGACCAGGCTTGTTGGCCACTGAAGGAATCTATCCCTTCATGTCAAATGATAGACATGGCCCACACCATGTTAAAATGGGAAAGTACATGGGCCTTAACATGTACACGGGTTATCCTTCCCGTGATCAAAAAGATGGTTTGTACATCTGGCTTGTCTTGTCTGTTATCCTTTATCTTATTCACGGATTATTTGGTCCCACCATGAGGAATCTTATCCTCGCCTGGGTAATCCTTCGGATAAGGGTCCGCGTGTTCATTTGTCCTTGGTGGACTTGAAAATTGGACTTAAATGGAAAGGTAAAAGATCCACTTCTCGCAAGATCTATAAATGCATGAGAGGCCGCCTCATTCCAAACCAAGTCTTGGTTAGAAAGTCATCAAGTCAGTCCGTAAGAAAGAGTACCATTATCTCTGGTTCGCTCTTTCAGTCTAAAGTTAGTCTATGTAAGTTAGTAAAAATGGAGTACCATTATCTCTGGTTCGCTCCTATAATTTAGCAGTAGTGTCAAACGCTCTTACAGCACGCAATGTCTATGAGAATGTACTGAGATCCTAATCAAAATATATGTGGAATTTCCTTTCATACTGTATGTGTTCCATTTCTGTTCTCATTTGCAGCTGTGTCAAAAGTTGGTATCAGAGCATAAAATCCTTAAAAGGGGGTATAGTTCCGAGCACTATGCAAGATCCAGAAGGCGTAGAGATAGCCTTTTCAGTACTATCCTTAATATCTTGTTCCAGGATAACAACAGGTTTACTAGACAGCATATTTACTTTTCTAGAGGGTGGATGGAAAATGAAAGAACATTTTTCACATTGAAAGAATCCATTATCCAGGGTAGAATACTGGTCATGTGGACATGGATTTGACACAGGTGCATTAGAAGAGCTAGCACCAGGGTTTTCTTGTACAGGTTTTTTAACAACAGAAATTTTAAACAGATCTTCAAAACCTTTGGAAGGTTGAAGATGAACACTCTACGATCTAGAATACATAGATGGAGAAGGGTTATTATAGTTAAATGTTTTTTCCTTTCTCATGGATGAAGGATGCCCAGAGGAGAAGCGAATAACTGCTTGGTCATCTATTTCCTCAAGAGTTATGCCTCGTAACTGAGGAGGTTTCTATTCAGGAGGTTTACAGTCCTTATCCCAAAGAGAAATAGCCCATTCTTCTGGTAATTTAATATCTTTATGTTTGAAAATCTTAGGGGCTACTAGTTGGGTGTGCTCTAAGGTAGATTTCCAGATGGTAGAAAATCCTTCTATTCCCTGAGCTCGTCTGGGATTCATCATTAAAGGAAGAACTTTGTTGTACAGACGATAATGAACCAAAAAGACTAGGGAATGATCTACAGACTTTTCCTTCATGAATAGATTCATTGTATTGAATTCATATGTGAGTACTTTATCAAGGTTACCATCTTTAAGACTGACAGGGAAATCTAGGAGGCAATCAAGATAGATAGGGCCTTCAGACATGGAATCACAAGCACATCCTAAAAGAGCATGGGAAGTTTTAAAGAACTGTGAATCTTTTAACATCATCATCATTATTATAGGAAGACCTTTCCTATAATGTCCTGTGACACCTATTCAGATATAGGAAAGATGCATAAACTGTGGGTTCTTTGGACTAGCTTTAGCCTGAGCTTGACATTTTTGAATTTCTTTATCATTGAACAGATTTAGACTTCCTTTGGATCCTCCTGTAATAGTATGTTGTAAAGCAACTATATGGCATTTTTGCCAGGAGGTATAACCAAAGAAATGTTTTAAACCCTTAGACTGATTAATCATGGAGATAAGACTATCAGGAATATCTTTATATATTTCAGAGGGTTTTATCATAGGGACTTTAAATTCCTCATTTACAAACTTATTACTATTAGACAATTCATCTATGACATTACTATTTTCTATAGGTAAAGAAAATGTTTGCTCAGAGTCTGGAAAGAAATTGGTGAAACTAACCTCAGCACTGCGATCTTTAGTATGATCTTCAGGTGCTATCTCAGCTCCAGATGTAGAAGCTTGATCCATAGTGTATGTGCTCCAATTTGCGCTCGAATCTGCACTTGAAATACCAAATAACAGCCTTGACTACCCAAAACGCCTACCACAGCTTCTGACGGGACTTACTATAGGACTTACAACACAAAGTGACGGTATGAGCAATACAGAGAGCAATACAGAGAGCGATACATCAACTAATGGCTTTCCTTGTTAATCTAAAACTAATATAGTCACACAAAGACTGTATTTAGTGATAGCAGGCTAAAAGTTATAACATAATTTTACTGTAATTTGGCTTTGATACCAACTTTTGACACAGCTGCAAATGAGAACTGAAATATAGAAGGTGCAGTTTTAATTCCAAATGGAAGGACCTTCCATTCAAACAGTCCTTGTGGTACAGAAAAGGCTGTTTTATATGGGACACTTATTCTCCACTTACCACCTCACATTTAGCCAACATGAATTGCCTCCCATTGATCCATCTCATAATAAACCCTTTCACATTAAGGTCTTGATTGCTAAACACAAAGTCAAGCATGTCCTTTTGGATAACATTTATGGTTTGAATTTATGTACCTTAAGATTAATAAAACAATTGGGATATTCAGTAGCTAATTTGAAACCTTGTGCTTTTACTATCAAAGGTTATGATGATGTCGAGAGAGAATCCAAAGGAACTATATGTATTCCCATACAAGTAGGACCAATTATATAGCACACCACATGCCAAGTCCTTGATCTTGATCTTCCATATAACATCCTACTTAGCCGCCCATGGATCCATGCTATGCAAGCTATCCCTTCCACCTACCATCAATGTTTAAAGTTCCCTCATAATGGTGAAGAAGTTACTATCTATATGTGGATCCCCAACCCTTTGAATATTGTCAAGCTATGGGAGTTTCTTCTCATAAATATAATCTTTGTCCTATTAATGATATCTCCACTAAAGACACGGTTACCACTTCCACGTCTTATATCGATCCTAATGACCTTGCTTCCACTTCCTCATCTGCCCAAGATCCCAAAGACACAAAGGTCAAGATTATTGATAAAGGTTGTGGTGAATATGAGCTACAGAATGTATTTCATATGGGTCAATTACCTATATCTCTAAAGTCTCATGGTCGTCCTCCACAATGTTCCTCTATACAAAAGCCAAGCACTAAGCATTTCGGGTTGACCACTTTCTCCTCTAAGGGAACCTTGGTTGAAGAACAAATTGAAGACTCCCTAGATCCTTGGCTCTATAAAGATGAATCCAATGATGAAGAATCGTTACTTGTCCATCTCAAGCAAATTTATCATATCCCATCACATATGTGTGAGAATATGAGATATAAAGGTAAAGGCCTTGGGCTTCATGAGCAAGGAATTATTGAGCCAATACTAATAGAGGTACATCATGACCAATTTGGATTAGGGTACATGCCTCCTAGTTTGAAAACTAAATATCCACATGCTACCTCTACAAACCAAGATGAATCTCCTAATGTCATTGAAAGTAACATCGATGGGACCATTAATGACTCCTTTGAAAAATTTGATATTTCATGCCTATTCCATGACAATTCCATCCTTACCATTGGAACCTCATCGCCATATCCTAATTCCATTACTCAGGACCAAAAAAATCCAAAACTCACAAATACAAAATCCCAAAAGTGAAAAATTAGAAAAGTATTGGACTTAAGAGAGAAAAATCATACTATAACTATACTGGGAACATCAAAAGTTAAAGAAACATTGATAGAAGTGGATAAGGAGAAAATTGCAAATTCACCTTGTCCACGGGGAAAAGGTATTTATGCTGAGGTTCCTCCACTATTATCCCTTCAAGGATCGAGAGTGAACCAAGATGAACCAAAGTTACAAATTGAACAACCATGACAAAATATTATAACATAGGAAAAGGTTGCCACGGTGGAAAATCCCCCATTCCGCTTCGAAAAGCTTAACAAGAAATCAAAGGATCAAAAAAGAACAAGGTGGTTATCATTAGTAGGCAATAGTAATGATTCCCCTCCTCACAAGCAACAAAAGATTTCAAACATGCAGGGATTTGAGAAACAAACACCGCTTGATCATCCTGAAAATACAAAACAAACAGATGCGAACTACTCACACTTTTTACAAAACTTGATGGAGCACCTTTTTAAGATGCTCACAAGTTTGAGCCCTTCTTAACAACAAGTATTTCTAACCTTGGTGGCCACCTTTGTCGTAGCATAGTTTGCTCATTTATGTGGCCTTCCCTCTTGTGTTGTGTTTCCCTATGATGTGTTATGTGTTGTTTAGTCCTGCTAGGATGACCCTTGATACTCTTGTAAGGTCAAGGATACTAGAAGACAACCCCTGGTGTGACCATTCTTCTATTTGTTTCATCATTCTTCTATCTTGCCTCTCCTCAATTTTATTGTTGTGTGTCGTGCCTTAGGGGCATAGCATTGTAGTTGATGACCTAGGGGCATCCTTCTACGTGGTGTTCCTAAGGCACTTGTTCTCCTTTCTTATTTTATTGTTTACCTTCTTCTAGTGATTCTATCTAGTTGGTGAATGATGAAAAACAAACAACTAATCGATACGGACCATGTGTCGCTTCAGCAAGCAAGAAAAAATGGACCTAGTCCATACATGAAGATAGGGTTGATTTATCTGATGCTTGGCTAGTAGAATCACTCTGTGTGAAATTTTATGTTGTCTTATCTTTTCTAACAAATCATAACAATACATTTGCTCCATGCACTTTGATTGTCTTTTATATCACCTTGTTGTTACACTCAGTTCTGAGATGCCTGTAGTATAAGCCCAATGACTATACTTGGATTCAAAGTAGTATGTGTAGCCTTGGTTTCATTGATGTGTTCTCATACATGATTCATGCAACCGCTCTTGTTATCTTATCTTATCATATCTTATCATTGTGTTTGTGGGAACATTCAGTGATCATGAGCACATGTCACCTTGGGGGCATGGGCTTTGCAAAAGCTCTTGTTTCCTTGCATGTTTTCTCTCTACCTTAACATGCTTGATATCAGTACACGACATCAACCACCTTAAGGTGGGGGTATATGTAATGATATCTGTCTAATGATTTTGGTACTAATGAAGTGTGTTTGTAAGCCCTTTGCGGGAGGCGAGATGTTGTATCTCTATTGTGAGTGCACATCTTTATTTATATTGCAATCAAGAAGCCCTCTGTGGAGGTGGGAAACATATCTCTTGAGCTAGTGCATATCCTTTTATTCAAAAGCCCTTATGTGGAAGGCCGGATAGTGTATCTCTTGAGCTAGTGCACATCCTTTTATTTCAAAAGTGCTTTGCGGAGATGGGGTTGGATCTTGAGATTATCCTCCCTTAAGCATGTCTTTGGTAGTTGTTGTGGCATAATCCAAACTGCTAGCTATGTCTAGAGCATGTTTGAGATGGTGGGACTTAGCAATAAGCTCCTTCCATCACATTGTTTGTTGTGTTTAAGACGTATAGTATGTCTATGGCATGCCATATGGCACTCATGTTTTCCGTGTGTCTTTCGTGTGTTTTCCCCCTCGTGTAGTGTAAAGGGTGTGGTGATGAGTCCCCCCTACACTTGGGTTTTGTATGGTGTGTTTTCGCCCTCGTGTCATGTAAAGGGTATGGTGATGAGTCCCCCCTATGCTTGGGTTTTATATGGTGTTTTTCCCCCTCGTGTAGTGTAAAGGGTGTGGCGATGAGTCCCCCATACACTTGGGTTTTGTATGGTGTGTTTTCTCCCCTTGGTGTAGTGTAAAGGGTGTGGCGATGAGTCCCCATACATCCTTGGTGTTTTGTGTTGCAATCTTTATTTCCATGCATCTATATATATGAAAATGAAAATGCTATATCACTGAATTCATCGTGTTTTGTGTGACTACTCTCATGTCGTCATCATGTTTTGTGTGTCTTCAATACTATCTTCTCCATGTCTTGCATGCCTGTTACTGTCTTCATTGTGTATTGTGTGTTTGCAATGTGTTTTCTAATGCTTACCTGAGATTGGGGGCTAGAAATAGTTCCTCAATCTTGGTGTATACCTTAGCTTCAAGTGCTTGGTGTGTTTGATGTGTTTTTTACTATACTTTAATGCATGTATGGGTTGTAAGATCATACATACATTAAAGTGGGGGCTAAATGTTATGTCGTAAAATATCCCCTAGGACTATTACCTCCTAAGTTTAGCTCCCGTGTCCCTTAATTTTAATCATACATATTAGAAATGAATCTCGGAGCCCCCAAAATCCATGACAAATGTGACTTAGGGGATATTTGTGTGCTTAATATATCCCTAAAATAGGTTCCTAGACAAGGGCGCCCACACCTTTGTTCTGCCCTATTTGTTGCGACCCCAAATTTGAATGTCGATTGGTGATTGCTAAAAGGTTTCTGTTGTCGGCATCTTAAGTTTGAATTATGAAAGTTTAGCAGGAATGCATATATAATCATGTTTAGGACTTCATTTGTAAACTAGAAGATGATTTTGAGATTAAGGCAAATTTACAATCATAGAGCATTCAATGCATTCATTATGTTGCAGATCAGAATTTTGTTGTTGTTTTGTTTGTTATTGCAGATTTGGCTTGATCTTCTCATGGCATGAAAGATCTTCATCTCCTTCAGAGCTACACATCTGAGGTGATATCTTTTTGTGATTCAATCTATCTATTTTATCATTGTTTTTGCCTCTATCCACCAAGGACACGCACTCACTATCTAACAACGATGTTGGAAGGATTGAATGCCATTCCAAGGCTTGACCATGGCAAGCTCCTAAACACCACAACCCCCAACCCCTCTCTTGTGATTACAGGTGACAAGTATCAGATCTTGTGTAGAGGAGTTGTAAAGGACCATTGTAGAGCAGAGGGAATATAGATCTAAAGAAAAAGGTAGAAAATAGCCCTAAAAGGTCAAGGGTGCCCGCTCTTTTTAGCTCTAGTTTTGCAGTGTTAGAAATCTCTGAAGTCGTTGCAATCTGTAGCAGTTTTTATCCCAAAGCCCTAAGAAAAAATAGTACTTTGGGCTTGGGCACCCGTTCTTTTGACCCTGAAGTTTTCGTATTCTAAAATCCAAAATCTAGTATGTATCTAATCTGTATTTAGTGTCTTGCTATGGAAACTTTTGTCATGTTTCATCTGTTTGCTTAGGATTTTACATAATTAGGGTTTTAGGCTTAATCAAGCTAGGGTTTAACAAAATAATCAATAAATTCTAAATTTCCTTATCATTCTAAGTGACAACAAACCTGATAGTTGAGTTCTCTTGCAAAAGTTGTGATTCAACTTGGTTAAATGTCCTTGAATGTATTGAGTGAAAGGAGGACCTAACCAAACTACCAATCAATCCCCTCAACCCCTTCAACCCTCTTTTCAAGCATAGTTTTGCATCTACTTCTTTGCATATCTATCAAATCTTTTAAATTAGACCTTACATTCATTTGGAAACATAAATACATTGCTCATTTAAAAATTTGGCATCATTTCACACTCTTGCTTGAAAATTTGCATGTTTTTAATTACACATTGTGTATTTAAATGCTAAGGGTTGTATACACTTTCTTTAAACAAACTTACAAATCACTCATATTGTCTTGTTGTGTTGCATTATTTCATTCTACCCACTTTGTTTGTTGTGGACCATGTGTGTCTTTTAGTACCCATTTCCCTCAAACAAGTTGTATAATCCGCTGCCCTAATAGAAATATCCTAATTCTCGTTTCTCTATCAATTAAATAAATATCCTAGTTTATTTAAATAATTCACATTCCTCCAGTAATTAAATAATCTTAAATTATTTAATTAATCCCGAATTCCTTAATTCCAAAGTCCTAAATTTCATGAATCCACATCACCTTTCCACCTCACCATGTTGCACACATAATTAAATATTTTAATATTTAATTAGCTAATATCCCCTCACCCACATGTCCTATTTATCCTCCAATCAAGATTAGTTAACTCATCAATCAAATTAGTTAACTAATTAATCAATTGAGTTCACTGTTCAATCAATTCAGTCAATTCTCCAATTAATTCACTTAACTGGTAAGTCTATTCAGTTAACTCCTCAATCTATTCTGTTAACTCCCATAACACATGAAAGGAACTTGGACACTTGTCCTCTTTTAATTCATGTGCATTCTCTCAAGCTCTCTCAACCATACACCTCACAGGTAATTCCTCCAGTCATGGATCTATTGACACTTGGCTTTGGCCTCTCTTGAGCCTATAAAAGGAACCCTCGTTCCCTCATTTTGCATATCACTCAAGTTTTTGCAATCTTACTCTAAAGAAATCCTACCAGCGTGGCTTTGGCAAAGTATCCTCATTGCATTTGCATAATCCCATTATCATCACAATCATCCAACCATGTCTCCATTATCCATCATCCATCTTCATTTAGAATTGCATTGTTAGTGTAGTCTTCATTGCATTATCCATCTACAACCATTCTCCTATTGTCATCTTCAATAGCAAGGAAGTACAACTTCTGAGAGCTAAAATCATACACAAGATCAATATGAGATAGGCAACAATGGAAGCTACGAGGTAAATTAGTCTATGAAGGTAATATCTTTGTTTACTGTATTTGCATCAATTTCATTGAGTTATTGGATATCTAGTTGTTTAATACTATTGCTCACATTTTCTTCTAACATTTCTAGTGCCCACTATGGGGCCTTGCCCCATTTTTAACCTCCATTTGAGTTTTTTTGTGAAGCTGTTGTCATAACAGGTCAATTCGGCGCATTCATGTTCCAGTTCTATGCATTTATGACTTCCTGCTGCGCATTCATCTTTCCGCGCATTCACATCATTTTTCTGCACATTCACCCCATTTCCCTGCACATATAACATTTCTGCGCATTTGTTGAGTAGTCATGCACATCAGTTACTTCTTTCTACGCATTCACTTTTCTACGCATGTATTAAATAGTCATGCGCATTCACAGTCTGTTTCTGCGCATATGTTTTTGATAGAAAATTTGTACTAATTTTTGCAAAGATTTCCGTACTAACTCTTCTTGCAGGTGTAGGAGCTTTTTTTAGTCATTTAGCTGCATCATAAGTTCATCTAGATTTAATTAGGGAGGAGTAATTTGAAATCTTCATGCAAATTTTCACTTAGATCTAAATTAGGAGGAAGTAAGTTGTATTGTTGCATTACAACCTACACATAGTCCCAACCTAGGTGGATAAAAATTGAACAAATCTTTCAAGTCAATCTTGCAATTACAAATCTCTCATCTAGCTTAAATTAAAGGAAAGTAATTTGTTTCATCCTTCAACAACAATCTTCACATAGATTTGTTTAGCGGGGATAAAAATGAACCATATTTTCAAAGTTTTTGCTATCTTGTCAAATGGATTGTGCTTGGTAGATTAAACACACTTAGTTTTTTGGTATTTTTAACTAGGAGGATAAAGAACTAGTGTACTCTGTGCTTGAAAATGATGATAGAACTATGCTCTCCTCTCTCTTGGGTGACCAAAATGCCAAACTCGTCATTTTATTTGTATAACCTTTAGAAGAGGCTGCCTGCCCTTGGAATTTCATCCTTCCAAGCGGGACGACCTCGAGCGATAACGGGATAAAGCCAAGCCACTTCCAAGTTGCTATAAATAAATTGTGTTTGTGATGAAAATTGCAAACAACAGGGGATGTTGTGTTACACTGACAAATGTTTCCCCCAAAACCCTGTAGAGCGTAACCTCTGCAGGCTGGGAAGCCTCCTTATCAGAGTGTATTGCCTCACGTGTAACCACCCGAACAGATGTCCATACTAAAAAGTCATTTGTTTTAGAAAATCCAAAAACCCCTATTTGTTGACATAGGAGGTCAGACCTCTGAAACCGTCCAACGTCATACACTCATCTAGTGTGGAGATGGAAAGTTCAACTCTTCGGAGGAACTGTAACTTGGTATGTGTGAGAAGTGAGTGTTGTGGAGGGGAGCTGATGCTACCAAGTTACTAATTGTCTGCCTTTATGTAAGTGGTTGGAGTAAAATCTAATTTGGAATTCGACGAATATTGTCCTTGCCATCCTTAGGATTGTACTTGCTTGTTTTTCATTTATCAAAACTTGTTTCAAATAATCATGACAACATCTTGCTTGCTATGTTTTCTGGCAATAACTTGAGTCAAAAATAGTACATCAAACTTTTGAACATTCTAGGAAAATGTGCAAACAAGCCAAGATTGACAAACTACAACAAAAATCAAAACTTTTGCAGACCTGTGCATTTACACCGTATTTCTGTGCATCTACCAAATCTTGTTGCGCATTCACATAGTATTGCTACGCATATGCATCATCTTGTTGCGCATATACACTTTATGCCCATTTACAATGCAGTCCTATGCATATAAAATGCAGTCCTACATATACAAAGCTGCGCATACACAGTGCAAAGCTGTGTATTTGTGGAATATTCCTACACATCAAACATTGCACATTCACAACAGAGAGTTGTTCCGTACAATTTGAGATAAATCTAAAACCATTTCTGGATACCCTTTTTGGTCTAGTTTATACTTGGAAAATAAGTTCAACCTTGCAGTCTCACCTTCATACCATTTTCACAACTTCACCTTGGCATACCACTATCTTACTATCCAAAAACATCCAAACCAAGATTTTCATCTAGGCATTTTTGAGACTACCAAATTCAAACAAAATCTAGTTAGTTTTATAATAGGATCAATCATCCTTCACCTCGAAACTGTGCTAGTGTAATCTTGATAAAAGGATAGTCTATATCAATAGTGGTGATCAACTATCCCTATGCTGACTACCTTTTAGCTCAAGAGAACATTGTTTGAACAACATAGATCAATATAAAACCTTAGCAAAATCTTACCAAAACCATATCCAACCAAATTCACCCTCACATCATTTTCATACCAAAACATCAAACCAATTCCCCCAAGTATCACAATCTAACTTCTCTCACATCCAAAAATTGCATGGTTCAAACTAGATCCAAATCTAAGCAAAAACAAAAAAATGGGCTCCCTTCACAATAGTGGGCATAATTCTGATGATGAAGAGATTAGTCAAGAGAATATCCTTAAACAACTTCAAGATCCAAAATTCCTAAAGATGATGGATGAGGTCGTTGCTACAGATCCTCATAAATATTTTTTCATGCTAGCTCAACAAGGAGCTAAGTGAAGGAAACCTTTTGCTCTACAACCTCCTGCCTGCCATGTTTTCCCGCTTGCTTTTGAATTTGAATTTGATGGCATATGATAACCCAAGCGAGCCTCTAGACCAGCTGGTGCAAGCTCCCTCAGGGAGTGCTTCGGGGAGTGGGTCTGTCCCCTACGATTCAGATGGATCTGAGGACCATGCGGGTCATGTGTTTTGTGAGGGGGATGAAGATTCCTCTATTCACATGTTTCGTAATGGGGTGTTGGACCCCAACACCTAGAAAAAGGCCTTGGCCAGGGAGAAAGCGATGTCTTGTCATGTTTCCCCAACCTTGTGTGAGGTGGACGACAGTCCTGAGCTTGAGCTTCTAGGTGTTGTGATGGATAGGAAAGTCTCCTCGTTGGAAAATGCTCTGGTTCAAAAAAAAATTTCCTTTAGACCTAACATTGACGTAGTCAGAAAATGGGTGAACACTAAGTGGAGGGTTAAAGAATGTGTGATTGTTTATGCTATGAACAGTGAGATGTTTCTATTTAAATTCACGGCTAGAGAAGATCTTACAACTGTTCTAGCAGGAGGACCTTGGATGCTTGGAAAACATAGCCTGTCCCTATGTAAGTGGAAACCTAGATTTGATAGTGCTGCTAATCTGAATAAAGCTACTCCAGTTTGGATTAGACTCCTAGACCTTCCTTTAGAGTTCTATGATGATGAAAACTTCATGTGGATTGTTAACTCGCCCAATCACTTCATCCCCATGGATAGTACAACTAGAAACAAATCGAGGTTAGTATTTGTCAGAATTTGTGTAAGCATTGATGTAAACAAAATTCTCCCTAATAACATTACTCTTAAGTCTAAGTATGGTAAATGGATCCAACCTATCTTATATGAAAATTCCACGATCTATTGTCAAAACTGCAACAAAAAAGGTCACTTAGCTCCACAATGTAAAGTTAAACCCTCCCACTTGAAGGAAGCGCAGTCTGCGGAGGATGTGGAGGACTATCCTTTCAAGGAAGACCTACTGAATATGATCAAATCTCCTGCCAAAGATAAATCTACTATTGTTAATGAAGATAATACTCAGTCTCTCAATGTGGAGCCTAATGGGCCATCCCCTGATGATACCCTAGGATCCTCCCCTATTTCGAGTATCATTAGTGAATTGGCCTCCTTACCTTCAAGTCTTGAAGATGGGAAAATCCCTATGGATGATCCCCCAGAAAAACAAGCTACTTCTAAGGTCATGCTTCCCTCAGAGGCCCCTCCCCCTGAGCCAACTAGTTCAGACACTCATACGGTAGCAGAGATTGGAAAGGGTTCCCCCTCCAATAAAATTGTGACACTTACTCCTAGTGCTGAGTCTAGCATTGCTGGCTCAAAGGGGTGGAGCATGATCAAAAAGAAGGGTAGAGGCCTAGGAAAGAAAGTGATGGATGTGGGTACTGACACTAAATAATGTCTCCTATCTTTTAGAGAAACAAGACAAAAGGCGATTAATAAGGACATTGCTATGGGCAGATAGAAGACATTGAAGTTAGGCTCCAAGAAAAGCCTGATTAAATGAAAATCTTGTCATGGAACATTAGGGGGCTTAATAACCCTCATAAGCAGTTTTTGGTTAAGAACTATATTTTTAAAAATAGAACCGACATTTTGCTGCTCCAAGAAGTTAAAATGAAAAAAGAAGGTTTCTAGTCGATTGCCAGAAGCCTTTGGATGAATGCTGAACATTTAGGTAGTAATGCTTGTGGGGCATCGGGAGGTATTATCACCATGTGGAACAATAGTACTGTCAAAGGAAGGATGATCGAGAAAAACAAAAACTTTTTGGCTACCAGAATGGAGACTGACAACTTTTCTTGGAACCTAATTAACATCTATGCTCTGAATCAGAGAAGCCAGAGAAGGGAGCTATGGGATACCCTGTCTACACTCATATCTAGAGAGCCAAATAGTTGCAGGATGCTAATGGGAGATTTTAATACCCCTCTCTTCCCTTCAGAAAAGAGGGGAGGGACTATGGACTTTACTAATAGTATGCTGGACTTGAATGATTTCTTAAACAAAGAAGGTCTAATGGATTTGGAACCACAAGGCAACAGGTTTACATGATCAAATCAAAGAAAAGGCAAGAACCTGATTCAAGTCATATTGGATAGGGTTGGGATTTCAACTAGATGGAAATTTTTAAGCTCATATACCCTTAATGTTCTTCCTTGAACTACTTCTGATCATAATCTGCTACTCTTATCCTAGAATGATGGAAATAATAAGGGCCCCTTCCCTTTTAGGGTTTAATTAATGTGGACAAAACATCTGGAATTCAAAGATTTGCTAACAAAATGGTGGAATATTGACATTCAAGGCAAGCCTATGTTCCACCTGACTCAGAAGCTAATCATGGTTAAGAAGAAGGTCAAAGACTATAATAAATTCAAATTTAGAAACATATTTGAGGAAAAGAGAAGGATCAATCTAAGGCTAAAAGAGCTACAAAATAGTTTAGAAGAGGGAGATATTACTAAAGCCATAGCCAAGGAAGAAGAGATGGCAAGAAAGGAATGGAAAGATCTGCTAGGAAAAGAGGAAATATTTTGGAAGCGAAAGTCGAGGATACAATGGCTGAAAGAGGGAGACAAGAATACTTCATTTTTCCATCAATCCACAATGAGGCACAGGAAAAGGAACAATATTACTAAGCTGCTAGATGGTAGAGGAGTGTTGGTTGAAAATGATCCACGGATTGGGGAAGTGGCAATGGCCTATTTCCAAAATTTCCTTGAAGCACCAAATAGTAGCATTAATTAGAAACTTGTTGATATCATTCCTACCCTCATGAATGAGGAGGACAATGCTTAGCTAGGAAAAGGTATAACTATGGAAGAGGTCTGGGCCAGCCTCTTTTCTATGGGTGCTTTCAAAGCCCCAGGACTTGATGGTTTCCCTCCTGCTTTCTTTCAGGAATTCTAGAAAATTGTTGGGAAAGATGTTACCGAAGCTACTAGAGATTTCTTTAAATCAGGTAAGCTGCTAAAACAACTAAACCACACCTTCATTGCTCTTATCCCCAAAATGCAAGAGGTTATGTGTATGGAAGATTTTAGACCCATAAGTCTCTGTAATACGGTGTAAGAGATCTTCTCCAAAATCATGGTCTTGATACTCCAACCTATTCTTGAGAAGCTGATCAATAGCTGTCAAAAAGTCTTTGTTCTAGGCAGACAGATTACTGATGTGGCTATCACTAATCATGAAATCATACATTCCATGGAAAAATGCAAAGGCGTGGGCATGGATTTCAAACTTGATATATCTAAATCCTACAACAGAGTGAGCTAGGAGTTCCTCTTCACAATTTTGAGGAAAATGGGATTCCAAGACAAAGTTCTACAACTGATCAGAACTTGTGTTACTTGTGTTACTTATGTTAGTTACTCTATTCTAGTTAATGGCATACCGAGAGGTTTCTTCAATGCTGGTAGAGATCTAAGGCAGGGTGACCTCTTATTCCCATACCTCTTCATTCTTGTGGCTGAGTCTTTATGTAGAGGATTTACTTGTTTGCTTCATTCCAAAATCATCAAAGGGGTTAAACCTGCTTCAATAGTTGATCTGGAGGTCATCCAACAATTTGTTGATGACACTATCCTCTTCAGTGTGGCTTCGGTGGTGGAAGCCAGGAATTGGAAGAAAGTTCTGCAAGAGTATGCCATTTCAGCTGGCCAATGCATCAACTTCAACAAGAGCCATATCTACTTCTTCAACAACCCGATGGATTTACAGCGAAAAATCATGAGTATCCTGGGTTGTACGGCGGGTTCTTTCCCTGGAATTTATCTTGGTTTACCTTTCACTATTAGAGATGCCTCCTCAGATTACTGGAACTCCATTATGGAAAGGACATAGAGAAAACTCGTAGGATGGAAAGGCAAACTGTTGAGTCAAGCTGGTAAGTATCAACTTCTCAAAGCCTCTTTACAAGGAATTCCTGTGTACTTTCTCACTCTATTCAGAATGCCTAAATACCTAACTGAGAGACTCGAAAAGATACAAAGAAATTTTCTTTGGACTAGAATGGAAGACAAAAAGAGACTTGCCTTGGTTGCTTGGGATAAATTTTGTAAACCTAAAGTGCGGGGAGGTTTAGGCCTAAGAAAGTTGAATCTTCTCAATAAAGCGCTCATAACTAAAGTTGGCTGGAATATTTTTGCCGAGGGAAAGGACTGGGGCAGAATAATGAAAGCTAAGTATATGGGGAATTCAACCCCGGAAGACTTCCTCCTTTCCCCTGATTTCCCAAGAGGCTTAGTCATCTGGAATAATATTATGAAATGCAAGAACTTGCTCCTGAAAGGTAACAGATGGAAATTGGGAGATGGGGAAACTATAAGATTTTGGGAGGATAGTTGGATTGAGGGTGGACCCCTAAAAAATGTCAAAACATTCAGGAATTGATGAATTTGGCTATTAACCACTTTGGTTCCAAAGTGAAGGATTACTTCTAGCTGGGCTATGCATGGGGTAGGTTGTCTAAGTGTTGTCAAAGTAAAGCTGAACTATGTAATGTTGCCAAAGAGATTCAACTGCTCCTAAAAAGTTGCAGAATCCCCCTCTTTCTGCAAAATGATAGACTGGTTTGGCAAGAAGACAAGACAGGAAGGTTCACGGTGAAATCTACTTGTAATTTGACTATCCCTCAAGATAATGACAACCTATAGAAGAATATCTGGAACCATAACCTTGTGCCAAAAATGAATCACTTTTGGTGGGTGGCTGTCCAAAATAGAACCCTTACCATTGATAACCTCCAAGTAAGGGGATTCCAAATCCCAAATAGATGTATTCTCTACATGAAAGAGGAGGAGTCTGCTTCTCATCTCTTCTTATAGTGTGAGATTTCTTAGGAGGTCTGGAGTATGGCTTTGAATCTCCTTGGCATCCCTTGGTGCAGTAATGGTAACCTTGAAGACCTGGTTAGAGGATGGATCCCCCCCTTTGCTAATCTGGTGTGCCGTGGAGTGTGGAAGTAGACCCCCCCAATTTTATCTTGGTGCATATGGAAGGAAAGAAATAATAGACTTTTCAGAGGAAAATTCAGAAGTCCTAAAGATGTGTTTGAATCGGCTATTAGACTGCTGCAAGATAATGTTAGTAACATCTCTATAAAAGCTGTTGAAAACCCCCCAATGCTAGAGAAATCAACATTATCAAATGATGGAATATACCCGCAATAATTTTCAGAGTGGATGACAAAAAGAGAGAGGCCAAAGCCAACACCTCTTGGAATCCTCCTCCTAGTGACTGGTCAAAATGGTGCTGCCAAAGGCAACCCAGGGTTGGCTAGTAGTGGTGGGGTTATAAGATCAGAGAAAGGCTCTCTGATTGCTACTTTCACTGGGAGCATTGGAGAAAACACTAATAATACTGCTAAAGCTATGGCCCTCCTCTGGGGGCTAAAGATTGCCTTGGCTATAGGTATTAAAAATTTAATTGTGGAGGGTGACTCAATGATGATTTTGGAAGCTGTCAAAGGGAAAGGAAGTGATGGATGGCAGTTAGAGGATGTCATTAAGGACATAAAGAGCCTTCTAAAGTTTGAAAATAAAGTCCTAAGGCACACCTACAGGGAAGGAAATAAAGTTTTGGATCTTATGGCTAACTTAGAGATCAATATTCATCCCCTAACATGCTGGAGGAGATTAAGTAATCTGTCGAATAACATTATTGACAAAGAGAGACCCCCATTTCTCATGATAGACAAAATGATGATTCTAGGTGATGGAGGCAGTGTTGTGGCGGGCTTCCCCATCATTTTGGAGAGACGTGGCATGAAGGTTAGAGGTGGAGAGCCAAAACACTCTTCAAATATGATGTGGCATAATGATTTTTTTGTGTTCATTGAAACAATCAATGCGAATTGGGGGTGGCGGACGAATATGTCTTGTCATCCTGCCTGTAAGGGACAGAAGGGGAGTGGCTTGCACAAACAAAGGTTTGGCTGCATTTATGATTCAAATGCCATTGAAATTTGGAAAGATGTGCTATTGTGGTTAAATAAACTTAAGTTTCTTTTTTTCAACACTTCTGGGTTTTTCTTGAGCTTCTGCCATATCTTCTGCAACTCTTTGCATAGAACGTGTATTGTGTTTGTCGGTGGTGATCTTCTTTGCTTGGTGACCATGAGAGTGAAAATTATGGGGGGTGATAAGGTGAGGACGGAACCCATGAACTGCAACGAGTTCATGGAAGATCAGCAAGTGTGGAGTATTACCTATGAAGGAGGTATCAAACCGTTCATGTAGTCGCTAAATGGTTACGATGAGAATTTGTTGACCCAGTTTGACAAAAAGTGCAAGGTAGAAATTGGTGGTATTAGTTTTGTTGTGTCAGAGTCCTTAATTGTGGCTACTACTGGATTGCTATGTACAGGTAATAGGCTCAAAAAGAAAACCCATGTCCTGGACATGGAAGGCCTGAAGTTGTTCTATAAGGAGGGGGAGAAACAAGTCAAGCTACAAGGCAATTTTGAGAGAGAGAGCTTGGTTGCACCCTGGAACTAGGTATGTTTCCTTATCATGAAGTATTTCACCCTTGAAGGGAGGTATAGGGTGTTTTATCATTACCACTTTGCTTTTTTAAACCACTTTCGACACAAAACCCTAGTGAATTTCCCTTCTTTTCTGTTGTCAAGCCTTGAAAACTCTGTCCTGCATTTCATGAAAGTCTAGGTGGATGACCCTATAGCCATTCCCCTTCATCAAGGTATTATCTTTCACCTATACCATTATCACCTTTCTCTGAATCTGCCTAAAACCCCTGCTTCCAAACCTGTGGAGGAAAGTTTGAATGATGATTTTGTGGACAAAGTTCCCTTGAGCACTAGACTGGCTAAAAAGGCATCCCCGAAGGTTTCCCAGCCTGCTTCACTGTCCAACCAACCCCTATGTGGACCCTTGGGACCTCTGTCTAGCCCACCTATTTCTAAAACCACTTCCTTAGTCATGTCGGGGAGTCACAGTCGAACCCAACCCCTTGAAACCCCCCATGATAAGTCTCAAGATGGTGCTATTGAAGGCCTTTGTAATCTGAAAGGCAAGTTCCTAGTGCAAGAAAGTAAAAAGTGCAAAGGTGGTAACCCTGCTAAAACCTCTACTGTTAACAAGAGACACGGTGTAGAAATTGGGAAGAAAGATGTTGAAGAGTTGGGTAAAAATTAGGAGACCTTGGGGATTGATGATGATGTTATTATCAAATGGGTGGTTTTGGGCAAGAATGGTAGGCCCAGAAGGCCTTCACTGCGGAGGTCATCACAGTTGGCTACCGGTTCTCATCAGGGAATTAAGTTAGTGGAGTACTCTACAACATTTGAAGGGGAAGAAACTGGGCAGGAGGGGGAAATGAAAGAGAATAAGGCCACTCCTAAGAAAGAGCAGGAGGGTGCGAGTCATTTCACATCTATGAATAATTCCTTCTATGACACTAACGAAGAAGACACTGAAGTGTAGGAGACTCTGGCCAAAGAAGTCATGAGTGCCAGGAGGGACATGAATTGCAGGAAGCTAGAAGCAGAACTAGCGAATGTTAAGTCTAGATTGACTGTCATGGAAGACAGGGTGAAGAAGATGACCCAGTTGATGCTGAAAACCTCTCTAAATGCTACTGATGCCTTCAATGCTCTGCAGGTGGACAAGACTAGTAACATGGATGTGCTAAAGAAGGACTAGAAAAATCTCTTTAGTTTGTTAACTGATGACTGGAAGGCCTTGTTTAGTTAGTTGGTTTCTTGTTTATGCTTTATGCTCTTTTTAGACTTGTTTAAAAAGACTCGATATATGTTTTGTTAATAGTTTTTGGTTGAACTATTAGTCGGTTGTTGCTGGCCCTATGCCTTTATTGCTGCCTCTTGGCTCTATTATCGGGTTCTACTCCTGGGTTAGCAGCTTATCTTAATCAAAAATAAGGAGCTAAGTTGCCCTCAGATTTTGATGCCTCAAATCTAAGAGAGAACAATTCCTCAAATGAAGCTGAGTCTTCAAAAGATGGCTCCAAAAATGACAAAGATGCCTCCAAAATTGACAAAGATGCTTCTAAATCAAAAAAGGCTAAGGATACACTCAATCCCTTGGACACATTAACAACACAAATCTGAGCCTTGAAAAAATAGTTGATGGACATCCAAAGTGGGACAACAACAAAACATTACTCTCTTGAGGATATTTCACCATATCCCTTTGATAAATCTTTTCTCATGATACCTTTTCCCTCAAGGTTTGAGGTTCCAAAATTTGAAAAGTATCAAGGAAAAGGTGATCTAAGAGATCATATAAGGGAATTTAGCACAACATGCCTAGAAGTTGTACACAACGAAACATATCCTATGTGACTATTCCCGCGAAGCTTAGGAGGCCAAGCAATGGAATGGCTCTCCCGCCTACCTCCCGGTATCCACACTTTCAATGAGCTAGTGGATAAATTTGTAACACATTTCTCATACAATATCAAACACGAAATCTCCATGTTGAACCTTTGTAATAACAAGCAAAAGGGGGAAGAATCCTTTGCCTCTTTCCTACAAAGATGGAGAAAACTTGCAAGCAAGTGTCCCTACCACATACTGGAGAAATAGATGATAGAAATGTTTGATCACAACCTAACCATAGAACTGAGTTATCAAATCCAAATACAATGCCTGACTGCTTTTAGTAATGTCATTGAAATGGGGCTACTCATTGATAAAGCCTTGATAACAAAGGGGCAAATTAAGCTATACAAAGACACCCCTAGCTCTAACAACAACGCAGACAAGTCACGATTTTAGACAAAGAACAAACCCATTGTAAATGATGGTGTGGTGGATGCTAAAAATGTGGTGTAAAAGCATCCAATCTTCAATCTATCAAAACCACAAAACAATACACCATCCAACAAGCCTCAAAGCAATGAGCAAAGACCTACCAACTTCCCTCCTAGGAGAAAATTCACGCCACTAGGAGAGTCTCTCAAATTTGCCCTTAGGAAGTTAATATGGGGCAACCTCATAACACTTTCGTCAGTGTGTGATTATGAACCAAAATTTAAACCCTCTTGGTGGAGTGATTCCAACTTTTGTGAGTATCACAAAAACAAAGGACATAAAACAAATGATTGTCAAGTGCTAAAACATGTCATTCAAGACTTGCTAGATCAAAAATAGATATCAATTGAAGGGCATACCTTTAATGATGAGCACATAGCATTCAAAAATCCTCTTCCTCACTATGAGAAAGGAGGATTATCCAATCAAAGCAACAACGATGTTGACAAAGCAAGCTATAATAACATTTCTTATGAGTACACCGTTAATTATATCTCACAAAGTGATTCATACATCAATGTAATCACTATCAATAATAATCTCGACTGTAATGTGACCACTCGTCATGGAAACATTACAAGGAGCTCCACCCAAGTCATCATCCACATTGAACCAATACAGCATCCTTGACTAACTCCATAAAACACCTACACACATATCCATTTTGGAGTTATTGTGTCTATCCCCATCTCATAAAGCCATCTTAGAGAAAGCCCTCTTAGAAATGATTCTTCCTACAAACCTTGCTCAAGACCAATTCCAAGATATGGTAGGTCATCTAACCACACCAGATTTTCTATATTTCACAGAGAAAGATGACATGTCCATCAACCAACCACACAATGCATCCCTCCACATTGAGGCCCAAATCCACAAACACCAAATAAAAAGAGTCCTAATAGATGGAGGTGCTGGTTTAAACATATGCACGTTAAAGTTAATCCTTGCATTGGGGTTTTTGTAAAATGTCGTTGATCCTAAAAAGAAAATAACTATCAAGGCATATGACGAAGAAGAGATAACTTCCAAATGAAATGTAGTCTTGCCAATACGGGTTAGGCCAATAGAGAGAGATGTTGTGTGCCAATTTCTAGACATGGAGCTAGCATATAACATTCTTCTAGGTAGACCTTGGATCCATGCAATGAAGGTTGTTCCATCAACATACCATCAATGTATCAAGTTCCCACACAATGGCCAAGAAATTATCATACAAGGTGACCCTGACCCATTTCAATATTTCAACAACATCCAATCAAAACCAGACTTGGTAATCCACACCAATCGACCAACTTCCTCTTCTTCAAACCATGTGGATCCAAGTTCTCTAGCTTCTACCTCCAAAACATCAGAGCTTAAATTCAAAGTCAAGGAGAAAGGTGTTGGATAATATGTCATTGAACAAACGTTATGTCTAGCACAACTGCCTCTATCACCAAGATCATATGGAAAGCCATTATCAAACAAAGCCAAATCATTGGAGACTTCTAAAGGTCCTTTCATTAGATGGGGAAACCTATCAGATGAGAGTGATGAAAAAGATGTCTTAAAGTGGCTTTACAAAGATGAAGATGGTGAAACCACACCAAATGATCATCAACCAAAGCTACCCACTGCATAGTATGGTCAAGGGTTTTCTATTTTACAAAGGGTGGGATATGAAGGAAATGGTCCCATAGGATTAAGGAAAGACAGTCTCATAGAACCAATTCAACCCTCTACTTCCACAGCCTGAGACACTATTGGATTGGGATACAAGGGTAAGGAGAAGATTAAAGGTAAGGAGAAACTCCAAGCAAAAGACAAACAAGCAGTTACCACTAACTTCATAGAACAACTTCACCGACTACAGGAATGGAGTGAAACAAATTCCAATGAGTATGAATGGGACATCCTCTCAGAAATGTCTTTTGAAGATAAAGAGGTTGACGTGGTTCAATAGTATAGCTCTACTTATACGATGCATGAGGGACAAAACCCTAGGGCTAGATCATTAGAGTTTGATCCGCAATATGACAAACGTGAACTTCATGAGGAGAGTATGATGTCACACTTGACAAACCAACTTGAGGAGAGTACCATAATAGACCTTGTCAATACCTCTACCTATTCAAACAACTCCTCCATTCTAACCATCACCACCCTTGAATCGGACCAACCAAATGATCCATTACCCCTAGTGCATCCTGAATTGATAGATTGGGATTTGTAGGACACCACCCCTGAACTAGATACATTCCAAAATGATGATGCTATCATCGATTATCTAGAGATTAGGGACCATTTACCCGCAGGGGACCACAAGGCTAGCTTCACCATCAAACTTAATGGCATGGCATACTTTGGAGAGAGTGCCAATCCTTTCAGTCAAAAAAATATAAAAGTAAAAAATAGATCTAACGGTGAAAACCACTCCACGGTAGTGTTAGATCAAGAAAAAGTAAAAAGAAAAGATGTATCTGACAATGAAAACCTCTTTGACATTCCCCCAGATGAAGGGATTGACACTCTCCCCTACCATGCACATCAGGAGAGATCTTCAATATTGATTGAGCTAGTTTAACCAATAAACATTGGCACAAAAGAGAACCCAAGGACAATTCATATGGCACAATCATTATCTGCACAAGAAAATCTAGAATTCACCAAATTCTTCAAGCAGAAATAGATTAACTTTGCTTGGTCATATGCAAATATGCTAGAACTAGATCCAAACCTTATCATGCATCGTTTGTCACTAGCTCCAGGAGCTAAGCTAGTTAAATAGAAACTGAGAAAAATGCATCCACATATAGCATTAATGGTCAAAGAGGAACTAAAAAAACTACTTGATTATCTGGAATGGGTTTCTAACATTGTACCTATTTCCAAACCTGATGGAAGGATAAGACTTTGCAATGACTTCAGAGATCTAAACAAGATTTGTCCAAAAGATGACTTTCCTATGCCAAACATAGATATCATTGTCGATCTAACAGTAGGGCACACCATGTTGTCATTGATGGATGGATTCTCTGGCTGTAACCAAATCAAAATAGCACTGGAGGATCAGCACAAAACAACATTCACATGTCCATGGGGTACTTATTGTTGGTGCATCATGCCATTCGGACTAAAGAATGTAGAGGCAACATATCAGCGGGCAATGACCACGATCTTTCATGACATAATGCACACCATCATGGAAGATTATGTCGATGACATCCTAGCCAAGTCACTCACTAGAGAAGGACATCTACAAGTGTTGGACAAGATCTTCACAAGACTAGAACAATTTAATATATGGTTAAATCCAAAAAGTGTGTTTTCGGAGTCACATCCGGTAAAATCCTTGGATATATCATATCAGCTAATGGAATAGATGTGGACCCATCCAAGGTAAAAGCAATCATGGAAATGCTACCACCTAAGAATCTGAGTCAGTTGTGGTCTCTACAAGGAAAGTTGTAGTCCATCAGAAGGTTTATCTCTCAATTGGCAGATAAGTGTCATCCATTCACACATCTCTTACACAAAAATGTTCCATTCAAATGGGATGACATGTGTGAACAAGCATTTTAGCATCTCAAGGAGTATTTAATGAACCCAATAGTCTTGATGCCTCTGATTCAGGGCAAGCCATTTCTACTCTACATCTCAACTACACCCACAGCTCTTGGAGCTCTGCTAGTCCAACAAAACCACGAAGGAAGGGAACAAGCAATCTACTACATCAGTAGGACACTAGTAGGTTACGAACTATAGTATACACCAATTGAAAGAGCATGCCTTGTAGTTGTCTTTACTTCCCAAAAGTGGAGACACTACATGCTCTCACACTCTATCAAGCTAGTGGCAAAGATTGATCCATTAAAATACCTACTTAGCAAAGCTACCCTAACAGGTAGAATATCCAAATGGGTCATCATACTTAGTGAATTTGATATTAAGTATGTAGATAGAAAAGCAATAAAGGGGCAGGTCATTGTAGATCAGCTGGTGGATGCACCTTTGACAGATGACAACCCATTAAGCTTTGAATTTCTAGATGAATCTATCTTCAACATCACTACCACAGACTGGAAGCTTTACTTTGATGGGTCATATACTCAACATGGATTTGGAGCAGGAATCTTACTGGTAACACCACATGGAGATACAATCCCTAAGTCATACAGACTTATGTTTCCATGTACCAACAATGTCACCAAGTATGAAGCATTGGTTATCGGTATAAAGATGGTAGTAGATTGGAAGGTCAAGGAACTTCATGTGTACGGGGACTCACAACTCGTCATTAATCAAGTAAATGATGATTATCAAACTAAGGATGAGAAGCTAATACCATACAAGCATATGGTAGATGATTTCAAAGAGTATTTTGTTGTGATATCCTTCGAGTAGATACCAAGATTGGAAAACAAAGCAACAAATGTAATGGCTACTATTGCCTCCCTCCTTGACATGCCTAAAAATCATTCTTATTATGAGTTCTTGGTGGAGCTAGTTTCCCATCCAAATTATGAAATCCCAGAAACCAGCACCATTTACCACATCATAGGATCCGATTCTCCCTTATATGGCAAAGTTTACACCTATCTAAAAGAGAATATCCTACCACCTGACCTATCAAGAAACCAAAAATGAACACTCATACGCCAAGCATCCCATTATACCATAATCGCAAACACCCTGTATCGACAAGGTTTAGATGGTACTCTCCTTAGGTGTTTGGATAGTGAGGAATATCAGACTACTCTGAGTGAAGTACATGAGAAAATATGCAGGACACACTCTAGTGGTCCTACCTTGGCAAAGAAGCTCATGCATCTCGAATACTATTAGCCAACTATGGAAAAAGACTCCTATCATTTTGTGAAGAGTTGCAAGAAATGCCAAATCCACGGGAACCTAATACATGCGCTAGTACATGAGCTGCAGCCTTTAATGACACCTTGGTCCTTTTGCCAATGGAGACTTGATCTAGTAGGCAAGATTCAACCTTCATCCTCCAACGACCACAAATTCATTATCATCGCCACTGAGTATTTCACAAAGTGGATTGAGGTCATTCCATTAACCAACATCACAGGGAAACAAATCTCTTCTTTCATCCTTAACTACATCATATGCAGATATAGTATTCTATTATCCATTGTCACAGCTAATGGGTGGCCTTTTAAGAATAAGGATGTGAAGGAACTTTGTAATAAAGTCCACATTCAACATCATTTCTCCACTCCATACTACCCACAAGGTAACGGCCAGGCTGAGGCATCAAACAAACTATCCTGAAGATACTCAAAAAGACTATCAATGATGTTGGTCGTGAGTGGCATATGCAATTGAACCTCACTCTGTGGGCCTATAGAACCAGTATACATACTCCCATGGGTGCGACACCATACACCCTCGTCTATGGCTCTGAATCCATCTTACCTATAGAAGTTGAGTTACCTTCCCTTAAGGTGTCATTAAAGGGTCTCATAAATGATGAGGAATATAGAGTATCAAGACTCCAAGAGAAAGAGTTGCTCAAAGAATGAAGACAACATGCCTTCAACCATCTTAAGGCATACCAGCAAAGAATGTCAAGAAGTTATAATCATAGGCTCAAACCATGAGTCTTCTAGGTGGGTGACTTAGTTTTAAGAGAAAATCTAAGAAATTAGCAGGACAGAGAGAAGAAAGGAAAGTTTGAATCCAACTAGTTGGGTCCCTATGTCATCATTGTTGCCTACAGATCAGGTGCTTATCAATTGGCCACATCAAAAGGTGAATTTTTCGATGATCCCATCAACAACATGCATCTTTGCAAGTTCTACACCTAAAACCCCAATGCAAGGGAGTAAAAAAAATAGAAAGATAACAAAAAAAATCATCCTTTGGTGAAAACTTGGTAAACAAGCGCCTTGGATAGATACCGTGATGAAAACCTGGCAAACAAGCATCATGTGTATTTTAACTATCGTGCAAATAAAAGCAAGTGGTGAAAACCTGGAAACAGGCGCCATTTGTGATAAACCACTTCCTCCATCTCTTAGGACTTTAGTCGTCATCTAGTCTTTTCTAAACCACAACTACCCAATTGCATCAGGATACCTACCATGGCTTGTTGTTTGCTCATCCTTATCGCCTCATCCCACCAGGTTGTCGATCAAAACTTGCATCCATCTTGTCATCCATCCCCAACCAATCCATCGAACCATTGTCAAACTATGTCACCTCTGATCTATCACGTAGGCAAGGCCATCATTGATGAGCCCCCAAGGCTTCCCATCTATTCCTTCCCTTGTCAACCATACTTTTGCCCATCCAATTCCACCCATTTCCCATCGCCTAGGTCCTAGGTCCACAAAGTCTGCACCTCGAACTACGTTGCCTCTGCGTCGTCACATAGGCAAGGCCATTTATCAATGAGCCCCTGAGGCACTAGGTCAATCCCTTAGGGCCCATTTCTTCGTGTCTATTGTCAATCCATCTGTAATAAATCGATCCTTTGCTTGACTAGGGGCAAATCCTTGACCTAGTTAGTGAACTGGATTTTTTAATGCTACAACTCAAAGGATAACAACCAGATCATGGTTTTATCAATAGACAGCAAACAACACAACAAAGCAAGCCTTTAAACATTATCTTGGCAAGAAGACATTTAAACTACACCTAACAAATCCAAGCCTGCCTAGAAACATCAAACGTTACTCTATCAAGTTATTGCAAGAAAACATATATCTATGGCAAGAAGGTTTTTAATGGTTGTTTAAAATCTTATTAATAGGATTTTTGTTATTATGTCTCCTATGCTACTCAATGATGTCAAAAACTAGAGATGCTATGATGGAACATGATTATTTTATTTACCTGTTGCTTGTGGGTTTATCTTTAGTAATGTTAAGCCTTGTCTAATGACATGATCAACATAATGATCATCGAGGACATCAGAGGTCTAAACATGAAATAGGTGTAATCCTTGTCTATTGATATGCAAGCAATACTCAGGTCATCTTGGTTCAATTATACTTAGATGCTTGTATTAACTTGCTAAATCAAAATCCATGTAAGTGATACTCAGGTCATCATGGTTTAATTATAGCTAGATGCTTGTATTTTCTTACAACATTTTAAAAGCTCAATGATGAAACAAAGTACTTCAAAAACTTGTATACGAAGATGACAAAATCCACGTCCCTACATATCTAATTGCATTTCATTTCATTACAAGCATTTCATCCTTGCCAAAATTTGAAGTGTCTCAAGATCTTAGTTATCCATTTGTCCAAGTTATTTCTTCTAAGTTATCCATTTATCTCAGTTCTTAAGTCCATTTCTTCTAAGTGTTTTCTATTTTATGGTTGAGTATACTTAGGGGCAACAAAAACAAATCATATTGCATTTTGCATGTCTTAAGTAGGTGTGTCATCATATAGTATCATCACATTAAGTGCATTAATGATGTAAGCATTTAGATCATGTTTGTGTTACATATAATGTTGTCTTTTAGATGCATGAGTTACCATAACATGTCATAAATCAAAAATCTCACAAAAACATAGATCTCATAGTATATGCATATCATATCATCATCCATACATAAAGCAATTAGCACATCATATGTTGCATTTAAAATATCACCACAGTATGCATTAGGTCATCATAATGCATCAACATATAGGATCTTAAGCATGCATATAGGTCATCATGTCCATCATATAACTCCTAGAAAACATCATGTCACATAGATATCAAGTGCATCATAGAGTCAAGAACATGTTAGAAGCATCGCTTATAAACATACATCATAATAAACCATCATATAGAAACATCCCTCCATAAATGCATATGTAGATAGTCCATCGAACACTAGCTCATATATCATCATCATCAAAAAGAATAATAATGTCCAAGTGTACAATGATATTAGAAATAAAAGTACATATCGAATGTCCACAATATGGTGTATACAAAATACTATTGCCAAAATGATACATGTCTTAGAAAGCATCTAGGAGGCAATACCTCCTGAGGGTGCTGGCTGTTGTGGCTGACCATCCCCACCACCACCTGATGTCCCTATACTTGATGTCCCCCTATGTGGCCCCATCACCCCTCCACTCTCTGTAAAGGTCCTCCGTGACCTACTATGGTAGCTAGGGCGAAAACAACCTACTCGCTGCTCTAGGGGCATTGCCTACTCATACAAACCTCACCAGTAGAATATCTCATGGCTAGCCCTCACCATCTCCACCACCGTCTGCCCTGTGGGACCTTGGGCTGCAGTCTATTGCACCTACTCTAGTAGCCCCTCTTCCCTGGTATACTACTAAATTGCGGTATCTCTCTCCAGCCTAGCAATCTCTAACTCACCCTACAGCTGGGTGATCTGTCCCTACATCTGACCCATCTGAGCCTGCATCTACCCTAGTTGTGCCTGTTGCTGAGCTACCTAGGCTCGTAAGGCTTCCAGCTCCCTGTCATCCTGTCCCTGTCCTTGCACCTGTGGCTATACAGGAGGCGACATATGACCCAACTGTGCCTGTTGGGTGGAATCTCTATCAACCCATTGTCTCACCCTCATGTCATCTCCATCATCTCCATCACTATCTCCACCTCCACCATCATCACCCCCATCCCTGCCACCTCTGCCACCCCGATCACCTCATCCACCTTGTCACCTCCACTGCCGTTGCGGACCCTCATCATCATCATCCTCTCGATCATCTAGTCTCAGGGCTCTCCCTCCAGGTCGTAAGTAGAGAGGGAATGGGTGTGCTGCAAACCAATCTGCATAATCCTGTGTCGTGCCTACGTCTGCAACTGACCGCCTCATTGACCATGGCTAGTATGGTAACTGTAAAAACTCTTCGCAAGCCTACTCAAATGAAGCACCAAGACCCCATCGAGGACGCTCCTTATGCATCCTAACAAAGATGGCATTCCCTTGGGGCATCCCTGGATCCTGCCAAACTACTGGTACACACGAAAAATAATGTACCTCTCAAGAATATAGGGAGTCCTCCCTATCAACCACTTGGTCTAAAAGCAAAACAGTAGCTCTGATGCGTCCTCATCCCATACCTCACAATCTAGGTAGGGTCGCCAAACAACTGAATCAACATTGTCGAAGGTGTGCTGCCAATACTCTAGCCTCCCTAGCTTGGGCTGGGAAAGACTCTCTTGAACCTTGGGGACCCATACCAATAGGTCGAGTAATAGCAATGTGACACCAAGCCCAAATCTGTAACAGTGAAACACCGCATGATAAACCGGTAGCTCCATCTTAAACAAACTGATGCAAGTCATGATAGACGTGTGCTAGCAGACAAGGACCCCAAGCAAATCAAGTCCCCTCTATGACAATCTGATCCAAAGTCCTCCCCCATCCAACTGCAAACCCGTGTGACCTCCTATCAGGGCACACTATCCCTCCAATCAACCCAGTGACAACCGATGAAAGAGGCTCGTAGTAGGCAACCATGTCTGCCCAGCTAATCTCGGTGCCCTCAATGGTCTCATCATCAAATACCTAACGACACTCATCCAGTCCTGCTCCGGTCTGAGACTCGTACTCTACAAGCTCTCCATCTATCAGAATCTAATGGACATCCTCTAGTGTCACTATAATCTCCCTAGTAGGAAGATGGAAGGTCCCATCCTCACTGTGAAATAGCTCAGAAAGTACGGTTAGCATACCGAGATTAACCTGAATCTCAGGCATAAAGCAAACATAGGATAACCCTGCTAATCCTAGAACCAGACGGTCAATTTCTATAAAGTATGGTCTCAAAAGCTGTGTCACCAGAAATTGCTCCTGAGACATGAGTACATCATTAAGCACCTCCTGCAATCAGCCAAACGTGCATTAATCAAATGAAATCAACTAAATTGCAAATCTATCTAACAACAAGTACTTAGCTATTTTATCAGGATATTTATCCTATCATCTCTTCTGAGATTCTATCAATCTCAAAGATGAATTATCAGTTGGTGAACATCGATCACGATGTTGACTTTATCAAATTTGCTAACTATTTTTCTATCTAAAACAGATGTGCAGTTCCGTTCAGCATTTGCGTAGGTTCAAGGTGGATGCATAGAATCCCCTTGCCTTTGCGCAGTATCATTCATATGCATAGATTCTGACAACATATGTGCAACATAAAATCAAATGTACAAATTTATAACAAATGCGCAATTTCCTATCATTTGTGCAGAAACCCTTTGCATATGCACAATTCTATCCTACATTTGTGAAAACCACGTATTTGCGCAGATTCCTCTGGTATTTGTGCAGATTCAGGTCATTTGCACTGAATCGCAAGGTAAATGCGCAAATTCAATCTTGCTATGTATTCGAAACAACTAACTTTGACCTAAATTGACCACAATAAATGTGTCTATGCTAAAATTACAAGCGTACTTTTCGGTGGGCCGTACTCTATTAGACGGTTGAACCGTTAGATCTCTCAAAGTGGTTAACTCAACTGGAACCTGCTGCATTGTTGCTGACTCTCCTTAGCACCTGAGCTCTGGTCTCCTATAAGCTCTCCACAAAAGACAAGTGTGCAAATGACAAGGAATGTGACCCCACACTCCTATTTATAGTACATTGAACCTAATTGGAGGTGTTTTACCTTGTACATGTTGGGGCATGATTTTCATCTGATTTTTCTTCCATGTCAACCAATTTCTTCATCCACGTAACCTGTCATTCAACCTATCTCATCGCGAGATCGGTCATCATCCTGTTGTCCCATCCAACTCGACCAATCTCCCGAGAGGGCATCCTATTGTCATTAAACCTATACCAAGGGAAAACTGAGGCATGTATCAAAATCACATAGAAAATTTTTATTCTTTGAAACAACATGATAAAACACATTGCATCAAAGAGGGGCAAAATGTATACACCTAAAAATGGCTAAGTTGAATTAAATAAATATTTTAATATTTATTTTATTCACGTTCCTCTATCAATTAAATAAATATCCTAATTTATTTGAATGATTCACATTCCTCCAATAATTAAATAAAATCAATTTATTTAATTAAATACCCTAATTCTTCTAATGTCTCATATAATTAAATAATCCTAAATTATTTAATTAATCCCAAATTCCTCTATTCCAAAGTCCTAAATTTTATAAATCCACATCACCTTTCCACCTCATCTTCCACCTCACCATGTTGCACACATAATTAAATATTTTAATATTTAATTAGCTAATATCTCCTCACCCACATATCCTATTTATCCTCCAATCAAGATTAGTTAACTCATCTATCAAATCAGTTAACTAATTAATCAATTGAGTTCACTGATCAATCAATTTAGTCAACTCTCCAATCAATTCACTTAATTGGTAAGTCTATTCAGTTAACTCCTCAATCTATTTTGTTAACTCCCATAACTCATGAAAGGAGCTTGGACACTTGTCCTCTTCTGATTCACCCACATTCTCTCAAGCTCTCTCAACTGTACACCTCACAGGTAATCCCTCTAGTCATTGATCTATTGACACTTGGATTTGGCTTCTCTTGAGTCTATAAAAGGAACCCTCATTCCCTCATTTTGCATATCACTCAAGCTTTTGCAATCTTACTTTGTAGAAATCCTACTAGCGTGCCTTTTGCAAAGTATCCTCATTACATTTGCATAATCCCATTATCATCACAATCATCCAACCATGTCTCCATTATCCATCATCCATCTTCATTTAGAATTGCATTGTTAGTGTAGTCTTCATTGCATTATCCATCTACAACCATTCTCATATTGTCATCTTCAACAGCAAGGAAGTGGAACTTCTGAGAGATAAAATCATACACAAGATCAATATGAGATAGGCAACAATGGAAGCTACGAGGTCAATCGGTCTATGAAGGTAATATCTTTGTTTACTGTATTTGCATCAATTTCATTGAGTTATTGGATATTTAGTTGTTTAATACTATTGCTCACATTTTCCTCTACCAGGTATTATGTTCAAACCGGATGAACAACTAAAAATAATAGGACAACCAAACCCAAACTACTTTCTAGGCCCCAAAGACTGTTACTGGACCTAAAACAATTTGTTGTTATTAATAACCCCTATATAGCTAATAGAAGAGCATTCCCATTGACAATGGAAGATGCATGCATGCTTGTTTGCAAGACATGCAAATTAATTACTTTCTTCACACATGATAAGTTTGTTCTATTTTTTTTAGAGTGTGGGTGATCATGGAAACCTTTGGACTGATGCCTAATATTTATTGGGTTATGGAGTTCACAGTTCAATAGAAGGAAGAAAACAACAAGAGAAATGAAACATGCACTTTCTAGATATTTAGATGCAAGAAAAACAATAATCAATGGAGAATATACTTAGTAATCCTTCATCAAGATATAATCAACCATCTACAACCATAAAAGAGAACATCACATAGCATGTAATGTTTTAAGAATCTATTCATTCATCTCATTAATGGTTACAGTCATACCACAAAGTGTGGCAAGAGGAAATCCTAAAAGAAATTCAAAATTTCCTTGAGAGATTACATAAGAAGAAGGAGAAGTTCATACACTGATAGTTGAAATCAATATGAAAAACCTTTCAAAAACCTGTGGCTTCACTGCTAGAGAACTAGAACCTTTTTTTCTCTTTCAAACCCTAATGATCTTTACACTTAACTGCCTAAAAATGAGCCCAAAAGACCAACCCCTTTTACATCATACGTTTATGCATATTGTTATCCTCAAAATTAGATGTGCTCATTTTGTAGGATGACCCCTACAAAACTTGTTTGTTTCGTAGCCTACAAATCTAAACACGCAAAATGAGGCAAGTTCATTTGTCCTTGTACGTGGTCCCCTAACCCCGAAGGATCCATCCGAGTATATTCTCATTTCGGTTCCTCAAAGTTTGCAAAGACAAGTTAAATAGCAAACTGATCAAATAGTGGTAGTTAGAAAAAAAATTATTGACATGCAATAGTGGTGGTTTTTGCCACTAATACATGTCATTGTCTTTGTAATATGCAAGGGTGGCAAAAATTGTTGCTCGTGCATGTTGTTCTCCTAAGTATGTGTGAAGGCAATATTTTTCACCGCCAGTGCATCTGTCAGTTCACATGAACTGTAATTAAGTCTGACTTAAGTTATTTTATTTCAACGTTTTTAATTTTTTTTTGTTAGTTTTTTTTTTATTATTATGTTTCTCTACCTCTGTATATTCTCCATGCTCCTACTCATTTCCTCGAGGATCTCTGACGCATGCAGACAGATCTTGGTGAACGGATTCGAGTTGGATTCTCCGTCAAATTTTCCACCATTTTCGCCAGGTAGGGTTCTCTTGTTTTCTCACTCGTTTTTGTTTTTATTTGTGAATAATTAGGGTTTTAATTGTTGCATTTTAGGTTTTGGTCATGCTTTACTATTTTACAAAAACCATAGCATTTTCTTGTGTTAACCCTATCATTTTTGTATATTAGTTTGTCAGTGATTTCTCACTGCGTATAGAGTTGTTATTTTAAGTTTAGTTTTAATGTTATAGTTTTGTATTTTCCTTTGTATAGTCAGCGTTTCCCGTTGACTTTTCACTTTTCCCTTCATAGGTCAGTGTTCTTGTTACTTGTTGAGGCGGCGTTTCTCGCCACCTTTTCTAAAAGCTTTGAGTCTTCGTTCAAATGCAAGGACGGGCATTATTTCCGCCCATACAAAGAGCCTTATATCTCATGAGTGCGAAGGTGGTGAAAATTGCCGCCAGCACACAAATATTGTTACATGCTTGAGCAGACATTTTTGCCACTCACACATGTATAATGGTCATATCTTAAAGTGTAGGGGCGGCAAATTTTTCTGCCCATACACAAGTGTTATGTTCTTATCTCATACGCATCTGCGGTGATTTTCACCACCGATGCATATGTTATATTTTATTAAGCAATGCATGAGTGGTGAAAATCACTACCCATCTCTTTATTTTTGTGTCTACCCTAAGTGTAAGGGTGGTAAATTTTTCCACCCACACACAAAGATTGTAATATAAAGCTTTACCCTTGGCAAAAGAAAACCCCATATGCAAAAGTGATATTTCTCCCCACCAATACACTTGCCAATTTTCACCAATATGCAGGGGCATGCATTTCTGCCACTCCTGCACAAAATGTAATACCCTCTACATGCAAAGGTGGGTATTTTTGTCACCTGTGCACTTTCTTCTCAAAATTCTCTAATTCTAGAGAATTTTCATATTTGTTAACTTTCGACCGCTTTCGCTCCATTGCTCACTTTTATTTCTCTCTAGCCTCGCCGAGCTTATGTTGTTGATCATGATTTTCAACACTGCAATTTCCCCATGTGCCAAATTTTTCCTAACACTGCAAAATCATGCCTTTCTATTGTTGCAGTTGCTTTTACAAGATTGTCAAGATCTTTTTCTCAACCAAGGGAGTTCATCTTTCAAATGACCGATCCTTCACCAAAGAAAGCCAAAGCTATGAAGTACAAATACCAGGGTATGTTCCCCATAACCTCAGTCACATCTAATGTAGATGAAATACGGGATACAAAAATTGGTCATGTGGATATGGTCAAGTTTGTAGAAAGGACAAAGCAATAGAATCCAAGTCATTACATGAAAAGAATTATGGAGAGTAATATCCATTTGGTTGCTTCCTTTTCTATAGCAGCCCACGACATTGAATTTGTTCTTCAAGTGGCTCATTTCTATAACGGAGATAATAGAATAGTGGTTGATGCACAAGGCAATGTGATAATGAGGTTAGATGCAAAGTTCATAGACAAAGTCTTTATGTGCTCTGGTGCAGAGGAAAGTGCAGAGATTAATTTCTATATTGCTCAAAAGGAGTATGACAAAGATACTAAAAAAGTAAAAAGGGTCATAAACACTAAATGGTTGAAAACCATCAGGTCCAGTCTTTCCAGATGGCCCAAGAGTTTCCCAAGGAGTGACTTTGTTGAAGAAGTCAGTGACCTGATAACTCTTCTCAACAGAGTTAGAGGGATTCCTTCTTCCTCCACTTTTCATGAGTGGATGTATCCTTATATCAAAATCATCCTTCAAGGTAAACAAAACATTTTTTGGGGTCAGCAAATAAGTAATGCTCTTCATGAGCAATTTACAAAGGTGTCAACAACTTCCAAACTATACATGACATCTTATTTGGTATATGCAGCTGCTTCTATGAGAAGTTTTCTAGGGTTAACATCAGAAGGAGACCGAAGAGTCATTCACGTGTATCAGTATTACCCCCAATTGACTCTAAAGGGATCCATTTATCATTTTTGGAGAGTAAATGATGCTTTCTTTGCAGTGTTTTTGTGTCTTTTTAACCCCCAATTAGAGCAGAAGAGAGTATCAGATGAAGCCTGGGAGGTGGTGAACAGTTTTGGTTGTCTGTATCTTCAATTTTTAACTTTTACTTATTTGAGGGTTGGCTATTTCCAAGGATATCAATACATGTTACCCAAATTTCCTACTGACAAAATTGTTTTGATGGAGTTATGTCGGCAAATGATTGTTGTACATAACAAATAGCAGATGGAGTTAAAGAAACCTAGCTTCAAGTTTCCCATAGAGATTGGCAGGTACTCCATAGCTACTTCTGCAAAAGCTAAGTCTCTTGAGACTGAAATGCAATTGGTAACAATTAAGCATTACAAAAGGAGAAACAATTTTGACTTTAGGAGGGTGAAGAACAAGATCAAGAGGAAGACTCTATCACATGTCCCAATGGTAGAAGATATATGGGCTTATCTGAGGACTCAAGAAGAGATCAGGAAATTGGATTACTGCAGGTTAACCCTAAGTCAAATTGAGGACTTAGAACTGAGTGATATTCCAGAAGGAATGATAGATGATGATGACATCGTGAATCCCAGGTATGTGAATAAAAATGTTGTCGGTTCTCCTTTGCCTGTAGTTTTATGGTCAAAGAAAGAGTTGACTTCAATAAGGCAAAGGTTTGAGCCTATCCTAGCAAATACTAATGTGTAGCTGAGAGGCAAAGGGATTCAATTGAAGGATTTTGTCACGGGCTTAGAAGAGATACTTTAGAGCAAACAGGTAAAAAGGTTGAAATAAGAACCAAAATAAGAGTGATGCACCAAGCTCTTTTAAGACTTCTAAGACTAAGATAAAATTTGTATCAAAAAGAAGAAAGGCTAAAGTGATGGAAGAAGAGCCAAGTGGATAAGAAATGGAAATATATGAATAGGCAATTGAAGAGCCTGTTGTTGAAGAGATGGACACTGAAGAGAGGTCTTCAGAGGGAAAAGAGGATGAACAGGGAGCAGAGAAAGAAGATAAGCATGAACAATTAGAGGAACCAATCATGTCTTCTGAAAAAGACTTGACACAAGAACCTCAAACTTCTTCTTCTTCATCCACTATGCATGTTTTAGATTCAATGCCTGTTGTTTCTAGTAATTTAGTTACACCTATTGTCATACCATCTTCTGGTTCTTCTACACCATCTTCTTCTAGACCACATTTTAATAGTCCTAAAGCTACTTTTGATTTTATTTTTGGTTCTTTGGGATCTCTACCAACTTTGTCTTCTCCTTCATATGACATTGGTGATCAAGCAATTTTGGACCAATTTGTTTCAGGTACTGAGCAGGCTGCTAATGTTAATGTGTCAAGTGTTGTTTTTACAAATACTTCTCTGATAATCACTACAACTAGTGTGGGTGCAATTCTTTCTGTGCAAGTAATGGGTTCAAATCTGAATGCTAGTTCACCAGTGCTTCCTGCATGGCTCTCAGCCTACACTCCAAAGAGGAAAAAGCAAGCCATCTCTCCAGATGACTTTGATTTTGAGAAGCTAGTACCTATCAAGGAAAAGACCCAGAAGAAGCCTAAGACTCTTTCCCAACTTCTGGAAGACAGAGGTCATAGGTATGTATAAATTACTCAACCTCCACTAGATGCTACCATTGAGAATTTCAACATGAATGATTATTCAATCTGTAGGATTGAACTAGGGAAAATCACTCATCAAAGTGCTAAAGTTGATGTACAAGCAACTCTCAATTCTTTGATTATGAAATTTGATCATGAGAGAGAGATGAAGGATCAATACAAGGCAAGAGTTGAGCAGCTAGCTACAGTAATTCAGAAGATCACCTTGTCATCTGAAGTTGTGGAACCTGCAATAGTTACTATGGAGGATCCTATTATCTAGAAAGCAGAAAGGACTCATGCTAAGGGAAAAGTAGTTGAAGAATATCTTGAGAAGATGCATGAGAAAAGGGTACTTCTTCTAACAATCACAATTGAAAAGAAAAATAAAATGGAGAAATTAAGAAATTAAGAAATTAATTGGATGACTTGGTTGACGCTTTGTCTTAGGAGGTTGAATATTTGGATGCAAGTCTAGAGAAATAGACCGACATGAAGAAAATGAAGGTGAAAACCTTGGTATCAATTGACATCCTTTCAAACCATGAATCATATGTAGAAACCAAGGAATCATTGACTCACTGTAGCAATGTGTTGAAATATTTGCTCAAAGATTTGCAAAGTGCTTGGGAGCTCAGTGTGGATAGTGATGTTGACCTTCTTCCCAAGTTGGAAGAGCTTCTGTATAAATTGACAGTGGATGACCATCATTTTCTTTCAGCTGAGGAAATGGTCCAAGAATTCAAGAGTATGTTTCAAAGGGAATTTGAAGACAAAGCTTTTTCAGTCGCTTCTTTGGATAATCTTCTGGACAACTGATTGACTCTGGATAATTTGAAAGCTAAGTTGACAAGTCATGAGAAAGTGGCTACTGCAGTGAAAGATGCAATAACCAGAGCCTGAGTTATTTCCAAGAACACTGCTGGTCCTGACAGCCTGGAGATGCAAATAGTGTTCACCATGTATGAAGTTTTTCTCAAGAAGAATGGGGATGAAAGTTGATTCATATGTTTTTGCCTTAGTAAATTTTCCATGTATTTTCATATGTACTTTCTATTTAGTTTTGGACATTTTCACATGTACTTTTTCAAGATGTAATTACATGTGAAAACAAGGAAAGTCCCAAATCAATAAGGACTCTTCTTGTTGAATAAGTCAAGGTAGGTGTAGTTTTCCTATTTTTAGTCATGGCCTCTCACTATAAATAAAAGGGGCCCCTTTGTAATTTTTTACCTTTTAGTTATTGAAGCGAAACTCTGCCAAAATTGAGAAGCATTTTTGAGACTTTGTGTCCAAGATTGTGAATCAAGATTTTATCAATAATAAGAAAGCAAGTGAGCATTCAAACTTTGTTTTGGGAATCTAGTTGTAGTGTATGAGAGATGTTCTTATGTATTTTATCTTGCATCGTCTTATGTAATTGATCAAATAAGTATTTTGAATTCATATAATTTGGGAGGTAGCTGATTTTGGAGTCTTTGTGCTGCAATATTCCCTTAGAATTTATATTCTATGTTCATGAGTGATAAATAGCTTGAAAACTTTGTGCTATAAGTTGTTATCCTTGTTCTATTTTATCTCATCTTGGCATATAAGTGAAGACTTTGGGCTGCACTTTACTTCAAATCCTTTTATTTTTAGTTGGTGAAAGAAGAAATGGAAGACTTTGTGTTTCTATGGGTTATTGTGGTAATTCATAGTTCTCCGCAAATTATTAGTTTTGTTGAAATCATTTTCATAAAGTGTTAACATATATTCTAAAAAAAGAGAATATAATGGAATGGAATCACCCTAAATATGGTTATTAGTGTAAATAAGTTTTATTAGTTATTAGTTTGTAATAACTTGCAATCAGAGGGAGCCTCCCCTTGCTGAGAGGAGAGATTTATCTCATCACACTAAGGTTGATATAACCATTTTGTCTTCAGTGAGTTGATGACAAAATATTCACCCAACACATATATTTGATTAATTGACCTAATTAGGTTACAATGAACTTCCCCCTATGGGCCCTGTCAGAAAATATCTCAGCTAGAAGGGACATTTATCTGCCAAAAATAACTACAGAAATATCTAGGGTCTGGAGGTAGATGGAAGATATTTTTCCTTAATGCACACAACCGGTTTGCTGGTCTGCAACCATAAATACAACAAATATCTGAGAAAGAAGGGGTAGCTAAGAGATATAGCACCTGCATTGATGGCATATATGAGACACATCCCTTCAAACCCATTGAGCAAATCCTTTTACAACATTTTAAATCTCAAACCCTTGAGTCTTTGTGTCATCATCGGCCTTGAATCCTTTGAAAAATTGGCCCTTGTAAGCTGCCTAGTTGAAATCGTGCATCTTCCCGTCTTCGAGATCCTTTAGAGACTTCCTTTTGAATTTCAACCGTAGATAAGTCTACTTTTAGATCAACGGCCACCAAAGTTTCTGAGGGGTATGAACACGCCACGTGTCATCATCTCACACCCGCACAGAGAATCTTTCCTGTAGATAAGATTCTCCCGCAACGCTGCACTACTGTCTGATCCCTACCGGTCCCACTTCTTTGCTTCATCCTTTGACACTTGGCACGATCTGCTTTATCCTTTTGAATAATTAATCCTATGGCTATGGGCCCCCAATATATCTTACAGTTGTCACAATTCTAGAGCCACGCGAAAGGAAAAGGGTCATCTCCTTTTGGCTCCATGGAAGCGCACTAAGCCCTCCATGTGGCCTACCTTATGCAAGATTTTATTCTTCCTTTGAAAGTTGGTCACGTGTCGCAATCTTGTGGCCATGCAGAGGATCTTTCTCTCTGCCAAGATTCTTCTGCGCCTCTGCACTACCATTTGATCTTCCTTTTCTACAACTCACTTTTCTACCCGACACCTAGCAATGCTTCCTTCGTCGATTTGAAATATTTGACCTTATGGTTGTAAGCCCAAGTGTGCTCGCCAATTGTCTGCATTTTGCAGCCCCGCAGTAAGAATATGACTTCACCCTAGATGTTGTGCGGGCTCACGATATTCTTCCATGTGGCACTTTCGAGCCTTACAAAGACTTAAGACTTAGACTTTTATAAAGGATAAGACATTTATGGGCTAAAGCAAGTAATATTAGGTAAAAGGGGCTGGTGACTTCATGACTTACAAGGCTTAAGGTTATAACTTAAGTAACCGGTGACCTACGCTAAACGGTCAAAGGCAGATTATAACATAAAGTAAAATAAGACCGTGGGACTTAGGGTTTAAGGGGAAATAATGATGAATGCTTGCAGAAAGGACTTAAAACCCTAAACCTAGGCAGGTGCCAACACACCCTTCACTTACAATTATTCCCAACCACCTTCCACTCACAATTATTCCCAACCTCCTTTTGTTACTGCTCATAATCAATCACCTCAAAATTTCACGACCACAACCTCTAATTCTCAAACCGCATCTCCTAATGATGCCCTCCTAAACCAACTCTTGCAGAGCATGACTTCTTTACAACAGAAGGTGACAAGCTTGACAAATTCTTCTCAACCTATTTTACCAACATATCATGCTCGTAGCCCTTTATCTTTTGTAATCCTTAGAAATCCTATGCTTGATAAGTTTGAGACTCCTCTCTTCAAAAAATATGGTGGAAAAGGTGATCCTAATACTCATGTGGCAGCATTCACAGTTATGTGTAGTGATTTCTTCTTTGAAGAGGACTTGTTAGCAAAACTCTTCCTACAATCTCTCAAAGATACTGCTTTGGAATGGTTTTTCTCATTACTTCCTAATTCAATACACTCTTTCTCTCAGCTAGTTGATCAATTCTTACAACATTTTCAAGAAACCATTGGACCTCAAGTCTCGTCGATTGATTTAGTTCATTGCAAACAAGGTTCTAAAAAAGAAGTTAACTAAGTTTATTAGTCGATATCAAGCTCCTTATGCACAAATTCAATACTAAATGAATGATGAGGATGTTCAGAAGGTGTTTATTACAAATCTACAACCTAACATCCATGATAAGATTCTCTTGATGAAGTACAAATCTTTTCAACATCTATGCACATCTCTTCGTGATAATCAACTTTCATCTAGTTAGTATGAAAACCAAAACTCATCAACTCAAGGTGATCAAGCTCAAACCAGAACATCTCAAAACAATTTCAAGAGGAACAACAAGAATTTCATTAAAGTAAATGAGCAAAATTCAAATAACTTTTCCCAAGTGTCCGTTATCACTAATCCGAAGAGGGCATCATTTCAGTTTCGACAACAACAAAGACAATTTACTCCAATATTTGACTCTATATGTTCTATTATGAATCAAGCAGTGGGTAATAATCTCTTGAAGCTTCCTCCCATCAAGCGATTGGATAGTAATAGAATGCATTAAGGACCTTACTTCGATGCTAATGCTTTTTGTCATTATCATCGACAACAAGGGCATGATACTAAATGATGTATGTGTCTTAAACATGAGATTCAAGACCTCATCGACTCGAATGTAATACAAGTAACTGGTGTGAATGAGAATGGAAATAAGTTGGTTGCTCCTCTAAATTAGAATTTACAGTTCTTCACTAATCCATTTCCTAGACATTACCATAACAATATGGTCGAACAAAATACAATAGAAGTGGAAGATGACTATTTGGATTATGATGAAATAGTTGGTATGATAGAAGTGGATAAGAATAAAATTGCAAATTCACCTCATCCAGGGGGAAAGGGTATTTATATTGAGGTTCCTCCACTGTTATCCCTTCACGGATCGGGAGTGAACCAAGATGCACTGAAGTTACAAATTGAACAACAACGACAAGATATTATAACATAAGAAATGGTTGCCACGGTGGAAAATCCTCCATTTCATCGCAAAAAGATTAACAAGAAATCAAAGGATCACAAAAGAACAAGGCGGTTATCATCAGTAGGAAATAGTAATGATTCCCCTCCTCACAAGCAACAGAAGATTTTGAACATACAGGGATTTGAGAAATAAACACCACTTGATCATCTTGAAAATACAAATAAAACAAATGCGAACTACTCACATAGTTTACATAACTTGATGGAGGACCTTTCTAAGATGCTCACAAGTTTGAGCCCTTCTTAACAATAAGTAAGTATTTCTAACCATGGTGGCCACCTTTGTTGTAGCATAGTTTGCTCGTTTATGTGGCCTCCCCTCTTGTGTTGTGTTCCCCTATGATGTGCTATGTGTTGTTTAGGCCTCCTAGGATGACCCTTGATACTCTGGTAAGGTCAAGGATACTGGGAGACTAACCATTCTTCTATTTGTTTCATCATTCTTCTATCTTACCTCTCCTCTATTTTATTGTTGTGTGTCGTGCCTTAGGGGCATAGCATTGTTGTTGATGACCTGGGGGCATCCTCCTACGTGGTGTTTCTAAGGCACTTGTTCTCCTCTCTCATTTTATTGTTTACCTTCTTCTAGTGATTCTATCTAGTCAGTGGATGATGAAAAACAAACAACTAACTGATACAGACCGCATTTCCCTTCAACGAGCAAAGAAAAAATGGACCTAGTCCATACATGAAGACGGGGTTGATTTATATATCCGACGCTTGGCTAGTAGAATCACTCCATGTGATATTTGATGTTGTCTTATCTTTTCTAACAAATCATAACAATACATTTGCTCCACGCAATTTGATTATCTTATATCTCACCTTGTTGTTACACTTGGTTCTGAGATGCCTAAAGTATAATCTCAATGACTTACTTGGATTCAAACCCATATGTGTAGCCTTGGTTTCATTGATGTGATCTCATATATGATTCATGCATATATTTCATGTTTTGCTTTGGTTATTATCTTAGAGTAAGATTTGTAACCTCTCTTGTTATCTTATCTTAGCATATCTTATCATTGTGTTTGTGGGAACATTCAGCAATTGTGAGCACATGTCACCTTGGGGGCATGGGCTTTGCAAAAGCTCTTATTTCCTTGTGTGTTTTCTCTCTACTTTAACGTACTTGATGTTGGTACACGACATCAACCACCTTAAGGTGGGAGCATATATAAGGTTATCTATTTGATGATTTTTGTACTAATGAAGTGTGTTTGTAAGCTCTTTGCGGAGGCAAGATGTTGTATCTCTAGTGTGAGTGCACATCTTTATTTATATTACAATCAAGAAGCCCTCTGTGGAGGTGGGATAACGCATCTCTTGAGCTAGTGCGTATCCTTTTATTCAAAAGTCCTCTATAGAGGTGGGATGGTGTATCTCTTGAACTAGTGCACATCCTTTTATTTCAAAAGTCCTCCACGGAGGTAGGGTTGGATCTTGATATTATCCTCCCTTAAGCGTGTCTTTGGCGGTTGTTGTGGCATAAGCCCAACCATCAATTGTGTCTGCAACGTGTTTGAGATGGTGAGACTTAGTAATAAGCTCCTTCCATTGCCTTGTTTATCATTTTTAAGATGTATAGTATGTCTATGGCATGTTATACGATGCTCGTGTTTTCCGTGTGTCTTCCCCCTTGCGTAGTGTAAAGGGTGTGGTGATGAGTCTCCCCTATACTTGGGTTTTGTATGGTGTGTTTTCTCTCTCGTGTAATGTAAAGGGTGTGGCAATGAGTCCCCCTACGCTTGGGTTTTGTATGGAGTGTTTCCCCCATCGTGTAGTGTAAAGGGTGTGGCGATGAGTCCCCCTACGCTTGGGCTTTGTATGGAGTGTTTTCTCCCCTTGGTGTAGTGTAAAGGGTGTGGTGATGAGTCCCCCCTACATCCTTGGGGTTTTGTGTTACAATCTTTATTTCCATGCATCTATATATATGAAAATGAAAATGTTACATCAATTTATTCATCATGTTTTGCGTGACTGCTCTCATGTCTTCATTGTGTTTTACGTGTCTTCAATACTGTCTTCTCGAAGTCTTTCGTTCCTCTAACTATCTTCATTGTGTTTTGTGTGTCTGCAATGTATTTTCTAATGCTTCCCTGAGAGTGGGGGCTAGAAATAGTTCCTCAATCTTGGTGTATGCCTTAGCTTCAAGTGTCTAGCATGTTTGATGTGTTTTCAACCATACTTTAATGCATGTATGGGTCATAAGATCATACATACATTAAAGTGGGGGCTAAATGTTATGTCTTAAATGTCCTCCTAGGACTTTTACCTCCTAAGTTTAGCTCCCGGGTCTCTTAATTTTAATCATGCATGTAAGAAATGAATCCTAGAGCAAAATCCCTTGAAACCGATCTCAAATGGGATTTAGGGGACATTTGTGTACTTAATCCAACCCTAAAATAGGTGCCTCAACAAGGGCGCTCACACCCTTGTCCTACCCTATTGTGTTGAGGCCCCAAATTTGAATGTCGGTTGGTGACTGTTAAAAGGTTTCCATTGTCGGCAACTTAAGTTTGAATTACGAAAGTTTAGTAGGAATGCATACATAATCATGTTTAGGACTTCATTTGTAAACTAGAAGATGATTTTGAGATTAAGGCAAATTTATGATCATAGATCATTCAAGGCATTCATTATGTTGCAGAGTAGAATTGTGATGTGTTTGTTATTGTAGATTTCGCTTCATCTTCTCATGGCGTGAAAGATCTTCATCTCCTTGAGAGATACACCTCCAAGGTGATATCTATTTGTGATTAAATCTATCTATTTTATCATTGTTTTTGCCTCTGTCCACCAAAGACACACACTCTCTATCTAACAATAGAAGTGGAGGATGACTATTTGGATTATGATGAAATAGTTGGTATGATAGAAGTGGATAAGGAGAAAATTTCAAATTCACCTCATCCATGGGGAAAATGTATTTATGTTGAGGTTCCTCTGCTATTATCACTTCAAGGATTGGGAGTAAACCAAGATGCACCGAAGCTACAAATTGGACAACCACGACAAGATATTATAACACAAGAAAAGGTTGCCATGGTGGAAAATCCCTCATTCCGTTGTGAAAAGCTTAACAAGAAATCTAGAAGGATCAGAAAAGAACAAGGCGGTTATCATTGGTAGGAAATAGTAATTATTTCCCTCCTCACAAGCAACAGAAGATTTTGAACATACAGGGATTTAAGAAACAAACACTGCTTGATCATCCTAAAAATACAAATCAAACAAATGCGAACTACTCACACTTTTGACAAAACTTGATGGAGTACCTTTTTAAGATGCTCACAAGTTTGATCCCTTCTTAACAGCAGGTAAGTATTTCTAACCCTGGTGGCCACCTTTGTCGTAGTATAGTTTGCTCATTTATGTGGCCTCCCCTCTTGTGTTGTGTTCCCCTGTGACATTTTATGTGTTGTTTAGGCCTCCTAGCATGACCCTTGATACTCTTGTAAGGTTAAGGATACCGGGAGATCGCCCCTATTGTGACTATTCTTCTATTTGTTTCATCATTATTCTATCTTGCCTCTCCTCTATTTTATTGTTGTGTGTCATGCCTTAGGGGCATAGCGTTGTGGTTGATGACCTAGCGGCATCCTCCTATGTGGTGTTCCTATGGCACTTGTTCTCCTCTCTCATTTTACTATTTACCTTCTAGTGATTCTATCTAGTAGGCGGATGACAAAAAACAAACAACTAACTAATACGGACCACATGTCCCTTCAGCGAGCAGAGCAAAAATGGACCTAGTCCATACATGAAGATGGGGTTGATTTATATATCTAACGCTTGGCTAGTAGAATCACTCCGTGTGATATTTGATGTTGTCTTATCTTTTCTAACAAATCATAACAATATATCTACTCCGTGCACTTTTATTATCTTGTATCTTACCTTGTTGTTACACTTGGTTATGAGATGCCTGCAGTATAAGACCAACGACTATACTCGGATTCGAACCTATATGTGTAGCCTTGGTTTCATTGATGTGATCTCATACATGATTCATGCATAGATTTCATTTTTTTTTTATTATTATCTTAGAGTAAGATTTGTAACCTCTCTTGTTATCTTATCTTAGCATATCTTATCAAATCACAAAACAAATTCCCATTTTTAGAATTCATGATAACCCAAACATTCGAACCATGGCTAAGGTTAATCTTCAAATCACATTGGGTCCCAAAACCCTCCCAACTGAATTTTATGTCATCAATGAAGAAACCACTTACAACATGATCCTAGGAAGTCCTTGAATCCTTAGGATGAGGACCATTCCTTCCACACTATTTCAAGAAATACACTTCTCGCACATGGGACAAACCCACGACATCAAAGGAGATACTCATCATTTCAGTATTTATAGAGTTAAACAAGTCAAAAAGAAGGGAAATACCATGGAAACCACTAGTGACCCAAAAATCAACACTTTTGAAAAAGGAGAGACATCAAAACAAATTGCAAATATAGCCAAGACCTCAAAATGTATAGGAAAGGGGGCAAGAAGAGAATTCCCCTTCGATCCCCACTCAACAAAGTCTTACGCTCCATTCAACTTAGCAACAATTCCTATCAAGCAAGACATAAGCATTCATATAATTGAAATCATGACTAAAGAAGAAGAACCAAACCCCACACAAAAACTAGGAGAGTCAACACCAACTCCAATTGCCCCTCAAAATTTCAAAACAAACTTGGGAACTCAACAAGAACATAAAATGATAAAGTTAGGGGACAATTCATCAAACAATGAAACATGTGAGTACACAAAACTCCTCAATAAATACAAAGACATTTTTACACCAAGTCTTCTAGTGCCCTTGCAAAGACTTCCAAGTGAAGTTCAGACCAAATTGGATAGGTCTAGATGTAGTTAAGGAAGATGTCAGAAACGACACTACCTCTTGTGCATTATGGAAGAAGAGTTCAACATCTCAAAACATTGTAAATGCCTATAAGATCCAAAAAAATCAAATAATTCAAAAATCCATAAAAAGCATAAAATCATGAAAAATCAAAATTTTGCATTCTTCATTCTGTTCCATCATGCATTTTGTGAGTGTCATGCTCTTATTTGATTTGTGTCCTAGTGAGGAGTCTAAGGTTGCTTAGGTATAGATTGATCGTTTGAGCCTTTGAGATCCCATAACAATTCATGTTTACTGCTTGTCATTATTCCCCTATTCACATTACCCAATGATTCTAATCAAAGCCTAGCTTTTAGCTCTACACTAATCCTAATTTTAATAATTCATGTTGTTAAGTCTAAGCGAAGTCAATACTCAAACCTACAGTGTTCAAAGGAAGCTTGCAAGTAGACCTTCCCCATTCTTCCCTAGTAGAATGGAAGTCTGACTGGACTATGAAAACTTTTGGTGGTGCTCAACCCCTTATCTTTCCTGACCAAAAACACCAAGAGGATCATAACTTTGCAGGAAGCAATCTAAAATACGAGTGAATAAAAAAATGAGTGATGAAATAAGTGAGAATAGAGAGACCAAATTTGAATATCCAAAGCCACTCAGAAAGTTCAAAAGCATTCATTTCCATAAAAGTCAAAATTCAAAAAAAAATGAGAAATCAAGTGAGGCATGGCAAAAATATAAAAAAAGAGCAAAAATGTATAAAAAAAAGTTTAAAAAAGAGTGCTAGAGAGAATATTGTTGAATGTTTGTACCCTTGGGTGGAGATAAATCTAAGTTCGAAGGTTCAAGGGTGACATTCTATCACAGGAAATAATATAGAAAGGTACAAAGCACACACACACACACACACACACACACACACACACACACACACACACACACACACACACACACACACACACACACACACACTAGTTGAGCAAAGCCAACAGTTTAATAGTCTTTAGGATCATTTTCTATCTTGGGACCCTTATTTTTCCCTATTTCCTTTACACTGGATCTATCTTGTTTTCCATCTATGATCTAAGTCTAGCAAACACCAATAACATTTGCTACTTGTCCAAGTTGAAAGCTTATCAATTTGTTTTATGTAGATAACGATTAGTGTTCAGACTCTAGCAAAGCTCAAAATTCAGAAACACTCCATCTCTTCCCTGTCCCCACTTGAGTCCCTAATCCTATCTCAAGGTTCAGTAGGTCTCCCTATACCAAGTTAGCTCGCAATCCCCTGAGACAAAAATTCTACTAAAGAGCAGTCACATTGTTTGTTCCACCTGCATACATGCTATCATAGAAAATCAAAAGCAATAAAACATGTCATAACATCATGGCATTCATAACATTTAAAACATAGTACTTTGCATTTCATATTTGTGAATCACATCCAAATACATTGCATGTCATTCATATTAGAAAAAGACAAAAACAAATGGCATCATCCATATGTGATCATCTTACGTATGCATTCTCATAAGAAAAATAAAAGCTCTAGCCAACCATATGCACAAGAGGGAAAGTGAAGTACAAGATGTCAACTAAAGTTACATTTAGATCTCAATCAATTAGGCCTTGCAATGATAAGTGCAAACAATAACTGAGTACACGTCACTCCTCCAACAAGTCAAAAGAGAAAAATTGTGTACTCAAGTGTGCAAGTCTCCCCATGCAATGAGGCAAGGTATAAATCTCTTCAATAAACATAGGTCTCTCAAAGACCTCAAGGAATGTCAAGTCAGACCTTCACAGAAACCAAAAAAATTGTAAAACCTCAAAAATCTATAAAAATCAAATGTGTTCTTCAAAATTTGCAATAAAAGGAGAATCTATTTTTTCTCCTCTCTAACTTAGCATATCCTTTATTTCCATAGTGCTCTTGCACTCTCATTTTGCGTACTTGCATCTTTATAGGTCCATATGGTGAAAGGAAGCAACTCAGGTATACTTATAATACAATCTACGATACGTTCGCTCATTTCAATTTCAATACTCATTTTTAATGTCTTAAATGTTGAACTAATGCTTCTTATTGTAGGTACAATTGTAGGAAATCGACAACAGGTAAAGGCCTAGTTTGAGAACTATACCTATCTTTCATATAGACTACCGTCTCTGAGGGGACAAATATGTAAGCACTAAAAAGATGCATGGGCCTACATGGCAATCCTATGATGAGATGTGATCCTAAATACGTACATGTAAGCGTGTATATATGACCTCTCAGCATGCATTCCTATTGACGACACATGGATTGGACTCCCCTTTTGTTTTCTTCCTTTGTGTTGGTCATGATGTTAGTCACAAACAAGCATAGAATAAAAGTACACATTAACCTTTATTCATCTTGAAAGATACAATGAATTCAGAGAATTAATGATCCCAAGTCTCCGGTGATTAGGTCTTAATCTTCTGACGTTACTCAAAGGTTGATGTGTGTTGTTGTTTCCATTTTGGGGCCTTACGTCGAGTTCATCATCATGACACTGTTTCTGCAAGAATTCCTTATAGAGAGGTCATTTTATACAGTTGTTCGATCAAATGATACAATTATACTCAAATATTTGCATGGTATTCATCAATTATACATGCTTTAGCTTCAAATATGCTAAATATTTTCAATTATCTACGAGATGTCCACATATTTGCACTATTTGCTTAAGATTATCAGTTGTTTGCAATTATGAAGGTGAAATGCTCTGAAATTTAAAAGAAATTGAAATAAATGCTTCAAATGAATGTTGAACCTTCAGCTATTGAACCACATGTACATCGGATATAGTCATGAAGAGAAGAAAACCAAACCATATGTTCACCAGGACATTCCACAGCGAGATACAGTTGATGCTAACTTCAAAGGAATTGTATGAAAACAACATATGCAAGTAAATATGCACTCCAAGGGACGCAGTAAATCACAACATATATCCAAGATTCACACACTGATTACTCAAGATTTACTATGAATTGTAATCAAACAAGTCTTCTCATTCATTAAGTATGCAAAGATATAAATGTATACAAAAAGCTTTGAAATGAGCCCTAAATATTTCAGCAGACGAATTTCAATTAAGTTTTGAATATTTGAAATGAGGCATTCCAGCACCTTTTATAGAACAAGATGAGGAATCCGTTACAAAAAGATCAACGATCTTGATTTGTCTATGAATATCTACAGTCAATATTTCCCTTTGACTATGTCAACCTTATCAAAATGGCACAAGTTGCTAGCTGGCAACTATCTATAATACTTATTTTCACTAAGTATCAGATGCTGATATTTACTTTATGATGCATCATCATCTACTTTATTTGACCCATGTGCATCATCATCATGTGCATCACTTCCTGAACTTTCACCATCCTGATGATGATGACCCCTTATATGAGGTTGCATGCTGGTCCTGACCTATTCATACAACTGCACGATTTTATCTATTTCTCCACCATCTTGAGTTTTTGCTTTGATGATGGCGTGTTTATGTGCCTGGTACTTGTTTCTAATGTTGTCCAGCTTATTTTTCCTGTTGTGCAGTGTCTCATTATATGCTCTATTTTCATCTTGGCCCTCACTAGTTTATCCATGATCTCTTCTGTCAGTTGGCCTAGTGGATCATCTGCAACAAATTGGAAGTTATTATGTAGAGCTTGAATTGCAAACTCTTCATCTTGATTATCTATCTTCCCTTCCACTTTTCCCTCCAAGGCCTCCAAAATTTCTGCCTCAAAGGACATCATGTCATGCAGTTTAATGCTGATTTCTCTCAGCTTATTATTACATCTCTTGATCACATCACATTCAAATTAAATGTCTTTATACCATATATCAACCAATAATGCAGTGTTATTATTCAGTACCTGCTTGTTGATAAGCAGTTGAGGATTTATCCTCCTTATTTCTCCCAGGACATCTAGTATCTTTTCCAATTGAAAAGACCTTTTACCTGTCTGCATTTGCAATTTGTCTACCCTTTTCTTGGAATCACCAAGAGTATTCCACCTCCTCAAAGAGGCTTTTACAACTTCTTCTGCAGTATCAAATGTGGAATACATCCACTTTCTCAAAATGGAGGACTCATGTTTCATGAGATCCAACTTATACACCTCATCTTGTGAAATAGCAGTCAATGGGACTGCATGTTCAATGGAACTATCTTTAGGATTGGTTAATCTGCCTATGTATGCATGCAACTGAGCAATGTGCTCTTTGTGTTGCTTATTTTTCTCTTTTTCCCTTTTAACCTTCTGAATTAAAGAATCAATAATATCTTTACCTTCCTGACCCTCTTGGTCCTCATTTGCAAACCCCAGGTCAACTGTATTAATCTGGAATTCTTCCAGAGTAATTTTACCTTTTTCTTTCTCTATAGTGGGGATTGCAATTTGTGCAGTCCTTCTTCCAGTCGTGGGATCCCTTTTAATGGCCGAAGTCATTCTAGCCTTCCTCTTTGGTTTTATTATATTTTCCAAAAATAAGGTAGATACATCAAATTCTTGAATTACAAAATCTACCTCTGCGTTTACTTCCTTTTCTAACCATGGAGGTCCCTGATCATGTTTTTCCGCATCATCATGATGTTCACCTTTATCTCCTGTATCTGTCAGCATATGTGATGGAGAAGGTGATTTCCTCATTTCTTCTTCATGATGTTCACCCTGAGGTTGATCCAGCGGTACATCCTCCTGCTGAGGAACTTCTTTTTCTGGAGGAGCCACATCCTGAGGTGGAGGATCTTGTGATGTGTCCATGTGATGATCATGATGATCATGATCCTTCTCCGTTATTACCTCATCCACTTTTGTCTTTTCCTTTTGCGGAGGCGCATTTATAGCCATGGATATTGCGGAATCCTCCTTAGGTGCCGGTGTTGGTTCTGAAACCACTATTTGTTCTGCACCTGCACTACTTACTTCCTGAACTGTAACAGCAGGATCTTTTATTACATTCTCCTCATCAGCCTTCTTTTCTTGAACCTCTACTATAGCAGGTTTCGCTGATGCATCCTGTTGACTTTGTTGACTTATTTCTGAAGCATGGCCCTCTAGTTCTGCCATCTTCACTTCTTATGTATGTTGCCCTTTGTCAGGTGTACCTGCTGGATGTTCAGGACTTACATCCTATTTACCTATCAAAGCTACCACTACAGGACTTGTCACTTGTGCAATTAGTGTGTCCAGCCCCATTTCTTGGGCTATCTTTTCCGAGCTCTTTTCTTTCTCAGTTTCCACTTGCTTTACCTCCTCCAATATTGTTTGAACTGTTGGAGTCTTATGAGGAGTCATGTGTGTGCCTACAGCAAGGGTCTCCATCTTCTGTGAAGCTACTTCGTTCACAACCTCATCATCAGACAAATTAATTGTCTCCTCTAATGAGATATGACCTCCTTGTGAGGTTTCTGTTCTTTGTTCTTCCGCAAGTTCAGTTTTGAACTTCACAATGGTAGGAAGTGGGACATTGTGCTGAAATTCCTTGTGCACAACTTCACTACCTACCCCTGTCATCAGTATAGGGGATTGTTTTATTTCACCTCTCATGGAGGTTCTTAGTTTCTTAGGTGGGGTAGCTACCACCACCTGTGGAGCTTTTCTCTTTCTTTTGAACAGCAAGGGGGCCTCCTCTTCTTCAGGCTCTTCCTCCATAAGGATATCCTCCTCTTCCATGGGTTTCTGTGAGGATTGACCCTCTTCTTGGGTCTCAGTAAGTTTTGCCTCTGCTGTCTTGTCCTTCTTGGACTTTTGTTTCCCTGTCCTTGGAGGTGATGATGATCCTGATCCTGATGTTGCTGCCTCCTCAGCCGTAAACACTGCCCTCTCAATGATCACCCCCTTGGGTTCATTATCAATCTTCTTACCCCTAGGGGGTCTTTTGCTTTGTTTTTGTTGTGGAGGCAGTCTGTCTCCTTTGGATTTTCTCTTTTCATTTATAAAATCATCATATTCCTCATCAGGAATATCCTGTCTTTTTTCTTGTTGTCCACAGTAATGGCAACACCTTTCTTCTTTAATGCCTCTATTTGTTCATCTACCCAAGCTTGGGTAAGGTGTAAGGTTCTGGTAATGAAAGGATCCAAAGATATATCTTCTTGTATTGTTAGGTCAGGTGCAGATATGGTGTCATTATATATTTTCTTTTCCTCATATTCATTTACAATTATCCTGCCATCATCTTTCTTCAATTGTTGAGGAATGGGGATACAGTCAAAGGTTCTGATTTGATTCAATGTCAACCTTGGTCTTCTTCTTCTAGCTTCTGCCTCATCCTCACAATCTGCCCAGAAGTCCTCTAGGTGCTTCTTATGAATGGGCTTCCCTGTTATTTTCTGTAGTCTCCCATAAAGATCATATGGTCTTTTCAATGGGAATGGCTGCAACTGCATTTTATTCAAGGTGACCATCACCTTCTTGATACTCCTCAAATCTGGGCACATATACCAGCCAATGGTGACTGGAAACAATATTGGTGGTAGTTTCTGAGCATCCTTGTATGTCTTTAGCATGGTGGAGCTCTGTCTTATGAATTCCATTAGTATCACTACATCAGTGGGATACCTTGGCAGCATGAGGGGATGTTCATCAAAACCCCCAATTCTCATATAGGAAAAAGTTGCAAATTGAATATACCAGGCTCCATGCCTGTATATTATCTCTTGAGCTTCCATGCTCAATCTTTTTGTCCTATCCTCCTCCATGGTTCTCACTAGATGCATAGAGAATGCATCATTTACCAATTTATAGTCCTGGAGGTAGTTAATTCTCTGCAATTGGGGATAATGATCCCAGATGTGAGCATCATTGGTGGTTCCACCAATCTTACCAACCGTTGTCAATGCATCAAATGTGCCTTTATAAGCATAGGAGTATACTATGTATGATGTCATGTAGAAAGAACAATTTGAACCTCCCAGGTTCATCAGCTGCTCATGTAGAGCATCACCTATCAACTGGCCCCATAGTGGCTTGGTGTCTACATACATGCACATCATGATTACACCGTACATCCAATCTTTAAAACTACCAGCATCAGGCTGGCCTATGACCCTGCTGAGTAATGCAATCATGTACTGATATTCGTCATCAAAGTCATACTTGAACAAGTGCACAGGAAGTTTGGTAGCTGCAGGATATGTGCTATTCTTGGCCCTCCACTGATACATTTCTTCCTGGCTTGTTTCTTGTTATTCTCATACTCAATTTCTAATTTCTTCAGGTCTACACTGTTAACTTTTCTGCCCAATGGCAGTCCAAATGTCTTGGAAAGACCCCTAATGGATAGGTCTGCATATATTCTTCCATGCTTCACCACCTGTCTGGTTTCTAGATTATAATTCCGTGCACATTCAATGACCAGCGCAGGAGACTCCATGGAGTACGGAAAACCGGCCACATTCCATAGTCTGGATACAAATACTGCATCCAACAGAGTGCTTCTGTTCTTCTCATCGTTCATCTTGGCGGACCAGGCCTCCAAATCAGTACTCCCCTGATGTGTATCTGTTATGGCGCCATACTTAAACAGGATTCCCCTTGGAGATGAGAACATGGACTTGTTGAATTCAGCCTCACACTTTGCTAACCTCTTGTCAGCCATGGATATCTGCAATTAACATAGTTTGTCTTTCAATGGATACTCATATGCATACATATAACATTTTATCTTTACTAATCATCATGCATACTGTGTTTATTCAGCATTAACTCATCATGGGGTGCCTAAACTGGAATTTCAAAGCAACATCATACCTGACTTTGCAGAATCAACAGGATGAGGGCTTCAATTACTTACCTGGTTATGCAGGTCCCTTTATACCAATGGATTTCCAGAAAGCGCTCTTAATTCTGCCGATAATCACGTGCTTCTTCTTGCTTGTAAGCTCTGCTCGCCCAGGGATCGTCCGTATGAGGGTTTGGAAGCTGGTGCTCAGTAGAAATGATTTTATCGCAAGGTAAGTTTGAAAATGACGATGAATTTACCTTTTAACCTTGCAATTAGGGTGAAATTAGGGCAAACCCCGACGCATTTAATTTTATTCGTTGATTTTCTCTACGGAACCTCAGGATTTTGCCAGGTGTTTCATCAGGCTCTATGGTCGGCGGGAACTACCTACCGGCTCTGCACGCATTAAATGTCAATGGCGGCAACGGGAGCAGGGTGATATCCATATGACAGGATATATTCAACTACATGAGGATATATGAATATCGGGTGATGTTCAATATCGTCCCGAGTGCAATATGATCATCCTCTTTCGAGATGAAAAACTATCCTCTACAAGATCGGGTGATGAATTCACCCTTGGGTCATGCTTAGTACATCAGGAGGATATTTTGATATATTGGGTGATGTTTCAAAATGATGATGACTGGATAAACAATAACCCTCCCTCTCTTGGAATATCAGGATGACATCACCCAGATATTGGCATAGTATATCGCTAAGGCTTCACGACGTCATCGTCATGTTATACAAGGAGGACCATGTTTAAGAAATATGCACCTGAGAAGTAAATGTGATGATAATGTCATCTTCATGTTTGTTTCTTTGTTTATCGGACTAGGATGACATCATCAGGTAATGGCTTAGGGGATATTTCGTAGCAGGAGGATATTAAGAAATGTCAGGTTACATTGAGAAATATGATCCTCACGAAATGCATAAGGTTGTTGACGGGTAAAGGTCATTATCACCTAAAATTGACGTCCGAACATTTGGACCGCATGATTTATCGGGTGATAAATTAGATCAGGGTGATTTTCTGTAATATGATGGATGTTGTGAAATATGATCCTCCCTCTGTGAATATCAGGTTTGACTCAAACTTTGACCAGTCATAACTTTCACACCTTAACGAATATCAAGGTGATACAAAAGACAAACCTGCATGAAATTTGATGCTCTTTCTAAATATAAGGTTACTGGAATAAAATATGAAATTTGACAAACCGACCTCATGATGATGACTTACCCAGCCTCCCATGCATGATGATCTGCATGACTTACTTTTACCAAACCGCTAGAAAGCACAAAACAAGCCAAGCAAAAGTTGGGTCCCTGTTTTGCCGAGTCAAAATGGGGCGTGTTGTGTAACCACACAACACTTTGTTTTTCCCTTGTTAATTTGTGAAATTTTGTTCATTCTTGATTTTTTCCTTTGTCAATTCCTCATTTTCTTCACTTTTTGGCCTTGTCGCAAGACCTACGAGTGTCGTATCCTAGGGAACCTATGTCCCCTTCACCTATTTCATCATTTTCTGACCTCTAGAGACCTCGAATTGACATACTAATTTCATGCCCAACCCAAGTTTCAGTGCACCTTTCATCTTGACCAGGTCACCACTATTATTTTTGGATCCCCTCAGGGGGGGAGGGGGATTGCATCGGTAATATGGGCGACCACCCCTTCTGGCATCTTTTTTACAAAACAAAGTTGCCAGGTGTCTTCTTCAGCCTCCCAAGATCATTCTCCATGACTTTGTTTTCATCTAGACCCCCATCTGACCCTGGTTGACCCCCTTTTAACCATGGTCACCCCCCAGGTGACCACCCTGGTAAAAGGGGGATCACGTCATTTTTTAGGGCAAGTTCCTTTTCAATTTGGAGCTCGAAATTAGCTCTGTTTTGAACCAAATTTGCTCCAAATTGAGCCCTGATTGTGTGAGTCACCTTCCTTAGCTGATCAACTTTTTCTAACTAATTCAAGACTCCCAATCACCCTTTTCTAACTCATAAATCAATTCTTCTTATCTCTCAAACAATCTCATGCTAACTCCATTTCTTCTTCTGTGAAAGACTATCAAAGCATGTTCACTCCCAATCAACCCAGTCTATTGCCTAATCAATTGAGTTCATTAAGCAATCAATCATGTTGACTCTCCAATCAATAGTGTTAATTCTTCAATCAATTGCCCCTTCTTGTGTGCCATTACAACCTATAAATACCCCTCACCTCTTCATTAATTCTCAAGTTAGAGAATGCTCTTCCCATCTTCACAAGTTTTTTCAAACTTCTTCACATGCCTTTGAGCCTCTTTCTTCATTTCTTTATTTAGTTTTTCAAAGCTTCAAAGCTTTCATTGCACTAACTTTCATTGTTGCCAAGCTTCAAAGTTTTCCCATAGGAGGCAAATTCAATGTTGCAATCACATTTTGCTTAGCTTTTTCTCTCCCTTAGCATTTTCATGCTCGCTACAAAACTTATGAGCCCTTTGTTTTTTGTTATTTTGCCCAAGCTTCCCAAAAAGCTTCATACAGCGTTGTTACGCTAGCCATTTTGCAAGCCCAAGTGCTTCCATCCAAACTTTCATAGCTTCCATCCAAGATTTTTCAAACTCTTATTCGAATCATTTGTTGTCCAATCTTTGTCGCCAATAGGAGTACCCCACTGCTGCAAAGGAAGGGAAGGCTGCTAAAAAGATCTCTAAGGATACACTAGGCTCATGCACCTATGGTTTCAAGTTCTTTCATGTTTTTTGTAGTAATTAGATAACTAAAATCTTGCTCTTGGGAATAGTAATTTAATTATTGCAATTTCCTTGATAGGCTAGTTAGATTGTTTTAATTAGTTTATTTTCAAGTAATTGCATTGTAAGATCAGCTTTTCAATTCCGCATTTCATTTATCAGAATAGTTGGAAAAGACCTTCAGAAAACACAAAAATATAGATCAATTGCATTAGGTAAATTCATGGTTAAATTGCCTTCATATTTGATTTCCTAGATAAATTAATTCACTTTCATTCCAAATATCATAAAAAAGAACAAAAATATCACTTGCATACATTTAGTTGCATTCATTCAAATACATCAAAAATACCAAAAATAATAGAAAAACCAAAACAAACAAGTGCAAAGTCCCTCGATCTCATCACGAGGTCAACCAATTTAAACAAAGCAAAAGTCAAAGCAAACCTTAGGTATTCACACTAAAGTCAACACAAAATCAACTCGTAGTAAACTCAAACCAACTCTCTTCATTCAGGCAAATGGATGTGCCCTGGGCTTACAGGTGAGTGGGTGAGGGCAATCCTAGAGGAGATCGAAACTATCCATCCTAAGCCTCAACAAGTGCAACCAACAATCAAGAACATAGGCTTAAGTTGTTTGAACAAAGACATCTCATTCAACAACTCCTTCAAGTAGGAGAGGAAAGGTTCTGACACATTAGACTCATAAACGATTACAACAGACAACCAAATAGAAATTGGAATCTCAGAAACCCAAACAGGGGATTGGTGACTAATGACCCTTCGGGTCATATCATTATCTCCATAGCTACGGTCATTGAACACAACTTAGCAAACAATCCCCAGGAAAGGCCCCAGGACCGACCAACCATTCTTCGCAAAGTCTAGCTCCCAAGCGAGTAGGACCGCTCCTGTGTCTCGCCTCCTCTTGATTGGCTTCTGCCACGAGAGCGAAAGTGATGTGGAGATTCGCCCATGGCAAGGAGAAGGGTCTGTGTGCTCCGTAAGAGCTAACTCGACTACCTCGAGCTACCGAGTCACATTTTAAAGTGTAACTGGCCCACACTGGTTGCTCGAGCTAAACAATGTGTACCATCTCCACTAAGACTCGACCTATAAACTCGAGTCAAGCCCATGTGCCAACTACAAAAATCAAACAAGAATCATGTCAGATATCTCATCATATATCATGTATCAAATCATAGTAATGTGACATCTAATGTTCTACTCAAATCACAAAACATAAATCAAAGTCTCACCACGATCTCCATCCTACCAATCAAGACCAATGGCCACTACCGCTATCGTCGTTGGGAGAGGTGGGGGCATTGACGTCTGCCCCGCTCGACTCCCCTCTCTCAGACTGACTCAGCACGCCACTCACAGTCGAAAGTGGTCATGACACTCGAGGTCGAGCCCTAGGCCTCTCCTCTGTAGTACCATTGCCCTCCTCCCTGCATCTGCGCCTCCCTACTGATATTCATGTTGGCTCCTCATCTCTCTCCTCATCATCATCTCCCTCCTCTGATAGCTCCTCACCACCAGAAGCAACCTGCTATAAACCCTGGCCAGCCCATGGTCTCAGATCTCCTACTAGGTGGTATTTGGATAAATGGGACCCAGCCGAATTGCAACCCACCACGCTATGTATGCTAGGGTCGCCCCACGTCATCAATGATGAATACGAGTGCTACATCCTAGACCTCATCATCAAAGTCACTCAAGGCAACATCTACTACGGTCAACTGCGACACATCATCGGGCCTCACCGGGTTGCGGTGTGAGAGCATGTATGTCAGCACTACTCGGGGTACCTCTGCACCTACCCAAACTGCCTTGCAACCCGATCATAGTAAAAGGGCACTATAATGTGATCAAGGCGACTGACGAAAAGTCAATCCCTCTACATCCGTGCTAGTTGTTGTCGTTGCCCCATCCAAAATCTCATGTCTCTATAGGGTCTCCAGATGATGTTTACACCTTATAGCCTATCAAAGGTCACTCTCCAGTGCAGCAAGTCTCCAAATTGTCACGACCTCCTCATAGCGTAGGCATGCGTTCGCAGCACCAACCAAATAACATTCGGAACCCCGCGGGCCACGCGCATGTAATATGCTCAAAAGCCCACACCTGAAGGAGTGTGCATGTCATCAAGCTTTGTGCATCATAATACCCCAAATCATGATACAAGTGGGTGAGCATGCTCCGTCCCCACACGAATATCGTCCTCTGATCCTCCATAGCCCTAATAGTGTGGACGAGGCCACCGTGAAGGTGGGTGCACCCATCCTATGTGATACACAGGGCGACAATAGCGATCATGATGCGATGAATCAATGGTGTGCACATTGTGCTTTGCCCCAGCCAGCTGATGTGGATGTCCTAAGTCATCCGTAGGCACAATCCAGCTCAGGCAGTATGTCCCTTCTGGAAATACGCAGCTAGCCTCTGCTCAATGATCGCCACAGTGCGACCCCGCATTGGCAACCGAAGGATCCGGTACATGTCCTACAAGGTCACTGCCATCTCTTCCGTCAACAGGCGAAAGATAGAGGTGTCATCATCCCATCGCTCCATGAGTGCTATCAGCATACTATCATGGAACCTCATCGCTAACATAGTGTAGACCCACCAGAGCCCTATGTCTCGAAGGAGACCAACCTCTGCGAATGTCGATGTGCTCACACGGCTACGCAGCAATGTGTACATGTGTCTGCCAGCATGCTCTCGCATCGTCAAGGGATTTTGCAATCCCGTCAAAGATATCATCAGTACCACATCAAATAAAATCCAGAATTCAAAAAAATTTAAAATTTTTCTAAGTGTTAGGACTCTAGTGCCTAGACACCAGTGCCTTTTTCAAACCCCATTTTGAACGTTGGCACATCCCAAAGACACTAGCGCATCCTACAGATGCTAGTGCGCTAAGACGCTAGCGCCCCAGGGAGTCCTTCAACACGCAAAACAAGGTAATAAACGAATTCATAAGGAAAATTTTGACTCACTTCGTGGAGAATCAACCCTTGCTCCACACGTTGCCTCAAGTTGTCCAACCTGGGTGCTCAGGAAGCTCGTCTACGAGGCATGTTTGCGCTCCAAGGTGCTCAAAATCCTCCAAATTTCACCAAATTTGAATTTACAAATGAATAGTAAAAATGAAAAAAATTTCTTACTAATTATAATAAATTTTCAAAAAAATCATCCCTTCTAAAGCACTTCTCATGGAAACATTCATAACTTGGGTCTGCGTACTTCGATTTTGACGTCGTTCGTTGCGTCGAAATCCTAGTTCCACCCTCTATTTCATCATTCGCCTTTCACTCCAGTGTTATTTTACGAAATGACCCTACCAAAAGCATTTTCACCAATTTTTCAAAAAAGTGAAGCAATAGATTTCTACCATGTTTCAACATTCAAATTAACTGGCAAAAACAGGGGCACATATCTACCCTCATTTTTTGCTCTAGATCATGTTTCTTGTCTAATTCCCCTTAGAATTCTTTCGACTAATGCACACATTTTACCCTACAAGATTTTGTTTTCTGACAAGTAGTTTTGCAGGATGCGGTCCCTACACTATGGTGTTGCAAGTTCCTAAGCTAAGGGCTCCATTCTCTCACTTGGAGACACTCTATATCCTCTACAATATCCTTTTTAACCATATTTACTTTCAATATTTCATTTCTTGTACTTCAGCAGGCATACGCACAGTGTCATACAACCGCTAAAGTCAGGGCTAAATGTAATGTCAAAAATTGTGCTTGCTCACAATTTCATGCTATGTTTTGTACTTGCTTTAGTGTCCATGCCTTTAGCGTGTTTTGGGATCACTTTCAGCCTTGGCCTTACCCTCGACCCATGAGATGTGCTTATGTGTTGCTTTGACCATTTATGCTTTTCATGCTTAAAAACTATAGAAGTGCCAAAATCATGGCCTTGTCCCAAGCTGATTAGACCTTTTAAGAACTAATATTGCCAAGACTACGCTTAGTGCGGACGTCTACGCCACGCACAAATGTTCTGAAAGCCTCTGCCAGTCTTGCAATCGTTTTTGAAAGTTGTCTTTTCACTTGCGTAATTCACCGAGATTTTCTTGATGCTTATCCGCGCCAAAATGACTCCTTCCCTTGATTTTTCGCCTTTGCCTTCTCTATTTAAGCAAGTAGATTTGCCATTGCAAATGATCGATTATTTTTCGTAGCGAAGCTCTGCCGAAATTGAGATTGATTTACTTTCATAGCAAAACTCTACCAAAATTGAGAACAAATATTGTTGTGATTAGCTTTTATCAAGATCTTAGTGTGCTATTCCTATCAAAGTGTAATGATTTCCAAAGAATTCCGATTGGAACCGTTGCCTGCTGACCAGTTTTCACCTCTTGTTGTGAGGTGACAAAGTTCTGCTTCATTCTTGTTTTCATACTTCGATTATTGTAATCCATTTGGTATATCGCATATCTTCATGGGTTGTTTTACATTTCCTATTTATCTCTTGCATATAGAGATCACTGTACAAATCTACTCTAAGTCACTAAGTAGGATTTATTTTATCACTACAACATTCTTATTTTGTCACTGCTTGTCACAATTTTAGATGCACTTACAATTTAAAGCACACTATTTTATCAATATATCAATCTGGTTGTCATTGAGGTGAAAACACCGAACGAGGTTTGACTAAGGCAAACCCCTATACAGCACAACCATTCTCTTGTGTGTGTATTTGCAAGTCTCATTAGGGAATCCTACAATTTAAGGAATTACCGAAAGGAGTGACGCGAAGATCGAGAACTGGAATCCATATCGTACTGCGGCGTACAGACTACAGCGCGGTTGTGTACTGCACTGTCATCTTGGACAGTGAGCTTCATCCTCTAGGGCCAGGTTCCTCGTTATTGTGTCTTTCAGTTTCTGCAATTTGTTTTCTGAAATATTCTGTAAATCTCTGTATTTCCGATTTTAGTTAGTTTAGTCATCTATTTTCCATTCAATTGCAGCAAAGGGATATAGCCCAAACATTCTCGCCCTTCAAAATTGGATAGTGGCGAGTTACACGTCTTCACTGACTGGTATCCTAATGTTCAGTAGACAATTGTTTCTAATTATGAGTAGATTAATTAGAAGTGATTTTTCTATTAAACAGGTGTATGCAAAGTTCGCTAATGTAAACCTATTATTGGCTAAAGTATTAATAGTAACAAAAACAATTGATATATGCAAACAAAACAGCAATTGACAAATAAACGCAAGCAGCAATGATAAACAAGCATACAACTTGAATATAAATGTCTACGAAGGTCTCTTTAAGAGAAACCTCCTCGTGAAACTGTTGAAGATACTATTCCATGACTAAGTCTTTACTCGATTCTTAATAACCAGTCAAAGGGTGCCTCTTCATATAAACCAAACCTTATTGTTCAATTAAAATAGCCTGGCCCAACTAATCCTAAAATGCAATTCTAACAGCGTAACAGAGGATTAGAACAATTACTCGATCCTTAATAACCAGTCAAAGGGTGCCTCTTCATATAAACCAAACCTTATTCTTCAATTACAATAGCCTGGCCCAACTAATCCTAAAATGCAATTCTAACAGCGTAACAGAGGATTAGAACAATATATCATAAGGTCCATGTTAAGATCCCTAAACAAATAAATCTTTAATATAAAATCTAAGAGCCAATTAATAACATGTCGCTCATGTTGCTCTGTCTACCGCTTCTGTATTTCATATTTACCAGTATTTAGATTTGGCTTAAGACTGCCAATGGAAAAGAGATACAACCCAGCTCCAATTCTACATACATAGCACCCTCATCAAGGATATAGATTTTTGAATACGTATCAAATATATTCACAATTGAACATACCACTGTTGGATGCATTTGGAAGATCAAATTTTCCAATAACGGGGCTTTTGAACTTTGTAGGCTGGAAGATTAAAACAATATAGCCTCGATTTACTTGAAACAGGTAAGGAGAAAAATAAACTGTATTGGAGACAAATAAAGATGAAAACTATAGTTTTACTTCCTTGCCCATTCTCAAAACCCTGGTACACCTGGGGAAGGGCACCAGAGTCTTCAAGTGCTAATTATCACCTGATGCAACTTTGTTTCTCCCATTTGTGTATATACATTTCAACCAAAAATAAAAACTGTTACACCTAAGCTGTGTACCTAAGAAAATACTTGTTATAAAATTAATTCACATTCAAAACCAGCTTGAAAGCTCATAAAACATGTCTCCAAACCATTGAAATGAGTGGTATTACCAAAGCATCTAATAAATGTCTAACTAAAATTCTGGAGATGCTGTCCCCATAAAACATCACTTCTGAACGCTCTCACCAGAACCAGACAAACTTTGGGCTTCTGGTTGCTTGAAAAACTCTTTTGCATGACGTGCCACATCAGCCTCCAAAATAGCCTCTAAGACAATATCTGAACCTGCTAAATCTGCAAGTTTTTATGCAATAGTCAAAGTCGAGCCTTTAAAGCTTGATTGTGATATGAAGTACTGCTTTTCTAAGGACTAGACCTACCAACAAAGAAATAATTTTAAATTAGCATCCTGAATTTTTTATACCTTTGTGTTTCGGTAAAACCCCTGTTAATTCAGCAGAGACAGGTAAAACTACAGTGTTGTCGACTTTTTGCAAATGTTCAATACCGTTGTGTTGCTGGGAAGAAAAATCATCAGAGCCTCCTAAATTTTTAATTCCTGTGCCTTGGGATCCTGCAAGGAGTGCATAAGCTGCTGCTTGAGATTGTAGTCGGGAAGAACTCGAGGCATCCATTTTGAAGACCTACAATCAAAGAATAGTGAATTGTCGAAGCGTTTCATAATGAGAAGCTATCATACATAAAAACTAGTATTTTTTTATTATTAATTAACCTCCCTCCTGAAATGACCAACTTCTCTGGCAACATACCCTGGAGTTACTTTCCATATTTATCCGATTTACTTCTGCCATTTTCTCGGTATCTTGTAACATTGTTGAACCTGAAACTCAGATAACCAGATCATTAATAGAAATTAATGCCAAAATGAGTTTCTTCTCCAGATCGTTAATAGATATTAATACCAAAATGAGTTTCTTTTGACACTCTAGAAATCAAGATCTAATAAAGGATGAAATCAATATTTTCTCAGTATTATCTTCTGGATTCACACCAATTACACTAAAAAAGCCTAGCATTATTTTGGTATTATCTTCTTGATTCACATAGGTTACACTAATTAAGAACATGAAGCTTTCACAGTCCATGCGATTGAACAAGAAAGCTTCTGCAAACTGTTGCGTATTTTTGTTTGCATCAATGTTTCAGATCACACTCTGTGATCCATCATAAAGATGAGGAATTAAAAATAAAAAGAGACTGCAGAATTAGTCCAACAAAAAGCAAGGGATGCCAAGGTGGGTGGGGAAGCATGGAAACCAGGAAATAAGGTTAAAAATTAATTGTTACAAGACCATATAAGAGGGGGGAGAGTAAAGAATACTACACCACTACATTAAACAGCCTCCACCATTGAGACACTATATCAACCTATGCTTAAATGATTCCAAGACTTTGATGCCCATTTTATTTTTCAAATCACCATTGATGAGTGCATCCCATTTCTGCACATATATTTAAAGTTATCTGATCAGATACTTCTAGAAATTTAGTTTAATGTTAATAATGAGTTCCTTTCATTTCATGTTTCAAAGGTCATTTCAGCTTTCAAACTTAAGAATAATTTAGGAACTACATAAAGTGTTGTTGCAGCAGAAGTTTGGAGATCAAATAAGAGTTCAGCCCAGGAACTGCAGGCAGCAATTCATGTCATGATTCTTCATGGACCGCACCATCACGTTTACAACTAGAATAAGAATAGGCCAGCATTTTTAAACCTAAAACACTGTAGTGGTGAAGCTTTTCTTTTGTAGCATTTGCTTTCCCCATCAAAATAAAAATCTCAAGCTAAATTCAGAAGCCAGAGAGATTCTTTACAGGATATGGTCACTGTCTTAGGGCGCTATCTCCATGCCTTCAAAAATAAAAAGAGATGAAAACTGGAAATGCAATTGGTGAGCGTGTCAAATGAACAGGCTAACAGTTGCCTTGAGGTACACAACGAAAGCACAAGATGAAGGGAAACAATGACAAATCAGAAAAACACATGATCTACAATATTTTCACAATAAATTGACATCTATGGGCCACTCCAAAATTGTATGGAACCCAAACAGCCTACACTATCCAGCCCCATGAATATTCGGCCTACTTGCATAGATTCTCTGCACTACAATCTAACCCTTTTATTAGCTCAATTGTGCTTATGAATCACTCTGTTCCATAGTTCCAGGGAGTTTCGGGGGCGGGGATGGCGGGGGACGCGTTTCGGGGACGGGGGGTCTAATTTTGGGTGCGGTGGGGGACGGCGGCAGGGGGGTGGCCGGGGAGCGGTGCGCTAAAATACATATAGTACTTGAAAAATTAGTTATAAAAAGATGTATAACTGTAGAAGCCTAAGGAATAACTTAATAAGTAAAGTTTAGAGTTTAAACATATTGCGCTAAAATACAGCCTTTGCCAGCATCCTCCCTGTCTGTGTCAAAATGGGAGCTTTGGAATAGGGTATGGACATCCATCAAAACATAAAGGATAGAGGAATTTTGTCAGATGTTGTAGTTGCAACTGCCCTGTTAGACATGTATGCAAAATGTGGAAGCATAGACAAGGCACATGAATTGTTTGACAGAATGCCTCAAAGAAATGTGATCTCATAGACTGCAATGATTGCAAGATATGCACAAAATGGATTTGTTGAAAAGGCTTTAGAAATTCAAATTTTAAAGCAAATGCAATTGGCTGGTGTAAAGCCAAATTCCACAACCTTTGCCAGCATCCTCCCTGCCTGTGTCAAAATGGGAGCTTTGGAATAGGGTATGGACATCCATCAAAACATAAAGGATAGAGGAATTTTGTCAGATGTTGTAGTTGCAACTGCCCTATTAGACATGTATGTAAAATGTGGAAGCATAGACAAGGCACATGAACTGTTTGACAGAATGCCTAAAAGGAATGCGGCGGCGAAACGGGGGGATGGCGAGGGGGACAGTGGGGGACATTTCCCTGAAGGCTCCCCGTCCCGGAAACGGGGAGACTTCGGGGATGGTTGTATTTCAGGGGGGGACGCATTCCCGTGGAACTAGGCTATGTTCTCAACAGTATTCCATGGGGACCCATCCCCCCAAAAAAAATATCATTTCAGGGATAGGGACATCCTCGGGACTCAAAGACAAGGACAAAAACATTCCCCCACTGCCCCCTGCAGAGGGGACATCTCAAGGGCATCCCTCCCTGCAGAGGATGTTGGGGGGACTCCCCAGTGTCCCTGGGATGGCCAGAGGATGTGTGGGCATCCCTTGACCATCCTGAGGATGCCAAGAAATTCCCAAACTAAACAAAGTTTCTCTATGTCATGATAATGATTTTGATTTGTGTCAAAGCTTTGAATAGACAGACAACATGATGGCATATGTAAATGGTTGATCTTGGAAGAAAGAAGGAATATTTACATGGTATTGGAGACAAAATATACTATTAAAACAATCGTTATTGTTTTTGCTTACTGAGATGCACTCTCTTACCTTAACTTTTGGAAGTTAGTGATCAAATGTTTCTCAATTGGTATGTCACAAACACCTTGGGCTTAGTAGGGAGTGGAGAAAGTAGTGAGGGTGTGGTGGTGGCGGAAATCAAGTTTTCATAAATGTTTGTGATTTTCTACTGACTATTGTAAGGAGTTTCTTAAAACAAAGAAGAAAATAAATTAAAATATGCAAGAATGAGGATATTCCTATCTCCAACTATGCAGCCTTCATCATTTAGACTGGTCAGATTCCCCACTTCACTATTAGTTCTTTGAAGAATGAAGATTCGGTTAGAAATAATGAGGATTTGGTGTTGGAGAAAACAAAGGAATCGTCAAGAAGACTTGTATTTATAATAATATAATATATTTATTATTAATTAGTTTAATTAATAAATAAGTTGTATAATTCGGAGCGAATGGCCAGGAGCACTAAAAGGCAGAGTAGTGACAAAAAGATTGCAAGGCAGGAGAGAAGCATAAACGCCAAAGGAAAGAAGGTGCAGAATAAGGGATCTTTGGTGGCTAAGGATTACGGCATTTAGAATGGAGCAGCAAAAACTCTGCCTCCCAAAATAGATATCATCTTGAAAGACAACCAAGAACTCTGCCTCCGAAAACAGATATCTTGAAAGATGACCAAGAGCTAGGAAAGATTCTTGAAGAAGTGGCCAAAGAGGTTTTGAAAGAATGGAAGCACCACCAGCAAAGGAGATTTTGCATCGAGCATCGATCTTCAATGTGAATATTGAAGTATTGGAAGATATCCCTAATATTCCCATTCTGGATAATATGTCAACTCCATTAATTGAGGTATTAAAGAAGACAACAATCATCACCAAATTTATTGGAATTTGGCCACAATAGATCGAGTAAAATCATGGATAAGTCAACATTGGGTAGACTGCCCTAGGCCGCATAAATTTTTGGCACCAGGGTTCCTACAAATTACCTTCCACTCGAAGGAAGATAGGGACAAAATCCTTGAAGGAGGCCCTTAGTTTATGGGAAATGCAGGGATGTTTATAAGAAATTGGTCTCTAGGCTTTTATCTGCAAAAGGAGCTAATTGAGGATGTGCCTCTGTGGATTCAACTCTACAAGTTGTCGTAGGAATTCTGGACAAAAAAATGTGCTAAAGGAGATTAGGAATTCACTGGGGAACATTTCTTTACAATTAAAACTCCACCAACTCCAAGGAACTAGCCTCCTATGCTAGAATTTATGTCAAGATCAATCTTGACAAACCTATCAAGTAGGCGATTAGGCTATGCTTTTTTGTGGGCTCTTGGACATAGGTTCTAGATTATGAGCGTCTCCACTTTAGGTGTTTTGTCTGCTAGTGAGTGGGGCATAATGCCAAGAATTATGAAAAGTGTAACAAAAGCTCCGAAGCCAAAGAATCAGACAAGGCATGGGTAGAGAAATATACAAGCAAAGGAAGTAAACGGATAAAGGTGAAAAGATGGACAAGACTAACAAAATTTATAAATCAGGTCAAGCCCATGACAATGGTGTCCCCCCCCCCCCCCCCCCCAAACGAATAATGACATTTGTCCAAGGGAAGAAAATAAGTAGGATGAGAGTGGGGAAGGATTGCAATGCCCCATTGAAAAAGAAAAGAATGTTGACTCTTTAGATGATCTAGAGAGCAAGAGTAGGTGGTCAAAGAAACCTTTGAAGAAATGGCAGGAATCAAGGATAGGAGTATTGCGTGCAGAGAAGGCATAACGAGCTGCACAAGGAATTCGGCTACAACCTCCTCACAACTCATAGCCAATCTTGTGGAGGTAAGCCAAGGGGCAAAAGAACAAAGGCCAACAAAGCAAGGACAACAACAAAAGAGGATTTAGAGAAAGATACTCAAATCCCGATCACCAACTTCTACCAGAGTAGAGGGAAGGCCCCTCCACTAAGAAGCCATAACTTATTAGCTAGAATGTCAGGGACTTAAATGCACCTAACAAGCACTGCTTGGTGTAGCAGTTAGTGGAGGAAAATGCTCTAGACATTTTACTCATTCAAGAAAGGAAATCCAATCAAAGATTGAATGAATGGCATTTTTAAAAAAGTTTGGTGAAGTGAGGGAGCAAGGGTGGCCATGGTCAATACGGCGAGTGGATTGGCTATGCTCTAGGATGATCAATGCTTCTTAGGTTCAGATTTGGTCTTCTCCCAACATGCCCTCCACATGAGGTTACTTGGAATGTGGGAAATAATCAAAGTGATTGTATCTAATGTCTACAAGCCCACCTAAAAGAGTGGTAAGGATCAACTCTAGGATGATTTATGGGACTTTAGAAGGCAGTATTTGAATGAGGAATGGGTAGTCAGAGGGGACATCAATGTATCCAGTTCTAGAGCTTTTGGTGCATTTTGTTCAGCTTTAGCTTTGGTGGACATCAAACCGAAACAAGAACGGTTTACTTGGAGCAATAGGAGGCTCAACAAAGCTTGTATTCAGATTCATTTAGACAGATTCTTAGTCAATTTGGAATGGGTGTTGGACCAGACAACTTTTTCCTTGAAAGGCCTCCCTTTCATACACTTTGACCATTGGCCAATTTGGCTAGAAATTACTAAGAAACCTAAACCAAAGGGTTTCCCCTTCAAAATGGAGTTCATGTGGTTTGAGCAACCAGACTTTGAAGAAAATCTACAAGAATGGTGGAAGATAGACATAAAGGGATGCAAAAGATTTATTCTACAAAAGAAACTCAACATTGTAAAAATGGAAGTGAAAAAGTGGAATAAAGATAAGGTGGGGGGCATTTTTGAAAGTAAATAAAGGTAGAAAGAGAACTCCAGGATATTGAAGCAGAGATAGCCAATTACGACCTCTCAATGGACAAAAGATCCAGAGAGTGTGGTCTCTTGGACGAACTCAACACCTTGTGTTGTTGCTCAAATGATGAAACCACCTCTTACAATAGCTATGTACACTCAAACCCAATACCACACACAAGGCAAAACAACAGGAAGCCTATGAGTGATGTGAGCCAAAACACAAGACAACCTCTCGGGTTAATAGGTCAGCTCCTTGTGAGATTTTCAACAAGCTCTCACTAACCACACAGGGGAAAGGGAAAGGGAGAAAGAAAGCAAATAATAAAGCCCTAATCTATAGGCGGTGATCATAGTTCCGAGACTCGGGCTCAATGCGGACTCGGCGAGGGTGACTCAACTCAAGAGTCGGGGCTCGGTGCCCAGACTCGGCGCAAACACGGCAAAGTGAAAAACCCAAGAAATTTATAGATTTTTAAGGATTTAAAACTTGTTTCATGCACCCTTTATTAAATAAACCTTAAAGACACAATAACATCATCAAATAGAAGCTAATTTGATCACATACACAAGTATACATCAATCACATAAGTATAAACGCAAATTGTAGCTGAGCTGTTGAAGGAAATAGCACTTAGATATATAAATATAGTCAAATGCGTATAAAACTCATGGAATATGAAATCCACGACATCAAATGTTCCAAGCAAATATGAAATATCAAAACAATAACTAGAAGTCTATGGCTCAAAGGAGCCTGCATCCTTCGGCTTCCTACGAATGCGTAAATGGTAGGTCCTGGATGATGTGGCAGCCATAATCTCTGCCTGTGACTCCATGCCACCCTCACCAACATCAATTGTGCCTGTGTCTACTCATGCTCTATCCTCCTCCTCTGCCATGGCTATAGCCTTAGCCTCTCTATCTACCTGGTCAACCCAATCAAGGTCCTCATCACTAAAGATAGGATCTGTAGCCTCAATGATCCACTCAGATTTTGGGTCTACCTCCTTGCTGGTTGCCCTACAATGCACTCTTATTTTTCCTCACAACTCTCTTTTCTCCTCCTATTTTGCCAACAAAATGAAATGAAGTTGCTTTTAGGGATGTAGAGGATATATAAGTAAAAAAAAACAAGTTTTAACTTAAATTTGATGTTTTTTTTCTCCTTTAAAATGCTGCCCCCTAGACTCGGCAGGGGTGACTTGACCCGGTACTCGCCGAGACCAGGCGAATCTGGGTGAGTCCCGAAACTATGGCGGTAATGCACTAAGGAAAGTTTTCCATGGCATAGGGGTTTAAACACATGATCTGATAGTCAAGAGGGACAGAAGACATGTGTAGTAATGAGAGGCAAGGAATGAATGTTTGCATGGTCATTATTATTAACTCACACAAGGTCAGTTGTTGCTCCAAGGAGATCAGCAAATCTCTTAAGTACACGAGGCAAGGTTACCTATTCGCAAATGAAAAGCATAGAGAAGATCTTCCAGCAAAACAAATGACATGAATGAACACAAAAAAACAAAGTATTTCATTTATCAAGATAGACACGGTAATAAATACAAGAGGTAAGGAAAACACACTTGCAAAAACAGCCAAAGTTCTGGAATAATTCAAAATATCTGCATGCAAACTCAGACGTACATATATCTACTGCAAAATGGTCAGAGTTTGCCTAAGAAAATCTATCTTCTCACTCATAAGAGCTCACATTACATTATATAGACCCAAAAAATTAAAGAAGAGGGAAAAGAGAAGAGGCAGGAAAACCCAGAAATAACGAATGCCTCGAGTTAATGAAGCCTAGAGAAAATCTGCACGAAATGATATGATCTCATATTCTTGCCAAGAATATTTCCTCCGAGCCTGCAACAGGAATAAAATAACTTTGAAGGTGCATAGAAAGCCTGCCAAAAAATAAATGATTGTGCTGCACAGCTGATATCTAGAGAAACCCCCTGCCATACTGCTGTAGGTTATGTTTACATCCATTTTGCTCTATTTCTATCCACAAAAGCTTGGAATATTGATTGTTGCCGACATTCTCCTCATTTTGTGTGCAACTTCCTGTAACCATCAAACTTTAGCATAAATTTGATCATAATTAAATGTTGGGACACCACCATGGCAGAGATTTGGTCCTGCAATTAATTTCCTGGGACATAGCATGGGCACTCATCATTTCTTATTAAAACACCTAGGAACCACCTCAAAACAGGCCAATCAGGGACTACCACATCACACCACATGGTGCCCTCCTAATCATCACATGAGAACATGCAAATGCAGGCAATGATATCGCTGATTGGCCCAACTGAGCAATAGAAATCGTTTGAGCTCACAGCACATCATAATTGTATATCAACATACACTCCCACGCCACAAAAACATTGAGCACACACACTCTCAAGCCCATAAGATTCCAGTGCATATCTTCACAGCCAATCATAATGAGCACATGATATCCCCCATCAACACATGACAGCCATTGATCACAACTGAGATCCAAAGGTCCACAAGCCTCCAGCCACACATATAACAAAATGAGCTCAGGAAATGTGCGGGCTGTTGGGTCATACAAGTTTACAACTCAACACAAGATCTAACGATTCCACAACCTAATCATATCATCCCTACACACAAGAGCTTAAGGGGCCCAGCACATTGCTCCACACCAATGAGATCATCATGGATGCAAAAATGCACACACACACACGATAAATAGAGTAAGGGCTCACCAATGATGACTCAACACCACAATAGTCAATGGCACAATTGCATGACTTGCACAAACCATAGATCAAATTCTTCATCCAACGACTGGTGCAACAAGAAAAACTAACCATCCTTTGTCACCATTTAGAGATGTGCAGCACACCACATTGCACCCCAACGACATCATACCCTGTTCAACTCATTACCAATGCAAATAATCATATAGGAGAAGGGGGACCACCACATGTGACGTGGATCATGTCGACCACTAGCGCAACATGGCAAACTTGGCAAGCACTGACATCCTTGAAGATTTCGAGGTCTACATAATCAAAAGGGAGTCAATGGCATCAAGATCATTTGCACAATGACCCCGCCACATAGAAACATGAGACCCACTACCACCTGCAATAAGCTTTTCTCGTGGCCTTCGAGCACACAGCACATAAGATCAAATCTCCACGCTCCATTTCAAAGGCACGTGATATCAAATGACCATTGCTCAATCCTTGGGAAATAAGATCATCATTAGATCACTTCTCTAGAGCTCATACAATTAGACAATCACACAAGGTGTCATGACTATAACATGAGAGATCGGCAAAAAGTGTAAGGCCGTACATAAGATTTAAACATGTATCATCAATGTAGGGAGAAATGCATAGGAGTGCAATAAGAGCACAATAAAAACATTCAATGGGCCCATTTGAATGTAGACTCATAAAGTCGTTATTAATTGAGAGTGAATCAAGACACGGGGCGCAAATTGAATCCAAGAGATCAGCAATTCTGGGGACAACCAACAAACTCACATGGGATGTGTTTTAGTGGAAAAGAGAGATCTAGCCTAAAAGGTTAAACTAGGTCAAACCCTCTTCCATTACCATTGAGACACAAACCAAGCTTGGCTTCTACCCATGAAGGAGAGCCAAACTACAGGGGTTTTGTCCCTTTGTTGTATAGAGGAGTGTCAACCAAAACTAACCAACAAAACTAGGGCAAAAGATGAAACCCTAATTGACCAAGATCTGCAAATAGATTATTGTCGGAAACTGATATAGAGATTTTGAAAGTACAGCAAAGATTAGGAGACAGAGAAGAACCTGGATTTGAGTTCGTGAGCACTGAAGAACCAGGGCACTGGGTGCCCTAGACCCTAATTAAGGTTTTGCAGGATGTCAAGATTTGGATGCTTTCGCCTGTTAGTCTTCTTCAATCCTGTAACTTCTTGTAGTCTGATTCTTCCGGATGCTACCTGCACACAAGAAATGAGGAAAAGGTTGTGTTGTGTTTAGGGGCTTGCCTTAGTCAAACCCTGTGTTGGTGTTTCCACCTCCACTATAGCGATGATTAGTGATCCAAGAGTGCATGCCCTAGGAGGGTAGAGGCGCAAGATCAGCAATATATGATGAAAGTATGAATGAAAATGATAAAGATTACCACAAGATGTGAAACCCTAGTTGGAGTAGATAACTCAAGATCATGCACCAGCAAGGAGATAGATAAAGATGGCTTGAACTCCTTTCAAGACCTACAAATAAGCATCATAACATCCACAAGCAAATAGCAATTCCAAGCATGAAGAGTACTTGAGCATAGGAGATCAATCATATAAGCAAATTATAATCTTGCATTGTCCATCTAGGTGTAAAATGAATAACAAGACTCCTTTATATATGCATTCCCACTCACCAACAATGAATAAAACCAAATGGGGCCAACATGTATAAGCTAAGGAGGTGTTCTAAGCTGACACCACAAAATAGGGCTAAAGTAATCATCTAGGACCAAGGCGCTAGGCGCCCTGATCCTTTAGCCCTACAAACTCCAAGGAGTGTTAAATGTGGTGGGCTTTCAAAAAGGTGTTAAAATAGGTCCTAATTACTAAGGGTAAACATTTTACTCCATAACATTTAGCCCCCACTTTAGCATAGGTACGAACTTACATTTGAACTCACACTAAAGTAAGGAGAAGACATGTTTCAAACACGAAAACATAGAAGCCAAAGAATTCTGCTAAGTTGTGGACTATATTAGCCCCTAAGCTTAGGACTCTAAGGTTGCAAACATAAAAGACATTGTAACATAATTCACACATACATAGAGTACTACAAGCATACATAGGAATACATGCAAGAGACACACAATACACAAATGTAATACACGCCATTCACAAAGCATACACACTTGAAACGAAGCATACACATAAGGCATAAAGTATACATGGAATACACATGGAAAACATGATGAAGACACACAAAACCCTTTGCTAGGAAAACATAAAGAACACATGGAATCATTAAGAAATACACATTCAAACAATACATCAAACAAACAAACATGGAAACAAACACACTAAGCATATGACTCTGAGACTAGCTTGCTCTGTCACTAGGGATCATGTGAAGAGAAGTGTTCTCATGGATCGCGGACTAGTAAGGACTGCCGAATTACTAGGTGACCATGACAAGTCACATGAAGCACACAGGCTAGCAACTTCGTTGTACTAGGTGACTCGTGGATCAACGACAAAATGAAAACATCACGGACTAGTGAGGACCGTCGAATCACTAGGTGGGTTCCATGTCAACTATAATAGACAAGTATGTAATCAAAAGAGGATAGCGTGATGTATGCCCCCACCTTAAAGTGATTGCTAACTCCTATCAAGGAACAATTGCTTTTAACGTAGAACAAAATACAAGATAGGCACGAGAGCTTTCCGGAAGCACATGCCCATATGATATGTATTCCCAAAAACTACATCTCGACAAAAGTTGCCCTCAGAAAAAGGCAAACTGAGGTGATGTTGCGAGCATGATACACAATGGCTTGTGTAATCATGGTATGACGTTGAGCATAACAATAAGGTGCCACATTAATAAAATTACAAAAGAATAACAAGTTAGATTGAATAATATAAAGTAATAACACAAAGGGATCTACCTGACTAGCATCATTATATGAATGGTTGTATAATAGGATTATAAATATTTGGAACTGTCATCATCCGCCAATTGGTAGAACTACGAAGACGAAGGAAGAAATATCACATGAAATCAAATAAAAACCTTGGGTCAACAAGGAAGAATGCCAAACCATCCTACGCCTTACATCATCCCCAAAGGAAACATGTAATGTTCCCTTATGGGACTTCCCTAAAACTTGCCCTAGAATCACAAGTTAGGGTTACAACTTACCAATCAAATGTTGTAAGCAAGATAAATCCTAGTTTATGTAGTGTCTTTAATAAGAATTATACTAATTTTATCCCATACTATCAACTTTCTAAGCAAACAATGGGTTTAGATAATACCTTGTCCAGACTATCCCTGCAATAAGTTAGAAATCATAAACATCAATAAATCCATAACAATTTAACAAACTCAGTTGAATCTTACCTTGGGATGATCAACCATGGGGGAGCATGGATTAGAGTGACTCAATGTAATTAATCTTTCTAGGTCTCAGGGTGGATATACCATCCCTCCCTAGTCCTCATGTGGTGCATGCCATTCATATGAGGTGTCCTTATGTGGTGCATGCCATATAAGGAGCCCTCGATCTAATGTAGTGCATGCCATTCATAATAGATCGCCTCGGCCTCATGTGGCGCATGCCATTCATATGAGGTCGCCCCGGACTCATGTGGCACATGCCATTCATATGAAGTCCGTTATCCTCATCTTGCCATCTTTTCCATTTCCCATGATTGCTCTCCCTATATTGTCATACCATGATAGCGGAGTGAGGTTGCGAAAGGTGTCCTGGTAGCCACTCTCTAAGCCCAGAGGTAGAACCCTTCAACTAAAAGGCAGAACTCCTCTGGCCCATGTGGGCTCATTGCGCCCCCCCGGGTGGCGTACCTAGAAGAGAGCCCTCTCGCCGTTCCCCTTTGCAATTCTCCTTCTCCATCATGGTGAAGGTGTGTGCAGAACGAAGTCATCAAAATCACATTTACAAATAATTACATCAGCAATAATAATAACATTAATCATTAACCATATTTACATTATACTCCATATGAGTATCCTACCACAAGTAGATTAATGGATCCTTCCTCAAAAGAATGCCCTTTTCATATATCTTGATATGCAGATCTGTATTTCTCTTCATTACTACTCAAAAATATCTCTAATTGCCTCTTGGTGGTATATATATATATATATATATATATATAGTTCAGAAATATTCTTTTATATACTTGGAATTATCTTCTTATTCTGTATATAAATCAGATTTATGCCTAATATATCTCTTTCCCTTCATTGTCATTATATGTATTCTTAAATCCTCCTATCTACCATTTCCTATAGCCTTTTATATCTTTGAATGACCTTGATCATTGTTTAGTGTTTAGTAATCAGCGATTACTTTCATATTGATCTCTCCATGTGGGACTTGTCTTATTTTCTAAGTGATCACTGTCTTTCATTAATTCATAATCTCCCTTTGTTTATACTTTGCTTTTTATGTTAATATTAATGATAGTTGCCTATTCTTTCTTATTTGACCTCTGCACCTTTATAGGGGTTGTTATTTGTATGAATCGAAGTTTCAATATTAGTCTTATATGATATATTTGTCATTATAATTATATTCTATAATATTATTATTATTTATATTTTATAATTATATTTAATATTTATATTTATATAATATATATATCATATTTTAATAATATATTATTATAATTATAATCATATAAAAATTGATAATATTATATTTTATTTATATTTATTATTTATAAATACAATAAGTATATTTAATAATATAAAACTATTTATTATCTAATAGTATTATATATTAATAATATTATATATGTTTATACATGATTATCATCAAAAGCGACTTTTCCATCTTATCATGATGTTTTAATTTAAACAATGCCTTAATGTCGGGACATGACAAAACAACAATGCAACTTACGATATATAGAAGAATGATGATACAAATAGAGAGGATGTCACAACAAATTTTGGTCCCTTTGTATCCTTGTACCTACAAGTGTATCAAGGGTCATCCAAAGAGAGCTTAACAACAAAAACATAACTATAAAGCATCAAGCAACACATTACGGGGGAAACAATCACATGCACTCATGACACAATAGAAATAGGGACCACACTCACAAGTTGACCTAAAGCAAATTGTCGTCCTCCATTCTTGCTCATCACCAATGTGGGAAGGTGGACAAATGTAATGTCCCCTTCATGATACATGGTTAGTCCATCATTGGGTTCCCGTGGACTAGCAGTTTGGTTAGAGAACTGTGGTTAGATCGGCAATGGTAGTGCTTGTCAGTGCTGGAGTTGTGGTCTGAATTCAGTGGATCCAGTTGGCACCCTCAGAGTGGACTATGTTTTCTCTTGGCCATTACTTACTATTTTTAGTAAGTTCGGGTTCAGTGTCGGTTTGGGATTTTCAGAGTGGAGTCAGATTCGTCTCGTCGAGGACTTTCTGACAAGCTATAGATCATTGCATTCTGACATCGTCTTCGTATTTATTTTAAAGTTCGAAGATTATTAATATTATATTTAATTGGGACTTTATAAATATTAAGGAAAAGTGAAGTCTTGACCATGGGCGCCCATCCCTAGGAGAAATAAGGTGAATTTAAAATTATAAAATTCCCTCTCAAAATCCAACGCCCAACTTGAGGAGGGAAATAAAAGGTGTAAAAGTGGCTCATTTGCATTATGCTATGTTTATGTTATTTCTCTTGGTGAGCTCTGCTAGGGTTTCGAGGGTTTGAGGATTCGAACCAGGCTCTTGGGGACGAAAACCTCTCTGAGTAGCAGCATTCTACAGGTGTGCAATACCACCCAAAGGTTCTTCTGAGGTGGATACACTCAGTATTCACATTGATGCTTCAATGGAGTTCGTTTGGAAAGATTGTTTGATGCTTATTGTTACACATCTTTGCAGATAGATGATGTTTTCTGATAACAAGGAGGTTGGGACAGATTTTTGTAGAGATTGTTGAAGGTTTTTGGCTGTTGCATATTTCCTTTGCTGGTCGTACCCCTTTCAGCCAGCCATACCACTTCATGAATGCAGTTTGGTGGAGTTTGACTGCATATATCTCTTCCTATCTTGGTCACCCAGCTGAAGGGATAGTGTGCAGGTCAATACAGAGCTGTTTTAAGGAGTTTCTAGCTGCCTTGGCTGCAGATTGCTCTCCCACTTGGCCGTACAACTACATACAGTGGACGTGGGGTTTTGGGCAGTCATTTTCTTGTGTTTACAGCTGATAAATCTACTCTTTGGAGGCATCCCATATCAATCCATTTGCTGAAAACACTTCTATTGTAATATCTTGTACTTCTTGGAAGATTGGAGTGATTTCCAGCCATAACAATTGCTGGTTCGGCCACAGCTGTTGTATGAAGTTGCAAATCTTAACATGGGTATGTGAGTAATTGTTTATTGGCCATTTTACTATCTGGGTATCTGTTAGTTTCTCCATATCTATTGTCTATTTTCTGGGTTTTCCATATATGCTATATATTATATGCTTCGGCAACACATCTATAGGAAAACTGAAAACCCCTTCTGCATTCTTCTGTCTAGTCTGAAAGATCACATAAAAATAATAAAAAATCACACAAAAAAATCTTTAAAAATTACAAACAAGTACGACACATTACAGTGGTATCAGAGCAGTGTATCTTGCCATCCTGTGAGGTTAATTATGACATGCAGAAGACGAAAATGAGACATGCGGCCTATAGATAGATATAATTTCAGACCAAGACGGGGAACACAGAATCCGCAGTTAGTAGAACCAGAGAATCCAGTGCCACAAACAGATCCATTTGATACTGATACAGAGATAGTAGCTGCTGAGGAGCAACCAGTGGTATTTTATAGTGAGGAAGATCTCGAAGTTCCAAGAACAGATCCTTTTTCCGGTGTACTTCCCAAACATTCTGAAGAAATGGGAAACAAGGAAATCGGGGAGCCTAGTACACGAGATATTCTCATTGATTTGGCGAGAGGACAACAGCAGTTGATTAATAGGATGGACAAGTCACATGAGGCACTCACACGGCTTCTCACTCGTTTGTTTCCTGAGTTGGATGAGGATAGGAATAATGGAGGCAGGAACAAAGATCGAAATGATAGGGATAGACACAGAGACCGAGGTAATGGAGAACGGAATGGAGATAGGAACAATGGGGATAGAAACAATGGTGACAGGAACAGATATAGGGATCTTGATGGAGAGGCTTCGGTGAATAATTGGGGTGCTACACAGCTTACTATCGTAGATAGACCAGGGATTCCTATCTTTGTACCGAGGGATGAGATTCCTAGACATGACGCTACACAGGTGGAATTTCAAGATGAGATTTTCAGAGATTGGCAGGCGTCGAGTGCGGAGTTCAGGGCTAAGATGACTTTTAGAGATTATTCTGATCTCAGGATGAGACACAGGCCTAGAGGAAGTAATAGGCAACTGAATCATGAGCTTCAAAAGAAAGTCAATAAAATGACTTTACCCTACTTTGATGGCTCTGAAAAAACTTCAGCGAGAGCTTGGGTCTAAAAGTTGGACAGTTATCTTCAGATCAATCCCATGCCAAAGGTCGATGCCATCACTTATGCAACCTTACATTTGGAGGGCAGCGCACACAAGTGGTGGAGTAATGGGAAGGTAACTCTGGGACATGACCAGATTACATCGTATGTAGAGTTCACAGCCAGACTCATAGACAGGTTCGACAAGGACCATGAGTTGCAGTTCAAGGAGCTCGCACAGTTGAGATAGAGTGGATCAATGGACTCATACATTTCAGAGTTCCAGGATCTTTCGGTCATGGTTTCAGATATCTCTGATTTTAGGTTGATCATGCTCTTTGTTGATGCCATCACTTATGCAACCTTACATTTGGAGGGCAACGCACACAAGTGGTGGAGTAATGGGAAGGTAACTCTGGGACATGACCAGATTACATCGTATGTAGAGTTCACAACCAGATTCATAGACAAGTTCGACAAGGACCATGAGTTGCAGTTCAAGGAGCTCGCACAGTTGAGATAGAGTGGATCAATGGACTCATACATTTCAGAGTTCCAGGATCTTTCGGTCATGGTTTCAGATATCTCTGATTGTAGGTTGATCATGCTCTTTGTTGATGGGTTGTCTGATCCTCTACGAGGATGGGTTAAGGGTTTGGACCCTATGACATTGCAGGAGGCCATGAAGAAGGCCCGTGATATGGAGTCTTCTACGTGGAGTAAATTCCAGAATAAGAGTTTCCAGCATAGGAGGGATAAGGAGAGAGACAGGAGACCTTTCCATAAGGACTCAGGACATCAGCCGCATAAGAGTTCTTCCAGATTAGACAATGATCAGCTGATTGACCTTAGGAGGAAGAAACTCTGTTTTCACTGCAGAGAGCCTTGGGATCCTTAGCACAAGTGCGTAGCCCAAGGAAAGGCCAAATAGATAGAGTATTTTTCAGCAAATGAGTTCGTGGAGTCTGAGACACATTCAGAGCAGCACACAGAAGATTATGATTCAGGGACAGATGTTGCATCTGAGATATCAGACAAGGATGAGGAGACCTCCTTACCTACAGCCCATATCTCGAGCATTCAGAGAGAAGGGTCATTTAGGATCCAAGGAGTGTTGGGTGTGTTGATGATGTTTTTGTGACAACACAACAATAGAATAAAATACTGAATATCCTATCCTCTCTTGATCAAAGCTTCCTGAATGCTAAATTATATGATCAAACAAGAATGCTCCAAGGTTCCTTTGATGTCAGGTCTTGACTTGTACGTGGATAGACTCAGTGAATGAATGTGATCTTGCTGGTAATCACAAAGGGACTTACACAATTGTTCAAGCAACTTTCTTGTTTTGCTTGCAAAAGGACAGACGCTTGGAATTTCTAAGTACTACAACTTATGGCATATGATATTGCAATGACATTCTTGATCCTAATTTCTAACAATTGTTGATAAAAAAGTGCAAAAGATGTAGGGTTTGAAGAAACTATTCTAATCCTATATGCAAGAAATGATTATTGATCAAGTGAAATCAACTGACTTTGCTTCGCCAAATCAAACAACTACACAAAGACGATGCAATCTTCTAGGGTAATGTAAGATGTTCAGATCACTCACGTTCATGAAATATCAACAAACACAAATAATTAAAGTTAAGCTCATTTGAGTTCAGTCTAACCATGCATTACAACTTGCAAGCCACAAATCACAAATGGTATGAACATAAGGATTTCACCACGAAACAATAACAATTACTTCCATCAACTAACATAACACTTGAAAAAAACTTATTCTACACTTGAAGAATTAGAAACCATGCAACACTTGAAACAAAAACAATATCACCAAATCAATGAGTCTTGTATTATCTCAAAGAGTTCTTGCAACAATTCTCCAAAGTCTCTCTCTAACTTTACAAATGAAATGAAATGAGGCTTTTATAGCCCTCAAAAATACATGAAAGGCTAGGATCGATTGGCAAAGTCAATGGCCTAGATTGTGCCACATAAGCAGTTTGTTACAACAACCTTCTATTTTTAGAAAATAAGAGAAGGAATGAAGGCATGCTTTCTAAGAAGATGAGCTTGAAATGGAATCTTTGGAGCATCCCAAGATAAGCGCCAACTTTAGATTGTTATTTGTGTGCATGCATTGAATAAAGATGAGTGAGGTGGCGAAAGGTGATAAGATTGATGACGTGTACATGCCACCTCAGTCTGGAGCAAACTAGTGCTTCTCTACCTGTTCACACTGCTTTGAATGCTTTCTCAAATTGCAGATTTTTTGAACTTAGGATTTTCAACGTTGGAACTTTGCATCTCTCAAACTTGCAAATTTGGGAGTTTGTCGAATTTTTCAAGTTGTTTTCATGCCTTAGTGAAATTTACAAATTACTTGAAAATCTTGATTTATGAAGATTGTCTTTTGTGCAAGCTTCAACTCGGGATGATGCAGGAAGATGTTATGTACTTGCATTCTTGGAGTAGATTTCATGAAATAGAGGATGCCTCTGCTTGAATGCCTATACAAATGAACTTGAGATCTTCAGAAAATTTGTCACTCTTGTGATGTTATAATTGATTGGAATTCTTGTGCAGGATCTTAGAAGTGGACTTGATGAAGTTCTTCAATGGAAGTGTGATGATGAACTTGAACAGTTGATGAACATGCAAGGTGGAATGATATTCTTCACTTTCGGATGATGAAACTTGTAAGATGATGATGAAGTTCTTCTCACTCCGGCGATGACATTCTCCTCTGGATGCATGATGATGAATGAGCTTGATAACACTTCGATCCTCTGGATGACTTGCCTCCGCATACTTCACTCTTTCACTTGATTTCGCTCTCTTTAAACATGTATCGCCAACCTACAATCAACATACCTCAAGTCAATACATCAACATGATACATGATATAAAGGAATTTTCAAACACTAAATTCACCTTTCTCACGAATGTGGGACAAATAATCATGATTTTAACACAATTTACATATATCTATCCGAAATTTGAATGCAAAGAGAACATACAAAACATTAAGAACTTAGCATTTTTTTGATATTTTTTTGAGGGCAGAAATTTCCCTTTGCTAGGGAATTTGCGCTCTAGCAAGGGCACATTTTGCATGGGTAAGAGAAATTTCCGATTTTTAAACTTTGACACTTAGAAACTTTTTGGTTCTTCTCCCTCAAACTACCTCCTCTTGGCGAATTTCCTCTTGATGTTCATGTGATTTGGCCCTTTTCATGCATTAAGTTATCTTTGTCTAGAGCGCACATTTCATTGGCATGAGAACTTTTCACCTTGCATGGGCACATATTGCTCTTTGGTAAGGATTTTGCGCTTTGGACACTTAGACATTTTATCAAGTTTTTGGGTCCTTTCATCCCTTTGGCGTAATTTAGGATTTCAACTATGTCTTGATGCATTTTTAATGTCTTCAAGCAATTTCAATCATGGCATATCATGGGCGTATAATCCTTATGGACAAGGATTTTCCACCTTTTGCAATTTTACTTAGACAACTTTGTGGACCTCTATCTAGGTGGGCCATATTGCAAGCTAAAGAGCATTTTGCGCCCTTCTAGACTTAACTTAAGCATTTTTCTTGAAATTCAAACTCCATCATTTTGGCGCATATTTCTCTTCAAGGAGAAATTTCCTTCTTTTGTCTTGAACACTTAGTCAATTTGCTTGATCTTCTTCAACTTTTGGCAAGTGATGTAAGGATGATATCTTTTGTTTGAGCAATTTAAACACTTAGTCATCCTTCTCCTTAAGGTGCATAATGTAGTTGTGAGAACATTTTCCCCCTTTTGGCATTCAATCATGACTTTCAATTTGAATTTTCAAAACAAAGTTGAACTCTTAGGATGTCTCACACTTAGCTAATTTTTCTTGTAAGCTCATAGGGCAGATATTACATGGATGAGAACATTTTCTCACATTTTTCTTTGATGAACATCTCAACCTCGTGCATGTGATCATGACCTTCATCTTTCAAACACTTCTCCAAATTTCTTGTTACAAGCTTGGGCAGAAATTGCATGATGTAGAACATTTTGTACCTTTGAGAGACTTCATTTCTAACTTAGGCATTTTCAAGATTTATCCAAATTTTCAACTTTCTCAAGCAATTTCTCATGTTTTTCACTTGTATTCTCATGAATTTGACTTAGGAAAATGACCTTCCATCATTGTGATCTCACAATCATCAATCTACCTTAGGCGCATTTTACATGTCTATGAGAATTCTCCAAGGGCGCATAATGTATGTTAAAGAGAAATTTGTGACCTTTTACTTGATCATGACTTAGTCAAATTTCCTTGTTACAAGCTCCTAGGGCGGATATTTCTTATGCATGAGAAATTTCCTTGATTTCAATCTCGACACTTACTCCTCTGGGAATTTCTCTAAGTCCTTTATTTCCTTCCAAATGTTTGAAACTTCACCCCAAATCCTAGGGCGCATTTTGCATACTAAAGAGAAATTTCCCATTTTGCTTTAGCGCAAATTTCTCTCCAAAGAGAAATTTCCTCCTTTTAATTTCATACTTAGTCAAATTTTGAAAACTCTTACCTTGAGCGCATAATTCCTTTCAAAGAGAAATTTCCGACCTTGCAACTTTGGGCTTTTGCAAATTTTTCTAAGTCATTTTCTTAGTCAAGTTTCAATTCCTCATAGCATTTCTTCCAAGGATTTATCAACGATGTCTTCAATGATCTTGATTAACATTTCCAATCTTTTGCAAAGATCATATGAATATTGTCTTAGATGCCTACTTCATCTCCAGAGGGAATTTCTTCCAAGAGCGCATTTTCCTCTTTGATGAGGATTTTCCTCTACTTTTTGGAGCGCATTATGCTCTTTGGTAAGGATTTTGCGCTTACCTTTGCAAATCACAAAATTTTTTCTAAGTGTTAGAATGACTTCCTCAAGGATTTTCAAAGTTTTCAATATTCAAATCTTCATTGCATGAAAATCTTTACTTCCAAAGGCCTCATTCCTCGGGGCGCAAAATGCTCTTGGGTGAGGATTTTCCACTATTGTGCATTTTCCATACTTAGTCAAATTTCAAGTGTGGATCTTCTTTGTTGCATGAATTGATGAAGTCTCCTCCTTTGCTCCCTCAGATTGACATCAATGTTTCTCAGTTGTCTAACAGATGACCTTCATTTGTAAGAAGATTGAACATGACTCAAAACTAAACCTTAAAACTACTAAAGCAAAAGCGAAAACTTGGGGGTCCCCATTTGCAATGGGGTGATGTGTGATTAGGTCACAACAGGGTGGACAGAGATGCATTACTCTTCTTGACACAGGTGCCACTCATAACTTCATAGATGAGGGCTTGGTTGCTAAGAGGGGGTTGAAGACAGAGGAGTTTGAAGGGTTCAAGGTGAAGGTAGCCGATGGATTCATACTCACTTGCACTAGGAGGATTCCCAATTTGACCATCCAGCTAAACAATTACACTTGCCAGTCGGAGTTTTATGTTGTTAGCATGGGTAACATGGATGTGGTGCTGGGTATGAAGTGGTTGCATGAGATAGGAGAGTTCACACTCAACTTGAGGACTATGGAGATGGACTTTGAGGTGAACGGAGTTCGGCATGTGCTCAAGGGCATTTCAGATGGTGGGTTGAGAGTTGTTTCTCTCAAGCGGATGGAGAGATTGATTCGCCGTGATCAGGTGCAGTGGGTAGCAGAGGTGATGGTGATGCCTGCAGTTTCAGAGCAGCAGAAGCGAGAGTACCCACCTGATATACAGGCTCTCTTGACTAAACACGCCAAAGTGTTTAGTGATATTCCACTAGGTAGACCCCCTGACAGGGGTATTGAGCACGTGATCGAGTTGGAGGAGGGTGCAAAGCCAATGATTACTACCCCATACAGGCACCCGAAGAGGTATAAGGATGAAATCGAGAAAGCTATCAAAGAGCTTCTCGAGATGGGTCATATCAGGCCGAGCAAGAGTCCATTTGCATCACCTGTGGTCCTTGTGAAGAAAAAGGGTGGGACTCTTAGAATGTGCATTGACCATAGGGAACTCAACAAAAAAAAATCAAGAAAAGGTACCCTATACCCAGGATAGATGAGCTGATTGATGAGTTGCACGGGGCTTGTTACTTCTCCAAGATAGATTTGAGATCTGGGTATCATCCGATTCGGGTCAGGGATGAGGATGTGGAGAAGACAACTTTCATGTGTCACTATGGGCACTTCAAGTTCTTGGTCATGCCATTTGGCTTGACAAATGCACCGGCCACCTTCCAGTCTTGCATGAACAGAGTTTTCCGTGAGCAGTTGAAGCGGTTTGTTTTGATATTTTTTGATGATATTTTGATTTACAGCAAGACATGGGAGGAACACTTGAAACACATTGACATTGTGCTGAGCATTCTGGAGAGAGAGTCACTTTATGCAAAAATGTCAAAGTGTGAATTTGGGATGACCGAGTTGCTATACTTGGGTCATATTATCAGTGCTAGCAGCGTGAAGGTAGACCCAGAGAAGATTCAGGCAATAGTGGATTGGCCGCCACCAAAGAATCTCACTCAGCTGAAGGGATTCCTTGGTCTTTGTGGATATTACAGCAGGTTCGTGAAGGGGTTTTCTCAGTTAGCTACACCCCTCACAAATTTGACTTGTAAGGATGCTTTTAGTTGGACAGGGAGTACATAGGAGTGCTTTGACAGATTCAAGCAGATTATGAGTACATGCCCTATGTTGGCCGTACCGGATTTCAACAAACCCTTCGAGTTGCAGTGTGATGCCTCAGGAGAAGGCATTGGTGCGGTAATTATGCAGGATAATCACCCCATAGCATTTGAGAGCAGGAAGTTGAGGGGTGTGGAATGCAGTTACAATATTTATGACAGAGATGTTAGCCATCATGCATGCGTTGGCTAAATTCAAACAGTACCTTGTGGGCAGCAAATTTGTCATTAAGACAGATCACAACAGTCTGAAACATTTCCTTGGGCAGAAGGATCTGAATGAGAGGCAATAGAAGTGGGTCAGCAAGCTACAGGCCTATGTTTTTGACATTGTTTATGTCAAAGGTAAGAAAAACATTGTTGCTGATGCTTTATCCAGGAGGCCCCATTTGTGTGCATTAGGTGCCATTGCAGATGATTGGAGGGAGACGATATCCGCTAAATATGCTAAGGATGCATGGGCTACTGGAATAATTGATGGCACTATCAAGGATGACAGGTACACAGTGGTAAATGATTTAATCATTTACAAGGATAGGATCTTCTTGGTGTCAGGTTCAGAGATGAAGCAGAAAGTTTTGAGGGCTTTCCATGATTTGTCTATGGTAGGGCATCCAGGGTACTTCAAAACATATAGGCAAGTCAGGGAGAGGTTCACCTAGAAGGGCCTCAAGACACAAGTGATGCAATATGTGAGAGAGTGCCCGGTATGCCAGCAGAACAAACAGAAGCACTCATTTCCAGGAGGATTATTGCAGCCCCTGCCCATTCCTGAGAGGAAGTGGGATAGCATCTCTATGGACTTTATCACAGGTTTACCAAAAGTCCAAGGCAGGGATTGTATTTTCGTGGTAGTGGAGAGATTGACAAAGTATGCACATTTATTTGCCATCCCTACCACCTACACTGTAGCTCAGGTTGCAGAGTTGTTCTTTCGTGAGGTATTCTGACTTCATGGGTTGCCACAGAACATTGTCAGTGATAGGGACACCAGGTTCCTCAATAATTTTTGGCAGGAGCTCTTCAGGTTGACAGGGATAGAGCTCACCCCCAGCACAAGCTACCATCCCAAGACAGATGGTCAAACAAAGATAGTTAATAAATGGGTGGAAGGATACCTCCACAATTATATTTCATGGCAGCAGAAGGCATGGGTTAAGTGGCTTCACATGGGGGAGTACTGTTACAATTCCACTTACCATATGTCTATTCAGATGTCACCCTTTATGGCCTTGTATGGGTATGAGGCACCGAGCTTTGTTGATTTGTTGTTTGGTGATAGCAGAGTGCCTAAGGCCAAAGACCGTCTTCAGGAGAGCTAGGATATCATGAGGTTTTTGAAGGAGGACATACAAAAAGCTCAGAATCAGCAGAAGCAGTATGCAGATCAGTAGAGGACTGAGCGATCATTTGAGGTAGGTGACATGGTGTATTTAATGCTGCATCCATATAGAAAGTCCACTCTCAAGAAGAGTGGAGCAGAGAAACTAAAGCCACGGTATTATGGACCTTTCAGGATCTCCAAGAGGATTGGAGAAGTGGCTTATGAGTTAGAACTTCCAGCAGGTAGCAGGGTACACAATGTGTTTCATGTATCTCGCCTCAAGAAGGCGCTAGGGCATAATGTGACACCATCAGTTGAGTTGCCTCCTATTGATGAAGAGGGGAAGTTGATCTTGGTACTCGAAGCAATAATTGACACCAGGGAACATAATTTGAGGAGGATTATCAGAGAGTACCTAGTTAAATGGAAGAACCTGCCAGTTGATGATGCTACTTGGGAGAATGAGCAGATATTGGAGCATCCTGACTTGAGATTGCTTGAGACAAGCAATCTTAGAGAGGGCGGACTGTAATGTCCCCTTCATGATACATGGTTAGTCCATCATTGGGTTCCCGTGGACTAGCAGTTTGGTTAGGGAGTTGTGGTTAGATCGGCAGTGGTGGTGCTTGTCGATGATGGAGTTGTGGTCCGAGCTCAGTGGATCCAGTTGGCACCCTTAGAGTGGGCCCTGTTTGCTCTTGGCCGTTACTATTTTTAGTAAGTTCGGGATCAGTGCCGGTTTGGAATTTTCAAAGTGGGGTTAGATTCGTCTCGTCAAGGGTTTTAATACAAGCTATAGATCATTGCATTCCGACACCATCTTCATATTTATTTTAAAGTCCGAAGATTATTAATATTATATTTAATTGGGACTTTATAAATATTAAAGAAACATGACTTATGAGTTATGGAGACATAAAGTGAAGTCTTGACCATGGGTGCCCATCCCTAGGAGAAATAAGGTCAATTTAAAATTATAACATTCCCTCCCAAAATCCAACGCCCAACTTGAGAAGGGAAATAAAAGGTGGAAAAGTGGCTCATTTGCATTATGCTATGTTTATGTTATTTCTCTTGGTGAGCTCTGCTAGGGTTTCGAGGGTTTGAGGATTCGAACCAAGCTCTTGGAGACGAAAACCTCCCTAAGTAGCAGCATTCTACAGGTGTGCAATACCACCCAAAGGCGCTTCTAAGGTGGATACACTCAGTATTCACATTGATGCTTCAATGGAGTTCGTTTGGAAAGATTGTTCGATGCTTATTGTTACACATCTTTGCAGATAGATGATATTTTATGATAACCAGGAGGTTGGGACAGATTTTTGTAGAGATTGTTGAAGGTTTTTGGCTGTTGCATATTTCCTTTGCTGGTCGTACCCCTTTCAGCCAGCCGTACCACTTCATGAATGCAGTTTGGTGGAGTTTGAGTTCATATATCTCTTCCTATCTTGGTTGCCCAGCTGAAGGGATAGTGTGCAGGTCACTACAGAGTTGTTTTAAGGAGTTTCCAGCTGCCTTAGCTGCAGATTGCTCTCCCACTTGGTCGTACAACTACATACAGTGGACGTGGGGTTTTGGGTAGTCATTTTCTTGTGTTTACAGCTGATAAGTCTACTCTTTGGAGGCATCCCAAATCAATACATTTGCTGAAAACACTTCTATTATAATATCTTGTACTTCTTGGAAGATTGGAGTAATTTCCAGCCATACCCATTGTTGGTCCGGTTACAGCTGTTGTATGAAGTTGCAAAACTTAACATGGGTATGTGAGTAATTGTTTATTGGCCATTTTACTATTTGGGTATCTATTAGTTTCTCCATATCTATTGTATATTTTTTGGGTTTTCCATATATGCTATATATTATATGCTTCGGCAACACATCTACAAGAAAATTGAAAACCCCTTCTGCATTCTTCTGTCTAGTCTGAAAGATCACATAAAAATAATAAAAAATCACACATAAAAAGATCTTAAAAAATTACAAACAGGTACGGCACATTACAACAAGATGCAAAAAGGACTACAGCAAGTGTGGTGTAAGGAACAAGAGTCATACTTGTATCATTATTATATTCAGATTCGTTGTTGGAATATAGCACGATAGGTTTCGTCGCGTGTTGTGAAGCATTATCTTTCACTAGAGGAGATAAAGCACTAGTAGATGTCTCTTTTGCATCCGTCGGTGATAGATGCTTGCGAGGAGGAAGATTCTCCTCTCCTACGGCAATGCGAGCCATAGCACGACGACGTGTCTTTCTTTCTCTTGCAATTTTATTTCGCTTAGCTTTGTTTGTGATGTTTGTTAAGAGAAACGTAGTATCTTCCAACATGGGTTCCTTTTCTTCCTTTGCTTTAGAACATTATAAGAAACAAGAGGAACCACCAAAGGTTGAGAGACCACGGGGAGAAGGTTCCTCAATGTGGGCTGCTCTTCCTTCTCAACTTGTGAAACAGGTGGAAGTACTTGAGCATCCACAAGCAGTTGAGAAACCCCAAGAGATAACTTACACGCAATCGATTGCTTTCCACTTGTCTCCGTAGAGGCAGGTGGGACAAAAGTAATATTGCGATTGCGGGGAGCTCTATTTTGTGCTTGACGGTTGCCTCCTTGTCCTTGGAGGGATGGCAGAGGGGGAACCTCAACATATTTACTAGATGCTCAAGGACAGGTAGGAATCTTCGATTCAGGCTTAACTTCATTCGCCACCTGTGGGACAAGGGGAACTACTGTAGTAGCCTCAGAAGATCAAGGGGGTCCAAGGACATCACAAGGAGGTATGTTATTAAGTGGCAATTCTGCAATTTTCTTTGCCTTATAATTTTGATATGATAAAAAGAATAAATCCTCTCTAGCTCGAGCAACTCCAACTGGTTTTGGCCAAAAGTAGTCAAGTGTAAAATATTCATGACGAGCAACGGGCTAGTACCGACTATGATGTACAGCGTGCACACGTCCCTCAAATAAAAACTTTAAGCACTTATGAACCATAGAGGGGACTGCCTTCATGGAGCGGAGCCATGGGTGACCCAACTTCACATGAAATAAGTCCAATGTTGGAATGACAATAAAAGTAACATTCAAAGATCTTGGTCCGACCTTGATAGCAAGGGTCAATGCACTAAGAGTTGGAAGAATAGATCCATCATGCGCTCTAATCGCTATTTCTGATACATCATAGTTATCACAGTGTAAACCATGCATGTAGAGAAACTCTTCAGTTACTACATTTACCATGCAAATAGGATCGATCATAGCACCTCTTATGGGTTTATCATTGATTCGAATGGTGATGTATAAAGGTCCATCAAGAGCTTCAATAGTAGTATCATGAGGAGTGAAAGATATAGCCGGTTCAGGTTTTGCTTGCTCTTTATGAGGGCGAGCATCTACCATGCAAATATCGCCTTCATAGTCTTGTTCTTGATGATTATAAGTACATAGCATCTCTTGAGATGGATCCACAACATTAGATTCATGATGAGGTAACAGATTTGTATATATTTGTAAGTTTTGATTAGGTGGAGCCATCGATTTATGTCCTTTGTCATTTACACCAGCAACCTGGATGACATTGGAATCAATGAGGTCTTGAACTTCATGTTTGAGACGCATACATCTTTCAGTGTCATGATCAACAGTGCGGTGAAATTGACAAAAGGCCTTCGAATCGAAAGAAGATGACTACATCTTACTTGAATCGAGAGTTCGAATGGGTGGAAGTTTAATGATATTGTTGTTCAAAAGTTGCATCATTATAGAGTAGAGAGACTCTGATAATGGTGTGAAATGTCTTGTCTTTGGTTCAATTTATATGGAGTGGGAGCAAAAGGTGATGCAATCACCACATGTTTTCTTATGTGATTGGATGAAATTGCATTGATTTTGATGAAATTTTTGTTGTGTCTTTTGAATGAATGAGTGTTTGAAGCTTCAGAGTGACCAACCGGAGCTGATGAGTAATTATTCTCATACTGACTAACCGATAGTTGGTAATCACAGAGAGTCGTACAAAGATGAGTGAAAGAATCATAACGCATTAACAAGATTTTATCACAGATGTGAGGTTGTAAGTTTCCAATGAAGATTCTTTGTATATCAGCATCTGGAATAGAATATTGAACTTGTGAAAAGAGAGCTTGATAACGCTCCATAAAATCTGTTACTTTCTCCTTTATTCCTTGTTTGCAATAAACCAAATCGGTCAAAGAGACTCGAGGTCCAATGTTTGCTTGAAAATGTTCGAGGAACTTATTGATTAGTTGTGAAAAAGAAGTGATTGAATTAGGAGGCAATGAGCAAAACCAATCCAAGGTCGTGTCTTTGAGTGACATAGGAAAGAGTTTTGCCAAAATTGCATCTTCAAAGAAGAAATCACTACACATAGCTGTAAAGGCCGCCACATGGTTGTTAGGCTCTCCCTTCCCATTATACTTCTCAAAGCAAAGGGTTTCAAACTTCTCGGGCATTTGAGCTCTTAGGATTGGATAGGATAAAGGGTTGCGAATATAATGTGATGTCATAGAGGGTTTCGAGGGACTTTGGTTTATGTTCGCTAATTGTTGTTGGATGGAGTTCATATTTTGTAAAAGTCGATTGATAACAGGGTCGGAAGGTGAACTAGGTTGAGATTGGTATGAATGGATAGGGCTAACCATAGGTTGTGATACTATATGATTGGCTTTTTAGAAAGTGATATTAGGATTAGTTTGATTTGTTGTAGGCGGGGTGACACTAGGTGTGGTATTTGGATAATTGAATGGAATGGCACTATAATGACAAATAGGATTCCAAGTGGATAACCCAACACATGTGGTATCACTATTACTTGGTTGTGTAGTTGTGGTGAGAATAGTGGGGAGTGTATGTAGGAATAGGGAGTGTTGGTATGGATGCCAACACTTGAGTCCCTATTTGATTTGAGGAAGTCACATTAGTGATGGTTTCGGTGCAACTAGATACAGGCATAATGTTATTGTGTACTATGTGAGCTAGGCCATGCAAAACTTCTAATCCCTCTTGTCCTTCGAGCAACAAACTTCTTAGACTCTCAACAATAGGGACAGCCTCCTCAGCTATATGTTCCGAGCTTACAAATTGTTGAAAATTAGCCAACTCAGTGTCTAATCTTTGAATTTGAGCTCCAGAAACATGAGCCACAAGGTCCTCTATGTCAATGGTTTCATGAAAAGATGCTTCCAAACATGTAAAGTAGGGATATCATGAAGAGGTGGTGGGCCCTCTTGTGTGATTGGACTTGCAAATCAAGGTTCCGATGTGTTGATATTGGAGCTATTCAAAGCATTAGAACCCATAATTCAAAGACTTCTTTGCACAAGAGTGTTTGAATTAGGACACCGAGTCACAAAACTCATAAATTGTTTACAAGCCTTAGTGACACACAAAGAAGAGATGAATGATGTGATGAAAGAAAAGTTTGACTTTTGTTTAAATGAATCAATGTTTTGCACCTTTTAATCAAATGTAAACACATGATGCAATAATAAACCCTTGATCAATTTCAACTCTACTCAAAGCCAATTAAATATCATTAATGCTCATCTTCAAATCAAACCTTAATTTTAATGTTTTTTTTCAAAATATATCAATCCAAAACTTGTTCTTCCTTTCAAATTTCAATACAAGATGACATTTATAATGTAGTAGGGCAAAGTAAAATAAGATTTGGAATGCAGATGTCATCAGCAAAATCTGAAACAAGATATCAATCACAAACCCTAGGTTTTAAAATAACTAGGTTTTGCAACAACTTTTTTTTGAAAAACCCAAACAATGAAGAGGTTCACATGCAATATATAGCACTATGAAATAATTAATTGCTGCAATACCAATCAGATCTGATGCAAAAATCAGAAATTTATATCTTGCTATGATGATTTAAATTTTAAACCTATGAAATAAAAAAAAAGGTAATAAATATGCTTTTTCTTAAGCCTAAAATGCTTGATTTTCTACTTTTGAATGCAAAATATGCAAGAATGTCTTTTTCTTAAACACAAAGGTGATATGCTACAGCAAATGAAATCAATTTAACCATGCTACAAAGATCTGAAACAACTCACTAATCTACAAACGGAATGCAAGGTTTTTGTAAACCCTAATGTTGAAACAATGTAAAAAATAGCTATGTAGGTATGCAAAATGATCGATGAATTCAATCCTAATCAGATCTAGGGCAGCAAACAACTCAGATCAGAAGGTTGCGTGTTCGATTCATGTCGGGTTCACCAAAATATTTTAGTGGAAAAAAGAGATCTAGCCTAAAAGGTTAAACTAGGTCAAAACCTCTTCCCTTAACATTGAGACACAAACCGAGCTTGGCTTCTACCCATGAAGGAGAGCTAAACTACAGGGGTTTTGTTCTTTTGTTGTATAGAGAAGTGTCAACCAAATTCAACCAAAACTAACCAACCAAACTAGGGCAAAAATATGAAACCCTAATTGACCAAGCTCTGCAAATAGATGACTGTCGAAAACTGATACAAAGATTCTGAAAGTACAACAGAGATTAGGAGACAGAGAAGAACCTAGATCTAAGTTCGGGAGCACAAAAGAACTAGGGCTAGGTGTCCTAGACTCTAATTAGGGTTTTACAAAATGTCAAGATCTGGTTGCCTTTGCCTGTTAGTCTTCTTCAGTCCTGTAACTTCTTGTAGTCTGATTCTTCCAGATGTGACTTGCACACAAGCAAAGAGGAAAAGGTTGTGTTGTGTTTAGGGGCTTGCCTTAGTCAAACCCCGTGTTGGTGTTTCCACCTCCACTAAAACAGTGATTAGTGATCAAAGAGTGTGTGCCCTGTTGATGATGTTTTTGTGACAACAACAATAGAATAAAATACCAAGTATCCTACTCTCTCTTGAACAAAGCCTCTTGAATGCTGAACTATGTGATCAAACAAGAGTGCTCCGAGGTTCCTTATACGTGATTTGCAACGGATAGACTCAGTGATTTTGATGTGATCTTGCTAGTAATCACAAAGGGACTTACGTTGAATTTCCTCTTCACAAACATGTATGAAATACCCTACTCCTTAGATGTGAATGAATGAAATTTCTTCAATCAAACTTAAAAGAAAATAAAAAAGGTAAGGGTTAAGAGAAATCTAATCTAAGGACAATGAAATGATGGATGGTGCTTCAATAGACAAACTCCTTGAACCAAGCCTTGCTTCGCCATGAGAGCAACAATTAAACGAAGCTAGTGCAATCTTCGAAGGGAAATGAAAAATTTTCAAACTGTAAACATACATCCAAATACCCACAACTAGCGCAACTTGAATGAACTTCCACAATCGAACTAAAGCACATGAAGGTTCTATTGATGATTGTTTTTAGACAAGTCAATAATAGAGTAAAATACTGAGTATCCAACTCTCTCTTGAATAAAGCCTCTCGAATGCTAAACGATGTGATCAATCGAGACAACTCCAATGTTCCTTTTCTTATAATTCATAGTGGATGAACTCAGTGATTACATGTGATCTTGTTGATTATCACAAAGGGACTTACGCTGACTTCTTCATACTTCGTTTAGCTTATCTCTCCTTTCAGTGTGGATGAAGTATACACGGTGCATTAATGATAAAAAGGAAGAAAAGATAAGGTTTAGGGAGCTAATTTAAGGTCAATGAAGCAATGACGATGCATGGATAGACAAACTCCTAAATTAACCTAATTCCACTTCGCCAAGGATGCCTGCAACTACATGGAGTTAGTCCAATCTCCTAAGGTACGCAAATGGTTTTCAAATCATGAAGGCTTATATAAGCACCCATCGGATGGCGCAACTCAAACAAGCCTCCATAATCGAACTTAAGCAAATGATGAAGCTCAGACTAGCTTTACACAACACTTCACCGGCGATGAATGTTAAAAGCATGAGCTAGGAGTTGATCAAATATTCAACACATACATACATTACATCAAAGAGCTTCTAATCTACTTCTAATCTAATTTGAAACATCTCTCCACTTCATCAAGATACAAGAAACCATGTCATTTCACAATACAACACTTAACACCAAATAATGAACTCCAATGTTTTTGCATTAATCTTGAGAAATATTTACAACTTCAAGTCCTCTCAAAGAATTTCGAGAGTCTCTTCTATTCTACTCTACTAGCCTACAATCTAATGATTTATCTAATGAATTTACAAATGAGGCAACAAGGCCTTTATATAGAAGCCCAGATTACAATGAATGGCTTAGATCAATCCAGATAGCCAAGGGCACAGATCATGCCACCTCAGTAGGTAGTTACAACAACTTGCTATTTTTAGTACATGAGAGAGGCAATGAAGGCACGTTTTCCAAGAAGATAAGATAAGATGGAATCTTCGAAGCATTTTCCACATAGACGTCTTTTGTCTTCTTGCTTGTCGAATGATGTGGCGAAATATGATTGGCTTGATGATGATGTACATGCCACGTAGGTGCCACCTCAGCAATTCTCATTGATTCCAACTGTTTATTCAATTTGTTTTGTGGGCATATTCCCAAATCGCATCATCTTTGTGATGTCTTCAATGTGATTGCTTTGAATGAACTTGTATGTTTGGGAATACATCTTGTAGATCTCACCTTGTTCATCTTCTTGCAAACTGGATGAGTATGATAGATGTTGCTTATTTGTTTGACTTTGTGTACCTCCTTCTCTTGCAGGATGTAGATTGATCTTCTTCGGATGCATCTTCTTCTTGAAGAGTAGTGGAGAGTAGATAATAATGATGCTTCCTTTCTAATATAGAGTAGATGATGATGTTCCATTGATAACATGAAGTAGGAGACTCTCGGAGACTTGAATATTGAAGAGTCTTGAAGATTGATGGATGGATGTCTTTGACATGATGTAGATGATGAAATGCTCCAATTGGATGATCTTGAAGGGGGTCCTTTGGAGTGTAGATATTGATGATAACACCTTCCTTATATGTGGAGTAGATGACTTCTCAAGGAGGCTTGAATGTACCGGAGGAACTTGAAACTTTATAGATGTCTTTGGGATGCTTGATGTTGATGAAGATGAAGAGTGTCGGCATGTTGAACTTGATGTGATCACTTGGAGCAGCTATATGATGTCTTCTCCAACATGGCAACTTGTTGACTTCCATCCTTACATGATAGTGATTCCAGCACTTAGCTCCTAGGATGACTTTTTAGCTCCTGCAACACAGAGAAAGAAACAATATCAATTCCTTGATCTTACAACACAAAATAATCTTTATAAATCAATTTCTAACCTTTCCAATCCTAGGTGCATTGGATGCCAAATTGGTTGCTTCTCTAAATGCAATCATAACATTGAAATAAGCATCATATATGAGTGTCGCATGGGATAAGAAATTCATCCTTTACTTAATTTTCTTCACTTGAATCAAATCACATATCACTGATGGCGCATTGGATGAAGTCTTCGTTCTCCCATCGAAAAGTCTTATAAAACTTACAATCTAATACCACACCAATGTGGCGCATTGGACAGGGAATTGGATCTTCTCTTGAAATTTCATCCTTTGTAAACTACATCAGCCTTCCTGATCTAGGCGCACTAGATGGAGATTTTGGATCCTCTTTGAAATGAACTAATGAAACTTACAATCAAACTCCCTCTAACTAGCACATGGGATTAATGTTTGGTTGTTCATGTGAAAGGGCTCTTGAAAACTCAAATTCAACCTCATATGGGAGTGGCGTATTGGATGAGGAACTCATCCTTCGCTTGAAACTTCACTTCAAATTACTATTTCTACTGTTTTGATGAGGGCACATCAATTCTATCGCAGCAATTAAGGTTTTTGATTCTTCCTTGGAAGGTCCCTTGAAATTCACCACTCTACGCCCTCATCCCTTGGCGCATTGGATGGACACCTTGAATCTTTATCTAAAATTCCTTCTAAACTCATCCTTATCTCCTCTTGAAATGGGCATAGTAGATCAGTATTTTAAATCTTCATCTTAAAAGTTACACTTCAACAATCAAACCCACCTCTTCTACCTTGATTGTATTAGATGGGAATTTTGAATCCCCCTTAAATCCTTCACAAATATTTCATTTAGCTTCATTTCAAGGTGGTCGCATTATATGGGAATTTAGATGCTTGGTTGAAATGTCTCTTGAAAGTCATCCTCATCTCCCTTTGACAAGGCGCATCACATGTGGCGCATTAGTTGGAGGTTTAGGATCCTCTGAAAGGTGTCAAAAACTTAAACCACTTTAACATCAGGCGCAGCAGTTGAGAATTTGGTTGTTTGGTTGAGATCACACTTGTAACTTGAAGTTGGCGCCTTGGTTAACCACTTTTATCTTTCATTTGAATGATGCATTTGAGATAAACTAGTTGAGGCGCATGAGATGGAGATCTTGATGCTCACTTGATATCCTTTGAAAAACTTAAACCCAACCTCACTCCAAGGTGGCGCAGCAGATCAGGCGCATCAATTCAGAATTCTGTTGTTTGGTTAAAAATGTCTTCTAAAATCATCATTGCATCTTCTCTTAACAAGGGCGCAAGAGATCAAGACTTGGATCTTCTCTTAAAAGGTGTTCAATCTTCACTTTAATTCTACCCAAGAAGGTGGCGCATTGGTTAAGGCATTTGATACTCAGTTATCATGACCACTTAAAATTTGAAACCAATCACTTCTTCCTTGGGCGCATTGGTTCATGATCTTGAATGCCTCTTGAAAAGTCTTTAAATTCCATCTAATCTTGTGTTTCACCCCTATCTTGAAAGTGGCGCATTGGTCTTGTCGCATTGGTTGATGATCTCATGCTCCAGTTGAATGTGGCGCATTTCATCAACATTTTGCGCCCTGCTCATGTCTTGGCGCATTGGATCAAGATTTTGCGCCCCTCTGCAGTACTTAGCCATTTCAGGGTTCCTCAGGGCAAGGTATATTGAAAAATATATTTAAGTAATTTCTTATACTTCAAATATTTTTCAATATATCTTTCAGGATGTTTGAGATAGGTCTCGAATCCACCGGATTTAACATGCAAAATCTAGAATTTGGAGGATCCACCAGATTTCATAGTTGGTCAATTTTTCAGGATTTTCAGGATATCAGGATACCAAACTTAGTCATTTTCGGGATCTCAAACACGCATCAAGATTGGTCTCAGAACGAAAGCAAATGACTCTTGAATAAAAACTGGACTGAGAACTCAAATAAACTACTGACTTAATCATGCAACCAACCTAAGACATCATCAAAAAACTTAATGCAAAGCATCAAAGCTCAAAAAAGGGGGTCCCCATTTGCAATGGGGCGATGTGTGATTAGATCACAACAGGTTCAGACTAACTTTGCATTGTGAATTGCAAGCCACAAGTCACAAAAAGTATGAACATAAAGGAATTCATCAAATATCTCATCATAAATCCATCATATCAATGAACTTATAATCTACTATCTAAGCTACTTGAAAACATTTCTCAGTCATCTGCAAGAATTTGAAACCATGCGAACATTCCATAATCACACAAAATCACCATGAACAATCAACAATGAGCTTGTATTGATCCAGGAAGTATTTTTACAACAATTCCACAATATCTCTTCAATGACTTTGAAGAGCTTCCTCTACTCTACTCCTACAGCAACTGTAATTCTAATCATCTTACAAATGAGAGAAGTGAGCCTTTTATAGACTTCAAGAATTACATGAATGGCCAAGATTGATTTTGGAATCAATGTCCAAGATCTTTCCACATTGGCAGTTAGTTACAACAACTTGCTATTTTTAGAAAAAGTAAAAGCTGACACAAGTTGTGTACATAAAAACTCATAGAAAATGAAGGCACATTTCCCAATGTGATAAGCTTGAAGTAGAATTTTTGAAGCATCTTCCACATGGGCGTCCTCTTTGGCCTCTTGCTTGTTGTAAATACATTGAATGTAGACGGATGATGTGGCAAACTGTGATTAACCTGATGACGTGCATATGCCACCTCAGCGTTGAGCAAACTGGTTTGATTTTCAATACATTCACATTGCTCGGAATATTTCCCAAATTTTATCATTTTTCTTGGATTTTCACCTTTGGAACTTAGCTTCTCAAACTTGAAAATTGGGAATTTTGAATTTCTTCATGTAATTGGTGGACTTTCTTGATGCTTATGCTCAGTCTCATTTTGTGAAATTCTTGTTCTTATGCAGGATCCCTGAAAATGAACCTCTGGACTCTTGAAGTAGAGAATATCTTATGCGTGAATTCTTAGAGTAGACCTTATGATGTTTGCTCTTAATCTTCTTCTAGTGCATGAAATGGAAGGCTCTGGAATTTTAACATTGAAATGCTCTTCTAGATGCTCGGATGATGGTCGGATGATGGAGCTTGCAAGATGAATGATGAAGTTCTTTCACTCCGGCGATGAAGTTTTCCTCCAAGTTTGGAATTCTTGTGAGGTCTTCTTGATTGAATGTTAGCTACCTTAACCGGCCTTGGAAGTTCTTCACAATTCCTCAAACATCTTCACGACATTGTCCTCGCTCCTGAAGTGGATCCGGCTTCCGCATTTGCCAATTACCTATAAAATGCAAACTCAAGTTAGGATCAAGGATGTTATAATAAGAATTCACTTCAAATGTAAAGGAAAATTTCACTTCGAATGTAAAGAATTTTTTGCAATTTCGATACAATTATGAAGAAGAAAATAATGACACTTGCAACAACAATTTGTCTTCTCTTTCTCAGAAAATTTCATCTCTCCCTTGAGCAACTTCGCTTTTTATCTTAGGAAATCCACTTTTCATTTGATTGGAATTCTGCCTTATTGAAATCTGCTCTTATCTGCTGGTATCTTCCTTGTTTCACCTTCCGGTCTGCTACTATTCACTGTGGTCTGCACTTTTATCCCTCTTATCTGCATTTTGCTCTTGGACATTTCTGCTTTTGCTTGTAAAATCCACCTTGCTTTATAAATTTCTGCTTTCAATTTGCTGACCTGCTCCTAAATTTGCTGCTCTGCTCCTAAATTCTGCTTTTCGTTTTGAATTGAAAATGAAAAAATGAAGATTGAATCCTCCTTATATAGCATTTAAACTTATCTTTCTAGGCAGGTCGGCCTAGTGCAGGTCGGCCTCCTATTTAAATGATTTTTTTTTGTGATCAAAATTCAGTCTTTTGTCCCTAGGCCGACCTGCTTCTTCATGGAGCGAATTTTCCTCAATGTGAGAGCGGATTTTCCTCAATGATGAGCACTATGCGCCCTCCTAGAGTGCATTATCCTTCTTGGTGAACACTTTTCACTTTTTTGTTTTTGATTTTAGACTTTTGCATTTTTCCTTGGACATTTTTTGTGAAAACTTCCCAATCTTCTTCATCTTGGTAAATGGAATTAAAATCTTTTTCAAAGTTCTTAATGATGGAGCAAGTTCTGATTTAGAGAATACTTCATTCTAGGCGGATTCTCCTCAATGGTGAGGATTTTCCGAGCTTCCTTCCATGATGTGATCTTTCACTAAGGACTTATCTCAAATTTCACTTCTACCTTGGCGAATTTCAAACTTTTACATTGTATCTTGATTGAGCTTTTGATGAAGTTAACAGCTCCTTCAAAGGTTATTGAATTTTGTTCAAAATAGGAGACTTAGAAATGGCGCATTTTCCTCCTTGATGAGCATTTTTCATTTGTCTTCGACATCTTCAAATTTTCACTCTCCTTTTGACATTTAAAACTTCTCACACTTCTTCACTTTAGCGAATGAAATCTCTTAGAAAGTTGTTGTTGATGATTGCTGATTGATCCTAGGCGCATTCTCCTCCTTGATGAGCATTATGCGCTCTCCTAGAAATCCATACTTAGGTTTTTTATTGTCAATTTTCAACTCTTCTCACTTCTTCAACATGGGCACTTAGGGATTTCAAGTGATTGTAGTGTACCTTGATGAATTTCAAGTAATTTTGATTTTGAAGGCTATCTCCAAGTGAGCGCATAATCCTCATTGGTGAACAACTTGCAATCAAACCTTAGTGTGGATCTTCAATTCAGACTTTCCAATTTCCTTAGTCAATTTATTCCAAATCTTTTGCACTAAATCCTCATAAAATGGCATCAACTTGCAAGAATTGGATGTTTTCCTCGTGCAAGGATTCTCCTCTAGATGAGCACATAATGCTCATTGAAGAGAATTTTTCGCTTTCACCTGAACTTGTCACTTTTCTCCATTCAACTTTCTTATGCCCTTGGTGACTTCAAGTTTCTTGATCTTGATTCTTCATAAAATTCTCTCTACAAGGGCGCATATTCCTCATTGGTGAAGATTTTCCTCCATTTGCAACTCTTACTTAGGCGAATTTCTTCAAGGTTTTCACATGGATTTCAAGAATTCACCTAAGGAAGATAACCTTACATTGTTTTGATTCCCAAAATGTGGACCTTCATTAGAGCGCATTCTCCCTATTGGTGAGGATTTTCCACTCTTAATCAATTTTCCAAGTGTTGAAATGACTTCATCAAGGGAGCTTCCAAGGACTTTTATTATTCAAACTTTCATTGTATGATAATCCTCATTTCCAAATGCATCATCTCTTAGAGTGCATTGTCCTCATATGCATGGAATTTCCGCTCATCCTGGAAGCATTGTCCTCATAAGTATGGAATTTCCGCTCATGGTCCAAGACTTAAATTTTTTCGCCCGATTTTGAAGTGTTCTGGTGGAAGTATATTTAAAAATATATTTTTAAGTATATGCTTTAAATATTTTGAAATATACTTCTAGGATGTTTGAGATAGGTCCCAGATCCATGGGATTTAACATGCAGATTCTAGATTTTTGAGGATCCACCAAATTTCAGACTTAGTCAGTTTTCAGGATCTCAGAACATCAGACTTCAGGACACCAGACTTAGTCAATTTCAGGGCTTCAAGACATGCATCAGGATGAGGACACATAGACTCCTTAGCAAGAATTCAGCGAGACATGGGCAAATTTATACTTCCAAACCTACAAACTCAAAGAAATCTAAACCTTAAAGCAAAACGAAGCCAGAAAGCAAAAAAAAAAGAGGGGGTCCCCATTTGCAATGGGGCGATTAACATGCCCTAGGAGGGCAAAGGCAAGATCAGCAATATATGATGAAAGTATGAATGATAAAGATTACCACAAGATGTGAAACCCTAGTTGGAGTAGATGACTCAAGATCATACACCAACAAGGAGATAGATAAAGATGGCTTGAACTCCCTTCAAGATCTGCAAATGAACATCATAACATCCACAAGCAAATAGCAATTCCAAGCATGAAGAGCACTTGAACATAGGAGATCAATTATGTAAGCAAATTCTAATCTTGCATTGTCCATCTAGGTGTAAAATGAATAATAAGACTCCTTTATATATGCATTCCCGCTCACCAACAATAAATAAAACCAAATGGGACTAACATGTATAAGCTAAGGAGGTGTTCTAAGCCGACACCACAAAAATAGGGCTAAAGTAATCATTTGGGACCATGGCGCTAGGTGCCCTGGTCCTTTAGCCCCACAAACTCCGGAGAGTATTAAATGTGGTGGGCTTAGGGCATTTCTAAGTTTACTTTGTCGGGTTTATTCATCGAGATCGAGATTTAATCATTTAATGTTCAAAAAGGTGTTAAAATAGGTCCTAATTAACAAGGGTAAACATTTTACTCCATAACAGGATGAGTGTAGGGACCCACCAATCCTGCCCTAAATGCTAGGAAACCAACCGCATAGAAGGGGCCCACCACCTAAAAGAACTTACCAATGGCAAGGCTTGCACCATTAAAACTTTATTTCTCCATGGACTCCATGGACCATTAGATGAACATAATGGACGCTTAGCAAGGGCCCGAAGGTGTCGGGGCACAAAACAAACCACAATCCTCACAAGACATTGGATCGAGGGAATCCAACAGTGAGTAGGAACCAAAAATCTTGCAAATAAGGAACCCCCCACGCCCAGAAATGAAATTTAAGAAACAAGTGTCGCCATCCGATCTGGACTGGGGCTTGACCATGACATGTAAGATGGAACAAATTAATACAAGGGGACAAGGCACAAGGGACAAAAATAGTGGCCATGAGAGGATATCTTGGATTAGTTATCATTGCAACATGAACTATAAGGGGCCAGGGAATTGAATGTGAAACGAGGAAATGGCAATATGGGAAAGGTTTTAAAATGTTGTGCAAATGCTGCACTACACCTTGCTCAAGATGGAAGAACTTTTTTGCAAGCAAAACTTGAGAATTAAATGGCTCAGGGAAGGTGATAGAACACCAAATACTTCTACCTAGCTACCAATATCAAAAGGCAAGGAAATAAATTGAACATGTGATGCTCCCCTCAAGTAGTGACATCATTGACATAGAAGCAATCCATGACAAGGGGTTTAAGTTCTTTAAGGAGCTATTGGCAAATGCGCCAAACAACAATCAAGAGGCATAGGACCTCCTTTTGAGAAACATTCCAAAACTCATTAATGATGAACAAAATGCGGCTTTGATGAAGCCCTTGACTTTGGTGGAAATCAATATTGTCACATTCTCCCTTAGAGCCAGGAAGGCCACTAGACCAAATGGCTTCCAAGCTGGTTTTTTTCAAAAATTCTAGCATATCATCAAAGAGGATGTATGGAAGGCCGCAAAGGAATGCAAAAATAGAAAGGCAATGTTAAAAGTTTGGAACACCACCTTCTTGGCTCTTATCTCGAAGTCCAAGAACCCACCTTATTTCAATGCCTTTCAGTCCATTGCACTATGCAATGTCCTTTACAAGATTATCACAAAAGTCATGGTGCTCATGCTAAAGCCTTGTCTTGGAAGTATCATCTCAAAAGAGCAAAGTGGTTTCCTTGCTAGGAGGCAAATACTTGACAATACAGTGATAGCTCACAAGGCCATTCATTCCATAAAATGCAAAAAGAAAGAAGGTATGTTACTGAAATTAGATATGAATAAAGCATATGATAGAGTGTCTTAGGTCTTTCTACTTCAAATCCATGAAAATTTTGGTTTCGTTGAAAACTAGCGAAGGTGGGTCTATAGATGCATATCATCGGCCTCCTCTATGTTGATTAATGACATTTTAATAGAGTTTTTTTCCTCTAAAACAAGGGCTAAGACAAGGGGATCCTCTTTCTCCGTTCCTTTTCCTCATTGTTGCAGAAGCACTTGGATGAGCTCTAATAGCTAAGTCTACAAGGAAGAACATTTAGGGACAAAAAAATCTCTTCAAAATTATAAACATGATATTTCCACAGTCCATGATATAGGATGTATGAGCTTTTGGAAGAGACTGTGTGTGCTTTTTTTGGATCGACGTTTCGAATCATACTCCATGATCCATCATCAGGATGAAAAGAAGAGAATGAGTATGTTGTAATTGTAGATAAAGTTCCTTAAAAAGGGGAGAGATGGAGGTGTGGGCACGGAGATTAATCTGAAGAAGAAAAAATAATAGAGGGATATAAAGTTCCTTTCCTTGCTTCTTTCTTTCTACTCCTAGGATGTCCTTCAATCTTTTATTTTAGTTGTTTTTCTTATCCCTCTATTATTTTCTCTTCTTCAAATTAAACTCCGTGCCCACACCTCCATCTCTCCCCTTTTTAAGGAACTTTATCTGCAATTACAACTTACTCATTCTCTTCTTTTCATCCTGATGATGGATCACGGAGTGTGATTCGAAACGTCGATCCAAAAAAAGCACACACAGTCTCTTCCAGAAGCTCATACATCCTATCTCTTCAAAAGTCAAAAAAATCACTCATCTACAGTTTGTAGACGATACCTTCCTATTTGGAGATGCGGCAAATGGCTATTGCTTGCTAGAAGAATTCAATTGATCAAATCCTCTATTTCAGCTATTCCGATTTATCTTATGTCAAATTTTCAAATTCCAAGGAAGACTGCTAATGCAATATAAGACATACAGAGGAATTTCCTTTGAAGCGAGACAGAGGAAAAGAGGAAGTACAATTTGGTAAAATGGGAGATAGTGTGTAGGGAAAAGAAGACATAAGGTGTAAGCTTCAAGAATTGCAAGCAAATGAATAAAGCCTTGGGCATAAAACTCCTTTCGCGTATGCAAGTAGAAAGAAGGATGACTATGGAGTAGGGTCATGCATTCAAAGTATATAGACAATGATCAAGAGGGAAGATTATTCTTCCAATACAACACCCCTCTTGGTTCTGGCATTTGGAATTTTCTCGGATCTTGCAGACCTTTGCTAGTAAAAGATTTGAGATGGAGGATCGACAGGGATGACAAGGTCAACTTCTGGATGGATGCATCACTCTCAGATAAATTGTTAACTAAGGATGAAGTTTGAAGTCCCCTTGTCTCATTATTTGAAAGGATGCATGGTTCTCATGTCCAAGACTATATTTCGGATCTTGGAAGCAATAAGGTGAGGATTGAGTTGCAACCACCCTTGTCGAAGCTCAATAATGCTTACAACCTCCTGACATCCCTACTCTAGAAATGACCTATCCCAGCTAGCAACAAGGAAGATCGGATTGTGTGGAATAGATGCTCGACAAGACACGTCATGATTCAAGACACTTATGTTGCTATTGCTAAGATTCCTACAAATGGGTCTCCCATCTTAGTTGGAAAGATTTCGACTAGTCATAGCCTCCCAAAAGCAAATGCTTTCTTGTGGGTTGCACCCAAGGCGGCAAGCTCTTGGGATAGGTTTGCAAATTAGGGATGGTCGAGGCCTTCACAGTGTGTAATATGCTAAGCTAAAGAAGAGACCAACAACCGCCATTTTATCCATTGCCCATTTGATAATCAGCTATGGTGCTAGTCTACTAAAAAATGGGAAATCAACTTGACCCTACCAACTAGCATTCTTGATCTTCTTAAAGGGTGATCTCACAAAATCAAAAGCCCTAGGCTCAACTTGGTTTGGTGCCTTCTCCCTCAATTGTGTGGAATCTCTAGTTGGATAAGAATAGGAAACTATTCAAGGAAAAGGATTCCTAGGTAGAAATAAAATGGGGCAAAATTGTGGCATCAATTGAGGAGTTGGGGGAGTGTTGGGCATCTAATGATTGGCAAAACAACCCAAAAGACATGGATTTGTTGGAGGCTTGGCCCAGGCTATGATGGAGATTAGAATGGGGGTCAAGTCAGCTAAGTCTAAGCTCATTAAATGGCACTCTCCAAAGCCTGGTTGGACAAAAATAAATTTTGATAGGGTTACGAAGGGAAATCCAAGACAGGTGAGAGGAAGATGTGTCTTTACAAATGAGCCTAGACAACCATTACCAATCATGGCCTCTTTGATTTTGGGATTGAGAAAAACATGGTTGAGGGTAAATCCCTTCTTTGGGGCCTTGCAAAAGCTCTAAGACAATGATGGAAAAAAGTTGAAGTGGAAGGAGACTACAAACTAATTATAAATTTTATGTTTGGCAATAGTCGGTTGTCCCAGCTTCTAGATACAATTATCTCCAATGCTTTGGAGTTAATGGGTAAATTTAAAGATATTTCCTTATCCCACATTAAGAGAATGTGCAATACTGTTGCAGATTGGGCAGCAAATCAAGGCACCAATTTGAGGGATCAAGAAGGGAAGCCGAATGTAGTTTGGAATGGCAAGTATCCAAATGGGGTCCAAGCATTGTTAGTAAGAGATATACAAGGGACTAAATCACGATTGGTCTGATAAGGGGCCTGATACAAAGTGGGATAGTTCACCAACTTGATGTCTCAGAGGAAAAATATACAAATATATATATATATATAATATACATAAGGGAATTATAAGGAATGGTCCAATTTGAATATCACATGGATATGTGTGTGTGTGTGTAGAACAATATAATATAAAATAAGGAAAAATAAAATGCACCTTGAACATGCAACAGGAGAGAGGAGTGTTGCAGGCAAGCGGAAGGGAGCGACTTGCGATGGCGAATGGAGATCAAAAAAAGGACTATGGCATCCCTCCTACGGCGGTGATTCCTTTTGACCTACTTAAGGATGGATCCTTGCGAAATATGGCAACTTAAGCAAAGGCTTTGGGAAAGAAACCCACTTCCCTGGCAACAGCAAAAAACTCAACGCCTTTAATTGACAAACTATTGGCAAATCCATCACCCTTGGTCTTCAATGAGTACAAAAATTCTTCTAACCCTTATCATCAATGCAATGATTTTTGCAAGAAACAAATTTTGAAGGCCGACTCTTATTCAGACAAGGGGTTCAAAGAGAATGGTGTGGAAATGCAAGGAAAGACAATTCCATGCGTGCAAGGGGAGAACACTTCACTCAATCCCAAGCCTCCTCACTCTTCTAATCTGAAATCTTCCATTGCCCTCACTATTGGAGACTCTGTGGTCACACTGGAGGTCGACCCTAAGTGTTGTGACCTAATCACACATCGCCCCATTGCAAATGGGGACCCCCTCTTTTTTCTGCTTTTTGCTTTCGTTTTGCTTTAGGGTTTAGATTTCTTTGAGCTTGTGGGTTTGGAAGTATTGATTTGCCCATGTCTCGTCGAGTTCTTGCTCAAGGGTCTCTGTGGAAATTGAACTCCTGAAATTGACTAAGTCTGGAATCCTGATGCATGTCCTGAAATCCTGAAAAATGACTAAGTCTGGAATCCTGATGCATGTCCTGAAATCCTAAAAAATGACTAAGTCTAAAATCTGGTGGATCCTCAAAAATCTAGAATCTACATGTTAAATCCTATGGATCCAAGACCTATCTCAAACATCCTGGAAGTATATTTCAAAATATCTGAGCATATACTTAAAACATATTTTTAAATATACTTCCACTCAGGACAGTTCAAAATTAGGCGAAAAAATCTAAGTCTTGGACCTTGAGCAGGAATTCCTTGCTTATGAGCACAATGCGCCCAAGATGAGCGGAAATTCCTTGCTTACAAACATTATGCGTCCTAGGTGATCAGGCATCTGGAGATGAGGCTGTCACAAGGTTTGAACAAAATTGAATGTCGAGAGTCCCCGAGAGTTGCGTGTAGAAGCCATTTTGATACTTAGAAATTTTGGATGAGATTCACTGTGGTTGTAAGTGCATTTGGATTGAAGATCAACATGGTGGAAATTGTTCACCCATCAACAATATGCACTCAGGATGAATAAGTGAAAATTTGACTATGTATGGTGGATCCAAAGTGGGGAAATTGTTCACTCATGAACAATTTGCGCCCTAGAAGATGAGTTTGAAATGAGGAAAATGTTCTCCACCTTGCAATATGCGCCCTAGTTGGAGGTCTCCCTTTTGGAATGCAGATGATGAAACATATGATTGCCTTAGACAAATTCTTGAGAATAATTGTAAAGAACATGACAAATTGCTTAAGGGAGTTTGATGAAAAGTTGGAGTTTGATGAAATGTTAAAATGCCAAAATGGAGGAAAATGTTCTGGAGCTTGTAGAATCCGCCCTATGAGGGCGTAAAATGTTCTTGCCCTTGCAAAAACCATCCAGGATAGATTGCCTTTCAATGGAGACACTTCAACAAACAACTTTCAAGGAGATTTTTGTCCTAAGTGTTGAATGACAGAGTTTGAAGTTTGAGGATTCGAAGATAAAAATGCTTAAGAAAAGTCCAAAGTGGGGAAAATGTTCTACACCTTTCAAAACCCGCCCTCCCAAGATGTACAATGTTCTTAAGCCAACAATATGCGCCCAAGGTTTTCATGGAAGGAACTTGTCTAATGTGAAATATATTGCAAATCCAAGTCTGCCTTGAAGGGTTTGGAGTGAAAGCTTGATGTTGATCAAAGATAAAGGTTTAAAGGTTCATCAAGAGAAGAGTGCATAATGCTCAGGGGCATGTAATATCCATCCTAGGTTGTCATAAGGGAGTTTAACTAAGTGTGAAGCATGTTCAAATCCAGCCTTGACTTGAAACTTCAAGTGAGTGTCAAAGACTTAATCTAAGACAAGGTAAAATGTTCTTCAAAGAGGAGGGCGCATAATGTTCCCAACCATGCAACATGCGCCAAGACTATCTTCAACATTGTGATCATAAGGCATTTGAGTCTGAAATTGTCTAAGGCATTTGAGAGTTGAGAAGTGTAAGGGCGGGAATTTCACATCCACATTCAATATGCGCCCTAACAAAAGGTAACATGATCCTTGCAAAAAATGTTAAGTCATTCAAACTTCAAGGAGAATCCGTCACAAGAAGAAGATTTTAAAAGAGAAAATGTTATGTAAAAAAAATGCAAAATGTTGATAACCTTGCAAAAGCCACCCTGCAAGGGCGCAAATTCCCTCTGACCATGCAAAATCCGCCCAAAATTTATCCTTGCATGTAATCAAAATCCGCTCCAACATGATCTAGGTCGGCCAAAGGAGAGGAAATTTGAGTTGTTTTTGGATAAAATACAGGCCGACCTGCCTAGAAGAGGGGGGCAAGTGGGTATTTAAGGAGGAATACAACTTCAATTTTCAACATTCATTTCAAAACAAATAAGTACAGGTAAAAGTGCAGACCAAGGAGCAGAATTTTATCAAGAAAGGGCAGATTTCATACAAGGAGGAAGGTGAATTTGCAAGGCTAAAGCCAAAGAAGCTAAGCGCCACAAGGGAGAAGATAAATTTTCCATTTTTGTCAAGTTTTCCAAAATCAGATCTGCAAATATGAAAATCAGGCTTAGCATTATTTTCATTGAATTTGGTCAATAAGCACCCAAGGTATTTTATGTTTTCCTTGTTTCAAAGTCGAATAAGTTTTGGGATAAGTGTTTGAAAATGGTTTGAATTTGAATATCATTTATCACACATTGGTGGGGAGAATAAGAGTTATCATTATTCGTCCTTTTTATCAATTATCATGTCAATATGCTAATTTGAGGTATTTTTGATTGTAGGTTGATGATGTTTGTTAAAGGAGTGGCGAGCGTTGAAGGAGAACGACAAGAGCTAGTACATGAGGAAGTACGAAGAATGGAGGAAGGTGTCACAAGTGATCAAGCTCCGAGCATTGCTCTTCATTAAGAGTATATCAAGATCACCACACTTCAAAGAAGGGTTCATTTCCGGAGGAGGAACACCACTTCACCTTGCACACTTCATGATCCGGGAAGTTCAAGAGTCAAGCTTCACATCCAAGCTCCAGGATCATCCATCATCTATTTCATGCGCCAGAAAGATCAAGAGCAAGCATCATGCAATCTACTCCAAGAAGTCATGAACATGACATCTTCCTACATCATCCAGCATTGAGGCCTACATAGGAACAAGAATTTCGCAAGATGAGAAATGAGCATGTACATCAAGCAAATCCATGAATTACATCAAGACAACAAGAAGAAATCCAAAATTCCCAAATTTGCAAGTTTGAAAGATGCAAAGTTCCAGAGGTGAAAATCCAAGTTCGAAGACTATTCCATGAAAGATGATACAATGTGGGAAGTTATTCCAAGTAGCGTGAACACCAAAAAGACTAAACTAGTTTGCAAGATGCTGAGGTGGCATGTGCACGTCATCGGTCCAATCATATTTTGCCACATCATTTGTCCAAGATTCTAATTCATTCTTATCACATTGGGAAACGTGCCTTCATTGCCTCCCTCATGTTCTAAAATAGTAATTTTTGTGACAAACTGATTTGTTGTCTCAATCTTGGCCATTGATTCTTGAATCAATCCTAGCCCTTTATGTAATTTTTAGAGTCTATAAAAGGCTCACTTCTCTCATTTGTAAAGGATGATATTAGAAGTAGGAAGAATAGCGAGTAGAGTAGAAGAGACTTCTTAAAGTCATTGAAGAGACATTGAGATTGTTGTAAAGATACACTTCAAGATTAATGCAAGCTCATTGTTGAATGTTTCATGGTGATCTTGTGATTTTGGAATGTTAGCATGATTTCCATTGTCTCCAAGATGATTAAGAATCGTTTCCAAGTAGAGTAGAATTAGAATAGAAGTTCATTGATGTAATGTTAATATGTTAAGATATTTGATGAATTCCTTAATGGTTCATACTTTTTGTGGATTGTCGAAGGCAACTCACTTTGCAAAGTTAGCCTAAACCTTTACATGCTTTAGTTCAGTTGTAGATGCTCGTTCAAGCTGCGCCAGCTGTGGGTGTTTGGATGAAAGTTCACAATATGAAAATCCTTGATTAACCTTAGAAGATTGCACCAACTTCGTATAATTGTTGGTTCTCATGGTGAAGTGAAGTTAGGTTTCATGAGGAATTTGTCTGTCAGAGCATGTTTCATTATATCATTGTCCTTAGAATAGCTTTCTTAACCCTTATTCTTTTTCATTTTCTTTCATAGATAGTTAGGGTAAGTTCCACTTCACATGAAGGAGAATAACATATTTGATTGGAGTAAGGAGTAAATTCAGTGTAAGTCCCTTTGTGAGTAACAGCAATATCACATCAACTACTGAATCTATCCAATTTGCAAGTCAAGAACTGACGTTAAGGAACCTTGGAGTTGTCTTGATTGATCACATTGTTTAGCATTCAAGAGACTTTGTTCAAGAGAGGATAGAATACTTACTATTTTATTCTGAGTTTGCATGTGCAAGGAAAACACATCAACACTAAGGACTTCCATATTTCCGATGACTGTATCAAGGAAATCTATGAGGATTTGGGAACCAGAACCATTGTCTTTAGAAGTATGGGGAAGCGACCAAATGTGGAAGATTTTTTGGCTTGGAGCAGAGTGATGTGAAGCAACTTGGAGACTCCTTCGGTGGATCTTTTGGATTATGGCTCTTTTCTAGTTACCTTTCAATCTTTGAAAGATTGCAATTTTGTTTTGAATCACGGCCCATGGTTCTTTGGTAAATTAGGCTTGTTTATGACTCTGTGGACTCCTTTCTTCAATCCTATCAACACGTGCATTTCTTACATTCCAATCTGGTTGTGTTTTTACAATATCCCTCTAGTTATGAGGAACCCTAGACTCATTCAAAAATTGGTTCACCAAATTGGAAATTTTGTCAAGCTGGATGAGGGGCCCCTAGACAAAACAAGAAGATTTACAAGAGTTTGTGCTATGATTGACATCTCCGAGCCTGTTACGCATAAGGTGAAATTGATTTCTTCTCATGGTTCGTGGATGCAATATATCAATTTTGAAGGCCTCCCGAAGCATTGTTTCAAATGTAACCAATTTGTTCATAAACTTGCTAGATGCAATGCCAAGTATGCCTTTGGTTTTCGGGCCTTCAACCTCAAAAAGTGGGTTTGTAAAGAAGGCAACCCTAATGATGATTTTGTATGGTGGAATCATGGGATCTTCATGGAACGCTCCCAGCCTCCTTCGTTCCGTGACATGGTGGCTAGATCTGCCCAAGTGGATCCTCCCTATGGAGAGGCTCTTATGGAGGCATCACATGATAAAAAGCAGACTTTAAATGACTCAGAAGATTTTCAATGTCATCACATGCATTCTCTAGTGGCTGAGGATCCTCTCCTTCATGCTCTCACTGATGAGGAAGAGGCCCTTGATGTTCTCCTTGAGCTCAAAGATGGTTTGGCTTCTACCAAATTTACTACCATCACCCAAACCGTGAGAACAATATCAAAGCCTAACATTGGTCAATCTAGCAAGCAGAGAGGTAGGAAAACTGAGGCAGAAAAACTAATATTAGAATCTCAGGATTCTGTGGTTGATGGTACATAGTGGACCATGTAGGCTCTCCTTACCAAGACTAAACAAAAACAAACAAAAAATGAAGATACTATGTCAGTACCCCTAGATGAGTTTTTCTTCCTTATTACTTGAGTAGTTTGGTTTGGGTAGATTTCAGCTTGAGGCTCTTTTCTCCATTCATCCTCTTCGGTTTTTCTCCCGTTTTTTCTAGAGATTCTTTACCCTCTCCGGTTCTATTCTGTTTTGCTCCCCGATGCATGGGTCTAAAGCTTTCTATTATTCTGATTATGCTGCTACACATGGGAGTGGGCACTCACCCCACAACTTACCAATCAAAATATATATATATAAGGGAATTATAAAGAATGGTCCAATTTGAATATCACATGGACATTGAATGCCCCTACATGATAAGGTTTACACATCCAACCAAGGCCTTTATAGTCATTAATGGACTCGGCACATGCCTACTTGGCAAAGCAATCAAGATTTCATCATTTATGAGTAGAAGTGATGGATTAAAGCGGCGAAGGGGCTATCACGTCCAAACATGCACAGACTTGCAAGAGGTGATAATCGATGACAAATCATTATGGATGTTTTTTATAAAAGGAATAAAAGTTGCATGCCAAGGGAACGTTACTTTGTTTGGCAGCTCCTCTTGGCAAGTGGTGCCCTAGGTTGGTTGGTGGTGGCATGCACAAGGGTTAATCAAAGTTTTGAAATGACCTCAACTTCTAGTAGCAATAGGGGAAAAGAAAAGCATGTAAAGATGGATTCCAAAAAGGTGGTGAATGTGTTGGTGGACGAAGGCAAGGTCAATTCTACCAAAATCTGGTGATTTTGTAGAACATATAGGGACATTTCCAACCCTACATTGAGAATATGAGTGCTAAGGATTTGGAGGCTAGCAAAATAAATGGAAGGAGCACCATATGTGGGCATAGGCGATGCAATGGTGGAACTTTTACTCAACCCAAGATAGTCTATTGGGTAAAAAAATGTCTTCGCTGTGACTCAATCCTTGAGTTGTGCATACATACTATCCACAACCACAAGGTCTTTTCTACTTCATGAGGACATGGACGGGATTGTGACCAAGCCGAGAGCTTCGACTGCAACCTAGAACACTTCCACATCCTTGAGGAAGGTCAAGCCAAGCTCAATAGTGGATTGGTGGCAATTGCCAAAGTATTGAATGTTAGGCTTTCTCAAGATGCTCATTTTGGTAATATTAACTATTGTGATGAATCCTCGAATGAGTTGTGCGTGGATGAAATCAAAAAATGTAATTAAGTTCTATAGGCAGTTTGAAGGGGTATGTGTAATTTGCCCCTCCAACCATCTGTGCACTGGTATTTTCAAGACTTTGTGGGAGGGGCCACTATAATTTGCCCCTACCCTAAAAAACTATGAAGGGCCTACGTAATTTGCCCCTCCAACCATCTATGCACTAGTATTTTCAAGACTTTGTCCAAGGGGCCATTGTAATTTTCCCGTCCTAGAAAACTATCAAGACTAAAGTATGTGAAGATTGCAAACTATTTTTAGTATTTAAACAAATGGTTCTCTTTTTAGCTATTAAGAGTTGGATAGATAAATCTTCTTATTTTATGGATATGGTGAACCCTATGTGACTAGAATCTCATGCTTAGATGCTATTTTTTGTCGCCCCTAGGTGACTAACCTAGGTTATATAGCAAAAAAAAAGTTTAACTAATAAATATATATCAATATTATTAAAATTATATATACATACATATATATTTGCATCGCCAACCACCATTCCTCTGTTGTCCCCAAATTTTGGTCCATAGGCCCCCTATCCCCTAATTGTAAAACTCTAGGAACACGGGTTCTTACTCTTAGCTTTCACACCAACTCTCACATCTGCAACACTTCAGTTCAACCACAATAGAAAGAATTTTTTAAGCTAATGTGATGATATATATATATATAGAGAGAGAGAGAGAGGTCCATAGGCCCTCTATCCCCTAGTTCTAAGACTCTAGGAACACATGTTCTTACTCCTAGCTTTCACTCCAACTCTCACATCTGCAACACTTCAGTTTTTAAGCTGACGCAATGATTGTTACATATATATATATATATATATATATATATATATATATATATATTGGTCCATTAGGTCTCCTATCCCCTGGTTCTAAAACTCTAGGAACACAAGTTCTTACTCCTAGCTTTCACTCCAACTCTCACATCTGCAACACCTCAGTTCAACCACAATAGAAAGAAATTTTTGCTTTTTAAGCTAATGTGATGATGATGATGATGATAATGTGTGTGTGTGTATATAGGTCCATAGGCCCCTTATCCCCTGGTTCTAAAACGCTAGGAACGTGGGTTCTTACTCTTAACTTTACTCCAACTCTCACATCTGCAACACTTCAGTTCACCCACCATAGAAAGAATTTTTTGCTTTTTAAGCCAACGCGATGATTGTTAGATATATATATATTGGTCTATAGGCCCCCTATCCCGTGGTTCTAAAACTCTAGGAACACAGGTTCTTACTCTTAGCTTTCACTCCAACTCTCACATCTGCAACACTTCAGTTCAACCACCATAGAAAGAATTTTTTGCTTTTTAAGTTAATGTGATTATTGTTATATATATATAGCACTGCCATCCAGCATTCCCAAATTTTGGTCCATAGTTCCCTCCGTCCCCCAGTTCCAAAACTCCATGGAACATAGGTTCTCACTCTTAGCTTTCACTCCAACTCTCACATCTGCGACACTTCAATTTAACCTCCACTCTGACTTCAACAGCCACCGCAGAAGGAAATTTCTAGTTTTTAAGTTGATGAGATAATTGTTGACCTTTCCCACAAATGCGGAAATTAAAAGGCCCTTGCAATGCCACACGTCTGTAACCGAAGCTTCAAGAAGCTTGACACTTCAATTTCCATCCTGCAGTCCTACAAATTCCCTGTTGTTCCTATATGCCCCAGAATGCCACTTGAACACTTATAACCATTCTAGAGAGTTTGACATAACTAACAAAAGTGTGTTTGTTGCTTTTTCACCCATCATCTAGAGAATGGCTCATCAATATATCCAACCTCCAATATGTGGGTTGGATTCTACATGGCTCCTCTAAGCTTGTGTGGCAATACATGGCACCTTGGTGACACACTCTGCTTTGTGCAGTTCCACAAAGATTTATTCTATCTTTAAAAAGGCAAGAGTCTTCTTTAGCCTATGTGCCCCATCCAACAACATTGTCAAATCTAATAGACTTCACAATAATGTTGTAGATTACTTAGGCTCCCAAACGCACCAAAAAAACCACAAAAATACACAACACACACTTCAAATAAAAAATACAACAAAAACAGAGAAAACATTATTTTTGGGTGATGCAAAATTGCTTGACCCCCAGGATGCTCTTGCATCAACAGGGCTCTTGCCACCTTTTAACAATCAAAGCCACTTCAAATTTAAACAAGGACTCAACAAACTACTTACAAAGACTAAATCCCAAAGAAATTACAACCACTGGATAAATTTCAATACAGCATATATACTGCCACTCTTACCATTTACAAATTGCAAAGAGACCACAAGAAGAGAATAAATCAAGTGGAAGAAAAGTGCGTCAATGTTGAGTGTAAGTATGAACCATGCAATGAAATGCAGCCCTGAAGTAGTATGGGATTCTTCCTAAAGGGTCTTTTCTCCCCTCAAGGCTGTATAAAACTAAATGAAGAGTACAACAAAGAGATGTCATGGGCAAAAGAAGATAGCTGCCATTTCGTAGTGCCCCTAAACATATTAAATCCTTTTATGGCAATTGTGGCCTGTCCCATAGTAGCCAAACTAGAACTCAGCACAGACAAGGCAAATTAAGATTCTATTTCAACTTGGACTCATCTTACAATTCACACGTTGACTTGTCAAAAGAATTAGGAAATGGAAAAATCATGAGATATAGAAAATTTCTCAAAATAAGTGTTTTCACATATCATAGGAACTTAACTCCGATGTCATCCAAGTAGAACAAGTTTATGTAAAAATATGTACTATCAAAAATAATTCTCTTAATCACACAAAGCACAGACTACTTTTCTTGTAAAGTTCAAAGATGTTCTACGGTGTCCAAAACCCATAGATTATGATATGCATGACATAAAAGATATGGAAATAATTTTAGAACATAGGAGTAGCCAATCGGTCCACATCTCAACCTTGAAAATCTTCTAATCAATTAGACTGTCTGTCTATACTGTCTGTGTTTTGTCCAACCAACTAAAGTCTTGTTTTCTAGATGATAACTCTATTGACTTTGTGATACAATCTGATCTGCAATCAATCTCTCCAGAGAATAGCCTCTTCATTGGATCCCTCTGAATCGTTGTGGTAAAGTCAAGGCTATAGTGTATGTACACCAAGTTATTCATCCACATTTGAGCCCATTCAATATGATTCAAACATATATGTTTAAACATACTCCAATTATTGGCCCCTAAGGGTTAGCTCAGTTAGTGTGGTCGCCGCCTCTAAGTGTGCAGTTGGCTGCCCGCCTGAGTTCGACTCACTTAAAATGTTGTGCTAGGGAGTGGGTCCTCTCCAAGCATGGCCAGGAGGTTATAGGGGCTCACTCTGTGGTTTGAGCCCCAACCATGTGGTCAAATTGCTGATAGCGTATGGCTGCTCCAGGTCACTGGGCCACCAATTCCTCCTGTAACTAAAAGTAAGAAAAAAAAATACTCCAATTACACTCATATCCACAAGCACTGCATAGCCAGTTCAAATCTCTAATGGAAAAATCATTATTGTATATGCAATACCATAACTCCTCCCACCATAAACCTAGAAAAGTATATGCATAATTACTATTATGAGTGAAAAATTAATCACCATTGGAAATAGAATTATTCAAATTTGGAAGACTTGATCTTAGAAGGCTACTTGTGAGGAGCTAACATAGAGTGTTAACTTGTTAAGCAAATCTGTAAATGTTGTACTGTCTGGAATAGCAAAACCTGCTAACTACTGCAACCTTGTTGGCTATTATTTTCAGTGTCATCCAAATAGTATTATTATCCTAGAGATCTTCACAAAAAGGTTTGATCTTCAGGAAAAAAATGTCAAAAGTTACCAACTATTTTTTCTCCCAGTTTTCATTCGGCTCATTCTTGATACATGGATTCAGCTTGTAGAACAGGATATAATATTTGCCATACTCTACTCAAGCCCTCGACACATTGCTAGACTTCTGAGACATTATACCAAATTTGCAATGCTCTAAACTAGTGAACTAACTTCTCAGTTATCCATGTTTTAGCACGCAAAAGAAGAAAATTTTAGTTTCAAATCTAAAGATGCAAATCTTGGAATTTGAAAATAAATATTTGAAGAAAACCTTATTATAGACCTCTCAGGAAATAAGCTAAGGAATTTGTTTAAGAGTGTACCCTTATTAACAGGATTGTCAGAAGTAAGCACTGGCCCTGAATCCTCAAGGAATCTCCGTGTCATAGGTCCAGGATTCATTAATGATACACTCCTAATCTCATAACGGATGGCCTCCACCTGTGCCAATGCATCTTGAAGCTCCTTGTGGATCTACAAATTAAAAATTTAAAACCACTCAACCAAACACAAGCATTAGCATTTTCCATGCATTGAGAAATACTTCTGTAATAACTTGTAAAAAACATCTAGCATAGTTCATCTCAAAGTAACTTATGGTATGTCTATCTAATTTATTTATATCATTATATTAAATATCAACTATGGCAAAAGTAAATGGCAAGTCGGAGATAGAAATACAGATGATGTCCCATTATCAGTTTTCAAATCAAAAGGAAAAAATAGCATCGAAATGGAATATCACATGGATTTCAAAGGTTCCACTTTTTCCATTGTCTAATGCTTAGTTCTTACTAATTCAAATATGCTTTTACTTAGTGAATGCTCAAATTTTCTCTTCTTGGTCCCGAGAACTCACTATTTTGTTGTTAAACCTGTTCAGAGTTTCAACTTTATATTCTCTTCAAATGTTCTCTTGTTTATATGTTCATTGGTACAACTAAAAAAGCGTATTAGTATGTTATGGACATTGCATTTTATGCAGCGTGCTTGTATCTTAGGTTTTTTTGTAGTAATACCATGGATTTCCAAGCCCCACATGTTGAATGCTTACAGCAATTGGTGAGCAAACTAGTACATCGGGGCTAGAGAGAGGCATAAATGAGCAACTTCTAGAAGTGCAGATTATGGAAAATAATTAAAACACCAAATCCAATAAGATGTCCTTGCATTAGCATGTAATAATATTAGTCATCTTGGCTTCCAGGATAAGATTAAGTCAATCAATACCAGTGATGGCTGACAGACTTAACCTAAAGAACCATATATTCTATATATCATAGAGAAATGTCCTCTAGGTTATGGAACACAATAGCTGCAATTGAAAAAATAAGAAATCTCATTGTATAGTGGCCATTCCATACACTCGCAATAACATAATAATTGTGTTTATTGTTTGATTTACTTGCACTGGTACTTAAGAAACTCTGCCACATTATATTTCTTCATTAGCTCGCCCCTGATCCAAATGGATCAAATAAGTCATCCATCAGGTCAAAACATCATCCTGTTCATTTGAGCAAGGCATGGTGAAGAATGATGGCAAAGAATGGCTGCTGATCGGCTATTCAACCAAGGAAGATTCTATCGAATTTTCAACTAAAATGGCAACATAGAGCCTTGAAACTTGATACACATTATCACCATACACTGTAGTTTCAGCAAGTTCTGAGAAGTTTCGATGGGTTTTGATTCACCAATAGTGAACAGCTGAACCATTGGCAACCCATAAACAAGTAGTTCTAACGGGGGAAAATTAACTTCTGCATATGATGTCAAATTGAGCAGAAATTCAGTATGCATGTTTTAGTGATATGACTAGATTGTTGAGTGTGTTTCTCCTTGTTTTCATTATTTGAGTGATATGACTAGATTGTCGAGTGTGTTTCTACTTGTTTTCATTATTTGAGTGATATGACTAGATTGTTGAGTGTGTTTCTCCTTGTTTTCATTATTTGAGAGACACCTGTATATATAGCCAAACAATCTTACAATGTCATTCTGTGTTCCTATCTGTCAACCTACTTTTTATTTAATTCTATCTACTTTTTATAGTTGTTCCAGCTATCAATCTACTTTTTATTTTATTGCTATCTACCTTTTGTAGCTGTTCCAGCTGTCCACCAACCTTTTCATTTATTTCTCTATCCTTTAAAGCTGTTCCAGCTGTCAAATACTTTATGTTTAGCTACCTCTACAGTTGTCTTTTACTTTATTTTCTATCAGCCTAATTGCATGTGGATTATAATTAACTTTCTAAATATATGGTATGCCATCGTTCCCTCCTTGCTAGGAGGAAACTGTCCCCAGTTTCTGATCCATAAACTAGCAAGGATACTCCTTAACTAGCTTATCAAAAACGGATTCAAATCTTAGCTTAAGAAGGTAAATAAGGACTTGCATAAACAGTTAATGAACAAGGAAATGAAGATGTAAAAGAAGAGCAAAAACCATGGAAAGGAGACCAAGATACTCTGGAGAAACCCCTTGTGTGTAAAAACTCCAACTGAAATGTGTGCAAATTCACACTTATGTACTCCAAAAGGCACTGACAAGAGATAGTAGCCATGTAGGCTTATACGCAGAGCTGACAGACTGCTGTCCTAGTTCTAACAGTCCCTTAAGAAGCTCTCAGAACCATTCCCCTGCGTCTACCAATGCAACAGACATGCCTACTTAGAGAATTCAGCATGGAACTCTATCTACAGCCCTCTTAAATGCTCTACAAGCAACTAAGATTGGTTGTCCTCACGTCCATACATTGGATATATAGGATTACATTGCTTTAGGGAGCTGAAACGAACAAGAAATCACGCCAAAAGAGGGAAAAACTGAGAACTGGAATGTCATTGGACACACACAACAAAGCGTGGCATTTTTTCATTTACTGCACTCAAAGTAAATTCACAGCAGTAGATGACAAATTCGCTGCTGCATTTGCATTTTTGCCACCTGTGGCAACTAGCAATTTTACCCAAAAAACAAAATAGTCAGTTTCAAAGATCATCTTGAATCCCGAAGATTGCACGTGGATGTCCCATACCACCCTTACTTTCCTGCATTAAAAAAATTGTCTGTCCTAAAACATGTCACGAAGTACAAAAACCTGATCCTTTTTGGACCAATTTCTCCAGATAAATCAAAATCACCTTGTAGCTGCAAAGATGAATAATGAGAAAATAGAACCTAGCAAGGTGTGAAGTACATGTGAGCCATAAAATATGAAAAGGGACTCCCCAAATAGACATATTTTGAATGTTGAATGAGAATGGTCATAACACCTAGGAATGGAATTTACTAGAGATTGAAATGTTGTGTCTTAGACAAAAGATCCTCCAAAAACTAATGATCTGCATAAAGGATCTTTTTATTGAGGAGATATTATCGTACTAGGTATAGCTCTAGATCTGGGGCTTGGAATTCGATCATAAGAGTTGTCGAAGATGAAGGCAGTAGATGTCTTCCCTGCTTAAGAATAGAACACATGGGAAGCAATGTGTGACATCCCATCACTAACCTTTGACTAATCAGGGGATTTCTGTCTATTTTTTATTTTGAAAATATTTTTGTGTTATTTTCACCCATTACTGAGCAGACCAAATTGCTCAACTAGATAATTTCAACCTTGATAAAGCAATCATAACAGGTTTAAATCTTCGGCGGGTTTAAAAGTACATTGGGCCCAAATCTGAAGTGAAACAAGGTTCATACCCAACATGACAATTAATCTATTTTCAATCCATGATCGGCTCCATCTTGCATATCAGGCCCAAATCCTGAACTTGGTTCTAAACTTGGGCTAATATGGATGTGGACCCAATCTTGCTATAAAATCCAGTTAACTTCAACTTGGTTTAAATACAAACTCAAAGTCTTGAAATCTAGGTTGACTTCAGCTTTAAAGACTCCAGATAGCTTAACCTCAATTGGGCACTCAGCATCAAGTAGTTCAATGGATGTCAAAGGGGCTATGTTGTCAGTCTTTCCAATTAGAGATTTATTTTGTTGTATCAATGATTGCAATAGAATCACAAATTATTTGATCAAATTAGAGATTTATTTTGCTGTATCAATTCACTTCGCAATAAAATTGCGGAAGAAAGAATTCAACAAATATCCACAAAGCACATGAGACATAATCTTTAACCTAGGAAACCCTTTATTATAAAAACCCAACACCAAAAGAGAGTCAACAATGTATTAATCTATAAAAAATACAGAATCCAAATATAATCAATTATCTCCTTATTTTGCCTTTCTCAATCTGCAGACATACAGTGTACTTCTCTGTGCACCCATTCTTATTTTCCTATTACTCATACATGTCCTTTCATGTCTTGGCTTAGTTAGAGTTGTTTCATTGAATCCCAACCAACTCCGCATTCTAAATGTCTTTCAAATGTCAACCATCAAACAACTAAATAAGGACACTACCACGACATCATCTCTATCATGTGTCTCTCCCCCAAGGTTTTCCTAACTAACAAAAAGACTATCGATCTAGAGACTAACGCAATTGGTCCCAGTCATCAATAGTTGACCATACTTCCACTGTATTGAATAGAACACTATGAAAGAGTAGAGCAACAGTGGCTCCCATGATAACACTATTAAAATAATATTTACTTAGTTTATTTAATGGTCAATAATGTAATATTATTAGTTTAGATTGTTTCTATTTCCGTTATTTAGATAGCTTTCATTTCTTTTAGAAACATTTGTATTGTATATTTTAGAAACATCTACTTTGTAATTCTTTTTAAGAGCTTTGCCTCTTTCATTAATATTATTCAATTTTTTACCATTACATGGTATCAAAGCAGGTCGAGCAGGAAAAGATTTTCTAAAAAAATTTTGGGCGCCCTCTGCAATTCTGTACATTGTACGGACGGCGCCGTACCTCTCCTCGATCTCTGCTTCGGCGTCGACTTTTGGTCGTTGATCAAGGGTTCTACAAGCGGCGATCATTGTTTTCTGTTTAGTTTGTTTGGTGCTGGTGGTCATCGTTTCTCCTTTGGTCGGCGAGTTAAACAATTTCCGTCGGCATTTTCTGCGGTTTGTTTTCTCCGTGATTTGGAGATTTTGATCGGCGTTTTTTAAAAACTTTTTAGTTGTCGTTTGATGTTTGTGGTTGTCGTTTCTCTTTACTGGTCTTTGGTCGTCGTTGAGGGTGCAGTTCGGCTTCTCTATTGTGGTTGTCGGTTTCCTTCTGCAGTCAACACTTAAGACCTAAGCCTTAAGCGCCTAGTGCCTTAGGCACCTTGACTGCACAATCCAGCCCTCGATCACCTTAAGGACCAACGCCCATTAATCAGGTGCTCAACACCTCTTTAAGTTCGGCAATCTTCAAATGGGTTGTTTTTCTTCTGTTTGAAGCTGTAGATTTCTAGGTATTTTTCATCTGCAGTCAACCTTGAGATTTGTGTCTTAAAATCCGTGCTAGGGTTTTGAGCCTGTTTTTCTATCTCAAGGTTTGTGTCATCAGTTTGTACCTCATTTTTCGTGCCTCGAAAAGCGTGAAGAATGGCCTTTTTGTCCAACATACGTTGGAAGGTAGTTAGAAATTCAACAGCCGCAACTACAACACTTGGAAGCAGCTTATGATGACCATATTTGAGTATCGATGCCTTGACCAGATTGTTCTAGGCAAAACTCCACGTCCTCCAATGGCAAGTAAAGATCAGGACAAATTTGATGAGCAGAATCAGGAAGCCATGATGCTTATTAAATTGTCGGTCACCGATGATCAATTGCCTCAAGTACCCTTAGGCAAGACAGCTAAAGAAATCGAGGATCTTCTGAAAGATCTTCATGAAACATCCAACAAGAGCCAAGCGTTCTTTCTGAAAAACATGTTCTCCATCATGATGGATGAGAAAACTCTGCAAGAGCACTTGACAAAAATCAAGGACATCCGTGATCAGCTAGATGCTATTGGTCAGAAAATGGAGGAAGATATGGTGGACATAACTCTAAAGAATCTGCCCAAATCATATGAACACTTTATCGAGACGCTCAACATTACATCAACGAATGTTGACCTAAAGTTTCCTGAGCTGTGCAACAAACTTCTGTAGCAAGATCGTTGGAAATAGCAATTTGGAAGCACTGCTAGTTCATCCTCCATAGAATAGGCATTTACTGTCAAGGCATTTCAGAAGAATAAGGGCAAGGGCCAGCCCTCTCAGCAAACCAGCCAAAGTCAATCCCAGGATAGCTCCAAGAAGAACATTCAGTGCAACTATTGCCACAAGTATGGCCACATGAAGAAAGATTGCTAGAAATGCTTGGCTTCTGAACAATCCAAGCAAGGAGAGTCTAAACCTAAAGCCCATGTTGCAAAGCACACTGAGCAAAAGGAGTCTGCTTTCTATGCCTTTATGGCCAAGAGACCAACAAATCATGTTAAATCCTCTGTCTGGTACATTGATTCAGGTGCATATCAGCATTTCACTCATTGTCAAGAATGGTTCACGGAGTACACGCCATTCAGAGATTCTATTATCTTTGGAGGCAACGAAGAGTATACTGTTGTCGGAAAGGGCAACGTGCAGATTCAATCTAGAGGGAGAAATTTAATATTTCTCAATGTATACATTGTACCTGGCATGGAGCTGAATTTGCTATCCGTCAATCAAATTATGCGTCACTCTCCTCAGTTAGATATTGTCTTCAGTTTGCATGCATGCAACATTGTTGATAGAGATACTTGCACTATGGTTGTTCAAGGACTTGAGGATCATGGTCTGTACAGACTTGTTGATTCAAGTGATTCTCAAGAGCACACCATGGCAGCCAGAAGTACTTCCATCAGCAATCTCTTGCATCAACGTTATGGGCACCTAAATATGCATTATCTCTCTCAGTTATCTAGAGATGATCTAGTTGGTGGTCTACTTGCGATTCAGACTCAAAATCATGGAGTATGCGAAGCTTGTCAGGCTGGAAAGCATCATCGGACTCCATTCTCAGATGGTGACACGTGGAGAGCTTCCAAGGTATTATAGTTGGTTCACGCTGATGTATGTGGACCAATGAACACTCCTTCGGTTACTGGGTGCAAGTATTTTTTGTTATTTGTTGATGATTTTAGCAGAAGAATGTGGGTGTATTTTCTTAAAAACAAATCAGAGGTGTTCTGTATATTTCAGCAATTTAAGGCCTTAGTTGAGAAAGAGTCAGGCTCTCAGATAGTCATTCTTAGGTCTGATAATGGGGGGAGTTTTGTTCTTCTGACTTCTCCAGTTTCTATGCTACACATGGCATTAAGCGCCAACTTACTACACCCTACACCCCTCAGCAGAATGGTGTCGTTGAGCGTCAGAATCGCACCATTACTGAAATGGCTCATTCTATGTTGGAGCATAGAAATGTCCCTAAGAAGTTCTGGGCTGAAGTAGCTTACACTGCAGTTTATCTTCTAAACCGATCTCCTATTTATGTCGTTAAGAAGATGACTCCTGAAGAAGCCTAGTCTGCACGCAAGCCTAAGGTCAGCCACCTGAAAGTCTTCGACTCTACTGCTCATGTGTGGATTCCAAATGCCAAGCACACCAAGTTGGATTCCAAGAGCCAGAAACTCATGTTCACTGGTTACAGTGGGAATCATAAGGCATATAGGTTGATTGATGTAGATACAGATCATCTCATCTTCAGTCGTGATGTTGTGGTTGATGAAGCTACTGGGCCCTTTTATATGTCTTCTCCTACTGTGAGCCCTAAGGATCAACCTCTGAAGGCTTCTGATTTGGGTGTTCGCCTTCCCCTAGCTCCACCTGATGGGAGGGATTCTACAGTTGTGGAGGCACCTCAACAAAATGTTCCACCACCCACCCCTCCTCAGGACAATCTAGATCCTCGTCCAGCTGATTTTGTTCTAGCCACCCCAAAGGATGTTCCTCCTGTTTCAGATGTTGGTACTTCTACTCTCCAACCTAAATGGTGGGAAAAGACCATAGGTGATCTTCATGATGATGAATTAATTGAGGGTAGATCTGCTTGGAAAAGAGCAAGCAGCAGAATACAGTTAATTTTGCTCTTATGGCCAACCTTCACAGCATCTCTGAGCCTCAGACATATTCAAAGGCAAAAGGCATACCTAAGTGGGAACAAGCTATGGAAGCTGAACATCATAGTCTTTTGAAGAACAACACTTGGGTCCGCTCCGATCTTCCACCTGGGAAGAAGCCCATTGGCTGCAAATGGGTGTATAAAGTTAAGTATAAGCCTGACGGAACCCTTGATAAGTATAAGGCTCGGCTAGTAGCCAAAGGGTTCTCACAAACAGAGGGCATTGATTATGAGGAGACTTTTGCTCCCACAGCCAAAATGAGTACCGTTCGGCTTGTCCTCGCTAATACAGCCCAGTTTGGATAGAAAGTCCATCAAATGGACGTCAAGAGTGCATTCCTCAATGGGGAATTACAAAAAGAAGTCTATATGACACAACCTCCTGGTTTCAAGGTTGCTGGTAAAAAACACCAGGTATGCAGACTGGTGAAAGCACTCTATGGCCTTAAACACGCTCCACGAGCATGGTACATAAAAATTGATAAGTACCTAGTTGATCATGGTTTTCAGAGGAGTCATTCTAATTCTAATCTGTATGTCAAACAGTATGGTGATGATATTCTTTTGCTTGTTGTCTATGTTGATGACCTAATCATTACTAGCAGCTCAGAACATCTGATTGAGGAGATCAAACATAATCTCAGTCAATCATTTGACATGACAGATTTGGGACTTCTGCATTATTGTTTTGGTGTAGAGGTTTGGCAGACAAATGGTAGCATCTTTATCTCTCAGTCCAAGTATGCCCGAAATCTGCTTGATAAGTTCAGGATGAATGATTGCAAACCTGCATCTACACCTATGGAGAAAGGGCTGAAACTATCAGCCAAATCAAATTCACCTGTGGAGAATGAATCAGCGTTCAGGCAACTAGTGGGTAGCCCCATTTATCTCACTATTACTAGACCTGACCTCAGTTGTAATGTCCCTTCTTATAGGAAGCACTTAAACCTGAATCTGCATGAAAATGATTCTCAAAGAGAACAATAAATAAGTAAGATCAACGATGATGCTTTCATTTTATTACCTGCTAAAGGATTACTTATTTCTTAATTGTTACTTATGTATTGTTAATACTTCATATTCTTTATTACTTTTCCTTATGGAACTAGGCTTTACATGTATAGGGCACGTTGAAACCATCTCTTGACCCAGCCTATGGGAAACTATGTCCCAACCTACGGGCCTTCTTACGGATGGGATTACTCCGCCTCTCCCCACAAGACCTAATGTTCCGTAATGAATGAAGCAATAGAGACATATATATAGAAAAGTGACAACTACGTTTATCTCTCCACGTCATCTTCCTTCTATTCCTTAAGGATGGGGAATTATATGTCTCGGGCGCATTGAACCCTCTCCAGTGCATCATGAATGGAATTACTCTGCCTTTCCCTTGTCTAGGGCGCGTTAAACCCTCTCTAATGCATTGTGATGGAATTACCTCGCCTTTCCCTAACAAGACCGCCTCTCCTAGGGCGTTGAAAGAGATGGAAGGACGAGATGGTTCACATATATTCCTATATGACTTAATATGTAAATCATAATACTTTTTAAAATATAGGTAAATCATAATTGGGGTTTCCTATTCATTATTCATAATTCACATTATATATATTTCTACTTTTCCATACAATGGATTTCACCATTTTCTTACATATAAGTTTATTTATCTTAATTGAGTAACAACTGAAACATATACTCAGATTTCTACTGTGAATTAACTTTATATAACACATCTATATACTTATACTCATTCCTACTTATAACATTGATTAATTGACTCTCATTAAACATGCGTTATTTACCATACCTGTTCGCTGCTCTGTAAATAATAATTCTCTGCACCTTATTGCTGTCGCTGGAGGTTCCGCTGTCTCCTTCCCTTGATCCGCTTTCCTATTTTCTTCTGATTGGTGGGTTTTGTGATACTTCGGTGCCCTTACAATAGGTAGGGTAGCCTCTTTTATAGGCCCGAAGGGCCTCAATACCAAATGACGTGACTAGTGATTAATTTCGTTTTGCTTATAATTAATGGTTATGGACTCCGTTTAGTATTTGAACGCCACTTTTTATGAGGGCCCGATCCATGTAGCAATTATATGATATGTAATATATATTATCATAGGTATATATTATTATATGTATTATGTATAATTATATATTATTTACTATATGTATTTATTATTACAAATATTGAATCATATATTAATATATATACTTGATAATAATATGCATATATTCATAATCAAATTTTATATAATTTATAATAACAATATATGTATATTTGTTTATTATTTATCCTTGTATAATTTATAATGTTTTCTTTAACATATATTTTGCATTTACACATAATTCCAAATATGAACGTAATTTATAGAAATATATATATATATATATATATATATATATATATATATATATTATAATACATTTGAAATATGTGTAAATCATAATTGTATAGTGTAATTGTAGGAGATATGACAGTCCCCCCCACTCAAGATTGCTTGTCCTCAAGCAATTTAAGATTTGGTACATCAAGGATATCTTCTTTTTCCCAAGTAGCATCATCTACGGATAATCCCTTCCACTTGATAAGATGCTCCGTGATGATTCGGTTTCTCAATGTTCTTTCTCTGGTACTTATGATTTTCTCGGGTTCCAAAGATAATTGTCCCTCATCGTCGAGTGGAGGGAGGTCCTCACATGGAGTAGCCTTTTTGCCAAGCACCTTTTTTAACCTGGATACATGGAACACATTGTGGATTTTGCTATTCCCGGGGAGTTCAAGTTCATATGCAACTTCTCCAATCCTTCTTATTACTTTGTAGGGCCCATAAAACCGAGGCTTAAGCTTTTCGGCGCCACTGGATTTTAGGGAGGACTGCTTGTAAGGTTGCAATCTCAAGAATACCATCTCTCCCTCTTCAAAAGTTCTTTCCACCCGTTTCCGATCAGCATAAATCTTTTGTTGATTTTGTGCATGATGTAGATTGTCCCTAAGAGCCCTCATGATGTCTTCATGTTGCTGAATAAGGTCTTTAGCTTTGGGACATCGACTTTCTCTTAAGATCATGTTTCCAAACAAAGGTGGATTATATCCATATAGAGCCTTAAAGGGGCTCATCCTAATGGACATGTGGTATGTTGTGTTGTAGCAATATTCACCAAGGTGTAACCATTTGTTCCATGCCTTCTGGTGTCCGGTGACGTAGTTCCGTAAGTATCCTTCAATCCATTTATTAACAATTTCGGTTTGACCATCCGTTTGCGAATGATAGCTTGTACTGGGGGTCAATTCCGTTCCAAATAATCTAAATAACTCTTGCCAAAAAGTACTCATGAAACGGCTATCGCGATCACTGACTATGGTGTCAGGTAGTCCATGGAGTCTGAAGATTTCTCTAAAGAACGTGTCTGCAACTTGAGGGGCTTTATATTCAGAAGTGATAGCCATGAAATGAGCATCCTTTGTGAGTCTATCCACGATCACATAGATACAATCTTTCCCTTGAGCTTTTGGTAGGCCGGTTATGAAGTCCATGGATATACTACTCCATTTTTGTTCTGGAATTGGTAAGGGTTGTAGTAACCCGGCTAGATGGGTTTGTTCCACCTTATTCCTTTGACAAGTATCACATTCTTGTACATATTTCAGCACATCCCCTTTTAGTCCTTTCCATGCAAACTGCTCTCTAATCTGTTTGTAGGTTTTGTAATAACCCTGGTGCCCGGCTAAAGGTTGATCATGAAATTCTTTAAGGATCCTTCCTTTTATCTTAGATCCTGCTGCCACATAGACCCTATTTTTGTAGAGTATAAGTTCATCTTGGATTTTGAATTCATCATTTGGTAAATTCCCCTCAAGTATATTTACGGTGAGAGGATCCTTAGCATAATCACCTATGAGGATATTCTTCCAATTTGGTGAGACACTTGTCATGGCACATATGAAAGGTTTCCGAGATAGCGCGTCAGCTACCACATTATTTTTCCCTTTCATATAAGTGATGTCAAAGTTATAGGCTTGGAGTTTGCTTACCCACCTTTGTTGCCTATCATTAAGATCACGCTGCTTTAGAAAATGCTGTAAGCTGTTATGATCCGTTCGGACTACAAATTTTCCGCATACCAGGTACTGCCGAAACTTGTTTAAAGCATGCATGATGGCCAACATTTCTTTATCGTAAGTAGAATAAAGTTTCTCTGCGGTGGTTAGCTTGCGGCTCTCGAATGCTATGGGATGCTTATTTTGCATTAATACCGCCCCAAGTCCTTCTCCCGAAGCATCACATTCCAATTCGAAGGGTAGAGAAAAGTCAGGTATGGCTAAAATTGGGCACGTGCTCATGACACGTTTCAATTCCTCAAATGCTTTCTCGGCAGCCTCATTCCATTTGAACAATCCCTTCTTGGTGAGATCGGATAAGGCGGCAGAAATCTTTGAGAAATTCTTCACAAATCTTCTATAATAGCTGCACAAACCTAAGAATCCTCGCAATTGAGTTAAGGTTCTTGGTCGGGGCCATTCTTTAATGACTTTGATTTTCTCTTCGTCCACTTTAACTCCTTCGGCGCTAATCTTGTGTCCCAAGTACAAGATCTCCTTCATTCCAAATTCACATTTGGATGCTTTAGCATATAGAGATTCTTGCTCTAGGATGGACAACACCTCTTCAATATGTTTGAGATGTTCTTCCCATGTTTTGCCATAAATTAGTAGGTCGTCGAAGAAGATAAGCAAAAACTTCCTTAATTGTTTTCGGAACATGTGGTTCATGCAAGAGTGAAAAGTTGCTGGGGCATTGGTTAATCCAAAAGGAAGAACTAGAAATTCGAAGTGTCCATAATGACATCTAAATGCTGTTTTTGGTACATCCTCTTCCCTCATACGAATTTGATGATAACCTGATCTCAGGTCGATTTTGGAAAAGTACTTTGCCCCATGGAGCTCATCCATTAATTCATCTACTCTAGGTATGGGATATCTGTTTTTGATGGTTTGTTTATTTAGTGCTCTATAATCTATGCACATTCTCATCGTTCCATCTTTTTTCTTCACTAGTACTACTGATGATGCAAATGGACTGGCACTAGGTTGAATGAGCCCCATTTACAAAAGTTCATTTATTGTTTTTTCTATTTCCTCTTTGAATTTTTGTGGATGGCAATAGGGAGTTGTAATCACGGGTTTAGATCCTTTTTCCAACTCTATGATATGTTCAAAACCTCTTTTTAGAGGAAGGCCGAGCGGAATTTCATTAAACACCTTCTTGTGTTTTCTAAGAATGGGTTTGATATCTATGTGTATGTTTTGACCTTGTGGGGTGGATTTATCAAGGATCATGCATTGGGCTGCCCATTCTCCCTGCCCATGTCTAAAAATCCTTTCCATTCTTTTGCAAGAAAAGACTTTTGGAGAGCTGTCAGGTAAACCCCATAATGTAACCTCTTCTCCCTCATGTTGGAAGCGGATGGTTGAGTTAGGTAGGTCAAACTGAAAACACCCTAATGAATACAACCAAGGGGTGCCTAGAATTACATCATTGTCTAGTGGTACCACATAGAAATCTTCTTTGATAGTATGTTTCCCCAGATTTATTTCAAGTTGGGGAACGATCTTAGTGCATGAAACCATTTCTCCTGTGGCAGTAGTTGCTGAAAATCCTTTAAAGCCTTGGGTCTTAAATCTTCTTCTTTTTACTAATCTTTCATCTATGAAGTTGTGGGAGGCCCCACTATCAATTAGAGCAATAACTCTTTGGCCCCTAATAGCGCTTTTGATGTGGAAGGGATGATGTTTGGAAGTCTGGGTAATAGTGGCTAAGGTCACATGTTCATCATCTTCTATTCTTGCCTTTTTGGGGTTCCTTTCTTCTTCATTGGAGGTAACTTCAATCTTTTGGGCTCGGCCTCTCCTATCACATTTATGTCCAGGTTCCCATTTTTCTTTGCATCTAAAACATAAATTTTCCTTTTTGCAAGTGTGCCCAGGTCTCCAAGGTTCTTGACATTTGAAGCATAGGTTTTTAACCCTGAGCTCTTCTCTGGAAGGTTTATTGTAATTACTCTTTTTGTGATGGGGTTTGGTATGCTCATTTGTGTTTTTGGTGTTTGAGTTTGATTTTTCCAATTTCAAGGCTTTTTCTATGGCGTCATCTAGGGTAGAAGGGTTTAGAGCACTTACCAATCCTTTTAGGGAATCTTTTAGCCCTTCTACAAATAGATAGGTTAACCTATCCCCTTCAATTCCGGTGACTCTAATTGAAATCTTTTGAAATTCATTTATATACTCATCTACCGTTCCTTGTTGTTTCAATTGAGTCAATTTCTTAAAGTTCTCTTGAGGGTGTTCCCTATCAAATCTTTTTATTAGTTTTTGTGAGAACTCTTCGTAAGAGGTTATGTCATAGTGCCCTTGCGTGTGAAGCCCATGGTGCCACCATTCGTAAGCTAGTCCTTCTAAATGTAAGATAGCAAATTGTAAAGCATCATCTTTGGTCATTGGACTAAGTTTAAAATAGTTGTTTAGTTTTTGTAACCATGCATGTGCAGAGATTTTGTTTGATCCATCAAAGTTTGGTAACGTTACTTTGTTTACCTTGTGTCATAATTCTTTATTTGTATGACTCTTGTCTTTTCTAGTTGTTTCACTCTTCTTTGATTCACTAAATTCACGAAAAGATATAATTTCCCTAACTTTGGGTTCCAAATTTGCATATGCCCTAGCAATATCCTCCGTGTTCATTGGGAGTGGTGAGGTTTCTTCTATTCTTCATGTTTCTTCCCTAGGGAGAAAAGGTGGTCTCGGGATCCTTGAGTTTGAGGTTGCATTGTTGTTATCGAAGTGATTTGACCCCATTACTCTCTCATTAGTTGAGGGGGGTTGATTCGTGGTGTTACCCACCTTTTGAAGTGCTTCTAAAAACATGAGTCGTCTTTTCACCTTGGTCCATCATGGCCTTGGTGATCCTTTCGTTTTGCTCCATCATGGCCTTGGTGGTGGCTTCCATGAAGGCCCTCACTTCGTTGTTCATTTGCTCTTCTAGAAGTGGGCGGTTCCTTCTAGTGTATGCTTGCATAAGTTTGTTTCACAGGATGGCAGGATGATGGCTCTGATACCAATTGTAATGTCCCTTCTTATAGGAAGCACTTAAACCTGAATCTGCATGAAAATGATTCTCAAAGAGAACAATAAATAAGTAAGATCAACGATGATGCTTTCATTTTATTACCTGCTAAAGGATTATTTATTTCTTAATTGTTACTTATGTATTGTTAATACTTCATATTCTTTATTACTTTTCCTTATGGAACTAGGCTTTACATGTATAGGGCGCGTTGAAACCATCTCTTGACCCAGCCTACGGGAGACTATGTCCCAGCCTACGAGCCTTCTTACGGATGGGATTACTCCGCCTCTCCCCACAAGACCTAATGTTCCGTAATGAATGAAGCAATAGAGAAATATATATAGAAAAGTGACAACTATGTTTATCTCTCCACGTCATCTTCCTTCTATTCCTTAAGGATGGGGAATTATATGTCTCGGGCACGTTGAACCCTCTCCAATGCATCATGAATGGAATTACTCTACCTTTCCCTTGTCTAGGGCGCGTTAAACCCTCTCTAATGCTTTGTGATGGAATTACCTCGCCTTTCCCTAACAAGACCGCCTCTCTTAGGGCGTTGAAAGAGATGGAAGGACAAGATGGTTATCATATATATTCCTATATGACTTAATATGTAAATCATAATACTTTTAAAAATATAGGTAAATCATAATTGGGGTTTCCTATTCATTATTCATAATTCACATTATATATATTTCTACTTTTCCATACAATGGATTTCACCATTTTCTTACATATAAGTTTATTTATCTTAATTGAGTAACAACTGAAACATATACTCAGATTTCTACTGTGAATTAACTTTATATAGCACATCTATATACTTATACTCATTCCTACTTATAACATTGATTAATTGACTCTCATTAAACATGCGTTATTTACCATACCTGTTCGCTGCTCTGTAAATAATATTTTTCTGCACCTTATTGCTGTCGCTGGAGGTTCCGCTGTCTCCTTCCCTTGATCCGCTTTCCTATTTTCTTCTGATCGGTGGGTTTTGTGATACTTCGGTGCCCTTACAATAGGTAGGGTAGCCTCTTTTATAGGCCCGAAGGGCCTCAATACCAAATGACGCGACTAGTGATTAATTTCGTTTTGCTTATAATTAATGGTTATGGACTCCGTTTAGTATTTGAACGCCACTTTTTATGAGGGCCCGATCCATGTAGCAATTATATGATATGTAATATATATTATCATAGGTATATATTATTATATGTATTATGTATAATTATATATTATTTACTATATGTATTTATTATTACAAATATTGAATCATATATTAATATATATACTTGATAATAATATGCATATATTCATAATCAAATTTTATATAATTTATAATAACAATATATGTATATTTGTTTATTATTTATCCTTGTATAATTTATAATGTTTTCTTTAACATATATTTTGCATTTACACATAATTCCAAATATGAACGTAATTTATAGAAATATATATATATATATTATAATACATTTGAAATATGTGTAAATCATAATTGTATAGTGTAATTGTAGGAGATATGACATCAGTTTTGCTATGAGCTACATCTCTTGCTTCATGACAGCCCCTAAAGCTGAACATTGGGTTGCAGCAAAGCGTGTGATGAGATATGTGAAAGGCACTTCCGACTTTGGCATTATATATGGTAGGTGCAAAGATCCTAAGCTGATTGGCTTTACAGACTCAAATTGGGCAGGTTCTGTTGATGACAGGAAATCTACTTCTGGGTATGTTTTCAGTTTGGGCACAGGTGCAGTTACATGGACCAGCAAGAAGCGGCAAGCAATGGCTCTTTCCTCAATTGAAGTTGAATATCGAGGAACTGTTAAAGCAGCTTGTGAGGCAGTTTGGCTTCAAAGGATGCTTTCTGACATGCAAATGTCTCAAGTAGGGCCTTCTCCCTTGTACTATGACAATCAAGGGGTGTTGAAACTTGCCAAAAATCCAGTCTTCCATGAATGGACCAAGCATGTTGAACTTCATTGTCATTTCATCCGCCAACTTGTCGAAGATGGATTGGTGATGCTACAATATGTTCCAACTAAGGATCAGACTGCAGATATTTTCACCAACTCTCTAAGCCCGGACAAGTTTGTCAAATTTAGGGGGTACCTTGGTGTAGTTGATAGATTGACCATTAAGGGAGGGTATTAAAATAATATTTACTTTGTTTATTTAATGGTCAATAATGTAATATTATTAGTTTAGATTGTTTCTATTTCCGTTATTTAAATAGCTTTCGTTTCTTTTAGAAACATCTGTATTGTATATTTTAGAAACATCTACTTTGTAATTTTTTTAAAGAGCTTCGCCTCTTTCATTAATATTATTCAGTTTTTTACCATTACAAACACCAAGACCATTCTCATGGCTTGCAATAACTGTGGTGATACTTCCATTGTCTACAATACACTAAAACACCTTCCAGATTCTTGTGGTAACATCAAGATCATCCGTCCATCTACCATAGATACATCCGTCCATCTACCATAGATACTATCTTGTGGACCTCCTTACATTCAATGGAGTACAAGCATCTTCAAAATTTTGTTCCTCCTCTTCATAACTCAACTATAATCTTTCTTCTAGGCATTCTTCATCTCCATCCTTACTATTATGTACTTGTCCACAGTTCCATTCATTTGCAAATGCATCTTCTTACTCTTGTTTGTTCTCGAGATACATCTTGTTGCACTCTAATTCCTTTGACTATTCATCCTTGGAGAAAACTCTAAGTTCCCTAAAAACATCTCTTGAATACACAATTTTCATAGTTAAAAGATTCCAAAGCTTATACCCTTTTACATTTTTTAAAATATCCTCTGAAAATACATTTCTCGGCTTTAAAATCCAACTTAGATTGTTTTTCTTTAGGCACATGAACAAATGCCTCACAGCCACATACCTTAAGATGTGAAACAATAGGATTTTTACCTGCCCACATTTCATATGGTGTTTTATCCTCAAGAGTAGAAATAAAAGACCTATTTACTAAATAGCAAGCAATACGAACAACTTCAGCCCAAAATTTTTGTTCTAAATTTGCATTACCTAACATACTTTTGACTCTATCCATTAAATTTGAATGCTTATGGATTTAACTGTATAATGTTTTTTACATCAATGTTTCAAATCACACTCCATGATCCATCATCAAGATGTAGCGAGCCAGAAAAGAGGACGAAAGTTGGTAAATTGCAGACGACGGCTAACTAAATAGAGGGAGTGAGGTGGGGCATGAACCAAGAGACCACAAGAGTTAGAAAAGAAACTAACTACCTTATGAGTTCACACACACTGTAAAAATGTAGGTAAGAGACTATGCAATCTACAAGGAGAATTTGCATGATTATTATAAAATATAAACTGAAGAAGAATATGATAAATAATATGTTATATATTTTAACGTAAAGATTAATTAAAATGTGAAGAATTATAGTGAATGAAATAAAATAAAACATGCATTGAAAAAATAGACCTAATCAGGCATAAACAAACAAAATACAAGAGGCATAAAAGTAAAAAAGTCCTATATATGTTTATGCATACATACATATATAGCATGTCAATATGTACATATGCACGCATATGTACATACATCTATATCTATGTACACACACATACGAAGGCAAACAAACCTACACATACATACATGAATCTACAAAAGCAAAAATAAACCCAAAAAAGCTACAAAGATATACAAAACCAGATATAAATAAACAAAAGGCAAGAGGTACACAAAAAAAAATATATGAACATAGATATTCATAATAGAATCATGATAGATATTCATAAATAAAGCCATAACTGAAGAGTTCCCTATGTTCTATATCATATAATGCTCATAACGACCCCTAATATGTAGTTTTTTCTAATATTATTCCTTTAGCCTAATGCAAATGGTTGTCTATCTTAATTGTTCCCTGCAGTTTAGCACCTGAAATGAAAAGGATTCATTCAAGCTAGACTGTCTTCAAGATGCCATTGATCATTAGGTCTTTGCCTTGTTGAACTTTCAGACATGCTAGCTACTAAAGGAAGCATGGTAAATCCCATTTGTAACATCCTTCAAAAAATTTATAAAGTTTTGATGAATTGAGAATGAAGAAAGAATATTTTATAAACACACTTTTTAAATGTTGCAAGCATCATGTTAACACGTCCTCCAGCTATGCAAAGACAAAAAGAATCTGTTTGGAAAACCAGCCAAGTTCCTGCACTGCTTCCTAGAGATTTGCTAGGTGCCATAATTGGATAGTATGCTAATACTTGTAAAAAACCAAACCGAATGTTATGAATGCATTATAGTGTGTTCATAAAATTAGTCTACCTTTTTTTATTTACTTATATTGCATGTTCTATATTTTCCATGTGGCTTACCTATACTGTATACATAATGTTTATAGTACATTTCGGTATTTGACACCCCTACTTTATAGGATTTGTAATGCCCCTCCTTAAAGTCCCTGCAATTTCTTTAAAGAAGGGTAAGTTAATAATTAACTAAAATTAAAATTAAAGTTCAAGTTTAATAAAGGTCAAGGGGCATGTGAAAAGTTGTCCATTGAAGGAAAAAGGTATATAAGGAAGACCAAGCAAGGAGAAGGAACCATCAATCATTGAATACATCTTTTATTATCTGATTATTACTCCTCTGGAGCATTGAACTGCGGTTCAATCTGACCTAAGGACGAAACCTCTTAAGGTCTGGAATTAGACGATGGAATCGTTTTGAATTCCATTACTGAATCAGAGAACAAAAACCCCTGATTCAGATCTAGGGCAATCTCGCCCAGAGACTGCATAGAAATTTCATGTATCAGACAGTTAGAATTGCTGTCAAGTTAGAATTGCTGTCAATAACTAGTGTACAGTTTTGGAGACCTTTCAAAGACATTTCAATTAATTGTAATTCACTGCAGATTTAAGTTAACCTATTAGCCGCTGCTGAAGATAAGTCTGAATTCTCTCAGCAGAGTTCTAAATACAATATCTAAGAAAGAATCAAACATATTAACTGAAATTTCTGAATCGATTTCATCAAGAAGCAATAAATATTAATTGCTTATTTATTAATTGTGCAGAAATTACCATAATCGTGTGCTTGGGGTTTGATATATACGAAATTTTCCAAAAGGGACATTACAGGATTGCCTATTTCAGTTTTTTTAGTTTTATTGATCATCAGTTATTAAGTTAGGAGGAGCCACGATTCTTATGCCCCTCCGTGGGAAGTGTCTTTGGTGTGCACTAGTCATTTATGTCATATTTCAGAGTATTTGGAAAGCTACATCAACATTTCCAAAAATGCATCATGCAAACTAATTTTCCAGATTTGCTATTTCATCAGAAATAATATGTTATTAAATAAATATGCCACTCAGCAATACGCATGGTGTAATCTCTTAAACAGCAAGCAAATATTAAGAAATACATGCTCAAAGTCATTCCCTCCCACTACAAAATATTTCCTTGAGAAAAGTATGAAGAAAAGGGCTTTACAGGTAGAGGACTATGGACCTGAGTAGCTTGAGATTGGTGTAAGACAGTTTCCATCTGTCCTCGAGCACTTTGGACATAGCCTACTGCTTTACCAGCTAACCTGCCAGCGGCTCTAGCAATCCTTGGTACATCTTTTGGCCCTGCAACCAGACAAGGAAGTTTAGAGATACCAAAATTAATAAGAAACCATGATAAGAAAATATACAAGACAAGAACTTTTCTCCCACCAATAACAGCAACAGTTGCTCCTAAAATCAGCAGCACCTCTCCATAAGAGAAACCAAGCATTGTCTTATGCAGTGATGCAACAATATGGACTCAAACTCTGCAACCAGACCAAAAGCTAAAGTCAATATTATATTAAAATAATATATGTAAGTTTATATAAACATACATTAATATGTCTATATAAACATTTCTAATCTAATATTCCCATACACATTGGTTATAGCATTAAGTTATAACTTATAACCATTGTATATAACTCCCCATATTGATATAATAAATAAAAAACAAGCCTGCACATACTGTGCAAGCCTTATTGCTCTCTCAATCTCATTCTTCATTGTTCAATCCTACTAACATATGAGACAATCAAATAGAATAATCTGACATATAATTGCCTTCTGAATGTATTATTAGATTTTAAGAATCAAAATTGGCCTATTAAAAAACTATTGAATCAATTCATGTGCTAAAACTGTATTCTTCTACAAACCGGATGACTATAAAGAATTTTAGAAACAGACTAAACTTCCAATGCAAATGTGAAAACGTGTTTTACATATTAGCTAAAAAATGCACAGCCAGGTTCAATAGAAACTGGGTGATATCTTCTATTTACTCCAGAATAAATAAGCTGATAATAATAATATCCATTAGGGTTATCATATCCCAATAAACGTCAAAAAATAAATACAATATGAACTAAACCATAATGCATCTGCTCCCTCTTCTCTGAAAATTTGTTTTTCCCTTCCCTCCAGGAGGTTATAACAGGTGTCAAGGATGCTTTGGACCTGACTATTGTATGTTGATGTTAAATTCATAAAAAACCAACATCAGCTTATCCGTAAAACATGGAATCAATTCAGCTTAGAATTGTAGCCTTCTACAACTCAAATAACTAGGTAGCCATTTAGAAAACAGATTAAGCTTCCAATGCAAATAAAATAGTATATAGCACACATTAACTAAAAGATGCATAAACAAGTTACAGAGAAATTGGGTGGAATCTCCTCTTTACTCTTCTAGATAAACAAGCCAGTAACAATCATATCAACTAACACTGACATCGTCAAATGGGATGAGCTCAAGTGGTAAATCATCATGATCTTCATAGTGGAGACTTATGTTCAAAATTTCAAATCCCCAAGAAACATGTTGCATGCTTAAATTTACAAATATTGAATGTTAAACTAGTAAATGACCACATCCAATTCTGAATATTGTGTACCCCAACAGACAAGGGCAGGAGCAAGTCCTAGGTGAATTTGACAATATGGATACCTCTTAGTTATGGCATCTAAGCCAAAGGATACCTCGCACTGGCACCATTAAAGGTGCCACGGGTGTGTCGATAGGGAGAGCAATGCAACATTGCAAAGTATCATAGTTGGAGGTGTCCATAATATATATTGTTTCAAAGATATAGTGTTAGTGGGTGTTTGCATTGCATTGAAATATAATATGTGTGGGTATTCAACTGTTTATTTTAATCCTCTGTATATTGTTTGAAGGAAAAACTTCACTTGCAACTCCTCTCTTTTGTAAAAAAATTCAGTATATCTCCTATGTTGAATGAAAAAGCCATTTTGCTTCCTACTATGCTAGATAATATAATATCAATATATAATATGGCTGATATTTTGCAACACACAACTCTGACTATGACCTTCTACCCCACTCACCTAATACATTTTGCAGCACAAAACTCCAACTATGATGCTCTAGAATACCATAAAAGCGAGGGGATATACCAGAATTTCTCAGAGTTTCAGGGACAAGGGGACATGGTTTTGGGGATGTCAAAGAATTTCAAAATATTGGGTATGCCAAGGAGACGACTATAAAAAATTATATAAAATTTAATATTTGAAAAAATAATTAAAAAAAGTGAAGGATGCTGCAATCTATCATTTATGTAAACATGGAACAAAAGAAGCTGAAAGTTATACAAAGTTTGACAATTTGACAATCAAACGATCCAATGTACAAAGTAACACACAAAATACAAGGAGTCATCTAACTCATTGTTCGATGCAAATGCCATGGCATACTCCTCATTATTGGAACCGCTAGACTCAAATCTCCTACAACTATACTCCAACCAATGCTATATGCACAACCTGATCCTCATCAATCTGCATCAGCTCCTTAGGCTCTACATCTCACCATGCTACTAGACACTCCTTTTATTCAATCATCTTGTGATCCATGAGACACAAGGCATTGAGCATAGCCACAAGCCTCTCCACTCTCTTAGAGGTAAGCTTATTCCTCTTGATAGAACAGATGAAGCTATATGTAACCGATTCCTCTGATTAGCAAAGGAATTAAAAACTTTCGATAATAGCCAAATGATCAATTTGCATATCAACAATGGAGGCTCATACAACTACCACCAACTTACTAGGTTCTCATGTGCGAAAGTTTCCCTATCTGTCTTTATTGAACTCGTGTAGCCCCTAAGCTCGGCAAATCTGATCCACTCATGTTAGATCAATGCAACCTCCTTCGTACTGTACATCTTAATGGCCTTCATGAAGCCCCTTTAAACCTCCACATCATCTAGGGGAAGAATTATTCCAAACATAGGCGGCCATGTGCAAAGGAATGTTTAACTTCTCCCACTTTTGTTGAATGATAAGTCAAATATGCTCATTGTAGAACAACAAGTTGGGGCATTCGTATCTCAAACAATGGCCTTCATTTGAAAAAGCATGCTATCAATGCACTCATATATCTTGTAATGAAATAACTTGCACAAGCAAAGAATATAATAGAAAATATGCTGCAAATACTTGATAATACTTGAGAATAATAAGCCACTTCAAGGGGGCTAGCCTCCAAAAGCTTGCAAGAAGAACACAATTCACAATATGATGCTAATAAACTAACCACTACCTCTTTATATACCATACTTATGCCATGGATGTCACCCAGGCCGACTTAACTACCTAAGAACACAATTCACAATATGATGCTAATAAACTAACCACTTCAAGGGGGCTAGCCTCCAATAGCTTGCAATAAGAACACAATTCACAATATGATGCTAATACACTAACCACTACCTCTTTATATACCATACTTATGCAATGGATGTCACCCAAGCCGACTTAACTACCTATATAAGACTATATCAAGCCGACTACTCATATCCCTATGCACACTATAGGATTAAGGGCATAGCATATCTCCCCAAGGCTAGGAGTGTTAGAGTCCCCGTGTCTAAACGCTGTGAAATTGAGGACACAAAAGGTTTTGTATTTGACATCTTACCAAAAAAAAATTGGCCCTTCACCACTCCCTTCACCCTCAACCTCTATTCTATCTTGAACTCCGCCCACCAATTCCAATCCCATCTCATGATCATTAATTTTAGGTTGGGGAGCCTTGGTGGGTCCCTCCTTTTAGATTTAGGTTTAAGGTAGGATGGTTTTTTTTTCAATTTATTTTTTTAAGACTATTTTATCAAACAAAGGGAGCACCCTAAAGTCCACAAGACGGTTGAGAGACATCATGACGTCCCCTAGCCATCATAGGGATGCCAAGGCATTCCCAAAATAAATAAATAAAAGATGTTCTTGAGATGTGGAGTGAGGTCACAAGGTCATGTCCTTGTGCATTGCTAGGAATGATTGCAATAGATGTGATAATAGAAAAGCATAACCTAATCTCAAGCCATAGTTCTTAAAAGTAATCATTATTATAAAGAGGTCAAAACAAAACAGAAAGCCCTTCCTGCTTCAACTCTACTGGCATCTAATTATAAACAAACTTGTTATAATTGTATAAGATAAAAAGGAAACAAAAACATGAAAGTAAACAAATTAAAAGTCAAAAGTCAAACAGCAAAAACAACCAAAAGAGAACAATGAACTACCATTCAGCTACAATTTATATATGAAAAAGCATCTACACTAAGTCTCCCCTACCATTTTTATCAACTGCACATACTAACACATTTACAAGCATATAAGGAATGGCTATGATACAGTAAAAATAGCGAAATTTTTGGTCTTGGTAACATTCAGTCACAATAGGAAATTGGAAACTGCTCTTGGAAAAGTGAGAAGGTGAGAAATAGGAGAGAGAGATATAGAAAAACTTGTACAGTACACAAAGCACAAAGAAAATGTAAAACTCCCATCCACAAAACACCAAGCTTTGGTGTCACAAGATGCCAGAAATGACCATAACATGTCATTGATTGAAAGAGATTAAAGCTAATATTTTATTCGGAAAAAGGAATTGAACAATAAGATTGAAAAATCTCAAATACTTCTCTAATACAATTATATTCTCTGAATCTCTTCTATGTGCTTCACAGTCCACAAGTTTAGTATTATACATATAGAATTTTTTAACACTCCAAACACAACCACTATTTTATATGCAATATGTATGAAAACGATAAATACATATACTTTTCTTTCTTATCTTGCTAAATTAGTGAACTCTACCTTTCCCATTCGTCGGCAGCAAAAAGACGGCAGCATAAATTTTTCATGAGACAATTTTCCCAGCATGAGATAACTTTTCCAATACTAACAAGGTGCTTCTCACCCAATATTGCCTACGGAAAAAATAAGGCTCAAAGTTTTGGAAAAAGATGAGAAAGAAAAAGCAGATATGATATGAACTAAGCCATCCAGCAGCTCCCTCTGAAATTTGCCTCTAACTCTTCCCTCAAGGAGATTGTAATCAAAGTCAAGAAGATTTAAGACCTGAATGTTGTCCATACACTTCATAAAGAAGAATGCTCTCTCTCTAATCCCTCCTCCAGACACTATTTTTATAGATTGCAAAGTCATTAACAAAAGGTGCTCTAACCCTAAACTCTTCTTCATTTTGGATATATTTCTTTAAACCTAAAGTTAGGGAGTTGCTCAACAAGGGCTCAACAGAAAGGTTTTCTAATCTTTGGCCGGCTTTGGAAACCCCTTGCAATTGGATCAAAGCAAACCAAGAATCCAATATAAAAGGGCATTTGGAGGTTTCTCTACTTGGAAGGGGCTTCTTCTTGGATACATTTCCTTTAGAAGAAGCAAGGAAGAGCATTCTTCACTCAAGCCTATGTGATTATCCATATTTCAGCAAATAACACGACATATTTGCATAATAGAACTTCACTAATACTTATTTACTAACTCGTAGATAAAGAAAAATAAATATGCATATCCATAAATAACCAAAATAGGTCAATGAGAGTTGAACTTACAACCAATAACAATAGTTGGGAGCCAAAAACCCTATGTTGCCAATTCGGGTTCAGGTTCACTGCTTTGCCATTTGTTTTCCTCAGGTTCACTACAGCTGGGTTTGATTGTACAATATACATATATTAAAAATAAAAAAATAAAAATATTATATAAATTGGAGGATGGAGAGGAAGCAGTCTTCTAGAGTTAGGAAGCAAACAAATTCAAATTTGTTTGGGCAGGATTCTCTAAAATGGAGATTCTAGACTACTCCTAATTCACATCCAACACTCTACAAGGATAAGAAAGGGCATGTTCAACTTCACTCAGATATGTGGGGCCTCTAATTCTAGTGCTTCAAAAGCAACGAGGGCCACTTTGATTTCTGTTGGTTAAGTGAAAGATTCTGAGTTGGGCTCTTCATTTTATGCTAGTTAGAGTTTCTCAAAGACGTGCGGTGTTTCAAGGTAATGTCTGATTGCTAATCTTGATGGCACACACATAGAAGGTCAACATGATATGCTAATGAAGTTTGGGGTTGTTGGAGAATAGAGAGGGGGTCGTATTTCTAACTCTTTCATTCTTTCTTGGGTGGTAGATTTATTGGATGATGGGGCTAAGGTAACTATCCTTCCTAAAGGCTTCTTTGTTTTGAGGTTTACGTCTAAGTTGGAAAGGGATGCAGCACTTTTGCTAGATGTTTGAAAGGTGCACGGCCTTCCAATATATCTCTTAGTTTGGGGTCTAAATCTTCCCTTTGGCTTTCATCAATTAGCTACTTTGGATATTTGGGTAAGACTTTACAGCATCGCTTTAGAGTTTTCAAGTCTTTAAGCTTTCGAAAGTATAGGAAATGTATTGAAGTTGATGCAGAGGCAGTTGATCCCTCCCATGCAATCTATGCTCGCATTAAAATTAGCAGATATCTTGATCTTCCTATACCTAAGAAAATTTGTTTGTCTTCACTCACAGGAAGCTATTATCAAGAGTTAGACTATGCAAGGATTCCTTTCGATGTTATTCTTGCCATAAAGTGGGTCATGTAGCAAGTAAATGCCGTAGGAAATCCTTCCAGCCTTCTCTTAAAGGTAGCAGTTCTATGAAGAAGAAGAATAAGGTTTGGAAAATCAAAGAAAGTTCATCAATTCGAAAAGAACGCTTTCTCCAATGCAACCATTTGTGGTTTTATTCTAAGAAAAGATCTCTACTCTCTTGGTTGGATTTTACGAAAAAGGTTGAGGAGAAAGGAAAAGGAAAAGTATCTGAATGGTTAATGTGATAAGGGAAGGAGATAGTTCAAGAGGATGTAAGGTTCCTCCTATACAAAAATAACTCTCTTTACTAGGGGATTTGAAAGATGATTGGCAAGTTAACAATAAGGAAGAAGATTTGCTTGATGTGTCAAGCCTCGTTCTACCTTTTGTTTCTCTAGACTTTCGTGCTTTAGATTCAAAGAAAGAAAGAGATCTTTCAAGAGAAATGGCTCCTTTGATTATGGATGTGAAGAATCCCCTTTTGGTTCTCGAGATTGCCACTCCTGTTAAGCTTTCTTGTGACGGTTTGGAGCCTATAGAGTTGGAGCCCTCATCTTTATGCCCTACAGAAAGGAAAAAGAAGGATCATCGTACAAGGATTCCATAAAATGCATAAGGCACTTGAAGCCCCATTAGCATCCACCACTATCCCCTGACAAGTTTTCCAAGATGACGGCATTAGACAAGGAGACCTCCTCTCTCCTTATCTTTTTATTCTGATGGCGGAAGACTTTGACCAGAATTTAAGCAGTCTTAGAGGAGAGGGTTCAATTAAAGGAATTAGATGTGCAAAATGATATTGATGCAATTAACCATTTGCAATTTGTGGATGATACTCTTCTCTTTGGTGCTGCTAAGGTGGAAGAGGTCAAGCTTTTCAAAAAAGTTTTGGATGAGTATGAATGTGTATGGTTAGATGAATAATGTGGGGAAATCTGAGATCTTCTTTATGCATGTAAGGACATGTCTTCAGGTGCGAATTTGCATCATTTTGGCTTTCTCTGTTGGTTTTATTTTGGCTATTTATCTAGGTATTCCTCTATTTACAGGAACTTCAAGAGCTATTCTTTGGAAGGATCTCTTGGTCAAAATGAGTTTAAAGTTAACAGCTTGGAAAGGCTGGTGGCTTGGCTTGGCAGGTAGAATTACTATCATCAAAGTTGTTTGTTGTGCTATTCCTATGTATATGTTCTTGATGATGGCGATTTCAAAAGTTGTCTTGGATAAGATGAACAACATATGTAGATCGTTTTTGTGGCAAGGAAATGCGGAAATAAAAAATTCCCCCCTTCTCAAATGGGAAAAAGCTTGTCATCTAAAGTCTCAAGGAGGTGCTCGAATAAATTGCTTAGAGCTTCATAATAAAGTGCTTGGTGCTGAATTAGCATTGAGATTCCTTTCAGAGCAAGAGCAGCAGGGGTGTCAAGTTTTGAGAAGTAAATAATTATTATCTAGAAATGCTGCTAATTTGTTTAAATTGGCCAAGGTTCCTAAAGGTTTGGTTTTTAGGAATTTTATCGCTTCGTCTAGGGATATTATCAATAACCATATGTCATGGAACATTGGCAATGGATGCAAAGCTCTTTTTAGGGGAGACTCATGGCTGGGGAACTCTCGATTGCGCTCTTTTCAAGAATTGGATGAGCTCAGAGCGTATTTGTCTTCCTCTTGGGGTGTTCTAGTGAGAGGATTATCGGATAGAACAATTGGAGGATGGTATAGTGTCTAGAAAGTGGAAAGACTTTTTGGATCGCCCCTATCTACAAATCAGAGATCTTTTCTCCTTAATCGGCTTCAGCCAATTAGGATTCCTATTCTGAATAGGGAGGATTCTGTTATTTGGAAAGGCAACTCCATGGAGGCATATTTGGTGAATTTGACTTACTTTATTCTTAGAGCTAAAGATATCCCTCCTTTATTAGATTGGCCAATGGATTTTGTGGAATCGAGATGCCCCTCCTAAGTGTAACCCATTTATCTGGCTTGTAGGGTCGAATATAATTTTCACTTTTGACAATCTCAAAAAACATAGATTCCACAGCTCCTCAAGATGTGTTCTTTGTTGTAAGGAGGAGGAATATGTTGATCATATTCTTCTGCTGCTGCATTTGAGTAGTTGACATAAGGGATCTAATAATCTAAGTTTTCTTTGGAGCATAATTTGCTGCAATATTATGTGGAGTTTGTTGTTGGAGAGAATACAAAGGACTTTTTGAGGGTCGAGAGTTCAATGGAAATGGTGTTGGTTGAAATCTCCAATGGCTATCTCTTCTTATGCGGAGGCTCATTAGCTAAAATTAAATCCTCTCTATCTTCTTTGAAAGAGATTATTCTCAAAAATTGGAATTTAGCATTGCCTATTTCCCCTGTTAAAGACTTAATCAATAAAAATAACAAGAATAATAGTAAGTGGCCTCCTCCTCAAGAAGGGTTTATTAAACTCAATTTGATGGTGCAATTAAAGGTAATTCGTCACAGGCTGAAGCATAAAGTTATGTCCCACTTGTGGGACATCCTGATTTTTGCCTAAAATCCAATATTTTTTAAAATATGCATGATTCACGCCTAGAGGGGTTCCATCTAAGGGGGTTGATTGAAAGGGGTTAAATCAAACACCCTTTGATAGAACCCCCTAGGCCTAAATCAAACCCTTAGTGGAGTCTCCTCCATAACTGTCAAAACGCTGACAAAAAAACAATTTTGCTTCACCTTTTAGGGGATCAAATGAAGTCATTTAAAAATGCCATTTTGTAAGGACATAGCCCTCACTGGTAGCATTATGACAAGTATAAAATGTATTTTTTTTAAATATATATATTTTAATGAATGTAGGTCCATAACAAAAAAACAATGACCTCTTCAAAACAATAGGAAAATAATAAAAACATTGTTAAAAAAATCTCAAAAAATGTGCAGCCATCCACATGGATGTCCTTGTTTCAATGATAAAAGAAAACTTAAACAAACCTAGCAAGGAAGTAGCAATTAATAGACACCAAACCCACCATCACTGCCACCAAATTCCACTTGACAAAATCTATTATATTGCTACCTCAAAGAGACCCCGCTGAAATTCTGCATATTGGTCTCTCGACCAATAGGAATTTATTAAATTAATGTTTTATTTATAATGGTCAATTAGCTTTTAGGATAGACTTTAGGAATATTCTTTATTCTTTATTAGTTGTTAGTCTTATCCTCTTAGTTGTCACTCTTATCCTTTTCGAATAAAGCGTTTGTAATCTTATTAAAGGAAGTTTTCGCTCCTTTGTTAATATCAAATATCTTGGTAACCATTCTGTGTTTTATATTATTTTATGGTATCAGAGCTCAAGACTTCTGCCTTGGGATCGGTGAACGTGTGAAGATTTAGGGACTATTGCTGCTAGTGATGATTCGAGGAACGCTCGTGACAGAGTTACATACCAAAAGGATGTCGTACCGAATAGTGCGGAATTGTACGGTATTGTATGAAAGCAGCAAGGGTTTTGTTTGCTTAAAAATTGCGAAAGGGCACAAAATCACAAAATTGTTAGTGGAAATTGTGTCTAGAATATTGTGTGAGGTTGCGCAAGGGTTTTAGCAGAAATTTGCGGAGTTTTTCCTTTAAAAATCGTGTTTTACCTAGTCACGTGGGTTTTACCTGGTTGAATGCCATTTTTGGTGGATTCTTATTCTCCAGATTGCACCTCCTTTTCTCTTTTTTGGGCAGATTTTTTGAAGAAATCACGTGTGAAGTCTTGTTTCCCCAAATTATAGATTTCTGGAGGTTGCACAGGGTTCTTTACCTTCAAAAATCATGCCGAAACTTCTTCACAGGCCTCAATGCGTTTTAGACAGGTTGATGAAGTTTTGACGGATTTTCTTACAAAATCATAAATGATTTTTTGCACCTAGGGTTTCATCTATGCCTAGGGCAAAAAATTTGTTGAGGTTTCAATGATTATTTGTTGTGGCTAGAGCAGCAAGCAGAAGCTAGGGAAAAATAATTTGTTGAAAGTGTTAGCAAAGGGCATTTATTATTTGTTACTCCATAATTACACCTTACGAGAGGGAAGATGGCCTCTTTACCCAACATCATGTTGGAAGGAAGCCAATGTTTCACTAGCAAAAATTACAACACGTGGAAGTAGGGAATGCTCACGATTTTCAAGTACAGATGCCTCGAAAAGATCATCCTTGGTACCGACACCCGGCCAACGACTGTGGGTAAAGACCATGACAAGTTTTACGAACATGACAGAGAAGCAGTTCTGTTGATAAAATTATCAGTGGCTGATGAAATGCTTCTAGAGGTTTAGACAGGTAAAACCTTTGTGGAAATTTGGAAGCATCTACAAAATCTACACGAGACTTCAGATAAAGGTAGGGCCTTCTTTCTGAAGAATATGCTCTTTTCAATCATGATATATGAGAAAATGTCTTTGCAAGAGTATTTACTCAAAGTCAAGGACATCCGTGATCAACTGTTAGCCATAGGTCAAAAGATGAAAGAAGAGGGCATGGTGGCAATCACACTGAAAAGCTTACCACAAGCTTATGAGCATTTTATTGAGACACTCAATATTACCTCTACCAATGTTGACTTGAAGTTCAAAGAGTTGTGCAATGAGCTCTTGCAAAACGACAAATGGAAGAAGCAATTTGGTAGCAGCAGTGATACACAAAGTGTGGAACAGGCATTTGCAGCCAAAGATAAGGGCAAAGGCAAATGGCCACAAAAGAAAGGACATGGTAACAATGGCGATACTTCGAAGAATTTGAAAAATATCACGTCATTATTGTGGTAAAATAGGTTATATGAAGAAGCATTGCAGAAAGAGGTTGGTTGAACAAAAATCCAACCAAGGAGGGTCTCAACAAAAGGCCCATGTTGCAGAGCATTTTGAGAAGGAATCAGCCTTCTATGCTTTCATGGCCAAATGACCAGAAAATCAGTTTGTCATCTACATGGTACATAGGTTCAGAAGCATCTCCTCATTTCACCCACAGGAAAGATTGATTCATAGAGTACATGGCTTGCTCCGATTCAATGATCTTTGGTGTTGTTGAGTACACAGTTGTTAGCAGAGGGAATGTGCAAATATCCTCTGGAGGGAAAATCTATTTTTTCTCAATGTGTACTATGTGCCAAGAATGGAGCTTAATTTACTCTCAGTGAGTCAGATTATGTGCCATTGTCCCAATCTAGATGTCATCTTTAGCAAACATAAATGCTATATAGTTGACAAGGAGACCAAGAAGACCATTGTAGTTGGTATCAAAGATCATGGTTTGTATCGATTGGTTGACACTGGATAGGTCCAAGAGCATGCATTGGCAGCCAAGAGTGCATCTAATATCAGTACACTTTGGCATCAACGATATGAGCACCTCAACTTCTCCTATCTCTCTCAGTTGGCTCAAGAGTGTCATGACTCTCATTTTAAATATAAATTGTTTTTTTTTTATTTATTAGTAAAGTTTTTCAATTATCATTTAATGTAATTTTATAATTGATACTATTTTAATAGAATTTTAATCATTAATATACTATTATTATTATTATTATTATTAATTTTACTTATTATTTGACTCTTAAATAATATTAATCTTATTAAAATTGAAGAAATCCAAAGTCTATCTTCTATGCTTTCATAAACAAAATGGGGAAATAAAATTTTCTGTGAAAGCCACGTTAATGGCTCCGTGGCTAAATTGTGTTTAAGGAACTGGTTTTTTTTTACGTGGTTGTGCGATGGTAAAGGAAATGGAGGTTAGGGTACGTGGAAGAATTCAGGGAAGGCAAGAAACAATAAAATTAAATTTGGGCTCATCTTCATCACCAAACCGCCATCTCTCTCCATTGCTTGAGCACCAACTAGGGAAATATATATAGCAGAGCTAATTTGGAGGAGGTGAACAGGAAAGAAAAACGAGAAGAGAAAGTCTGGCAGGGGCAAGGAGCAGCAAAGAGGAACCAGCAGAGGAGGGGAGCGCAAACAGAAGGCAAAAATAATCACCTCATTTCTTTTAGAGGTATTTACATCTGTTCTTTGTTTTGTTTTCAGCACAAAACTAAAATTTGTTTGTTGCAAATTCATTGAGCACAGAGAAACAGAAACCTATTATTGCAGATTAAAAATGTGTAGTTAATATGTAGAAGCACTTTTTTTGTTCTGCTGAGTTTCATTCAGTGTCCACAGAGCAAGCCCCCTGTTTTCTATGGCTTGGAGAAACATGGCTTACAGGCCTCTATTATTGGAAGTTCATCTGACTGTGTATGAGGTTGTTTTTAAGGTATCAACAAATCCAGATAAACACCATTCTTTAAAATATTTGGATGAATAGCTTACAACATTTTGTTCCTGTCAGCGCCATCTTGAAAGATATTGTCAAAAAATTTCTCACACTATTCTCAGAGATTCATTATTTTTTTCTGTTGTTATTTATTTTTTTACTTATTTTAATTGGTGCTATCCAGCATAAATGATAACCTAGATGTGACTTTCATTCTTTCACCAATTTGTGAAACCTTGAAGATTAAATGGAAACCAGGTGTATTCGAATCAGAATGGATAGTGTGTTTTTGTAGGTCTAAACTTATGCAATTGAAGGTAAAAAAAACCAGATTTATATTTTATAGCCGCACCTTTTTACTTTCAATCCTATATCCTGTTCCAAAGCTCCAGAGGCAGGGAGAATGCTGGCAAGCACTGTGGAATTTGTCTTTTACACCTGCCCGTCGCATTTAATTGAAAGTTTCTAAAGCCTTTTTAACAAATCCATTTTGTGTCTATCCTGCAATCACTGCAGTCCATAAGACCGCATCTCTTTTAGGCAATTTGTGAAACAGTTGACGGGCCTGTTTGGCCACCAAGGCACTCGCGGCCCCAACGTTTGACAAAAATTCCCCTTCCGTTATGCTTTGATGGATGTCCCTTCATTATTACTGGAGATCTAACACTCTGCATATTATTATAGTGCAAGCCTATTTTTCAGATTTCTGCATTTAGTATCACCAATAATCTCCACGAGAAAATTGTCCCTGTTTAAAATGATGGAAATGGTATGCATCTCTCCCAACAATTTCTTTTGCAGCAAACTTGGAGATAAGTTTCGCTGCAGTATGGCAATCAGCACATACTCGAAGGTTCTTAACAATTTTAATAGTTGCCCTGCAGGGCAGGTTTAACAAACCAAATGCTGTCACCAACTTTCACTATGATGGCAGAGAATAGGGAAGGATGCAACAAATGTTCATGTGTATGGGTTGAATGATTTTCTACTTGTATCATTTTGATTAGAAGTCCAGGTTTGTTAGAGGGCCTTTGTTCGAATTGTCTAATAGTAATTGTGTGGGGATTGCACCTACAATCATCATATTAAAATAGGGGCTTCAAATGAGTTACAACCCTAATTACAATTTTTTTGTGGTTGATTTATAGGAAATAGGCCAAGAGAGATTGAAACCCATACCGAAAAACATAGTTTGCTCTTGCTATCATATCATAGAATATAAGTTTTGAGGCAGTTCTCTGCACAAAATTTTGAAGTAGTGAAACTTAAGGCGCAGGTTTACGAGCCCGTTCACCTATATAACTCTGTAAAGGTCTCCTTTTTGCCAAAAGGGATTTTATGTATTTGATATAATTTAACTGCATGTTATGATTAGTGTCATTATAATTTATGCAGTTTCCTGTTGTTTCAAGATATTATGCAAATGCTCGGTAACCTTATATTTATTTAACCAATTCATTTCTTGATAATATAAACTTTATACCTGATTCATTCTTTGTAGTAAGATATCTCCCAAGAGTAACACGAGTCCAATTAGGAACATTAAATGCAACTTAGGAAACATTGTTCTCGTAAACGACTAATTTAATATAATGGTAAAAGTAGAAAGTTGTGTAAGAAGGAAATAATAAAGTAATTGTTCTCTTTTTTTAATCAAATATAAACACTCTTAAACACTATCTAATGGATTGGAAACCGTCCTATGCTCTCACCTCCCCTATCAAACAGACCTTGGTGATCAGAAAACGAGATCCATCCTTAGACAACCTTGAACTAGTTTTATCTAAAATATCGACAATTATTGCCGTATGCTCTCACCTCGCCTTTAAACAGATCTTGGTGATCAGAAAGCGATAAGTGTTCAAAAGCAATTATAATTTTAATCTTAATTAAATCCTCAAACCAATCTTACATTATAAGTAAACTGAAAAATTCCTTGAAACAACTCTCATGTCAACACCCATTAACGTGTTACAAGTAGATGCTTTTCTAGGATACCATCTCTGTTTCACTTGAGTGGGTGGCAACTGACAAAGAACTGTCTAGGGAAGACTAAACCCTAGAAAGGATTGCGTACCCACTCGCAGTTACATAAAACTTAGTGCAAAACAGAACTACATATTCGCCAAACTTCACATAACGAATCCTGTAGTACCTTGATACCATGGATATAGGGTATGTAGGCAATCTTCAAGACGGAGGATGTCTCCAGTACTCAGGTACTCAGGATATAGGGAAGCTACATAATCTTCTTCGCTAATATGGAAGTTATAAACAAAGGATAAATTAAGTTAGAGTACTTGGCCGGTTGCCGAAATCCGAGGTAGAGTACAAGATCTCTGAACCTTTTTAAACTTATGAAGATTCCTCAGTACAATATGTGGGAGTATTGTAAAATTTCCTATGACTCTGGACCCGGTTTGGTCCCGATGAGTCTAAGTGTCTGGCTAGAGCAATTCATGGATTCCTATCCTTATAGTCCGTATGACCATTGTTTTGCCTATCCCGTATTGGATAGAGGTTTGGTCCATTTGACCAATTATAGGCTCGTATGGCCATTACTATTAACTATCTCGAACTAGATATAGATGCTTGGTCTGTTTGACCAATTGTGTAAAATTGTTTTGTATGAACAAACATGCCCAAAGGACAGAAGAGCCCGAATTGGCTATATTCTGAATAGTCTCGCATTGGACATCTTAGCTGATTTGGCTATATCTGGTTCTTGAGTACTCAGATCAACTTAATGATAATAATCAGATGTCGAAAATCATATTATAAAGGAAAGAAAAAATAAAATAAGTAATTATATAAAAATTTAAATCTATTCAAATCTAAAGATTAGATAAAAAAATTTAAAGACCTACTCGGGTCTTTACAGAGACAATTTGGTTGATTGCCTTCCTGATATTTAGCAATAGATACAGGGTGTTTGCGGAGCTTGCCAAGAAGGGAAGCAGCACATAACTCCTTTTGTAGACAAATAGGCTTGAAAGCCAAAAGAGTCCTACAGCTGGTTCATGCAAACATTTGTGGACCAATGAACATGGCATCGATCATTGGTGCTAGGTAATCTTATGTTTGTAGATGAATTTAGTAGGAAAATGTGGGTATATTTTTTGAAGTTAAAATCAAATGTGTTTAAGGAAATTCAAAAGTTCAAAGCATTAGTAGAAAAAGATTCTGATTGTGAAATGATCACTCTTAAATCTAATAATGGAGGTGAATTATGTTCAAAAGAATTCAATGACTTTTGTACTAAACACAGTATAAAACGGCAATATACAACACCCTATACTCCACAGCAAAATGGAGTAGTTGAGCGGAGGAACCATACTATTACGGAGATGGTCGGATGTATGATGGAGAACAGGAGTGTTCCCAAGAAGTTTTGGGCTGAGGCAGTCTATACTGCAATTTATTTACTCAACAGGTCTCCAACACAGGCAATGAAGGAGAAGACCCCAAAGGAAGCTTTGTCTTGGAGGAAACCAAAAGTTAGTCATCTTAAGGCCTTTGGTTCCATTGCGTATACTTGGATTCCAGATGCAAAGTGAACCAAGTTATACCTTAAGAGTAAGAAATTAATGCTTACAGGGTATATTGACAATCATAAGGCATAGGCTGATTGATGTTGACACTACCGCTTGACTTTCAGCAGAGATGTTGTGATTAATGAATAAACTGGGCCCTTCCAACTTTCTTCAAGAATCAAGATTACTGAAGACCAGCCTGTTATGGCTAAAGATTTAGTTGTTCAATTGCACTTAGCTCCACCGGAAGGGGAGAGAGGATTCTGAGCATGAGTCTCATAGGCAAGTAGCTATCCCTGAATTCACTGATGATAGCCTGGATCAGCATCCAAATGATACAAAAATAGGCAGCCCAAATCATGATGACAACAGAAATTTGGATGGAGAGGTTTCTAAAAAGAGACCAAAGTGGTGCGAAAGCACCATTGGCAATGTTCGAGTAAGTGAAATGATCGAGGGTAGATCATCAAGAGGCAAGAGCAAGAAAAACATAGTTAACTTTGCTCTAATGGCTAACATTCAAGGAGTTTATGAGCCACAAGTGTTTCAGAAGGCAAAAGGAAAACCTGAATGGGAAAAGGCCATGGCTACCGAACATGAAAGTCTTATGAAAAATAAGACTTGGGATCTTTCAGATCTTCCACCAAGGAAGAAACCCATTGGTTGCAAATGGGTGTACAAAGAAGATGGTACTCTTGACAAGTACAAAGCTCGGTTGGTCGCAAAAGGGTTCTCACGAAGAGAAGGCATTGACTACGAAGAGACCTTTGCTCCTACAACAAAGATGAGCACCATCCAATTAGTCCTAGCCATGGCAACTCAGTTTGGTTGGACGGTCCATCAAATGGACGTAAAGAGTGCCTTCCTCAATGGAGATTTGGAGGAAGAAGTGTACATGTCTCAACCTCAGGGTTTTCAAGTTGTAGGAAAGGAGCATCTTGTATGCAAATTGAAGAAAGCCTTGTATGGCTTGAAGCAGGCACCCAGGACATGGTACATCAAAATTGACAAGTATTTGGTTGAATAGGGATCTAATGGAGTCCTTCGGATCCAAACCTGTACGTCAAAAGCAATGGTAAAGATCTCATTCTGCTAGTCATATATGTAGATGACATCATTATTACAGGCAATGAGGCACATACAATTGAAAAGATAAAATCAGATTTGAGTACAACTTTTGACATGACTGATCTAGGCCTCTTACATTACTGCCTAGGTGTAGAAGTTTGGCAAACAAGTGGCAGCATTTTTGTTTCACAATCCAAATATGCCAGGAGTTTGCTCAACAAATTCAGAATGACAGATTGCAAAATCTCGTCAACACCTATGGAGAAAGGGTTGAAACTTTCAGCCAACACTGACTCTAAAGCCGCCAATGAGTCAACTTACAAGCAACTAGTGTAATGGTAAAAATCTTAATGTATATAATGAAAGAGACAAAGGCTCTTTATATAGATTTACAATACAGATGTTTCTAAAAGAAAGAATAGAGATGTTTCTAAAAAAGACTAAAGCTAATAAAGCAAGAGAAATAGAAACAATCTAAACTAATTAATATTACAATATTGACCATTAAATAAACTATCTAAATATTATTTTAATACCCTCCCATAACGCTGATGCCAGAGATTGCTAATGGAAGTACTTCTGGCTGCCATAGCATGCTCTTGAGAATCACCTGAGTCAACAAGTCTATGAAGGCCATGATCCTAAAGTCCCTGAACAACTGTAGTGTGAGTTTCTCTATCAACAATGCTACAAGTATGCATACTGAAAACAATATCTAGTTGAGGAGAGTGACACATGATCTGACTAACTGATAGTAGATTCAGCTCCATGCCAGGTACAAAGTATACATTGAGAAATATTAGATTTCTCCCTCCAGATTGAATCTGCAGGTTGCCCTTTTCGACAACAGTATACTCTTGGCCTCCTCCAAAGATAACAGAATCTCTGAATGGCGTGTACTCAGTGAACCAATCTCGACAATGAGTGAAATGCCGAGAAGCACCTGAACCAATATACCAGGCAGAGGATTTAACATGATTTGCTGGTCTCTTGGCCATAAAGGCATAGAAAGCAGACTCCTTCTGCTCAGTGTGCTCTGCAACATGGGCTTTAGGTTTAGACTCTCCTTGCTTGGACTATTCAAAAGCCAAGCATTTCCGGCAATCCTTCTTCATGTGGCCATACTTGTGGCAATAATTGCACTGAATATTCTTCTTCTTGGAGGTGTCCTGGGATTGTCCTTGGCTAGTTTGCTGAGAGGGCTGATTTTTGCCCTTATTCTTCTGAAATGTCTTGGCAGTAAATGTCTGTTCCGTGGAGGATGAACTAGCATTGCTACCGAACTGCTGTCTCCATCGATCCTGCTGCGAAAGTTTGGTGCAAAGCTCTGGAAACTTCAAGTCAACATTAGTTGAGGTAATGTTGAGCGTCTCAATAAACTACTCATAAGATTTGGTAGACTCTTCAGAGTGATGACTACCATATCTTCCTCCTCCATCTTCCGACCAATAGCATTTAGTTGATCACGAATATCCTTGATTTTTGTCAAGTGCTCCTGCAGAGTTGTCTTCTCATCCATCATGATGGAGAACATGTTCTTCAGAAAGAATGCTCGACTCTTGTCAGATGTCTCAGGAAGATCTTTCAGAAGATCCCAGATTTCTTTAGTTGTCTTGCCTAAGGGTACTTGAGGCAACTGATCATCGATGACCGACAATTTAATAAGCATCACAGCTTCTCGATTCTACTCATCAAATTTGTCCTAATCTTTACCCACCATTGGAGGACGTGTGGTTTTGCCTAGAACAATCTGGTCAAGGCACTGATACTCAAATATGGTCATCATACGCTGCTTCCAGGTGTTGTAGTTGCAGTCGTTGAATTTCTAACTACCTTCCAACATAATGTTGGACAAAGAGGCCATTCTTCACGCTTTCTGAGGCACAAAAAACGAGATAAACTCAAGAGTTGACGGCACAAACCCTGAGATAGAAAAACAGGCTTAAAACCCTAGCACGGATTTAAAGACACAAATCCCAAGGTTGACTGCAGATGAAGATACCCAGAAAGCTGCAACTGGACACCAACATGGCCGCTTGCCAAAAAAAATGCTAAGCGTTGGGTCTGAGCATTGGTCCTTAATATGACTGTTGGTTGTGCCAAGGGCCTTTTGGAGCCGCTAAGCGATGATGGCTTAGATCTGGGCGGTGGTTGTGACCGCTGAAACCCTTAAACCGCCACAGAATCACGAACTACTGCTAGAGGATGTTAACAACGGCCAGACGATTTTAAAACAGCGGCGAAAATGTTGAACAAACGGCCAACGACCATCAAACAGGGACTAAGATTTAAAGATCGCGCTGAAGAAGCCACAGGCAACAAAAACCACCGACGAAAAACAAAGAACCCGCAGAAAACTGAAAGTGCCAACTGTAAACCTTAACCAGTGACAAATAAAATGACTGCGATCAAAGCCTCTGCAAACCGCGACCAACCTACAAGGAATATCAAACGCCACGGAAAAACCGAAGCCGAAGCCTGCAAAGTGCGGATCGTATGAACACCTACAGCGCCGTACGAAAACTGTACGACCGCATATAGATTTCAGAGTGCGCCAGAAAATTTTCAAAAAATTTTAAAAAAATTCCTGCTCAACCCGCTCTGATACCATGTAATGGTAAAAATCTTAATGTATATAATGAAAGAGACAAAAGGCTCTTTATATAGATTTACAATACAGATGTTTCTAAAAGAAAGAAGAGAGATGTTTCTAAAAGAGACTAAAGCTAATAAAGCAAGAGAAATAGAAACAATCTAAACTAATTAATATCACAATATTGACCATTAAATAAACTATCTAAATATTATTTTAATAACTAGTGGGGAGCTTAATTTATCTTACAGCCACTAGACCTGATTTGACCTATGTAGTGAGTTTCATTTCTAGATTCGTGACAGCACCCAAAGTAGACCATTGGACTGCAATAAAGAGGGTGTTGAGTTATGTGAAAGGGGCACTTGACTTTGGCATTCTGTATAGCAAAAGCAAAGATCCTAGGCTGATTGGGTTTAAATATTCAAATTGGCCAGGTTCTGTGGATGACAAAAAATCCACTTCTGGTTATGTTTTCAGCCTTGGCACAGGTGCAGTCACATGGACCAACAAGAAATAGCAGGCCGTAACTCTATCCTCAACCAAAGAAAAATATCAAGAAGTAAAAGTAGTATGTGAGACAGTATGGCTCAGAAGGATGCTTTTAGCCATGAAGACGCCTCAAGCAGTGCCTTCACCCTTGTTTTGTGACAATCAAGGGGTGTTAAAACTTGCCAAGAATCCAGTCTTCCACGAGTGTACCAAACATGTGGAACTTCATTGTTGTTTCATCAAACGACTTGTAGAAGATGGATCGGTTATGTTGCAACATTGTCTTTAGGAGGATCAAACTGCAGACATTCTTACCAAGTCTAAGTCCTGACAAATATGTAAAATTTGGGGATAAGCTTGGTGTAGTTAGTAGATTAACCATTAAGGGAGGATATTAAAGTAATGTTTTATTTATAATGGTCAATTAGCTTTTAGGATAGACTTTAGGAATATTCTTTATTCTTTATTAGTTGTTAGTCTTACCCTCTTAGTTGTCGCTTTGTTGTCACTCTTATCCTTTTCGAATAAAGTGTTTGTAATCTTATTAAAGAAAGCTTTCGATCCTTTGTTAATATCGAATATTTTGGTAAATCATTTTGTATATTATATTATTTTAGAATCAATTATGAGGCCACGTGTTCTTCATACAATTTCCTTCGGCACTCCTTTGCATTTGGTGGCCCACTATTTGCCACCAATGACTAGGATGCATTCACCTTGAAAATCAATGGATTGTGTTAGTCCCCTCTAACACCTTCCCAAGCAGGCCATCAAAGTAGTGGGAACACGTAATATCCCACCCCTTCTTGTGATATTAATATCTGTTCTGCCTTATCTAATTTTTTTGTGGTATTATGCTATATAGGGTATCACAATGTAGCACAACAAACAAAGATAGTGCATATGTATATATTTTCAATTCTAACTGAATATTTCAAAAGAAATGCATTGCTGAAAATTCCAGATTTCAATATCTCCCAAAATATTCATTATTTGGCCAAATTATTAAAGACCCAGTTGAGATAACATCCCCTATTATCTAAGCAATCAATACCTAGAAAATCATATTGGCAAAGTATGAAATTTTTTCACATACCCAACTCGCTGTCCAAGAAATACAAGGCTGGAAATGACTGTCACAGCAACCCTGGGTATTTCAAACCCTCTAAAAAACATTCATGCTCAGTATATATTCGCTATTACAATATTACAATCATACATGGAAGAGATACAGCCCATAAGAAGAGAAGAATGAGTCCAAAGCTGCAAGTTTGAACCCTCTGATGAAGACCACAACTTCCTTGTTGTTGTACGGCTTGGAAAAGAGATGCAGCGGCAAATAAAATGATCTCTAATGAGGGTGTTTTCAACAACTGAAATCTGCTCTACAAACCCTTGAATCTCCTGATGATAATCTCCTCAATAATGCACCATGTGATTCCCATGTGCCAAAAGAGAGGGCACAATCAGCAATAATAAATAATCTTCAATGATAAACTTCAAAACCCTTGTAAATTCTTTACAATCTGCTCTATTTTGACCTCTGGATGAAGCCAAACCTCAGGCAAACCTTCAGAAGTTCTTTCACAACCTCAAGAATGCAGAAATCAAGAGAGACAACGTCCTCAATGACCAAGAATTGCAGAAACCCTAGTTTCTTGCTCTCCAAAAGAAGAGATCTCCAAAACATTTAACTCCAATTTGTAAAATGATCAAATGATAATGAAATCCTTTTCAAAAAGCCTTTATATAATATTCAATTGGTATTTAGTTTCATCTCCTTTAATTTCACTTTAATTTCATCTCCTTTTAAATAACACTTTATCACTTATAATAAAGTATACTTTAAAAGCATTTAATATAACTTTATATCATCTCTTAAAGTGGGCCCCCCAATATAACTTAAATGCATTTTTAAATAACTTGAGTTTATAATCATTAAATGACCTTTTTATCATAAAGTCAAATTAAGTCATTTAATGTTCACACTTTATATTTTGACTTTATGATATTAAATACCCCTCAATTATAAAGTCACATGAAGTCAATATAATATTCCTTTAAAATAATTATTTATTATTAAAGTAACACTTTAATAATAATTAAATGTCATAACTCCTTTATAAACATTATTTAATGATTTTGACTTCATCACTAACTAGCCCACAATCCCCACTATCAATCTGGATGCCTTACTAAAAATAGTAAGGTGGGTCTCTAATGTCCAACTGACTTACTATAAATAGTAAGTATATGCAAATAGAGCCAGAAACCCCTGAATATCAATTGCCTTAGAACATATGAAGGATCTGGAGATGAAAACACAAACAACTGCCCTCTGGAGAGCCAAATAACTCCACAACAGAGTCCTCTAATCACCAATATTAGCCTACAAGAACCTAGTGATAGGCTAAATCCTCTAACTCTGATGCACGCTCAAAATGGGGACATAACACACGTGGATCAAGATAGCTCAACAATGTAGAATCAATGATGATGCCATGCTTGCTTTGCACCAACCAATGGCATGGCCTTTCTCTAACACTTTCCTAGATCTTTCGAAACACTTGTGGGCCATTGATTGAGCTACCCGGTCAATCCTGTAGCAAGAGGCCATGTTGACGTAGCTTGCTTTCGCTTTTCCTAAACTCTCTCTCTTTTGATTAGATCCGATCGATGGTTGTCGCTACTCGAGAGAGTTAACAAAAACTATCAATGAATAGATAAGCACGCGCCATTAGATTAGATTGATCAATGGTCATCATGTTGGCCCCCTACCAATAATGCCCCACCAAAAAATTGATGTCCTCTATTGGGACCATGTTGCAAGCAAAGTTTGAGCCTTCATTTTTTAAACCCTACTAAAACCCTAAAAAATTCTTCGTTTATGGTATTATTCTTAAGGGCTTACACTTTTGTCTTAATTCACTGTTGACTTTCTATAGTCGATTGGTCTTTAACTCAATACATGTGCTAAATGTTTACCTTTGTCACATACTAGCTTGGCCCATGTCAATCACCACTTGCCCCCATCACTTATACTTATGCTTTGAACGCTTCTATTACGTAGCACTCTCTTATTAGTTGGTCAGCAAACTATGCTTAGTGGCTAATCATCCTTCACCCAAATCTTGTTTCTCCACTATGCACCTTCTATCCAATTTAAGCCATGCCTTACACTTCCCTTTGATGCTTGCACATATTTTGCAACCTTTACCTTTAACCTTATGTGTTGGCATCCTTTTGTTGGTCCAAGTTGTCATCAATGTCATGCCCATAGTGTGAAGTGCATTTCATTTGGCATACTCCATGCAAAATCTTCTTCTTGGCCAGTGGCTAATCATCTATCAAGCAAGTTATGAACTTCCACCATGCGCTCTCCATTGATCTTATGTCCACTTGTGCACTGGTTGTCAATGAAAGTCAAAGATTATGACTTATAAATCTTAGTGCCAGCAACACTATTCAACATGTGCACGAGCATTCTCATTGGCCAAAGCAATTACAAAGTGGCTACACTATGGCAAGTTTGTTTCAAAAGCAACAAGCTACACAATGCCACGAGTGTCAAGTACAACTTTAGCAATTGAGCCTACTATAAAGTCCAATGTGTCCATAAGTGCTTACATGGGTGAATGCTATTGGAGAGCAGCTAATTTAGACTCGTTTGGCAAACAAACATGCTCACTTAGTTAGAATGTGCATCATGCATCCATTGTTGGATCAAGAGGTCGCTTCAGCTAATAATATGAGTCATCAATCAAGTGTTGAAATTCAAGGGATTTAGCAGTCAACTTAACATTCACATGTAAAAAGTCAACTATGATTAATGAAGTTTTGCCCTCTTGTGCCATAAAAATCTCCAATAAAAGCAAACTCCAAATTTATTTGCAATTTACTACTTGCTCTCATGTGCCCTAGCTTTCAGAAACCTCTAACAAACTATGAAACCATTAAAGCAAAGCTGCTGGAATTTTCATTGAAAGAAGAGGAGAGATTCTTCTAGGTTAACCGTTAACTAATCAAATTTTGAATCATCTGGGAAGCGTGTGTACATCAATGCTATTGATATGCCATTTACCTAATCTCTTGAATTGCTCTAGTCAATTGCAAAGGCATCCCTATTACAAAGCGAGTGTGGGTGTTCCCAAGTAACTACCTTTTAAGCTCCCATGTTTTATGATTAAATTTTGCTTCCATTGAGGGATTATATCCAGTCTACAAGGGTTAGGATTTTCTTTTATTGATTGCATAGAAGCTAGTTAAACCTTGGTTTAAAATGTCGAGGTAGGTTTTTGTCTTCATATTTGTTTTTGTACCCTTATTGGGCTATAAAATCCTTAGGCTGTGAGTGCTACGTTACTATAAAACCTAGCATTGTTAAGAACCCTAGTATGGCCTTCAAAAGAACTGTCAGTGAGGACATAACTCAAATCATCCCTTGGGCATCTAAGAAATATAAGAAAACCACTGGGAAAGGCCTTGTTCTCGTAGAGCATTTTATTGACACCAAGGATGGTATAAGGGATGCTCTAACAACTAACTCTAGGAGGGATTTATTTGGCAATATGTTCTAGGAAAGAAATGTTCATAGACCTATTAGTAACGCATGGGAATTAGACTTTGCCAAAGTAGTGCTACCAAATTGCTTTGTGGACCTAGATATTGTAATATGGGCATGTAAGATGTATGACGAGAAGAGGCAGATGAAGGGCAATGTAGAAAATGTGCTTTTCACTTTGAATAAGCAATTCATCCAACAGGTATTCAAGCCTACCAAGCCTTTAAACATGCAAACTCTGGCAACACTATACAGAAAGGACTACTATGTTTATGAGACAGTGAAGTTGCAATGCTTCAAGCCAAGGGCAAGGGGTGCTCCTTTGGTGCCAATCCCTCAAGAAGAAACTTCCAGGAGATATACCAAGGCTTGTGTCAAATTTTGGGGGTAGATGTGGATGACAAGATGAATTTAGGGATGTTGGCCTTTTGTGAGGATAACCGAAATGTGTATGCCAGCACCTTATTTGACTATGGTGCATTTTTAGCCCACCACCTACACAATGATATAGCAAACTTCAAAAACCCCAACTCTTCAATGAGTGACAAGAGGTTCAAAAGTATTCATTGTTTTGTTATCTTTTTCTATTTACTATGGCTGCAAACTTGATGGCAAATTAGCTATCAAATATAAGTTCTCAGATGAAGAAGGCGGGGTGCAGGAGCGGGGGCAGAGGGAGTAAAGCCTATTCAATTATGGACAGTACATATGGAAAAGAATCACCACCATGCTTCATTATGTATCTTTGAGGATTTCTTTGTGGCTCCACTACTGAAGAAATTAAGATTCATAAGGCCAAGGATTTTTTATGAGGTCAAGCAATTTCTCAGGCCTTTTCATTTCCAGCCAAAGCGGAAGATTCAAAATAATTGGGGTAATTGGTTTCTCTTTAAGAAAAGCACTATTATTAGAATCTATGGGTCTGTTGTTGCTCCATATGTGTTACCCTATGCAGTAGCTAACATTGCCCTTTCGAAAGCTGTAAGACAGATGCATTCTGCAGATCATGAGAATTTTAAGAAGTTCAAGAAAGCAGGTTTCTTACCACCTACCATTCAGCTTGGTAATTTTCAAATACTCAACAAGGAGGGCTTTGAGAAGGTAGATGAGCACCTCAAGTTCCCATATGTAATGTACAACCCTCAAAATTTTTTCCAAAACAATTGAACAATGATAACCAAATGTTAGCACAATTAAATTCCTCCGCACTTCTGATCACCAAGATCCCAAATCGGGCAAGGTGAGAGCATAATGTGCTTTAGATTACAATTAAAACATTGTGCAAACAAGTAGACATTCATCTGCATATGCAGGCATCCACAAACTGTGGGGATTCACCACTTTCAGTGGGTAAAGAACAAGAAAGAAATATTACAAAACCATCCACTTGTTCAGTGGGAATACTCCACTTATTCAGTGGGTGAGTAAAGATAGATAAACAATGTTTATTTACTCCACACTGGCGGTAAACCATCCAGGGGTCTTTAATGTTGTTGCATAAATGAAAGATTTCAATGTAGCAATACAAAGATGGCAAATAATACTTGAGTTATAACTTGATAAGTTACCCCTGAGTAATGAAGATCATACACTGCACAGAAGTCTCTAAAATCAGATGCCAAATGACTGAGATTTGTTGCTGTTCATTTATTGCTGCAGAAAATCAGACTGTTACCAAAGGTATGGCTGCCATGATCAGACTTAAACCCACTTTTAACAACAGAAGAAGTATCTCCTTCAAATCAGTACAAACCAATCACTAAACAATGACTACCATGCACAGCAGAATTACATTGTTCAACTGATATAAACTACTGCCCATTATTGACTTGAATCCCTTCCCGGTCGTACGCTCAGAAGGTACGGATTCATTCCCAGCATACTGAAAACTTCATCAATTCATTGCAAACCAATTCCATGGTAATCGCCTATGTATAAATAGCAAATCACAAGCAATACAGTAGTAATAACAGCCTTAAAGAATTTAATTTTTCAAAGATCCTCAGACTGCCAGTACGGCCCAGCCAAGGTACGGATCCTCATTGCATTTAAAATGCAAGATAAATAACTATTGAAACTGCTTAAAGAGTGACGCCTAGGCACAATAATGACATCCCAACACCAACTTTGGCACAAAAGACTGATATTAAATTTCAAATGCAATTCGTCCAAATACACCATGTACGGCCCAGCAATGGTTCGACCACTAAGAACATTCACAATAATATAAAAACCTCAATCCAAAACAATCACTATCATATCAAAACTGCATCCCAGCAATATAGAAAGATTACAATGCAAAAACACCACAAACTATCAATCTCTATTCAGCTTCAGGAAAGCTCAAAGGCAAACTCTGTATGAGCTTGCTTCAATCTCTTCTTCAGCACAATGGTGATTCCTGTAGTGAAACCACACTCAACCTCAAGAGGCTTTTCGTCCTCAAGAGCATTCCACAAGAGGGTTTTCGTCCTCAAGAGAATAGGAAGAACTCGCAGGTTCATTCCGGCAACATAACAATACAAATCATCAGCCTCCCTTCAGCAATGAGCCCAACTCCTCTTTTTATAACTTTTTGAGAGAAATAAAATATTATTTCCTTTATCCCTTCATATTTCTCCTCAATCAATAAAAAATAATTCATTAAGTGTGCACAACTTAAAGTCACCACTTTTAATTAAAAGCTCTTTTTAGCTCCAAAGACCCCTTTATCAAAATAAATGAAATATCTGCTTCGCAAGGCCCCAAAATGATGCATCCATGATTTAAAACTTTTCTTCCTCTTTCCAACGAGCTATAACACTTAGATTTTTATTAATTATTTTCACCCCTAGGAGCTTAAGTGAAAATAATAATTAAAATAGCTCATTAAATAACACCATTTTGCGGAAAATCCCAAACACCACCAAACTGCAAAATTAAGCATACCAACATACTCCATGATGGTTGGGAAAATGAATGATGCTTTCCGGGCAACTTTCTAAAAATAGACGGCTTCTCCAAGAATCTTGGAGAGCAAACCGGGAGCCCGATCAAACATCAGAAAGCATCACAATGATCATAAACACCATCTGAGCTCAAAGCCATAACCAAATGCTCTGCAAAATTGATCTGTGGCCACTCCAAGAACATTGGAGTTCTTCTCAAACATGTTGGATAGCCTCCAAAAGACTAGGAACAAGCACAAATGCCCATAATAATCAATGTGCCAAAAATGGAACATTACAGTCCTCCCTGCTCAATATTGCTTGTCCTCAAGCAATTCATGCTATCCAACCAAGATACCTGCCTGATTATGGATAATATACCTGGATCCCAAATCAATCTGAAGAATGCCCTACACCACTTCTGCTGCTCTATTCTGATATATCTGTGAGCTGCACAGCTGGTATTCTGATTACACTTCTGAAACATTCTTCCAATCACATAACTATTTGGATCCCAAACATCACTAACTCCAAAAATGAAAGAGTTAGCAATCATCAATAAAATCATACAACACGAAACAACTACTGGAACCCAAAAACTGTAGTGCTCCCCCGATGAAGAACACAAATCAGCTTCATAACAAGCTGGAAACAACTCATGACAGCCATGAATCAGCTGATTCTCATTCTCTAAAAGAGCATTAGTAACTGTAACACTTGTTCCTTTCAGCTGAAAACTTTTGTCATCTTCCCATAAAAGGCTAAAAACAACAAAAAGATCAATCTCATGGCTACACAAGTCTGAAATAATCTCATGAAAATCAAATTTCAGTGATCTCAAAGTGAGATAGCAACAACAAAACTGAAATCTATTGAGAACAATAAGAAATTTAGGCCATCTACAATCAGAATAAGTCAAGGTTATGACCAAAATTTCTCTCCAATCAATCATTTTGTATGCAAATGAACATTTATGATGGCTGATTGGATGAAGGACAGCAGCTTCATGACATAAATTTGACTCCAAATTCATCCATAAAACAATCTTACCAACACCACTATCCTGCAAATAAACTCCATTATGAAAGTGAGCCATCATAGAACCGAATCCATTGCATACTTGAAACTTATGTCCATCTTCAACAACTGATGAAAGCTTCCAGTTGAAAAAGTTCCTGTGCATAGTAATATTCCATGAATGCTTTGCACCAGGATCCCATATCCTGTTACTATTCTCCTCCATGTTATTTACATCCAATTGTTCTTCATCATTCAACATGAGGAGTGAATTTTCATGCATTAACTCAACTTCCGTCATAGAAACAAAATCATCAAATGATTGGAAGTTGTTTTCACCTTCATATTCAAACAATTCATCAATTGACTCCCACTCTGTATTTGCATACTTAGGAGACGGTCCTAAGTCAAAATTTCCTTGGAGCAAATCAAGCTCTTCAATTATCAGCTTGCCTTTATCTGCTCTAGTAGCTCCAACTTGTTCCTTGAATTGGTGTACATCTACAAACTGACTTTCAACTTCTAAGAGAGCCATTTGGGTACTCTCTAAAGAATCCATAGTTGTTTTAAGCTTAAATATAAGCTTATCAATTTCAGCATTTCTTTCCTTCAATGCATCAAAAATTCGGCCAGCAATCTCAAGAACATGATCCCTATCAATAAGCAAGTTCAAATAATCTGATTTCAAAGTTTCCAATGCCTTCCTGACTACACACCAATCTTCAAGTGAGGATCTTTTTTCTATGCCCATTTGTCTCCTCTCAACTTCAGCTCTCCAAATGTGATCTTCAACAAACTGATGTGAGCTATCCAAATGTGTTAGAACTTGCACAACCTTATCTTCTGTGACTAACAATTGATTCTTAAAATCTAAATCAGTTGCACACAATAAATTTTCTGTCATATCATTAGAAGCATGATCCTTGAAATCAACAGTTTTAAAGTTATCCTTTTCATAGCTACTTTGACTACAAGAAGTAGCATCACATAAATTCAATGTTGAGCCAACCTTTGAGGCTAATCCAAATCTTCCAACAAACTCTTCATCAACATGCTCATCAACTGACTCATCTGCAAGGATACTAAGTTCTTCAAATTGCATAGGAGTTGAATCTTCTTCATCACTTAGATCAAATGAAATAGCAGTCTCATAATCAAACATTGAATCATCACCAATGGCTGATTTAAAGTCTTCATCAACACATTCTTCGTCAAGGATCTTTGAAGAATCTAACTGCTCTTCTCTTTGTATGGAACAATCCCATTCATAATCAAGACTTCCATCACTAGAATGGTGGAAATGCTCTTCATTAGGTGCTGTTCTGAAATTTGCAGCAGCATCAAACTTTTTATCTTTTGTGATTTCATTGTCTCCCATGTCCTCAACGAGACACATTGCTTCAATCCTCTCAGGCTCACTTGCAAAGTCACCGGCAAGCAATCTATCGATCATCTTCATCTCCTCAAATGTAGTGGCATCTTCAGCATCTTCATCAAATGAAGGACTTGCTAAGTCCAACACTTTTGGCTCCTCGTCAAAGCAAGGCTTAGTTTCACTAATTTCTGTTGTAGACTTCTCCAATTCAGCAAACTCCTCTATGTATGTTTCATGTTTTGTGACTTTGTCTTCATCATACAGAGGCTTAGACTCATTTCTTTCAACTAACAAGTCTTCATCTTCACCATTTTCAGATTTCACATCATTCAGAAAGGAAGAACATGTGGTGAAGGTTGCTGATTCATCTTCTTTTTTCTTGCATTGGTGGTTAGGCTCCCAAGCATCTTTGCATAGGAAGCAAAGATTTCTTCTTCTAAGTTCATTTTTGCTGAACTTTTTCTTCCCCGAAATAGGCGGCTTCTTGTTCGGTGGGCTGGAAAGTGAATACTTAGAAAAGTTCTTGGTCCTTGCCTTCGAAGTAGTTAACTCAAGCTTGCACAAGGACATTTCCTTCATCTCCTCTTCATTCCTTATCTTTTGAATGTATTCTATAAATCCCTTTTTGTTAGGATTACCTTCTTTGATGATTTCCAAGAAAGCATTCCAAGGGAGTTGCTGCTTATAGTCATCTGGTAGTTCTTCATACTCATCAATAATCTTAGTGGCCTCATGATGATACTTCCTTCGATCTAACTTCTCTTGAACTGCTCTTTCTAATTCATCCAAGACATCTGTATCTCTTCTTTTCCGCATAAGAGATGCCATGATCTCTCAACACTGCTCAGAATCTTTCAACTGCCCAACTCTGAACACACATGCAAGTGCTGATCACTCACAAGCAACGCTGAAAACTGACTTGCTCAACTGAAAGATCTGCAACAAATTAGCTTCCCAACAGGCTGGCAAGAACATACCAGCTCTGATACCACTGTAATGTACAACCCTCAAAATTTTTTCCAAAACAATTGAACAATAATAACCAAATGTTAGCACAATTAAATTCCTCCGCACTTCTGATCACCAAGATCCCAAATCGGGCAAGGTGAGAGCATAATGTGCTTTAGATTACAATTAAAACATTGTGCAAACAAGTAGACATTCATCTGCATATGCAGGCATCCACAAACTGTGGGGATTCACCACTTTCAGTGGGTAAAGAACAAGAAAGAAATATTACAAAACCATCCACTTGTTCAGTGGGAATACTCCACTTATTCAGTGGGTGAGTAAAGATAGATAAACAATGTTTATTTACTCCACACTGGCGGTAAACCATCCAGGGGTCTTTAATGTTGTTGCATAAATGAAAGATTTCAATGTAGCAATACAAAGATGGCAAATAATACTTGAGTTATAACTTGATAAGTTACCCCTGAGTAATGAAGATCATACACTGCACAGAAGTCTCTAAAATCAGATGCCAAATGACTGAGATTTGTTGCTGTTCATTTATTGCTGCAGAAAATCAGACTGTTACCAAAGGTATGGCTGCCATGATCAGACTTAAACCCACTTTTAACAACAGAAGAAGTATCTCCTTCAAATCAGTACAAACCAATCACTAAACAATGACTACCATGCACAGCAGAATTACATTGTTCAACTGATATAAACTACTGCCCATTATTGACTTGAATCCCTTCCCGGTCGTACGCTCAGAAGGTACGGATTCATTCCCAGCATACTGAAAACTTCATCAATTCATTGCAAACCAATTCCATGGTAATCGCCTATGTATAAATAGCAAATCACAAGCAATACAGTAGTAATAACAGCCTTAAAGAATTTAATTTTTCAAAGATCCTCAGACTACCAGTACGGCCCAGCCAAGGTACGGATCCTCATTGCATTTAAAATGCAAGATAAATAACTATTGAAACTGCTTAAAGAGTGATGCCTAGGCACAATAATGACATCCCAACACCAACTTTGGCACAAAAGACTGATATTAAATTTCAAATGCAATTCGTCCAAATACACCATGTACGGCCCAGCAATGGTTCGACCACTAAGAACATTCACAATAATATAAAAACCTCAATCCAAAACAATCACTATCATATCAAAACTGCATCCCAGCAATATAGAAAGATTACAATGCAAAAACACCACAAACTATCAATCTCTATTCAGCTTCAGGAAAGCTCAAAGGCAAACTCTGTATGAGCTTGCTTCAATCTCTTCTTCAGCACAATGGTGATTCCTGTAGTGAAACCACACTCAACCTCAAGAGGCTTTTCGTCCTCAAGAGCATTCCACAAGAGGGTTTTCGTCCTCAAGAGAATAGGAAGAACTCGCAGGTTCATTCCGGCAACATAACAATACAAATCATCAGCCTCCCTTCAGCAATGAGCCCAACTCCTCTTTTTATAACTTTTTGAGAGAAATAAAATATTATTTCCTTTATCCCTTCATATTTCTCCTCAATCAATAAAAAATAATTCATTAAGTGTGCACAACTTAAAGTCACCACTTTTAATTAAAAGCTCTTTTTAGCTCCAAAGACCCCTTTATCAAAATAAATGAAATATCTGCTTCGCAAGGCCCCAAAATGATGCATCCATGATTTAAAACTTTTCTTCCTCTTTCCAACGAGCTATAACACTTAGATTTTTATTAATTATTTTCACCCCTAGGAGCTTAAGTGAAAATAATAATTAAAATAGCTCATTAAATAACACCATTTTGCGGAAAATCCCAAACACCACCAAACTGCAAAATTAAGCATACCAACATACTCCATGATGGTTGGGAAAATGAATGATGCTTTCCGGGCAACTTTCTAAAAATAGACGGCTTCTCCAAGAATCTTGGAGAGCAAACCGGGAGCCCGATCAAACATCAAAAAGCATCACAATGATCATAAACACCATCTGAGCTCAAAGCCATAACCAAATGCTCTGCAAAATTGATCTGTGGCCACTCCAAGAACATTGGAGTTCTTCTCAAACATGTTGGATAGCCTCCAAAAGACTAGGAACAAGCACAAATGCCCATAATAATCAATGTGCCAAAAATGGAACATTACACCATACAATGTCATCTGCTGTTTCTCTTTAAGAAAAGCACTATTATTAGAATCTATGGGTCTGTTGTTGCTCCATATGTGTTACCCTATGCAGTAGCTAACATTGCCCTTTCGAAAGCTGTAAGACAGATGCATTCTGCAGATCATGAGAATTTTAAGAAGTTCAAGAAAGCAGGTTTCTTACCACCTACCATTCAGCTTGGTGATTTTCAAATACTCAACAAGGAGGGCTTTGAGAAGGTAGATGAGCACCTCAAGTTCCCATACAATGTCATCTGCTGAACACAGAAATTATGATCCTAAGTGATTCATTGACAAATTAAGATAAAGCTCAGGGAAAAGCACTATGAACATGTTTGTCATGAACATGAGAACCTAATTAGAAGTTGTCAAGATAACATGGAAAGGATAGTTATTGAGTGGAGATGGATGAATCTTCAATCTGCAGAGGACAAAAGAACCAACCTAGATCCAAACTATAAGGTTGCCTATCATGAAGTTAAGAATCATATGTAGAGGATGAAATTAATACTGGATTATGCTGAAGATTCACAAAAAAGCCTAAGTCATCTACAACAAAGGCACCTAAGCAACAAGAGAATCAAGATGAACATGTTTCCTCACCAATGCCAACAAATGTTGATATCCCAACTGCATCAAAAGTGTCCCTGTTAGAGGTGATTATTGAGGAACAACCAGGGTTTGGTTCTATGAAAGTTATGGACCAACTGTAATGTCCCCTTCTCGCAAGTCCCAATTTCACAATCTCGCACACGACTTCAACTCGCAAAAAGAGAACATTAGTACACTAAACCCTCTTTGATTTTCCCTTATAGCAATAGACATATGATATATTCAAATCACATAAGAACATTACCTTTATAATTTCTATGATCAACATCAATTATCATTTCATATCTTCTATTCATAATTTTATGATTACTTTCAATACACATTTTCTCTCACTAATCTTATGATCATTATCATTATATATATTTCACATGTTCCCTCTTAAGTTCACTATCAATATGTCTTTCATATTCTCTATCATGATATTTCACATTCTCTATCATTAATGTCATGATCTCTATCAATATATGTATTTCACATTCTCTATCACTTTCCATGTATTAATCATTAGCTTCTTATGAGAGAGGTGAGATGACACTTGCCACTATCCATCATGGGTCCTCTATCTCTATCCTTAGACTCGAGGGGTGGATACTCACCAACTGGAGTCAAGGCCTCTATGATATTCCTTGGTACGAGGGGTGACTTTTTCACCAACTGGAACCAAGGCCACTATATAATAATCCTTTGGCACGAGGGGTGACCTTTTCACCAACTGGAGCCAAAGGCCACTTCCACTTGTCCAAGGGGTACCTTTTGTACCAACTAAGACAAGGGCCTCTATATACCCATGAATGGCCTCTTAGGCATCTCATGCTCACTTTCCCATATGAAACTAATGTATTACTTTCATGGCACATGATAGTATATCACTGTTATGGATTTCACATTTTCTTTATCATATTTGGATTCATGCATTAATCACTAATTCCATGTGAGAGGATGTGATAGAATGTCTCATGCCAATTACCATTATGGGTCCTCTATTCTATCCTTGACTCGAGGGGTGCTTACTCATCAGCTGAGTCAAGGCCTCTGGCTATCCTTGGTACAAGGGGTGACTTTTTCACCAACTTGAACCGAAGGCCTCTTCCACTTGTCCAAGGGGTGCCATTGCACCAACTGAGACGAGGGCCACTATATACCCAAGTTGGCTAATTGTCCATTCCCATGCATCACACCTCTCAGATAGAATTAATGGATTAATTCTATTATTCTAATTGCTCTCATGAATCAATAAATAATAATATGTATTTCATATAATCACTAATCTTTATATCATTGGCCTTTTGCCTTTCAATCCTTAGTTAACACACACACTTTCTCATATGAAATTAATGCATTAAATAAGTTTCACAATTATTAAATCTTATCTTCATGTAACATCTAACATTGTATTTCCTAAGAGTTTTTACTTCTTATGCTTATCATATCATGAAGTTTAAACAGCATATAATGCAATAACGTCATATTGAATATAAATTGCATACCTTGGAATCACTCTTTGTTGTATATGGTGACTAGCCACTGCTCCTGTTATTTCCTATTGCAGAGAGAAGTGTGTTGATCGATGCCTTGAGAGGAGGGGAAATGGCCTTTTTTTAAAAGCCCACGAAGGGGTTGATCCCCTCAAGAGACATAGCGATTGGAGACGAGTATCCGCTGGCCTTATACCAACGGATGTGACTCTATATGGCAGCGTCAATAATTAATTTTAGTTTGCCTTTGGAGGGATCAGCATTTCTTTCTTAGGAGGCCCGATCCCTTTATATTTATTATTATTATTTTTAATCACATTATTATTTTATATAAAAATATGTGTATATATTAGATATTAATATATTGATATATATATACTTATAATGAATATTTATATTTATATTTATATATATTTAACTATAATATTTACATTTATATTTATATAATTATAATCATAATATTATCTCAGGTTCATATAATAATTATATTATTTTACTAATACACCTATTATTTCGAATTGATATCTTACAAAGGCACTTTTGTTGTTTTCTTATCATGATGTTTAAATCTTTAATTTAAACAATGCCTTATATGGGGACATGACACCAACCCTATGACAGGCATGTATTACCAATCATTTCTGCAATGGAAATACATGGGGACCAACATTTAGTGACTAAGCAGATTCAAGCTAAGGCTCATCCACTTGTTAAAATAGTGTTGTGCGCAGGGTCTCTCAGCAAGGCTAGTAGCAAAAGTTCAAGCCCTCTTAGAACCCCAACATTAATGCAACAATTTTTTGATACAACCAAAATGAAGGATGTAAGGCAAAGGGTATGTGACGAATTCCTAGTTGATGATGCCTTCATTAAGACAATAGAAGTTTCAAACTTCTGCTTGGACCGTTAGAATGACAGAGAAACTAGTCCTAGAGAAACAAAGGAAGCTTAAAGAAATGTTGGAGAAAGAAGTACAAAAGTTCCAATCTTGCCCCTAGGTTTGATTTCAGCATTGTAAACATCACTCCAGAACAGGAGAGGCGGTTAGGGAGAGTGGATGTCTCTTACTACCTGGGTGGACTATATCAGATGCAATGGTATTAGACACTATCAAAAGAAGAGAAGAAGAGTTGTTTAGCAGTCAAGATGAGGCTTGCAAATTCTTTGAGGGTTCAGTCTTTCACCTTGAAATCGAAACCCTGGCTATTTGGGCACTTGACTATAGCCTCAGGAGCTGCATGACAAGCTAATTGTGAAAAGGATAGGTAAAGTTTTTGCACCAAAGGCTATTGACTTAGCTATACACACAGCGCAATTCAATGAAGCAACCACAAAGATATTACATAAAGAGCATGAGGAAGCTAAGGCAGAGATTCTAAAACTGAAAAAGGCCTTGACAAAGGAGAAGTCAATGGCAAGCAGATTGAAAGATCAAATACAAGGTTTGGAGAGAAAAGCCATACTGCCTCCCCCAAGCATGCCTCAAGATAATAATGCTTTGCAGGGCGAAATAAACAAGTTGAAAGGCCTATTGCAAAGTTTAGAGGGAAGAGAAAAGAAAGCAATCAACAGGGCCAAACAAAATATTGAGGACTTCATACAAGTGTGTTCAAGGATAGAGTGCAAAATCTAATTAGAATGGTTGAGGGCTTATGGAAGTGTTTTTTATTAGTTCAGCTGGAAAAGAGGGTCCAGATCCCTTTAACAAAACAGCCCCTCGGGCATCAAGCCATTAACAAGCCAGAAACAGCAGATTAACAGCTCTAGAACAGCAGACCAACAAAAGCAACTAACCAAAAGCCCGCGGAAACAAGGACGACAAAAAACAGCAAAAACAAGAAACTATGGGCTATCAGTCACCCCAAACTTAGCAAGGAACTCAACCATCTCCTTGTAATCACCCAAACTATCGATTCCCACCTGCTTGACCTTTTCGTCTAGATCTTTGACCGCAGCAAAGATGGAAGCAGCCCTGTGCAGGGCTTTGGCCGCAAATTCTGCCATAGCCTTCCATTTCTTCTGCATGGTTTGCATCTTCCTCTGGAGGCGCTGGATATCCTCAGCATTCTTGTCACACAGGGCGCAGCTCCCCTTTTTGTCTTGCTCCACAGCATCCCACCCGGAGTCTTTACCAACGGCAGCCCTCACGGTGTCACCCAAACCTTCAGACTCTGACTCGTTCATAGAGGCAAAATGACTGGTGCCTTCAACCTCATGGGTAGATTTTGTGTTATGAAGATATTGTTGCAGCCTTTAACCAGGAGAAAGCTTTGGGGCCAAAGTTAATGTGGGTGAATGTTTAAGTGACACCCACGAGTATTCCTGATGAAGGGTATTTATAAAAATGCCCAAGTATGCCAAGAGGATTACCCAGAAGCTATCTGATGTTTATGAGGTGAGTAGGTTGTTGCACGACACAGCTGCATCCATAGGTAAGGTAAAATTAGATCTTAAGGAGAAAATCCATAAATTTTAGCACCTTGTTGATTTTGGCATCCAAAGAATCACAAATCAAGATGGAGAAAGAAAATCATGGTGTTTTGGTGGGAAGACTTCAACAACCTAGTGCCTTTGTTTACTAACCCACTCATGACAAAAAAAAACAATTGATCATGTATCCTTTAGCCATCAAATTGATAGAATATTGGCCTTGGAGACCAAGGCTGGTAACTTCATCAAAGAAACAGCAAAAATGTTGGATGTTAGGTGTGAGGCAAGCATGAATAAGGCCAAGGAGATTATTGATGCTAATTGGCCATATGATGAAGAGTGGGAGGAAAGGTACAATATGTTGATAACTGAGAGGGGGGGGGGTGAATCAGTTATCCTAATTATTTCCCTTATTGAATTTTCCTTTTAATTGAAGCAGCATAAAATCAAACACAAAACATTAACCATGAAATAAGAAACACATGACACAGTATTTTTGACGTGGAAACCCTGTTAAGGGAGAAAACCACGGGGTGATTAACCCAAGAATTATTCTCTGTTAGAAGAATAGGAAATTACAAAAATGGCACTTGCCAATTAGGGCTCACTGCCCGAGCACACTGCTCACAAGAGGCTCACTGCCTACAAGAAGACACACTGTCTTACAAAGTGATAAGAATCACAGTCTTGAACTGATTGGAAGCATCTGCATATGCTGGAGTTCAGTTCCGGTTAAGTTCAGTATACTGATCTGCTGCACTTCATCTTTCCTCTGTTCTTTAGTCTGCTATCCTTTCACATACCGGATCTTTCTTGCTACTTCTGCTCTACTCTGGACTTGTTCGCATATCCTTTTTCACACACTTCCCCTTCTTTACAACTAAATCCATCCTCTATATATATCCGCACAAGTAATTTCATCACCTTTCTAGTCGGCATCCGGAACAGTCTATTTTCTTACAAACTTAGTTCTGTCGGCTGAATCCTTGCTCACCAAGCAATGCAGATCAAGCATATACTTGTAGATATCATCAATTATGTCGGCCAAACATGATTCATGCCTCCGCAACCTTTATCATCATCTGTAACACATCCGGAAAGTAGTCTGATACTCTATCAGTCAGTTCTTCCTCTGTTTTCACTGTCTCTCAGGAATCCGGTACTCAACTATTCATATCTTTTTCTTTGTCCATCTCCGGAGGCTAAATCCTTGGAATATACTACTCAAGATAGTCCTCTTGACTTCCCCAGATCCGCACTGTGCCAAGACACTTCCTCTGAGAGATCCGGACCAATCTGTCGGACCTTGCCACATGCTCTGTTCTTGTTCACCGGACCACAACAATCTTCAATCTGACTTCCGGTAGAGATATATCATGACTTGCGGATATGTGGGATGACCTTTGTTGCCATCAATGACAACAACCATGAATCCATATAGTGTCTCTTGCCAACACAATACTTATCCTGTAAAGTACTGAGCATTTTGAATTCTTTCATTATTTGATTCTTTCGTTTAGTTGATGGGTTATATCCAGCACGATGGAGCCACGTGGTCTATTGTGCCTTCTTGCAAACATCCTATTGATGATGTTTTTGTGACTACAACAACATTAGAATAAAACACAGAGTATCCTATCCTCTCTTGAATAAAGCTTCTCAAACGCTGAACTTCGTGATCGAATGAGACTGCTCCAAGGTTCCTTTTGTGTCAGGGCTTGACTGGTGTGGGATAGACTCAGTGGAATGATGTGATTTCAATGCTCAAGAAAGAAAGTCAGAGGGGTTTCGGTGGATTTTGGGGTACTGGACGTGGATTCCTCTTCTTATAGACTGGATTTTCAGCTTGTGGCAAAAAAGATCTAAGTTCGCCCAGACTAACCTAAGTGGGTAACGAATGATTTTGCAGTTTGGCTCTTTTATAATCTACTCCTAAGGAAAACTCAAAGAAAATGGAAAAAACTAGGGATGGTGGAAAAGAGATCAGTAATCTACGTGACGGGAAGAACTATTGCTGAAGATTGATGTTGGAACCACACTTCTGCTTCGTCATGCGACAACAGCTAGGTAGAGATGGTGCGATCTTCTGGGATAACAGCAGGGATTTTCACACTGTCCCGACATGGAACATGGGATTTGATCACTCAGGAACAGTCGAAGTTAAGCTTGGAATCAGTTCAGACTAACCATACAAAGTGATTTGCAAGCCACAGATCACGAATGGTATGAACAAATCAGCACTCGATCATTCAGCAATAACATTTTCCATCATACTAACTAACGAAACTTGAAATAAAGGAAATAACTTGAATAACTTTCAGATTTGCTTCAAGGAATCAATAAAACCATGTCAAACATCCAAAGAATCATATGAACACCAATATTCAATGCTTATATCTTTGCTTCAGAAGTTTGTATTACAACAATCCAACTGATCCTTGGAGTTTCAGCTCAGAAAAAACAATGCAGAAATAAAAGCTAGCTACTAGGGTGCTCTAGGAGCATCAGAATGATAGAAATGAGAAAAAGAGAGAGAGAGAGAGGGATATAATGAGGCATCCTCAGCCTATTTATAGGCTAGCTAGCAAACAAGGAGGTGAAAAAAAGATCAGATTTCCTCGAAATCTGTGTAAACCCTAAAGAGATAGGGATGAATATGTCATAGGCTCCATGGGATGCTGCCACCTGTCCTGGACGCCAGACTGACTAAGTTGCTTGGTTGGTAGGTGAGACCAGTGAATTGTCTATTTGTCCTGCTCCTTGGTCGCAAATTCCATGGTGTTCTGGAATCCACTTGTCCTGGTCGCAAATTCCACTTGGAACAGGATTTTGCGACCAGGAATGATTTTCTTCCTGGGCACATAATCCAGGGGATCAAGGAACTTTTGCTGTGGAATTCCTTCGGGAAATCAGGTCAATCCTGATAGAATTCTTGGAGTGATCCTTGGAATTTTGTCTTGGTGCTGTGTACTTTGGAATTGAAATTCCATCCCTGCTGTATTTTCCTTCGCACCAACACGGATCCTTGCTCTTGGCGTGGATTCTCATTCTTCTCGATGGATGGTGAACTTGAAGTGCCTCCTTCCGGTTGTCCAAGGATTGATCCTCTTATCCGGAACCAGAATCCTTTGACGTTGCCTTCCTTGTGCCAGTCATGTTAAGCGTTGGAAGAGAGGGGCGTGCTGATGAAATCAATGCCTTTGAATGGAGCAATGCCTTCATCTTCCCTTGGTATGCATGTGTAGTCTCCTAGTTATTGGAGCTCTTAGAACTTGAAATGGCCATCCTTCAACGCCTAAACTCTCCGCATTCATCCTGATTGTCCTGGATCATCCTTGTTTGTCCTCCCCATGGAACTTATCCTCGTCTTGGATTCCTACAAAACAAGGGGAACCTCGAGTAGTCATGATGAACAAGATCCTTAAATGAAATGCAAACAAAAGATAAAACAGGAACTAAACTTGCATAATTGATCAAATTGACTTATGAACTCCTGAACAAAATAGAGGATTTTCATCACCTTCTGGTATCCTTCATACTTGGACTAACTTTTCTTTTCATTCCAGGATTACCAGGCATGCACAGGAGGAATTTCCAGGTCAGGGAGCAACTTCCAGTTGGTTCAAGAGTCCTTCCTGTCCAGGTCGCATTTTTCACTGTCAACAGGAATTTGCTGCTGCCTAGGTCGGGGATTCCTTAAGGTCAGGGATTATAGTCAGTCAGGGATTCCAAGGAGTCCTGGAATTCCACTGTCGGGGATTTCCTGATGTCCTGGATTTCTTCCAGTAAGGGATTCCTTCCAAATTCTCTTGTCCAGATTTTGCTAAGTTTTGGAGATCTTTTCCTTTGAGGAATTTCATGAAGGTTATTGTTTCATTTTGGACAGGAATCACCCACGGAGGGAACTGGAATCCATCTGGCACATCTTCTTGCAAGTCCCGGATCAAGTTGTTCAGTTGCATCCTCAGGCTAGGTCAGAAGAGTCATCCGGCGGTGCAGTGTCCTTTTAAGTTTTCAGGATTTCGATTGAGGACTTATCCCTTCTTTCAGTTTTGTTGCTTGAACAGGAATCTTCTTCACGAAAGGTAAACTTTGGTCGTTTTACAGAGGTTTGATCGTTGATGAGGGATCAAGGACAAGGAGTTTTCCTCCATTTCTGCAAGGAACTTCAATCTTCATGGCGAAATCTTCCAGACCAACAGATGGTGAAATTTTCATGCAGGTACTCATGGACAAGTCCAGGAATGTCTGTCTGCCAATTTGCAAAGTTCAGACTCGAAACAGGAAGGTGGAACTGGAAGGCTGGATCAGGGAGTCTATCCTGTAGGCTAGTTGTCTAAGGGCGCAAATTCCCACAGGTCAAGGAATTTGCGACCTGGATAAAAAACTTCCAAGGGCGCACATTCCCTAAGGAACAACTTCCAAGGGCGCACAATCTTGCAGGAGGTGGATTTTGCGCTTTAGTCTTTGCATGTCCAGCCTTCAGGATTTTGGTTAAGGACTTATCCTTTTCCTTTAGTTTAATTTTGGCAAAGGGTGAATTTTAGTTTGTTTCATCAGAGGTTTGATCGTTGACACAAGTTTTGGGGCACGGAGTTTTCGTTTCTTCCATCCCCAAGGAATCTTCCCTTTTCGCGGTGAAATTTGCAGAAGCTGAACTCTAGCTGCCTTACGGAGGTTTAATGGCGACACGGGATCCGGAATACGGAGTTTTCGTTTCTTCCATCCTCCTCAAGGAATCTCGCATTTTCATGGCGAAATACGGAGTTTTCGTTTCTTCCATCCTCCTCAAGGAATCTCTCATTTTCATGGCGAAATACGAAGTTTTCGTTTCTTCCATCCTCCTCAAGGAATCTCCCATTTTCATGGTGAAAGACGGAGTTTCGTTTCTTGCATCCTCCTCAAAGAATCTCCCATTTTCATGGTGAAATACAAAGTTTTCGTTTCTTCCATCCTCCTCAAGGAATCTCCCATTTTCATGGCGAAATACAGAGTTTTCGTTTCTTCCATCCCCTCAAGGAATCTCCCATTTTCATGGTGAAATTTGGAGTTTTCGTTTCTTCCATCCCCTCAAGGAATCTCCCATTTTCATGGTGAAATTTGCCAGCCAGACAAGATTCTTCATGTCGGTACCTACAGTCTGGGTTAGGAATGCACTGGAATCCTGCTGTCTAGGAGCGCAAATTCCAGGAGGGTCAGGAATGTGCGACCTAGACAAATTTTCTCCAAGAGCGCAAATTCCAGAGGTCATGGAATATGCGACCTAGACAGTTTTGTTCCTGGAGCGCAAAATCCAGCTGTAACAGGAATCTGCGCTCAAGGACAAAGTTCATCCAGGTTTCAGGGATTCTTCTGTTTGGAATTCCTTCAAGGAAAAAGTCAGTTTTCAGGGTGGATCTTGGAATGGAATGATCCTTGAACTCCCTGTTTGCAAATTTCACTAAGTGAAGGAATTTTCCTGTCCGGAAATCATCCTTGCCCAGAGGTGCATTTTGGAGTGGGTCAAGGAATGTCTAGTTCAGGGATGTTCCTGTCAAGGAATATCCCGTTCAGGAATTCCTTCCTGAGGATCTTCCAAGTATCAAGTTGGACTGGGTTCTAGGTTTTCCTGCCTTAAACTGTGGAATTTCTATTCGCTCCCGATGAAGCCTCTTGACATTTGAACAAAGATTTATACCTTGGAATGAGGATCTGCCTCATTCACCATGGAATCCCTGAAGTTATCTTTGGAATCTTCCATTACTTCAAGTCAAGGATCGATGAGTTTCGGCAAGGAATGACAAGCCCTCAGTGCACTCTGGACTCTGGATTAAGAGCTCTGGAACAAAAATCATGGTGGGTTTTGGAGTAGGACCCTAGACAAGAACTTAGGACAAAGACCACCGCAATGGAATTGTGAACAAGGACCTCCAGATTCTAAAGTTTGAAACATGGATTGGAACTGTGGAACAAGAATCCGGATAGACCTTGGAACGGGATTCTGGATAGGAACTTTGGAATAGGATCCCTGGATAGGAACTTTGGAATAGGATTCCTTGTTCATCAAGGAGTTTTATGCTGAGGGCGAATGATTTGGACCCTTTTCTATGGAATGATGGACCCCTTCCATGGACTGGCCAGATTTAATCGAGGAATGATAGATAGGGCATTATTCATCCTCAGGAGAGTCGCCCTTTTCTTCACTACTTCAAGCACTCCTAATGTTCCTTGTGAGCTAACTGCTTGGACATTCTTTCCTAGCTTCATGGATTCGGGCAAGAAACTGCAAGATCAAAGCAAAAATGACGGCGAAAGCAAGCAAAAGAAGGGGTCCCCATTTGCAATGGGGCGATGTGTGAAAACGTCACAACACGTCCTACAAAGGCATTAATAAGAGGTCAGTTTGAAAAGCAGTAAGCAAATAAGTGGCATCACCACACATGGCAGTTGTTGAAGGTAGAATAGAGATGACATTGCATTATTAGCCTGAAAAGTAGCATGAAGCAGAAGTGATTTAATTACACCTAGCAGCTACAGAAAGGCTCCCATGGTGAACAAAGAAAGTTTTCCACGAGGATGATTGCACTATATAAGGAAAAAGGGTTCTCATGTTTTCACAAGCATATTGTAGTAAGGGGTCATTTGGATGTATCTTGTCCAAATCTACTCTAGGAGGAACTGAAGGTATCATGGAGCTAGGAGAAGATGAATCCTCAAGTGTCCAAGACTTAAGTCCTAAAAAAGGCAAAGAGGATATCCCACGGATTAGCCAACACTTATCCAAAGTCCCAACGAAGCTTGAATCCTTTATGAAAGAGATAGAAAGCATGGGAGCAGACAAAGATTTGACCATCTCTAAGGTCCATGTCAGTTAAAGTTGTATTTATCTAAAGCATTGTCGTGGATTGTTTGATACAGTGGCAGAGGCAGCTTAAAGAGGGGGTGGGCTCACGAGGCAATCAATTCCTAGGCTGAAGGTGACTGTCACCATTCAAGGAGGTGTCTTCTTCATTTGAAAAAGGCACTTGTCATCCTAAGCAAGGCAACCTGATGACATTTGCGGAAGGGATTCCTAGGATCAATTTGGTGGCAATTACCTTCTTTCATCTGCAGTACATTCCAACATAATGACTCTGTTGTCTTCCTCAACACATGCCCAATATCAAATTGGTTCCCAACCTTTTAAGAACTTGGAACTAAGTGGCACTTTTAAAGTGCTAACCATATTATAAGATTGTAAAGTAACTGGACAAATGTCAATCATCCAAATGAGATGAGCATTATCCCTTTACTATGAATGTAGGTTATTGGCTTTGTGATGGGGGATTAGAAATTTTGTAAGAACTAATTGTGTAAGAATCATTTTAGAAACTCTTGACGAGTTGCTATAGAATTGTGTTTTATCATTTTAGAAACTCTTGGCCAGCTGCTATAGAGTTGTGTTTTGAGCAAATCCATTGTACTAGCAATTGTAAATTTTCTCCAATAAATCAATATAAGATCAACTTTGTTCTTATGATACATTTTGTCTCCTTTTCCTATTAAGTATTTCAGCGAATCTGGCAAATTTCTAAATGCGCATTTGCTGCATTTATGTTAAAGATCAGTCAGTATTCATTCAAGGAATGTATATAAATCTTTTTAACTTAATGTGTGGGATGTTTAAGCTGGAAATAGTTTATTAAGAATGAATTGATCCACTAAGAATAGGTAAGCAGTTGAAGATCTAAGCTCTGCAAGACAGAGCCCTGGTAAATTAGACCCATCTGGAACTTTGAATTACTCTTGTATTTATTTTTGATAAGTTTATTTATGACTCTATTTGCTAATGGGATTTAGGCACCGGTCTTATCCTTTTATCTAATCACACACTTTAAATTTCAATAAGAGAAATCTTACAAAGTGCAAATTATTTCTATTTATTCATTTACGGTGCACAAACAGGTATAGAGGGTTGTGTTGTTGTCTAGAAATTTGAAGCTCTTCTGCTTATTTACCTGTGAATTCACTTATTTTCTGTAAAAATAAAATCTCCTTTACAATCCATTCACTAAACTAACATAGTGCGGATTAGTGACAATAGAACTGGGTTAAACATTGTGTCTCGGGGGCCTAGTTCGGTATTGGATAGTTTCAAATAAACCGATCAAAACGATTTGATCCTTCAATGCTTATTTAGTCATCTGCAATGCTTTGTCTGCCAATCTTTATACAAATTCTTGAGATCTTCATAGTATTATCCTCCTGAGCCTTGCAAAGCTCAAGGAGCCCTCTTTCATCATTTGGCCTGTCCAACCAGCCTTTTAACCATAGAAACTCATCTTGCTCTTAAACCTGACAATAAACCCTGGAGGTTTTAAGTAAATTCTTCAATGAGCTTCTTAGAAATGCTAAGCATTAAACAGATCACCAACACACCACTCACGTATTTTGATGTGGAGGTTTGCACCAATGCTCCAATAAAAAACTGACACCTCAACATCCCTTTTGAAAAGGCTCCACACTAGATGCACACTATACAGATGACATGGATCTTGCTGTGGATCAGTAAATGGGTGTTGAATCCACCAAGCTGGTCCGTCAAGATATAAAAATCCGGTATCCAATCACCAACAAGAAAGAAAAGAGTCTCTTAAGTCATGCCGATAATAAGTCAGCAACGAAACAAGACATAAAGGCAAGGAACAAAGGAAAACTTTATCAGCCCTATTATAGACAGTCAAACCAATCAGGCATGAATGCACAACCAGGAGCTCAAACCACAAAGACCCACATGAAGATTCACACAAGGCCAAGACAAAACATATAAACCATGACACGAAGGTCAACATAAACACTTACAAAGCCACAATAACAATTTCTCAGATCAATTTTCAACAGCGGCAATGATCAATGTTATGAATTATATTTTATAACATGAAGGGCAACAAAATAACATACAAAGAGCCATAAATAAAATTATCTAAGATCGGGTGTCAAACAATCCTAATGCAGCTTCTTGCTACTGAAACCCTAACCACCATGAGACTTCACCAAACAATCTTGCTGACTCAAATCTAATGTCCTCTGCGGAACTAAACAAAATCAGTGACATGGACCCTAGATCCTTTTGCCAATTATTAAAAACCCTAACTGCTTCAATCCATCCTACCAACTGAGAACTTGTTTCCTAGGGTTTTGAAAAAGTTGGAAAACCATGGAATGAAATATGCCAAAGCCTTAGTCTGATACTTGACAAAAACTGTCCACACAGTGGTGAAAGTTGCCACAAAAGTCTTGATGAAGAAGGCTGCAACACATGCTATTTTCTTCTTTCAAATGGCTGAAACTTGCACTAAATCACTACTGTTCTGACCACTGAGACCACTGCCATATGCTTAGAATTTGGGAGATGATGAAAGTGCATAACCTGCCATCATTTATCACTTAAGTGTTGCTGTCATACACAATCTAAAACATTGCTTTTGCTATTGTAAGAGGTTGAACAACCCTGTCATAGGCACCATCCCTGCTGCAACCATTCAAAGAATGGTTATTAGGCACCTTTCCACACACTTATGCCAGTCAACTCACAGCCCAGGCATATGGGCACTCAATTTTAGTGATCCTCCAAACCCTTGCCAAGCATGCCTCAAAGCTCTTTATGTCACTAAAGACCAGATCTCATTGTTGAAGCACCTCCATTTTATGTCTTTCCCACTAAACTCAATGTCTTACCTGTTAGGCACACCCACATGACATGTTTGGCATTTAAATTCATTTCCCAGCACCTTTTTGTGTTCCTTGGCATAGCTGTCATATTTCCTTTCCTAGGCACACCCTACTATTGTTGTTGTCACTTAACATCATGATCAAACATCCAGGCACCTATTTTCCTCATGTTTGACACTTAAATAGCATCAAGTGTGTTTTTTTGTTACTAAAACCACCTTAAACATTCCCATTTTGACCTAGGCACGCTCTTTAGTCATTATTGTCACTTGAGTTAGCCTATCATCACTGCAGGTGCACTTTTAGGGTGCTAGTGTCACTTAAACTGTCTAAGACTGCACATATCCATCCCTTTTTACCTGTTTTGTCACATGAAAGGACTGACTTGATACCTAGGCGTGCCAAAACTTTGTCTATGCCACTTAAAGTCACCTTATTCCTCTATTCAAGCACCTATTCTGTCACCCCCACCACTAAAGAGGTCTTTTGCCAGTCAAGTGCACCTTATGTTTGCTTCTGCCACACAACAAACCTGTTTCACTCACCTTAGGCGCCTATTTTGGATACCTGTGTCACTTCAACATCTCCTAGGCACCTCCTTCTGTTATGTCTACCACTAAGGACTTCATAGGCGCCTGTTTAGGTCAGTCCAACCATTAACTCACCTCCCAGGTGCACATTTTGACAAGGTTTGTCACTTAAAGTCATACTTCTCAGAACAAGGCACCTATTTCACGTCTGTTTGCCTATCAAAAAACAAGTCCTCATGCTTGGCATGCTTTTGGAAGGCTTATATCAACAAATATTGTCTTTTGCTCCATTTATGGTCTCCTAAACTGCCCTTCGTCATTTCCTGCTTCTATTGTAGCTTGGACAGCAGACAAAACAATCTTCAAGGATGGCAACCATTTCTCAAAATAGAACAAGCAACAACCTAGATCATGGATGAAGTCCTGACATATGGCTACTATATGTAGCACTTCAACAACGATCATGACAAAACATACACAAAAGAGTTTATTATTGAAAGTTTCGTATGTGCAACATGTTTGACTGGAAAAGGAGTGTGGATTACAAGATGTATGAGACTCTGGCCATGGCACTTTTTTGTGTGTGGTTTCCGACTCTGGTTTTGTGCCAATCTATGAAGCACTTTGGGGGGTGAGTACATCCAGGCATGGCCAAGACACACCCTAGGCGCCCCGGGTATGTCCCAAGTAAGCCTTAGACATACCCAGTGTATATTCGACCTGCCCAGGATGCACACTAGGCATGCCCAAGGGGTACTCGTGCCAAGACTCGGACACATTCAGGAGGGGTACGAGGATCAGCTACAACATACCCGGTAACATAGCAAAAGCCACCAACCACAAGGCAATATTTGCAGCAAACAAGCAATCATCAAAGATTAAACTTAACAAAACAGAAAACAAATAGCGGTTCAACAACTTAAGCATCACATTGTTTCTTTATTGAGCTAATGAGAAACATGTCTTGAAAGCTAACCCACGCTCAGTAGAATGCCTGAATTCAAAGCCCAACTGTAAGAGAAATTCTCTTGCTTGTGACGCATACCAGTAAGTGGAGGTCAAATAATCTCAATGACCGATCTGTTATTCTGAATTGGAAGATGAATCACCCTAGCCCAGTGTAATGAGGTATAATCACATAGGGGATCCCAATCACATATGGGTTATATTGTATCATTATTGTATAAATTCTTTCTATTTGCACACACCTTTGTCTCTATCTTACTCTAGAAGCTTAGTGTAGACGCCATAGTTGGAAAACTCACGCAGACTCACCGCGAATTGCGAGTCCAAAATGAAATTGCGCAAATCCTCCAAGACTCGCACGTCTAGTCTGTTCCGTATACTCACCATCACTTGGTCGAATTTCGTCAAAAACATGCCCTAATTTCCCAGTCAGACTCATGATTTTTACAGTCGGACTCGTCTCAGTGAAATATTTAAACCCACATGCCCAGACAGTCGAACATTGCAGAGGATAAATACCTGTCCCGCTAGAAGATCCCGATTGTAGACTACTTTACATGCTAGCACAAAGGGATTTACAGTCGCGAGCAGTTTACGAGACTCCAGAACATAGGAATTCAGGACTAACAAATCGCAGTTGTGCCAAATGAATTGGCCAAAAAATTATGGCGTCTGTGCAAATCAAATTTGTAAAAATGAAAACTTTTATTAATATTTATAATTTTTATAAATTATTATTTTTTATTATAAAAGTAAAGACTTTATTAAATGTTAATTACAAAAATATGTTACCTGCATATTTGAAAACCCCTATGAGATATATGTAATCTTTGAATTATAACAAAGTGATGTTCAAAATATATTTATGTGTTATCTACATTTATTAGTAATTTATTAGTAATTTATCTGCTGGTACTTATCTAGTTATTAATTTATTGATTGCAAACCAATCAAAAGATAGGATTATTTTTCTTGTGGGACAAATTTAATTCAAATTTGTACTTTTCCTATGTTAACATGATAAATTTTTAACAAAAAAAAATTTAGAAATAATTTATCTGTATTATCATTGGCTAGAGAGTGCAACAAAAAATTATAAATGTAAAGATAATACAAAAAATTATAAATGCGAAGATAATTTTGGTTTGAGGGGAACACATGGCAAGTAAACAAATTATGAACACAAATTTTGTCTCCCACTAGTTAAGTCATGCTAAATGGATGGCGATTAATTTTTGGCGATTAATTTTTTGCTTCATTAGCTAAAAGTAATTTAATTTTTAGGCTTCTACACATTTTATTTTATGTAATTAGATTATTTTAAGGATTTCAATTTTATTTACTCAAAAGTTAAAAATCTTGGATTTCAATTTTATTTAGTCAAAACTTTAAAATCTACAGTATCATGAATTTAATTACATTTTTTATTTTAATCTTCAAACTTACAATAATACATTTTAAATTATAAAAGTATTAGTATTATTATATTAATTAATTCTTTAATCATTATAATTATTATTATTATATTACTATTTTATTACTTTGCTTGTATTTAATTAAATCTTTCCAGTGTAAATATTAAATTGAAATTAACGAATTTAATTTATTATTTACAAACCTAAAAACTTAAATCAAAACGTATTGATACATTTCCCAAATCAAAATTATGACGAGAACAATCTACCAAGTTATGCAGGTTTTGATACATTTATGAGATATCTTCACGGGCATTTTAGCCCCTTTATTGAGCAGTATCATTGTCTTTGCTATAACTCTTTTACACTTCATAGTATATTAAATTAGATTTTATCTATTCCCTTGTGCTCGTGCAGGTTTTTCAATTGATTTGAGTTGGTGCAATGGTTGTTATTTACTTTATTAGCTCAACAGTTTCTTGATCATTAAATCTTCAATCTATGGGTTGTTATTTTGTGTTGTTTATTTTAAAATATCAAACTTTAATATTTGATGGCCTTGGTTTTTCTTTTTAATCTTGACATTTAAATCTTTAGGGTTTTTGAATGCTTCAAATAACAAATCCTAAGTCGATAGTCTTTTGTATGTGAATATTCTAGTACTTTGAAAATTTTCTCACGCCGTAAAACAAATTCACTCTAGGAGCTTGTGCCAAGGAAACTATAAGCAGGGCTTTAACTAGTTATTAATAATTCTTTTTGCAACCAATAAGAACTGAAATTATTTTTCTATTTAAAAAATATTTAGCTATTGCTATTGTATAGATGCAAATATTATAACAAATATTACAATAATGGCGGTAATATTGCCTTATGAAAAGGGAGTGGCAGTTAATATTTTATTTTATTTATGTTTAATAATATTTTATAACTATATTTTATTAGGGTTTTATCAAATCAAATAAAAAAGGGAAAAGTATACGATAATTATATTTTTAAAATTTTACTAACTATATTTAGGAACATGGCATCACTTCATTTAAATATTTTCCATCACGCTAGATTTTTAACTGTTGAGTAAATAAAATTGAAATCCATTTTCATGACACTCTAGATTTTTAATTGTTGAGTAAAAAAAAAAATTCCAAAAATACCCTAATTTCGTAAAATAAAATAACACTAAAAATTTTCTTTACAAAGCATGCATATTTTTATTTATTGATTTCTTTTCACAGCTATTTTATAAAAAAATTATTAGGATTTAAATTTGTTTTATAACTATACTTTAGGGTTCTACACATAAATAACCTAATTTCACTAAAATATTTCTTAACTATTCATTTGATCTTAACCATTGATGTCTAATTAAATGGAGCTAAACCACATACTTTTATTAAATGAATGCACCTAAAATTATTATTAAACCACAATATTAGATTAACTAAAATAATTAAAATCATGTTCTTAAAAGTACTTACTATTATTATTTAAATAAAAAAATTAAGTGAATAAGATAAAATACTGTAGTGATGTAAATATGAATATGTTATTGTTATTATATTATGTAATTATTCTTCAAACTTACAATATTTTAATACATTTTAAATTGTAATAGTATTCAATATTATTACATTTTAATATCTTAGGTAGACATTTCAAATCTATCCACACTATTATTATATTATGTAATTATTCTTCAAACTTATTATAATAGTATTCAATATTATTACATTTTAATATTTTAGGCAGATATTTCAAATCTATCCACACTCAGTTAGGGTTAGAGGTTCTACACATTTTATTTTATGAAATTAGATTATTTTTGGGATTTCAATTTTATTTAGTCAGAGTTAAAATCCTAGGATTTCAATTTTCTTTAGTCAAAAGTTAAAAATCTACAGTATCACAAAAAATATTTTGCCATGTTATTATATTTTTTATTTTATTTTTCAAACTTACTATATTTTAGTACATTTTAAATTATTTAAAAGTATTAGTATTATTATATTTTAAGGGAATATTTGTGTTAGTTAATAAAATTTGTAAAAGTTTAGTTTTATAGTTAGGAAATATTTTAGTCATATTTTATTTTTACCAAATTAGATTATTTTTGAGATTTCAATTTTATTTACCCAAGACATTTCAACACTCTTTAAAAATTAATTTTTTTTTTATTGGAATGCAATTTGTCTATACAACCAATACCTAATTAGCAAAAAAATTACAGCTTAACAAATACTATATACAACCAATAGCTAATCAACAAAAAAATAACAACTAAACAAATACTATAATAACAACACTACAAGGCAGTGTCACTACGTGGCACTTGTTAATTTTTTCTTTTTGTGTAATTATGTCTTTTTTTAAGCCTAAGTTGGAGGCAATTTTTTAGGTTTTAAGTCCACAATTTCTAAATATGGTACATGTGTCTTATCTTAAAAGCTTCCTTTTCTCTGTCTTCTTTTATAAGCTTCCTTTTGATTACAAACTTCTATGCATACCATTAACAACTATACTATAAAAATATGAATACAATAAAGCATATAGAATGTGCAATTCCAACAATCCCTTGTCTTCTCTCTTATTGCCCATATCACAATGAATGGTTAAAGCCCAATAATCTCACTAATGTGCACCTAAAAAGAGGATTTGCCCTTGCATAAAAAATAGAGAGGAAGAGACATGTAACTATGTTCTTCATACAATTGCAACAATCTCTTGTGTCCTCTCTATGTTTAAGTCACAGTATCAATCATAATCCAAGTGCAAAAACTTGTCAAAGATAGCTTTCATTGTATGTTCTAGTTATAATGCATCAATGATGGCAAAAGGCAAATTGTAAAGGTCGATACTGATGTATGAAGGAATCTATAGTTCTAACACACAACCACTACTTGAAATCTATTGTATCCTATTTTTCAAACAAGTGTTTTATTTTAGGGTTTTTATTTTATTTGAGAATATACTCCATCTTAGGACATGAACTGAAAACAACAAAATTTTTTGAGGAACTCTATTTATGAAAAACTTTAAATTCAATATATATTAAAAATGAGGGGTGCATTTGGAACCAAACCACTACAAAAATAAAAGAGTGGGTGTTGGTTTATTAATTATAAAATATTTTTACCAATGATAAAGAGTAGGCTCCCCTAGTGTTAGGACAACAAGCAACTAAATGAAGAGAAAAATACTAATAAACCTATGCAAGAGAAGTAATACAAATAGAATCTTGAATGCAGTAGAAAGAAAATGATGGCACCCTTTTACCCTAGAAATCCTTTCAGGTAAAGCCTCAATAAAATTAGCACTCACTTATTATATCAACTCAACCATTCACAATACAATAAGATATTGCACTTGATTGTAACCCTAATCTATGTGTGAGAATTGATAGGCACATCAATATAAAAAACTACTAAACAATATTAAAATACAATGGATATAAAATCTTGGGCCAAAAACATACTTGTAAGGACCCCAAAAAAATTCTCAAGGTCTCCCACTCCAAAGCCCCTCAAGGGGGTTCTTTTCTACCTATACCCCTAGCCAAGGTGATGCCTTGAACTCCACGATTATGGCAAGATCTATAGTCTATAACAAGTGTTAAACATGCAAAGTATGCAACACACATCCAATAGTAAAGTATAAGTATTTGCATTATTTCTATTGGGAAAGGTGTCATAAACCTTGAGGATTGGGTTATGACAAATTATGATAGTGTTAGAGGATCTACTAAAAATACCATTTTGAGTCCTTTTGAATAGGGGCATTGAAATTTGGGACCTAGTGTAGTGTCTTTACAATGCTAGGTAAACTTGGTGGTAACCACTCAATTCAAAGGAATCTCCTACTAAACAATCCACTCTAACTTCTTGAAAAGACCTCATCAAATTGTCAACCAGGGCTTGTAGACTTGTGATGACTTGCATTGTATGTGCTTTCAGGGATCAAACTATCCAACTTATCTACTACATTAAGCTACTTATTAATAAGGGAAAGTAATGCTACAATGTAAGACTGTAACAACAGATTAATTAAGGAATGAATTCTAATTTTCTAATGACAGTTGTTTCTATCCTCCGGAGTATCACAAGTTAGATGAACTAAGCAACTCTAAGAATCTAGTTGATCTTGTATTCATAAATTAACTTCTATAGCAATTAAAACATACAAGAAATAAAGTGAAGGTCAGTTATCCTGAGTGGCCCTTGCTCAAGTGACTACCTCACTGCTTAACCTCAAATCTAACTCTTTTAAGATAAACACAATCATATTGATTCTAACATACATTACACAATCTTTTCAAATCACATTAAATCTAGCTGAACTATAATATGCATAACACATAATCAAATAACATTGTTTGCATAATCCTGTGGTAGAGCAAAAACTATTCAAATCTGAACTTAACTAACTAACTTCTACCTCAACCATAATATAGGCAAGGGGGAGTTATTGAAATAGGTATCTTAACTGTAAACATAAAACACCGCTCTGCATGAACTAGAGTGTAATGAATGCTAACAATAATGACAAGAAAAGAAGGAAGGAAGTGTCCTAACAAAATTAGAACTCTCTGCTGAAATAAGGAAATATGGATCAATTGAATCGGTCCCATTAGTCTTCTAGTTGTAACATAGTCCTCCAAGATTCCAATTATCTTTATTGATCACCTATCACGATGCGTGATTCTCTCCATCAAGTGTCCTCGGGTCTTGGTTACTGCACTTAGTCAAGACTGGAATCTCCCCTGCTCTATGCTTGGAAATGTTGTTGCTGCGAGTTGCACCCTATAGTTGCTGCGGGTGACAAACCTTCCTCTATCAGCTGCAAGGTTAGTCCATGAACATGTATAAAATACTAACAACCATAATCAACACAAACATTCTCAATAATCCACACATTCCCACATATAACATACAATTTCATCATATCATAATCATATCTCCATATACTTAATTAACCAAGTTCAAGTCTACATAATGATCATAAAGGATAACATAACATAGAAATATGCTTAAAACAGTGTCTAGGAATGTCTTTCAACTTGCATATAACTAGAAGAAAACAAGCTAATAATTAGGCTCATCACACCCCCCAACTATTCTTTTGCTTGACCTCAAGCAAATAATTAAGGTTGTAGGTTGTAATACGGGGTGATCTCCCTGAAATTTGCTACAGTACCTACTCCTTGAGTCTGCTCCAAATAAAAGCCATTACTGTGTGCCAACCTATTCATCCTGCAAACCTCTACTTTCTCACACTCTACACTCCTCCTCCCAGTCCAATGTGGAACTGGATATAGAAGCATAGGGGGCTGAAAAGTAAGTGGTATCCAGCTCAATGCTTATCCCTTGGCAATGTCCATATATTTTCTGATCCTTTCAAACATGGCCATGAAGTTGTGGATAGAATGGGGTTCCTTCTTTTGTAACTCTAGAGTCAAACTATTCCACCTATCTTGTACATGCTAGTGAGAATGATGGATGAGCCCTACTATCAAGTGTTGAATCCTGTCAATCCTGTAGCCTCAAATTCATAATCTTTCTCCCCACACCCTTGTGCTCTAAAATTTACTTCCATTCTGCAATGATAAACTCAAAGATTTCAGATTCCTTTCTAATTGGAAGGGCAATGGACTTCTCTCTTTCTGTGTAAGCTTGCATAATGTCCCATCTCAATTTCTCATTTCTGAAGTAAGAGGCTAGTGCTCTTACCTGCAAATCCCCTACATAGATTAATGGATTCCATTCAGTATCTCCAGACATAGCATAATTATGTAAATAAAATTCACATAGCTGATCTTGTTCATCAAGTGTGGAAGTAGCAAAAACTTTGAGGAAGGCCATTTTCTCACTCATGTCAACTAGTTTATTGTTGATCAATCTACTAAACTGGAAACTCAAAAAAAATTCTTGAAGAAACAAGGCATAGTCCTAGCTGGTGGTCTACATTTGACAATCTAAGCAGCCTTATCTGCTACTTCCTACATTCTAACTGCCAGCTTCTATAAGCACAAAAATCATGCACAGCCTCCGCAAGGACCCCTATGATGATTCAAATCCTTGTCACATACACGTAAGCATGAATTAATGTCCTTTAAGAAACAAGCCTCTTGATGATGTGTCTTCTTTTCTTGTCTAAGTGTGTTGTTTCTTCTTTGTCAATTTCTCTCTCTCCTCATTTGTGATGCTTTTCGACACTTGTCGACTTGCATTTTTCGAGCTTTCAACCTTGTTCCTAAGCCTTGTGAGTGTCTTGTATGTGAGTTTTCACATCTCCCCTATGTTTTTCATCTAGTGCACCTCCTAGAAGCCTTCTAGAGGTCTCCTTATCCATCTTCTGCTTTTAGTTTTTAGTTTACTCAAACCAATCCAAATCTCCTTATCCATCTCCTGCAAATGCAAGTGGAGATTTGGATTCTTCCACATGATTGACCTGTTTCTTGAAGTAGAACCCCTCCTTTTCTTCTCTTCTTGCATCTCCCAGCCTGTTTTCTGCCTCTGACCCTGTCCAGTCTGGATCTCCTCTAAGCGACCCTACTGGCAAAAGGGGCGACCCTGTCATTTTTGCAGCTGTGGAAAAACTCAAGTTTCTCACTCGTTTTTGTTCTGTTTTCACCTGTTTTTCTTCTAGTTTGCATGGTTTTTGATCCCTACTTAGAGTTAACTATTTCATGCACCCACACATGCATAATTAGCTCTATTTGATCTCAAATTATCTCTTTAATCAATCTCATGCATTCCCTTACCTCCATTTTCTCTTCAGTGATAAGGTATCTTTGCTTCATCACTCTCCAATCAACTGAGTTCACTGGGTAATCAACCTTGTTAACTCCCCAATCATCTTTGTTAACTCATCAATCAAACGAGTTAACTCTTCAATCAATCCCTTATTCTAAACCTATAAATACCCCCCTCCCTCAAGCACAAAGGGAGGCAAATTCATTGTGCACACAACTCTTGCTAGTTTTGCTCTCCAACTTAGCATTCAAATGCTCTTATAAGATGAAGGTACCTTTTGCTTTATTTGTTCAACCAAGTAGCATTACGCTGCTTCATTTTATGCCATTGTTCTCAATCCAAGCTCTCATTGAGCTCATACAAGCTTCATCAAAACTTCTTTTTGCTTCTTCGTGTCGTTTTGTTGTCAAGAGGATCACCCGCTACCACAAAAGGATTGGAGGTTGCCAAATACAAGGATTGTTGAGGTTAGTGGAGTCAACAAATCTTCGTTTCTCTCAGGTTCCTTCATTGTTTTTGTTCAATTAATAGTAATTAGAGAATCAAATTTACTCTTGAGAACAGTAAAACATTGATTTTTCCTTGATAATTAGATCTTGCATGTTAGATTAGTTGCTTTCATATTCCTAGATCTGAATTGTTAGAAGAAGCATCTTCCCTTTTCATTAGATTAGATTGCATTAAAATCATCAAAAACACAAAAAACATAGGTTAACTTTGCATTAGAAAAGTCATATAGAATTGCATACATGTTTCCTTTTCGTAGATTAAAAGCACTTTCTATTTCCAAAATACTAAAAATACCAAAAAAAAAATGTTTTGCATATCATTTAGCTTGCATGCATATAGAAACCCTAGAATAGACAAAATTGCAAACCCTCAATTCCATCACGAGGTAACCACAGTTAAACGATCTAACCAAACCATCGATCCCATCACGAGGTACAAACAAGTCAAACCCTAGGTCAACCAAACCCTAGGTCAAAACTTTAGATCTAGTTAAGGTTAGCAACCATGCATTTACCTCTATCCTAATTCGAGAATGTGCTTAGGAGTGAGAGGAGAGTGGGTGAGGGCTATCCGTGATGAGATCCAAGAGATGCATCTGAGACCTCAACAAGAAACATTTGTTCTACCATAAGGAGACCCATTTGTCCTCTTGTTGTTAGAAGAAACTAGACAACGCCAGATACAACAAGAACTCATTCAACACTTACAAAGATAAGAGGACATCAACAAGAATAATCGCTTACCCACACAGAGGTGGAATCTTAGAAATCCAAACAGAAGAAGAGAAACTAGTGACCCTTCGGGTCATAGAGTTATCTCAACTACAACAACAATCGAATGAAACATACAACAAAGCACACAACAACAAAAGCCACAGTACTTGTTGACCCCTCTCCACGAAGTCCAGCTCTCCAATGAGCCAAACCCCCACCGTGTCTCGCCTCCTCTCGACGGGATAATTCCACGTGAGTGAGAGTGACGTGGCGGATCACCCTGTGGCAAGGAGGGAAAGGGTTCATGTGCGTGTTAAAATCTAACCCAACAGCCCGAGGCAACCGGAGTCACGATTTTGAGCGTACATATTTTGGTGAACCCGACGTGAATTACAAAATCTTTTGGTTTTGTAGTTTGCATTCCCATTTCAAACATCTCAAAATAGTTAACAGAAACTCTAAAACATTTTCACACCATTCTTCATAGCTGCTTTTGTCGCTTCAACTTCTATTGCTTGCGCCATCATCCGTTCCATTTATTCTATGGTATCTATGGCACCCCCGAACATGACGGAACCTAACTTAAATCAAGGGAACATTCCATCAAGAGAACCAAAAACTCCCTCATTTGATAGGTATGTGCCACCATATCCTAATGCACTAGTCACCAACTGTTATGATTACGAGGATTCTAATTATGAGCAAGATCAAAGAGAATATAGGCACTCTCTATCTTTCAACAACCCAGCTTGGGAAAACAACCCAGCCATACCAAATGCGCCACATAAAGCAAGAAGGGTGAGGTCAGAGATACATTGACCCAAACAACCTTCCACAAGCACATCAAATACCCATCTCGATGAGGAGGTTAAATGTTTAGAAAAACGTTTGCAAGAAACCAAAGATGCTCAAGAGGCATTAAGGATTACATTACAAGAAGAACAAAAATAAAACGTTATGCATGAGGAAGCACTTTATCACAAAAATATTCAAAGAGAATATCCTAGAAATGAAGAAACACCTAGAGCTGCTACTCCTGCAGACTTGATTGCAACGCTAGTACAAAGAATCAGAATCTTGGAAGCAAAGCAAGCTACTCCTGAAAGAAGACAAAAGTCCCATGAACAAGACCAGGGGGCATCACAAAATCCCCCCTACCTCAATTACTATTCGTGGAATGCTAGCAATGACACATGTTTGAATGGGAATCCTCTTGTTCAAAATAATCAAACAAGTCCAACAATGGGTTATCAAAACCCACCTACAAGGTTATTACTATCAACCCCGCAATCTCAAAGTGCCTTCTTAGGAACGTATCTTAAATATTTAAAAGAACCTTTGGACCAAAACATAAGAAGTGTGCAATTACTGCGACCATTGCTAGATCTCCCCAAGTTCAAAGGAGAAGGAAATCTGAATTCCCACGTCAAAGCCTACACTACAGCCATCGGAGAACTCCTCCCTTGGGATGGGGTTGTAGCAAAGATCTTCTCGAAAATGCTTGAAGGTATCACTCTGGATTGGTATTATCGTCTCCCAGAAGCTTCAATCCATTCATTTAGACAACTCATCAGAGAGTTTGTCATGGCATTCGACATGAACAAACTCGTTAAAATGGGGATTAGAGAATTCCTCACAATGAAACAAGAGTCAAATGAATTTGTAGCCCACTTCATCACTCGATGGAGGCAAGTCCTCTATTCTTCAACTAGTGCTCCAAACATGGACCATCAAGAACTGTGCAATCTCTTTTTGCATGCTCTCAACAAAGACATGGGGGAAGATGTTCAAAAACTGCCATACAAGTCTTATGAAGAGGCATTGGAGAGTGCTTTAAGAATTGACCAAGCCGCCATTAACAATGGAAGAAAGGTCTACGGATCAAATAGAAAGATGACAAAGGAAGACACAGGAAACAATACCTATGTCGTTAAAAATCTCAAAAACAATAGGAGTGCAACCACAGATGGGGTGACAGATCAACCCTCGATCAAGAAGATAAAAGATGATTACAATGGGAGAGATTACTATCCTAACGTAAATGCCATAGATCGACCTAGGAATAGTGGGTACTACCCTCGAGACAATTACCAAAGTTGGAACCGCAACGGAAATGGGAATAGAAATGATGGAAGATACGATAGACCCCATATGAGTTCAACCAATTTTGTTCTTTTCATAGAACAAGGGGGCATAGCACATTATCTTGTAGGTAATGCAATAGATGCATAACAAGACTACTGGAAGACCAACAACATTTGTTCATAGAAATATTCTTAAAGCCATAGGAGGTCACACCGAATAACAAAGATACAAGACAAAATCAAGTTCCAATAGTGTCGCAAAATGCAAACATGAGTATTTATTAGGATCTATTCCCTGCAAATAAAGACACAGATGCAACGAACCAAAACAAGACGAGTCAAAGTAGTAACCCCGAAATCCCACAACTGGTAAAAAAAGGAGAAGCTAGGATGATGGGATTAGTCGAGATTATGCACAATGAAGAGGAAGAGGAAGACTGTGAGGATGAAAATGAGCAAATAGAACTATATCAGGGTACCATCTCAATAGTAGAACCAATACCACCTCCAATCAGACCTTATGAGCTCATAGAAGACTTAAAGAAAACATATGTGCACATTTCGCTCATCAATTTACTCAGGAACTCCCCTTCACATTACTACAAGCAATAGGTCTAAAATACCTCAACCAAATTATGCCACCACCTAGTGAGCAAATCAATCACATGGACTATGATCTCAGCCCACCAAACTCAAAACTCAAAGATCTAGGGTTCTTCTTCGACTTGCAACAGATGCCTTCTAAGGCAGAGTTAACAAAAAAGGGGACCCTGCGTTATATATCTTCAAGTGTGGATCTATGATACGTGCATCAAATGAACATTAATCAACGATGGGGCCGCAGTGAATATAGTTCCTTTCTCCCTTCTAGAGAGGATGGGCTATAGACACACCAACATCACCGCCTCACGAGATACTCTAAGCGGATATGATAATCTAAAGGCAGCCACCATAGGTAAAATTACCCTTCCAGTAACTTTGGGACCCAAAACCATTCCAACCACTTTCCATGTCATAGACAAGGACACGAGATATAACTTGATTATGGGAAGGCCATGGATACACAGAATGAAGGTTGTGCCATCCACATTGTTTCAAGAAGCTTGATTTTTACACTTAGGGAAAGTATATGTCGCAAAGGGAGATCCAGAACCTTTCAGTATTGTAAAGGGTAAAATTTGGCTCCTTTCACCAATTACATTCAAGAACCTTCGGATCGAGTGGTAGAGCACTATCAAGTCCTTAGTCACTTATAAATGTAGGGAAACTTGGATTAGGGTGTTTGATTATCAATTTTCCTTCTCTTGTGCTCAATTATCCATCAAAACCTTAATTATGTGAAAATGATAGTAAATAGATGAATAATAGAAAATGCTTCTGCAAAAAGCTGTAAAATAACAAATAACTGTGCACCTATTTTCAGGGTTCCGAGGTGGAAAAGTCAGGGATAAAAGAGAGAGCTCCCAATTCCAATGCCCTACTTTTTGTTGGGATCTAGAAACTCAATCTGTAACTTATTTTGGTTGCTTTAGAGATTTTCCCGTCACGGAACTTCGAGGACTAATGAGTGGGTGCCCAAGTCCAGGGTGCTCTTTTCTTCTCTGATCTACAATTCTGACACTCTAATATGCCCTCCTGCAACTTCACTTTGTCTGCATCATCAACCTGTAACCTGCAACCATGAAAACTTTGGGAGGGGGTTGTGGTGTTTAGGAGCTTGCCTCGGTCAAGCCCCAGAAGGACACTTAAGTTTTCCAAACACCTTTGTTGATATAGAGTGCGTGCCCTTGTGAGGCAGAGGCAAAATCCAAATGAATAAATGATCACAAACACAATAAATGTCACCTTGTAGTGAAGATCTCATGAAAGGAAGATGCTCTTCATTCCATGAGGAAATGGATGCTTAAATCTGCAAACACAAACACATAAACAACACAAATCTGCTCTTGCAACACAATGAAAGCCTTGAATCACCTTGAGAATGCATGAACATCACAATTGCCATCTAGTTTACAAATGAATGCATAAACATGCTTTTTGCAACTACAAACACTCCCACCAAGAATTTCATAATTCAAAATTACCGTGTCGGCATAGGACCCAAATAACGGTCATAAGACAACACCCAAAAATTGGGGCTGCCCCAAAATAGGGTAGGACTAGGGCACGGGCGCCCAAGTCCTCCCCCCTATTTTGGGTAGGGATTATCTCAAGTGGTCCCCCTAGGTCCTATTTGCCAAGATACTTAGTGGTTTTCTCATTAGGATGTTGAAATATGATGTAATATGTCCTAAATGCAACTAAAAGACCTAGGAGCTAAACCTTATGAGGGAAAAGCCCTTAAGGGGACATTTTCTAACATTACATTTAGCCCCCACTTTAATGTATGTATAAACACGAGGCCAATACATGCATTAAAGTACGATCAACAAACACAGCAAACACGCCAAGCACGGAGAAGACAGGCCAAGCACATTGAAGACAATGACAGGCACGCAAAACATGAAGAATACAATAAATGTATAGAAGACACATGAATGCATGGAAGACAGGAATGATTTCTTTTCTTTTCTTATTCTCATATATATGAAATGAGGATGCAAGTACTGGAAAGTAAACAAACCTCCCATAATGTAGGATGTACTGCATATATGGGGCAACACACACGCAAGACATGCAAAACCTCCCAAAATGTAGGATGCACTCATCGCATAGGTCTTTAGACTGCATATGGGGCAACAAACACGCTAAACAAAGCAAGCACGCCAACACACACACTTTGAAGACACGAAGAAAACACGGCAGACAAGCAATGGAGTGTCCCTATTTCTGGGTTCACCACCATCTCAAGCACATTACAGGCACACACCGACAATTGGGCTTTGCCACAACAATCGCCGAAGACACACTTAAGGGTTGAGTTAGTCATAGAACCGCTCCCCGCCTCTGTAGAGGACTTTTGAAAATGACAGGATGATGCAATCTACTCCGAGAAATACACCATCCCCACCTCTGTAGAGGGCTTAAGAAAAAGGATATGCTCGATATCCCACCTCCATAGAGGGCTTACATGATTGATTGATTGATTGCAAACAAACTCAGGATGCAGGATGCACTCATCGCGCAGGTCTTTAAACTACACCTGAGGACAAACACATTGCTAACATCTACAACAGATAGCTTACCTTATATATGCCCCCACCATCATGCATCGATATCAAGCACGTTAAGGTAGGAAGAAAACACACAAGGGAACATAGACTTTCGCAAAGCCCATGCCCCCCGGAGGTGACATGTACTTTACGATCGCCAAATGTTCCCACAAACACATCCCTGCAAGAAACATGTAAGTGTCCACATAAAAACAACATCAATGCATATGATTAACCACACAAAGAGCCAACGTTATACCACGAATTTGGAGTTTGAGGATAACCGTGGGGCTATATCACGAAGCTCTCCGAATCGAGTACCACCAAGGCTAGATTCAAAGTCAAACAAAGGTGCACAAAGCAACAATATTGTTAAGGTTTGTAAATGAGATAACATACCATTAAAATCACTACGCAGAAAGCACAAAGTGCTTCTACTAGCCAAGCGTCGGATAATTTATTACAACCCTATCATCATATTAGGAACTAAGTCCATTTTTTGATTGCTCTCGAAAGGGACACTATGTCTACATCAGTGTAAATGTTTTTCATCATCTGCCTACTAGATAGAAACACTAGAGGAAGGGAAATAGTAGATAAGAGAGGATAAACATGTGTCTTAGGGACAGTCACATAGGAGGGTGTCCCCAAGTCGCCAACTGCAACGCAATGTCTGCAAGACATAACACACAATGATGAAATCAGAGAGAGATGCAATATAGAAGAATGATTATACAAATAGAAGAAGGTCACAATAGAGGCGGTCTCCTGGTATCCCAGACCTTACAAGAAAATCAAGGGTCATCCTAGGAGGCCTAGACAACACATAACACATTGTGGGGGAAGCACATCACGAGAAGAGATAAAGAGTTAGAGATACTTACCTGGTAGCACCATCATTAAAAACATACATATCTAGGATATCTCTCATGTTGTCTTGGTCCTGTTGAAATTGAATTAATATTGAGTTTAGGACGACAAGAGGCTTTCTTTTCTTTAAAAGGATTATATCCAATGTCGCTTGAGTAATGTGTTGAAGTAGATTCTATAGGTACTTGAATCCCTTGTTGATTTACACCACATCTCTTACCCACATATTCATAATTGTTATAAAGGATTTTAAATCCTTGACCATAAAGGGATGTCATTTCCTTAGAAGAGGGTGAAGCCTCATATGTCTCGTAATTTGTGGTATAAGTGAGAGCATTGTTTTTATTTTCTACCAAGGGGAATTTGGGTTTCTTAGGTGCTTCAAAAGGTTGCTTAGGTGAGATTGATGCCACTTTTGATGTGTTCAGGCTATTAATTTTATATTCCCCTATATAGCAAGGATTAAAATATAATGAACCCCAATCATCATCAACAAGTGCATCCGATGGTTGAGAGTCTTGTGCAACATTATTTGTGGCTAGAGGCATTGATGAACCATCTCGTAAATTGTTTAAGCTCATATGATTGTAAACTAGTTTTTGCTTTTCAATATGTAAGTAGTTATCTCGATTAGGATCGGCATGAATAGCATGAAGTTTACCTTTGAATATAAATTTGATTGAATGATGTAGGGTGGAAGGAACCACCTCTAATGCATGAACCCAAGGTCTACCAAGAATCATGTTGTAAGATAAAGAACAAGGCATGACATGAATCAAGGTAGGCACAAACACGGATCCTACTTGTATAGGTAGAGTTATAGTGCCCATCGATTGTCATCCAACATTATTAAAGCCACGAATGTTAATGCCATTTGGTGTGATTTGTGATGTGTCAACCTTGATTTTGTGTAGTAGGTCAATGCTACAAACATTAAGAGCTAATCCATTGTCAATCATAACTCATTTTACCAATGTTTTATTTATTATGACTGAGATCAAAAGTGGATCATATTGGTTTTGAACTTCAATTGATGGTAATTCATGTGGTTGAAAGATAATATCCATTTTTTTTTCACATGCATACTATCCAATACGGTTGCTACATCATTAGGCTTAGCAATAGGTGGGACAATCACCTTTTGCAAAGCTTCTTGGAGCATTCCACGGTATGTAGGCGATGTTTGTATTAAATCCCAAAGAGAGATCTTAGCCGAAGTAGCATGAAGATGCTCAACAAGATCATACTCTTGACCACTTTTGTGAGTAAGACGAGGTGGTGGAGGGAGCATGGGTTGAGAACATGGAAGAGAGATAGGAACATGCGGTGCTGGCTTATTTTGCTTGTTATTACGGTGTTATATGTGTGAGCAATCACATTGTGGTGTGGTTGTTGTAACACATTTTGAACACCTTGAACCATAATCACTGGCTTTATGCAAGAAAGTGCACTAGGTGCCCCCCGCACAACCATCTTAGGAATATTGCTACAAAATCTATTAATGAATATTGAATTAACATTGTTTTCCTCTTGATTGCACCTAATATCCATCCCCAAAGGATTTAATGTGAGAGACCATTTCTCATCGACTAATGCTACATCTTGGCCAGGGAGAGCAATGGGATGAAAGGAAGGTACATCATCATCATCATACTCTGTGGCGGAAAAAGGGTTTTCTCTCTCATTTTTCTCATGAGTATTCCTAGAGATGAATTTAGTTAAATCTTCTAATATCAAAGGATATGCTCCTATAAATAGTGTGAAGCTATTAAAATCATGTGTATAACAAAGTAATTGTAGCTCATATGTAGAACATATAGAAGCATCAATACCACTTGCAGAAGCTATGTGCTCTAGAACATGAGGATTTTCATTAGTGAAATTAGAGAAATTTTCAAAATTTAGGATATACTCATGCAAAGATTTCAGAGATGAATAACATGAAGATGCCATAATGAGATGTAAAATCAGATTTTAAATTTTTTTCAAATTTGATGTAAAAGACAAGTGCAAAGCTATATGCAAAAATGACCTAAAATGCTTTATTTTTTGTACTTTTTCAATGCAGATATATGAAAGAAAAGGTGTTGTAAGGATTTTGATCAGGGGCAAAAAATTATATGTCTGATATCAGTTCAATACAATAGTAATAGCTGTTACAACACACTCTTGATGCAAATCTAAGATGACGACAAGTCAAAATATAGTGAAAATATGCTAAAATATGTATTTTTTTCACCAAATCTCAATGCAAAAGAGCATGACAAAGGGTGTTGTGAGGAAAATGATGATGGAAAGAAAATTATATCAGTAATAACAGCCACTTAATGCCAAAATATCTATCACAACACACTTGTAGTGCCACTCAAGGTCAAACCCTAGTGAAAATATAGCAAAATTAGGTAAATTTTCACGATTTTCACTTCCAAGACCTAGAAAAAGGGGTGTTGTAAATAATTTTAGGAGGTACATAAAATAACAGCAATGGTATCAGTTACATCAATCCATAAAATTGGTTACAACACACTTGGAGTGCAAACTAGGCTAAACCCTAGGGCAAAAATAGCAAAAATATGTAGTTTTTCACCAAACGTTCAATCAAGAGGCCAATAAAAATGTGTTGTGAATATTTTTAGGAGGGGAAGAAAATAATTACCCTGATAACAACAAATTAATGCAAAAATATTCTCACAACACACCTATAGTGCAAATCTAAGGGGTCGATAAGGACAAATCTAGTGAAAATCAATGTTTTTGAAGCCCTAGGTTTTGAGATCTTGACACAAAATGCTATATGAATGTTTTGAAATCTGATGTATGATGAAAATTAAATATAATCAGATCTAAAAATAATTTCCAAACCCTAAGATGCAAAATTCAAGTGCAAATCTAATGAAAATGCATGCAAATTACGAGATTTTTGTTGAAATTTTCTATGCAAAAATGCAAATATTTGAAATCTAAATGCAAATTTACACCAAAATGCAAGACTACAGCCAAATGCAAATTTGAATGGGTCTCTAAAATTAGTAGAAAAATCTGAAAGAAGATTTTGCCTACAAACCCTAGATTTTGGAATTACTAGGTTATATGAAAATTATCAAAATTTCTATAAAACCCTAGCAATTGTATGATGAAAATGCAATGAAAATGATTGAATTTTTATAATTTTCTATAATTTATCTCAGATCTAATGCAAAAATCAGAAATTAGATGAAATTAGAAAGAACTGATGCAAAATAGTAACCCTAAAATGCAAATTTTTTTCAAAATTTTTAATTTTTTGAAATTTTCTCAATGCAATAAAATGAATAATTATATGAATGAATGAAATCAACCCAAATCTGAAGAAAAACATTCAAAAAGGAGCAAAATTCAATTAAAACATGGGTTCACCAAAATGTAAAGGGTAAAATTTGGATTGTTTAGTTTTGGTTTGAATCCTCCTTTCACCAATTACATTCAAGGACCTTCGGATCGAGTGGGAGAGCAATATCAGGTCCTTGGTCACTTACAAATGTAGGGAAACTTGGATTAGGGTGTTTCATTATCAATTTTCCTTCTCTTGTGCTCAATTATCCATCAAAACCCTAATTATGTGAAAACGATAGTAAATAGATGAATAACAGAAAATGCTTCTATAGAAAGCTGTAAAACAATAAATAACTGTGCACCTATTTTTAGGGTTCCAAAGAGGAAAAGTCAGGGACAAAAGAGCAGGCGCCCAAGTCCAAGCCCCTACTTTTTGTCAGGATCTGGAAACTCGGTTTGTAACTTGTTTCTAGTGCTTTAGAGATTTTCCCATCACGAAACTTCAAGGACTAATGAGCGGGTGCCCAAGTCCAAGGTGCTCTTTTCTTCTCTGATATGCAATTCTAACACTCTAATTTGCCCTCTTACAACTTCACTTTGTCTGCATCATCAACTTGTAACCTGCAACCATGAAAACTTTGGGAGGGGGTTGTGGTGTTTAGGAGCTTGCCTCAGTCAAGCCTCGGAAGAACACTTAAGTCTTCCAAACACCTTTGTCAGATAGAGAGTGCGTGCCCTTGTGAGGCAGAGGGAAAATCCAAATGAATAAATGATCACAAACACAATAAATGTCACCTTGTAGTGAAGATCTCATGAGAGGAAGATGCTCTTCATTCCATGAGGAAATGGATGCTCAAATCTGCAAACACAAACGCATAGACAACACAAATCTGCTCTTACAACACAATGAAAGCCTTGAATAACCTTGAGAATGCATGAACATCACAATTGCCATCTAGTTTACAAATGAATGCCTAAATATGCTTTTATATGCAACTACAAACACTCCCGCCAAGAATTTCATAATTCAAACTTACCATGTTGGAATAGGACCCAAATAACGGTCACAAGCCAACACCCAAAAATTAGTACTACCCCAAAATAGGGCAGGACTGGGGTGCGGGTGCCCAAGTCCTCCCCCCTATTTTGGGCAGGGGTTATTTCAAGTGGTCCCCCTAGCTCCTATTTGCCAAGACACATAAGGGTTTTCTCATTAGGATGTTGAAATATTATGTAATATGTCCTAAATGTAGCTAAAAGACCCAAGAGCTAAACCTTACGAGGGAAAAGCCCCCAAGGGGACATTTTCTAATGTTACAAGTATGTTAAAGTCAAACATGCCAAACAAGTGTATAGGTATCCCCATAGACTACGAACTCCCTACCAACAAGTTAATCATCCCTAATCCTACACCCCAATCCATATGCATCAAATGAATGGAGGTCCTAGAGAAGACCATAAACGTTGCAGAGATCAAAACTCTAAAGAATGAGCCACTACCAAAACGAAAGGAAATGGTCCCCAAAGATAAGACTATCGAGATCATGGAGTTGATTGAGAGAAATGGACCACTCCAATTTCCCCTAGAGATACTCATGATCAACATCCAAGAGGCTTACAAACTCTTTCCTTGCATAGGGGAGAAGCCTCATAGAACTGAAGGACTAGTCTTTCAAACCACTACATTAGATTTGAGAAATGTAGACCCACATGCTTTCTCAGATGTAGAGGAAGACATGACGGAAGGTTACACACCATTGTCACCACTAAGTGAATCATATGTCCCCGAGACACCAGAAGAAACAGAGTCATATGAACCTCTCACGCCAATGGAGGATTCACATCAAACAGTGATACCCATGGAAGAGGCACATTCTATCGACAATGAATCAACCAGTGTTATAGGAATGCTACCTAGGATGTTCGTGGTATCACAACCACAAGAAAAGCCAACCACTTCTACCTCTGTCTAATCAAATGAACTCAGTGAATCGGAAGCACCCCAGGTAGAAATAGAAATGGTTGAAAGACTTCTCGACGAAGATGAAGAAAGCGAAGGTATCTTTCATAAGAAATGGAAGATGAGAGTAACAGTTGGTGTTGATGACCTTGTCATTTTTGAACTCCCAAAAAGTTATATCGGATATGCCATGGACTTGAGACCAGAACGAAATGGGAGGACAAGTATAAGCTTTGTCCCTCCTAATGAACAAAGGGAACCACAAACTCCCCTGAAATTGTTCCAATTCTTGCAAAGAATCCAAGAGAGACTTGATGTGAAAGTTTACATGCAATAACAATTCGACCTATTAGTAGAGCTATTGAATTGTGATGGAGTTCTGTATTGGACTCCTTCCCATCAACATGCCTTTCGGGACTTCCTCTGTCTCATAATGCCAAGAGAAACCATTGAGTTGGTAGCAATAGATTCAAATGACAAACTGTACAGAATAGGAGAACTTGTCTTGAGAAGAGGAAGCACGAAAAATAAGAAAAGAAGACGAAAGAGAGCTTTCTTAGAAGACTCGAAAGGTCCTTACATAATTAAAGAAGACATCAGAAACAATGCCTATCTCTTGTGCACAATGGAGGGAGAGGAATTTGGTGAAACAGTCAATGCCTTTCACCTCAAGAAATATTATCTAAAAAACCAAAAAAATCATAAAACATAAAAATACAAAAAAATTATAAATCATCAAAATGTCAAAAATAATTTGTTTCTTGCATTTCTATGTCATTTTGTTCATATTACATTACTATTAGTGACTTGCTCTTGTACTATTTTCCTTTTAGTAAGGAGTCTAATGTTGTCTAGATATGCGTCATCCTTTCAGGACCTAGAGATTCCCCATTTTTCACAAATCACCATTATCCCCGTGCATTCCCAGCTATTCTAATCAAAACCTAGCTCTTAGCTTTACACTGATCCCAGTCTTAGTGAGTCAAGATGCTCAGTCTAAACAAATTCAGTATTCAAACCTACAGTGTTCAAAGGAAGCTTTCAAGTAGACCTTCCCAATTCTTCCCCAATAGTAGAGAAGTCCAACCAGATGAAAAAAACTTTAGGTGGCGCTTAGCCCCTTATCTTTCTTGGCCAAAAACGTCAGGAAGATCAAAACTCTGAAGGAAGCAATCTAAGATACGAGTGAATAAAAAAAATGAGTGATCAAAATAAGAGTGTCAAAAGTGAGAATTGAGAGATCAAAGCATTGCATATCAAAAGTTCCAAAAAGCATTCATTTCTTGAAAAGTCAAATATACAAAAAAAAAAGAGAAAAGTCAAGTGAGGAAAATACAAAATAAAGCAAAAAGCAAAAAAAGAGAGTGAAAGAGAGAAGATTGCTGAATGTTCGTACTCTTGGGTGGAGATTAGTCTAATCTCGAAGCCTCAAGGGTGACATTCTAACAGAGAAAGAGAGGTGCAAAGCACACACACACACTAGCTGAGCAAAGCTGAGGGTCTAGTAGTCTCTAGGATCATCTTCTATCTAGGGACCCTTGTTCTTTCCCATTTATCTTTTACCCCGGGTCTATTTTGCTTGCCATCTATGATCTAAGTCTAGCGAACACCTATAAAATTTGTTGCTTGTCTAAAGTTGAAAGCTTGTCAGTTTGTCTTATCTAGATAAGGATTAGTGTTTAGCCTTTAGTAAAGTCTAGAAATCAGAAACGCTCCATATTCATTGCCACTCCCCACTTGAGCTTTCTCGAATCCCATCTCACAGCCTTGGATAGATCTCTTATATTAGGCTAACTCGCAATCCCCTGAATTGAAAATCATATCTAAAGAGCAGTCACATTATTTGTTCCACATTGCATTCATGCCAAAAATTAGAAAAAGAGTCTCAAAAGCAATAAAGTCAAATGTCATATCTCATGACATTCAGTAGAAGTAAACGTTTCATTTTCAACATTTCTTGTGTTCTTGTATTATCATATTGTGAACTACATCTCATATATATATACCAAAAAATTACAAAAACATGTCATTGTTATCATACTTGCATTGTTAAAAGAGTTGAAAAGGTCAAACATAATCAAAAAGTTCTCAAAACCTCCAAACATGCACAAGAGACAAGTATTAATTTGATAAAGTAAAAACCATAAGAGGAAAAGCTTTCATAAGACACATCCGAAGTTTGCACATATAAGAGTATCAAAGAGCTAAGACAAAATGCTCTCGAGAAAAGTAGAGGCTCCCCATGCAAGGGGGCATGAGTTCAAGAAAGGAAGTTAGGGGTGGTTTCCTCCAACGGAACCCTTAGGACTTCGGCTCCTCCATCTACGAGTACCACTCGTCGCTCCATGAGACGTATGAGAATGAGGTGTTCTGCTGTGAACATGTGACTGTGAAGGCCCTGCCATGCTAGCATCACGTCATCCAAAATTAAGATAGGCCATCTCTCGAAGCACCTAGTTCTCACCCTTAAGCATGTCGACGTGGGTCTTCAACTCTGTAGTTATCTGGCACCCATGGTAGATAGGAGCAAAAATGTCAGTGTGTCACCCCGCAGATGGGGGCACACCAAGATCATCCAAAAGATGATCACGAGTCATCTTAGTGAAGGGAGAAGCTAATCCAATGTTGACCTCACGAACAAAGTCCCTCCACTCTCTGACATTGCCTAAAACATCAAAATCAAAACAAGACCAAGTCAGTTCCATAAGAAAAGAGAAAGGACAAGAGTACAAAAAGCAAATAGATTAAACTTACATGGATCACCAGGTTGCCAATCAGGGTCAAGCTAATGCATCACCTCATCTGAATGAGGAGGTCGAGGAACAATAGGAGGACCTTCAGGGATATTAGGAACATCATCAGAATCATCAAGGTCGTCAAAATCCTCATCCTCATCCTTGAGAAGGGCCTCATCTAATGAATCATTACTATCTAGAATGTAGTCCTCATTAGTGGACTCTGAGTCAATAGTCACAATTAGGGATTGGGAAGTAGTCCCTCTCCCTCCCCTCCGTCCTCCTCTGGAGACCCTAGTAATGAAGATGCCTGGAGTCAAAGGAGTCCAAAAGATGTTTCTCTGTCTAATCTCACTCATCTCCTAAATAGTCTATAACAAGTAGACACTGGGGGCAAGTCCTCAAGGATATCATCACCAAACTGCTATAAGACATGATCAACTCGATGAGCCTCAACCAGACCATTGTGGTCTGTGATCTCGGATACCTTGTGACAATACTCTCTGATCTCACCATCCCAAGCCCAAGCTTCCTCCATATCACGAATGGGATCAAAGATCATGTCCTCATCTGTAAGAGTAGCAATAATGGGTAAAGTAGCATCGAAGTGACCAACATGCATCCACCTCGCTGCCCTCGGTAACCATTTATCTAAAAGTGGAATGAGCTTCTAGTAGGGCCTCATGTGCTCAAATATCCATGCCATAATCAAAGAAGAGTGGCTAAAGGCTAGAGCCCCTCGCTGTGAAATCTGATAGAAAATCCTATAAACCATGGTCAAAATGTCAAGACCCCAAGCGTAAATTGTGCCCTCCTCAATCTCACGAATGATGGGTGCCCAACACCATCTAAGACGAGCTGAGGCCTTGTCTCCCGACAACCTTGAAGCAATCAATCCAATCAAGAACCTCCTCAGGAGTGGGATGCAGAGTCGTGGCACATATGTAAATTGAACCCCTGTCTAATACCTGGGATGATTGACCCCCATAAATGCAGCCTAGGAAGCCTTGTCCTCATAAGACTTGCTAACTAGAAGAGACAAAGGTTGTCCTCTCACAGGAACCCCAAGTATGTTAATCACATCATATAGAGTGATAGTCCACTCTTTAGAAATCTATGGGAACCTAAATGTGTTTCTATATGCATCCTAGCAAGTCAAAATGTCACAGCATATGCGAGATACAAGATGAATCATAGGTACATGACAAACTCTAGCTAGGCCTACCCTCTTCAGAATAGCACGATCCTCGGTACTCGATGAAGCAAACATCCTTGAGAGCCATCCCTGCTCTCGGCAAGCATTCCATCAGATACGCATGTCCTGTAAAATTAGAAGAGAACTTTAGATTAGATCTCGTAAACTTGTAAAAATCCCTAAAAATCGTAAAACCACAGAAAACCTTACACAAAAAAGTGCATAAACCTTCAAAATTGCAATAAACAGGTAAATATAGTGACCAAATCATGTCAAATCAGAGTGAAATGAGTGTTAAACAACATCAAATGCAGTCAAAAATTAGTCCAACACGGTCACCCCCGGGCGACCCAGGTGTTTTTTCAGATCTCCCCTTGGCGACCTTACTATTTTACAGGATCTCCCTCGGGCGACCCTGTTGCTTTTTAGGATCTCCCCCGGGCGACCCTGCCTAGCAAAAGGGGTGACCCTAAAGGAAGATCCCTCAACCAAAAATTGTTCTAAAAACTTAATTTTTTGACCGATTTCAGAAAACGAAAAACCAATCTTGCTCTAAACGACGAGACGAACACAATGCAACAGAGAAAATCACCAAAAATAGATAATTTTAAGAGATTTTTCACAAAATTCAAGCTAAGGTTTAGAGAAGGGTTTTTCACTTATTGCATACCTGATTCTCCACGGCTAAAGAAGAGGTGGCCATCTTCGCGATCTCCTCGACGATATCTTTCTAACGACTGCTCACATGAACGATTCTGTCGTCGTTTTGCTCCGATCTCACAATTTGGCTTGCTTTGTTTGCCCTTAGTTTAGTTCATTTATGCATTTTGAGATTAGTTCTTTGCTTTTATGCATCCATTTTGTGCATTGTTTCACGTGCTCTCATCCCTACAGGTCCAAATCGACAAAGGCAAGCAACTCGTCAAACTCAAACGATCTATGGTAAGTTTGTCATTTCAATTTTCATTATTTACTATGATATATTTGAATGTTGGATTAACACTAGTTATTGCAGGTACAAATTGTGGGAAAATTGACAACAGGTAAGGCCTAGTTTGGGAACGGTACCTACCTTTCATGTAGACTACCGTCCCTGAGGGGGCAAATATGTAAGCACAAAAATCACGCACAACCTCCATGAGGACACCTATGATGATTCAAATCTGTGTCATGTACATGTAAGCATGAACTAATGTCCTTTAAGTAGTGGGCCTCTTGGTGGCGTGTCCTCTTTTCTTGTCTCGTGTTGTTTCTTCTTTGTCGATTTCTCTCTCTCCCCGTTTGCGATGTTTTTCGACACTTGTTGCGACACTTGTCGACTTGCGTTTTCTGAGCTTTTGACCTTGTTCCTAAGCCCTGTGAGTGTCTTGTAGGTGAGTTTTCACCTCTCCCCTATATTTTTCATCTAGTGCACCTCCTAGAAGCCTTCTATAGGTCTCCTTATCCATCTCCTGCTTTCAGTTTTTAATTTTGTCAAACCAATCCAAATCTCCTATTATTTCCAAATCTCCCCTGAGTGATCCTACAGATGCAAGTGGAGATTTGGATTCTTCCACATGACTAACTTGTTTCTTGAAGCAGAACCCCTCCTTTTCTTCTCTTCTTGCATCTCCCAGCCTATTTTTTTGCTTCTGACCATGTCTAGTACAGATCTCCCCCAGGCGGTCAGCTAGGGGCAACCCTACTAGCAAAAGGGGTGAACCTACCATTTTTGTAGCCGTAGAAAAACTTGAGTTTCTCACTTGTTTTTGCTCTATTTTCACTCATTTTTCTTCTAGTTTGCATGGTTTTTTATCCCTAATATAGAGTCAACTATTTCATGCACCCACACATGCATAATTAGCTCTATGTGATCTCAAATTAACTCTTTAATCAATCTCATGCATTCCCTTACCTCCATTTTCTCTTCAGTGATAAGCTATCTTTGCTTCATCACTCTCCAATCAGCTGAGTTCACTAGGTAATCAACCTTGTTAACTCCCCAATCATATTTGTTAACTCATCAATCAAATGAGTTAACTCTTCAATAAATCCCTTCTTCTAAACCTATAAATACCCCCCTTCCTCAAGCACAAAGGGAGGCAAATTAATTGTGCACATAGCTCTTGCCAGTTTTGCTATCCAACTTAGCATTCAAATGTTCTTACAAGACAAAGGTGCCTTTTGCTTTATTTGTTCAATCAAGTAGCGTCATGCTGCTTCATTCTATGCCATTGTGCTCAATCCAAGCTCTCATTAAGCTCATACAAGCTTCATCAAAGCTTCTTTTTGCTGCTTCGTGTTGTTTTGTTGTCAAGAGGATCACCCGCTACCACAAAAGGATTCAAGGTTGCCAATTACCAGGATTGCTAAGGGTAGTGGAGTCAACAAATCTTCATTTCTCTTAGGTTCCTTCATTGTTTTTATTTGATTAATAGTAATTAGAGAATCAAATTTGCTCTTGGGAATAGTAAAACATTGCTTTTTCCTTGATAATTAGATCTCGCATGTTAGATTAGTTGCTTTCATATTGCTAGATCTGAATTGTTAAAAGAAGCATCTTCCCTTTTCATTAGATTAGATTGCATTAAAATCATCGAAAACACAAAAAACATAGGTTAACTTTGAATTAGAAAAATCATATAGAATTGCATACATATTTCCTTTTCATAGATTAAAAGCACTTTCTATTTCCAAAATACTAAAAAATACCAAAAAAAATGTTTTGCATATCATTTAGCTTGCATGCATATAGAAACCCTAGAATAGACAAAATTGCAAACCCTCAATTCCATCATGAGGTAACCACAGTTAAACGATCTAACCAAACCCTCGATCCTATCACGAGGTAAAAACAAGTCAAACCCTAGGTCAAAATTTTAGATCTAGTTAAGGTTAGCAACCACACATTTACCTCTATCCTATTTTGCTAATGCCCTTAGGAGTGAGAGGAGAGTGGGTGAGGGCTATCCATGACGAGATCCAAGAGATCCATCCAAGACCTCAACAAGAAACATTTGTTCTACCACAAGGAGACCCATTTGTCCTCTTGTTGTTAGAAGAAACTAGACAACACCAGATACAACAAGAATTCATTCAACACTTACAAAGACAAGAGGTCATCAGCGAGAACAATCACTTACCCACATAGAGGTGGATCTTAGAAATCCAAACAGAAGAAGAGAAACTAGTAGCCCTTCGGGTCATAGGGTTATCTCAACTACAACAACAATTGAACAAAACATATAACAAAGCACACAACAACAAAGGCCACAGTACTTGCTGACCCCTCTCCGCAAAGTCCATCTCTCCAATGAGCTAGACCCCCGTCATGTCTCGCCTCCTCTTGACTAGCTAATTCCACGTGAGCGAGAGTGACATGGCAGATTGCCCCGTGGCAAGGAGGGAAGGGGTATGTTTGCGTGTCAAAATCTGACCCAACAGCCCCAGGCAACTGGAGTCACAATTTTGAGCGTACATCTTTTGTAACTCTATATCCTTCCTTTCCAGTGCCTTAATGTGGTTTGCAATCATGGTTTCCTTTTATCTTTTCCATTCTTCTTTCCGTTCAGAGAATTCTTGAGTAACCTTCCATAATTGATATCCTAAGGATACAACTGTATTGCAAGTTTGAGTTTTGATAACAGGGATTCTCTTTTCTTTGGTTATTAATTCCTTATTCCCTGCAGCCACTATGGCTAGCTCTACGAGGGCATCCAGTTTTGATCCCTAACCATAGGTGTTAACCCTTTCTTCCAACTCATGTATCCTTGCCTCTCTCTTTGTCCTTCTACTCATAGGCTTTAATCAATTCTTCCAGTTGTTTTATTCTATCAATAGCTTCTTGCAGTTCTCTTATATTCTTGTCTTCAAGCAACAATTCTTCAACCTTTGAAGATTGTTCATCACCACCTCCTGTACACTCATATTGCTCATTATCGGGGTTGTTTGGGGTTTTCATCCTAGTTTTCTTAGCAATAAAAATGTCCTCTAATTCATATTTAGAGGTACTAGACACATACCTGGGTTTAATGTTTTGAAATGGCTAGTCGTTCAAGGAAAGGAGGCTCTAGATTTGAGATAATCTGATTTACCTTATTTGATTCAGGTTCCAGACGTGAATTGTCTAATGCCTCCTCTATGGGTTATTCATCCACCACCTCAGTGATTTGGGGGGATGAAAGCCCAGCTAATGTTTTCCCTAACTTGAGGTGGACATCACTCACTTCTACCCCATAAGTGGGGTATTAAATAACCTCGTTAGTGTATGCATGTTGAATAGGCTTGTTATTGGGGTTAGGTGCAAGTTGGGCAGGTATTTGTAGTGCTCCTGGTGGCTGAGTTGTAGGACTAGATGAATTTGGCATAATGGCTTGTTGTTGAGGTTGAGGAGGTAGTAAGGGTTGTGAGTAATTCATGTTTTTGTTTTTCCATTGCTATCCTTTTTGCCATTGTGTTTTCCATTGGTTTTGTTGTATTGGCCGTTGAGGGTTGTAGTTAGATCCTTGGAAGTTTTGTTGGGGCCATACAATGGGTTGGTGTTGATTCCAATTTCGTTGAGGATTTTTGCCATTGTTGAGGGTTTTGCCATTGGTTTTGATTAGTTGGCCAAGGAATAGGGTTCCAACCAGAGAAATTTTGACGACCTATTGGAAATGATGTATTAAAAGTTAAAGGATCTTGTGGCATACCTTGTCTTTGTTGACATGGTTTCCTTTGTGCAACATAGTATAGCTGGCCATCTTCACCTTCAATAGGTTTAAAGTGAGGTTTCTCTAACTTATCTTCTGCAATACTGGCCACTCTTCTGCATTTGCAATTAGCTTTTCTTTGTTGATAATTGGGATAGTATTCAGTGAGTATTGAATTAGCCTCCTCTCACTTCTTCTTCAAGTGTAGAGTATCCAGTTGAGTGACTAGATGACTGATGATATCTTCTTTCATGTTGTTCAACAGGTTGCTCAATTCCATCCTTGAAACTGAATTAGATACCTTTCCAATGGTAGATGCTCTCTCTCCCCTTGCTCTCTTGGTGAAAGTCCTTGAGTAATTTCTGCAAACCTTGCAAACATCCTCAAAGGGTAATTGAGATATATCTCTTGTTCCCATAAGATTGAGGGTATCCATATAGTCATCATTAACTCCTCTCAAGAATACAAGCTTCAAAGATTCATCTAAGAGTCTTTTCTGTGGTTTTTTCTTGAGACATAATTGGAATCTCTCTACATAGTCTTCCAATGGCTCATCTTCTTTCTAGGTCATTCTAAAGATATCATCTCTTCTTCTATCAACCCCTCTGCAATAGTCTTGGTATTTATCAAAGAACTTTGTCTTCGTTATATCCCAATCTAGAATATCATCCTTTCCTAATCCCATGAACCATCTTAAAGCAACATCCTTTGAAATGGCAGGGAATAGCTTGAGCGTATGAGGATCAGTGGTGTAGTCATAACTCCTACACAGTACATCAAACTCAAATAGGAATGTGTCTGAATCTTCAGTCACCAAGCCATAGAAGACAAGAAATGCTGAAGGCGGTATATTTTTTAGAGCAGCAGCCCTTTCCTGATTGGTGATAGGAAATTCAAATGTCACCTGTCCTGGTGCATCATCCACTGCATCAGCCATGGTGAGGAAAGTTCTTTCTATACTATTAATACATGTTGATGAGGGAGGATTCATATTCAGTAATACCCTCACTCTGATCACTATAGTCACCAATATTTACTGTAGCTTGTTGGGTTGATGGAAGGAACCTTCCCAAGTCTCTCTACCTCCACAACAATGTATATAACTTTATATGTATCCTGCACAATGTTAGTAATCTTTCTGGTAGTTGGTGAGGTAGAACCTAAGTACCATATCCTTTGAAAGCAGAATGTAACTAAGAAAGTTGAAAACTAACATGAACTAATCTCTAAAAGTAGCACCATTCCTAGTAATGACACCAAAAATGTAGTGTCTTTACAATGCTAGGTAAACTTGGTGGTAACCACTCAATTCAAAGGAATCTCCTGCTGAATAGTCCACTATAACTTCTTGAAAACACCTCATTAATTTGTCAACTAGGGCTTGTAGACTTGTGATGGCACTTGAACTGTATGTGCTTTTTGGGATCAAACTATCTAACTTATCTACTACATCAAGCTACTTGTTAACAAGGGAAAGTAATGCTACAATGTAAGGCTGTAACAACAGATTAATTAAGGAATGAATTCTAATTTGCTAATGGCAACTGTTCCTATCCTCTGAAGTATCACAAGTTAATCAAACTAAGTAACTCTAAGAATCTAGTTGATCTTGTATTCATAAATTAACTGCTACAACAATTAAAACATACAAGAAATAAAGTGAAGGTTAGTTATCCTAAGTGGCCCTTGCTCAGGTGACTGCCTCACTGCTTAAAGTCAAATCTAACTCTTTTTAGATAAACACAATCATATTGATTCTAACATACATTGCACAATCTTTTCAAATCACATAAAATCTAGCTGAACTGTAATATTCATAACACAATCAAATAACATTGTTTGCATAATCTCAAAAAGATTTAGATAGCTAGATCTGTGGTAGAGTAAAAACTATTCAACTCTGAACCATAATATAGGGACTGGGGAGTTATTGAAATAGGTAACTAACTGTAAACATAAAACACGAATTTGCATGAACTAGCGTGTAATGAATGCTAACAACAATGTCAGGAAAAGAAGGAAGAAATTGTCCTAACAAAATTAGAGTTAAGACAGGGGCATATGGATCGATTGAATCAGTCTCATTGGTCTTCTAGTTGTAACAGAGTCCTCCAAGCTTCCAATTATCTTTGTTGATCACTTATCATGATGCATGATTCTCTCCATCAAGTGTTCTCGGGCCGTGGTTGTTGCACTTAGTCAAGACTAGAATCTCCCTTGCTCTGCGCTTGGAAATGCTATGGCTGCGAGCTACACCCTATAGTTGTTGTGGGTGACAAAACTTCCTCTTTTAGCTGCAAGGTTAGTCCATGAACATGTACAAAATACTAACAACCATAATCAACACAAACATTTTCAATAATCCATACATTCCCACATATAACATACAATTTCATCATATCATAATCATATCTCCATATACTTAATTAACCAAGTTCAAGTCTACATAATGATCATAAAGGATAATAGAACATAGAAATATGCTTAAAATAGTGTCTGACAATGTCTTTCAACTTGCATAAAACTAGAAGAAAACAGGCTAATAATTAGGCTCATCACTGAGTTTGTGTTGAATCAACCAAGATCTAAATGCAAAATTCAGATAATCTTCCACAAATGGATAAGAGAACAAAAAGCTAAATATCTATCATTAAAAGTGAATCAAATGTGAAGCTTACAATTTACAATGAGGTTCCTTGTGTAAGTAGGATGATGAGGAGGTAGAAATGTAGGAGTAGATAACTAAGTAACCCTCCAATAGTGTGACACATGTTAGAACACTTGGGGCAAGTGTGAGGATATGTGTAAAGCCCCTATTAAATGAGACAAAAAGGTAAAAGTCCCTAAGTGTGGACTTAACAAGTGTGAATAGGACTCTCCTAGATAGGCTAAAAGCTAACTAGTTGTATAATATCCTTATTTACACTAACACCTCCCCTTAATTGTAACTTAGGGAGAATAGATAACTAAAATGGATCCTGGCTATGAGGCCATGTTAGGTACCCATGGACAACCAATTTTCTCACAAACAAAATAAAGGAGAAAACCTAGTGGGAAATAAAACTACTCTCCAAAAGAGAAAAGATGCATGAAAAATTTACAAGCACGAAGAAGAAAGAAGGACGTGAGATCATGATCCCCAAGGAATGCTTCTAGGACTAATGTACAATAAATGTTCCCCCCATAGAAGACAAAAAGAAAGAAGGTCTAAGCGACCCCCCCAAAAGTGAAAAAGAAAGAACCCCATGTGAGGAAATGCTCCTTCCCAAAACTAAGATGAGAACAGAAACCATGCAACCTCCCCTCAAATTTCCTCCTATAGTGCTAGTAGAAACAATAGATGTTGAAGATGATACATGATCATTGAACAACATTTATCCCCTTAGGAAGAAATATAACTACAAATGTATGTAAGATATCTTCCCATTTCAAATAGGAATATGTAGGAAGAAGGATGAACATCTCTAAATTCTACACATGATGTAGCACAAGATGATGTCTTTGAATGCTACTCAATGGTCTCTAATCCACTAAAAAACTGTGATGAAAGTAGAGGAGGATGGAGAACAATCATATCTAAAGAAGATGATGGCGATGCAACTCCATCAGAGCTATCATCAAATAGAAGATGAATATCCTCAATTGTGTCTTCCAAACCTATAATGTGAGACTCTACAAATAAGGATGATATGTCTGGTAGCAATGTGTCCCAATGAAGTGGATCTAGAAAATAGATATCAATATCTTGCTACAAAGAATCAACCAAAGTAACAGGTGATTGATATGTTGTCTCAATAGGAGGAGAAGGAGAAGCAAGAGAAGTCTCAGTGTCATCACAATGATCAAGACTTTTTAGATATTCAAGCTCCTCTTTTGTATCATCATCAAAAGATATATTATCTGCATCATCAATGGGTATGAGGCAATCCTTAACAGGATCATCTAGGAATGGAGACATACAATAGTCTCCATACATCTCTCAAATCTTGGTCCAAAGTGTGAGTGGGCACTCAATATTAGAAATAGCACACGTAGTGTCAAAATCAACATTAGAACAAATCAATCCTAGGACATGATTAATCATATTTCCCCATACTTGATTTTTGTGGGATGAACCTAGTTCAAGTATGAGCCCATAAAGATGAGGCAAAATGTCAAACCACTTGAGATGTGTCAATAATCATGACTCATAATTACCATGATTTAGAATTACCATAGAAGGATGAGTAGAAAAACCCATGATACTCTCCTCAAATAATCAAATTAGAGATCAACCCATATCAATGAGCTCAAATGTAAAGAGGCACTTGAAATTGTGCCTTAAAAACCCCACAAATTTGATTAGTGTTGTAATATAGCCCCTCTTCCCCGAAAAATAAACAAGTTTTTATTACAATTTTTACAACTTGGAAGCCCAAATCATCCATTTATAAATCACGGTGATTTTTATAATTTAAAAAAAAAAGACTATCCAAATGTAAAATTTACTCATACAATTGAAGTTGTGATTTTCTAATAAATTTGAAAAAAAAGTTGCAAAATTTTGATATCAAGATTAAAGTTATGCCCCATCAAATTTAATAAAAAAATATATTTTAGAGGCAAAACAAAAATAATAATAACACAATTTGGGAAAAACAAGTTTATCACTATGTAGTGGATGGAACCAACTTTTCATTGACTATAAATTTCTAAAGATGGAAGTCCTAGATTGCAAGCTATGATGAAAAGAAAATATACCCCCTTGCAAGCACAATTGGGGGCCTAGTGGCATGTTGGAGGTGCAAGGGTGGCCAAGAGGCGGCATCTCTCGTGTCTAGCCATATAGCAATGGAAAAATGGGGCGATGCCACTTTGAGAGGGGTGGTGGAGGTTGGTGGTCAAAGAGATCACTAACAGTTCTAGTTTAACCTATAGAGATCACTAGCCATCTATCAGCTAACAAGGACTCAAACTGCTAGCTAGGAGTTGTAATCATGCAGTTGTGTTGAGTGATTAGAAAAATCATGATGCAACTGAAGCTACTTACTATGACCATGGTGGAAATGGTGAGAAGTGCATGGTTTGGAACCCTAACCGAGAATATTGATCTCTAATTGTGGTGGTTTGAGAACTCGGATGGTGTTTGAAAGATTTGTGAACAAACAAACAAGTTACAAAGCATTTGAAACCATTGACAAAACAATATTTATAAGCATTTATTGTAAAATCCCAATTTCAAATTTACAAAACAAAATGTCGCCTCTCAATGACCTCTCCTTCGAACCCTCAATAATTTCTTCTTCCTACAAGAATGCATTGCACGGAATGACCCGACCCTTAGTCAACATGGCTAAGAGATGTATACATAGTATTGAGTGTCAATATATCTTGGAGGGCAATGTTGTGAAAGAATGCAATGAGCACCGAGCAAGTCAAGGGTTTTCTACCAATGCAACCAGATCAAACTAGATTGAGCCCACAAACCAAAGAAGCCTACAGGAAATTTATTGAAAATCACCCAAAAGCTATGAAATTCCTTTTTGCAAAAAAAAAAAAATGCCTTTTGAATTGATAAAATTTGTACAGGGCATAAATCCATACATGTTACGGTCGTACAACTATATGGTAGGGGTTACAGGGGCCATTTTTTTCTTACAAAAAATATCTGTCAAAAATTGATGAAATGATAGGCTATTTTAGTTTTCTCGGGTCTTTTGAACACAAAGTTGAGGTCTATTTGGCTCTACAAGACACTTTTGATAAGGCTTAGTGCCAAATTCACTAGAAAATGGGAAGGGTCTTGCAATTCATGGATCTAATACCATGTTGAAACAACCAAGATCTATCATAAAAAGTGAATCAAATGTGAAGCTTACAATTGGCAATAAGGCTCCTTGTATAAGTAGGACAAGGAGGAGGTAGGAATGTAAGAGTAGACAACTAACTAACCCTCCAAGAGTGTGACACATGTTAGAACACTTGGGACAAGTTTGAGGAGACATGTAAAGTCCCTATGAAGTGAGAAAAAATGTAAAAGTTCTTAAGTGTGGACTTAACAAGTGTGAATAAGACTCTCATAGATAGGCTAAAAACTAACTATTAGAGTAATTATGGCTTACTTGTAATAAAGTCACTTTAGTGACTTAGTTTAGGTATAAATTAAAATAGTTTATTTTTAATATTAGTTTATTAATTTTAGATTGTGTAACATGCAAACATCATGCATTGTTTCTATCTTTACTTCGATCCCTTCGAACTCTAAAGGAAGGCATTCGTCATTGTAATATCTATCGGAGCTAATAGGGGAGGGGAGCTGGAATGTGCATGGGGACCCTAACGTGCGATAGGATCGGCATACGTTGGCGGCCCACACGTACGAACTAGGTCCCCGTAACTTACACATTTTTTCTTTCATAAAAAAACACTTTAATCTCAAACATAAATCAGATATGAAATGCACATTTTATAGTATAATATTGTCGACATAACATTAAAAATATAGTAGCCAAACACGTAATCTTATTTTTAACTCGTATCTGACATATCAGCCTATGGTAGGAAATTTAAACTTAAACAACATTAACATAGAACTTTGCACCCTTCCCCATAAACATTATAAAGAGAATTGTCGCACCAATCTAGGTGTCACTTCCACATTACTCCCAACTACACAACTATAGAACAATGTCACCTCAACACAATTCAAACCCATCTGTCCCATATTTGACCGAAGTGCTAACCCATTACAACGATTTGTCCCACCGTAGCATAACCCAAACCACACACCAATGCATTGGCCTGTCTCATCAGACATGAGACCTACAACACATATCAGTAGGAGTTTGTCCCATCTCGCCAAGTAGGGTGCGCACGTACTGGTGCCTTCCTCTAAAAACCAACCTGCATCAACAAATTTAAGGTGTAAGGCCGCCATTATTCATAAAAAAGTTTATGGAAACAAATGCAAACAATACACCAAACTAATCAACTCAAGAATTAATGGCCCAAATCAATCAAATCTGCAATTCATATCACCTAGAATTCAAATTCAAAACAGGATAGGGATTTAATTCACCACACCAAACAACCATCAATAAAATTCAAAAAATTCCCAATGCAAATAGCTGTGAAATCCTTGATGTATTCACTTATTCTGCAGTGAGCGACATAAGAAACGGAGGAGTGACAAGCACAAATTCCAATTCAACAATATCCATATTGTTCCAAGTATTCCTCTTAGTTTTTTCCATTCGTAAGCTTTATATTGTTCTTCATTACAGCCATGAAAGTCATAGGTTGGCATTTGTCTTTCCCTATGTTTTATATTGAAACACAAATGCCAACCTATCCACCAGATTCCATATTGCAAATATTACAGTCATAGTTTAGCATTTTTGTTTCCCTCGGGTTTATCTTGCAAATATTACAGTCATAGTTTAGCATTTGTGTTTCATAGCATTTATGTTTCCCTAGGGTTAATCTTGCAAATATTACAGTCATAGTTTAGCATTTGTGTTTCATAGCATTTATGTTTCCCTAGGGTTTATCTTGCAAATTTTACAGTCATAGTTTAGCATTTAAGTTTCATAGCATTTGTGTTTCCTTAGGGTTTATCTTACAAATATTACAGTCATAGTTTAGCATTTAAGTTTCATAGGTTCTGCATTATCATTCACTCTACTTATCCTATTCTCATACGATCTACATTATCATTAACTCTGGTTATTTTATTCTCCTAGGTTTTGCATTATCATTCACTTTGGTTGTCTTATTTTCATAGGTTCTACATTATGATTCACTCTGGTTATCTTATTCTCATAGGTTCAGCATTATCGTTCACTCTGGTTAACTTATTCTCATAGCTTCTACATTGTCATTCACTTTGGTTATCTTATTCTCATAGGTTCTGCATTATCATTCAGTTAGGTTTTCTTCACTCCCAGTAATAAATTTGGGGGTTTCTATTTTTATTAGGTTTTATTTCATCTTTTTCATAAGGTTATGCTTCATCAATTCAATCATTCCAAATATTACATCATTTACACTCTTAAATACTAATCATTCCTATGAATGAATTTATGCCTATTTTTTGATTTGGTCATGCATAAAAGATGTAAAAGTTGTTAAACTCTTACTATTTTTCATTTGTAAGCTTTATACTGTGTGACCCTACTATGTATATTGCAACCATTACAATCATAGTTAAACAATTCTGTTCCCCTATGGTTTATATTGCCAGTCATAGGTTAGCAGTTGTGTAATATTGTGCTTGTCACTCCTCTTTTCCTTGTCGCTTACCATAGAATAAATGTACATCTGTATTTAACAGTATTTCAAAATATTAAAGCAACAAACTAAAAAGAAAAAAAATAGATACAAAAACTAATTAATCTTCTGTTCAAGCATCACTATCTTCATACATAAACATAACTGTCATTTAATATGAAAATATTTTTGTCACAACAAGTAAATATATGTTGTTTTCCCTTCTTTGTTTTGACTGTACTTATTCTATGTAGATGGCAAAGGGCAATGCAGTGGTGACCCGTAGAGGAATGAAAAGAAACAAAAGAGCCACAACAAGGTTGCCCTCCCACAAACGAGGTTATTTTTCCACCAGATGATGATCCTATTACAGCATTAGATGATATTTCTACTCCTTGAGTACCGCATAATGAGGCTACACCTTGAATACCGCATAATGAGGTTCCTACACCTTGAATACCGCAGAAGGAAACAATGAAACAATGTCTATGGTCTTCAGAGGACATGAAAGGGACACTATATGATGGGAGGAAAAAGACATGTCAATAAGGGGAGCTTCCAAAAAGTGGAAAATCCCAACAATCACACTCTCCAAATGGCTTGGCGGTCTAACAACAACATCCAAGAAAGGTCCACCAATAGTCCTCACTGCCGAAGAAGAACATCTGATTGTCAAATGGTGCAAGGAAATGGCCGAGGTTGGCCATGGTCTTGAGATAGTCAATCTTAAGGTAGAGGTTACTCAAATCTATCAAAATATGCCAAACCCTTTCACCAATGGGTTCCTGAGGAAGTCATGGTGGATAGGTTTCAAGAATAGACATCCCGAGCTTGTGTTGAGGATTGTTGAAGGCCTAGACAAAGATAAGGCACTCAACCTTAGACCTGTTGTTGTAGTAGCTTTCTACAATACTTTGTCTGCAGCATACGAAGCACTGCCATATGGTCCTCATCGCATTTGGAATTGCGATGAAACTGGCATCCAGGCTGGCAGGAATGGGTCCATGAAAGTGCTAGCCAGAAAAGGTAGCAGAAATGTGTCTTACATTATTCCAAAGAGTTGTGAATGGATAACCATTTTTTGTTGTATCAATGCTGTTAGGTAGAGCATTCCAAGATTTTACCTATTTAAGGGAAACAAAACATAGATAACTACATTGTAGACTACGAACCAGGGGCTTGCATGGCAGCCCAGCCCCATGCATGGATGACTAAAGATTTGTTCATAGATTGGTTGACCCACTTCAAGAACTCAGTTCTAGGCGGTGTGTCGGCCACCAACAAGCACTTGCTCATTTTTTACGGGCATGGAAGCCATGTAGCAGTTGAAACCATCCAAGAAGCAAGAGCGTTAGGTGTAGATTTACTCACATTGTCGTCACACACCTCACAAGCTATAGCTGTTGGATGTGAGTGTCTTTTCACCTTTTAAAACTTACTTCAAATCAGAACATGCAACATTTATGGCAAAATTTCCCAACGTTGAAGTGAGGAGGACAAAACTTGCAATGTTAGGTAGCAAAACACTCATTAGAGATTTGGCAGTTGATAACATCAAGGTAAGATTTAAAAAGACTGGGATATGGACACTCAATCCAGATGCACTCATGGAAGACATGCATCCTAGCGACACATTTCAGGTTGACGAGGATGCTTTTGTAGCGGAAAACATTGTAAGTCTTTTAGGACTTGTTGCATCAAGAGAGGATGTAGCACAATTACACTCCACTCTTCCAAATGAACAATTGCAGACTGTGACAAAATCATAGCAGTCCCCTGATAGCTGTCATGCTGGTTTAGTTGTAGAAGTGGTGGCGGACAGCCCCGTTGACCAATTCAATGATAGCTTGGTTCTTCCATTGGAATGAATTGCACCATCCTGGTTGGTGGAAGGGGCAATGAATCAAGGCATTGATTTGCATGTCCCATAAACGTAGGGTACTTTTACTTTTCCATCACCACCACCTGCAATCGAGCTATTTGAAGTTGCGCATTACTATGCTCCTTCTTGCACTTTAGATTTAGGAGGCAATCAAGATTTCACCGAGGACTCATAGGCAGTGGAGGAGAACATTTTGCCATAGTTCAATTGGACAGAACAAACAGAAACAATTCTACATAGCAACAAATTCCTCAAGCTACCTGTGCACATTGTCCATAAAAAAATCAAAAGGTGGTGCAATTCGGTTGAGCAAATGGTCTCAACTGTTGACGAGAAATGACTACATGAAGTTGTTAATGGAGTAAGAGGAAAGGAAGAAAGAGGTTGAGGAGCTAAAAGTCCGAAAGAAGCAAGAGAACGAGGAAAAAAGGCAGCAAATAAAGTGGCAAAGGAGTTGAAGGAGCAGGCCAAAATAGAGAGGGAGATACAAGTAAAGAAAAAGAGTAGCAGAAAATATAATAGAAGAAGGATAGAGATGCCAAAAAGGTGCTAGAGATGCTTCATAAGGATTAGGACCAAAAGGAAAAAGAGATTGAGGACACGCAGAGGGCTTTACAAAGAGAAAGGCGGTTTAGGGCCCCTGCTAATCCCTTGTCTCAAAGTAATGGAGTATTCCGTGATATTCTCAACATCAATATCCCTTAATTCTCCACAATAATGAATTACTCAACCATCTCCCAATTTGATTTCAGGTGCACTTAATATTCAAATCACACTGGCACTCGTGATGTACAAATGTCTACATCACTGCCCCCAACACATGTCACTTGCACCTAGTTTTCCAGTCCATCTCCCAGTCATGTAAGCAACACTCCTCATCAAGTGGAAGGGGACGAGAACTTGGCTAGTGGAACCTCAAGTAGCCAACCACCATTTCTCTATCACAACAGCTAGATGTAGCCTTATTTGGATTTCATATGCACTTGATGTTTTTGACAATTTTTTAGTTTTCATATCTACAATTGCACCCTTCTTGTTGATAGTTTGAAATTTATGATAACTACAGATGCAATTTTATTGTATTGATTTGCAATGTTTTTTGATCAGATTGCAATGTGTGTTGTATATATGCTTCTTGTTCCACCTATGTTCAATTGACAATTTGAAATTTATGATAACTACAGATGCAGCATTATTGTATTGATTTGCAATGTTTTCTGATCAGATTGCAATGTGTGTTGTATATATGCTTCTTGTTCCACCTATGTTCAATTGACAGTTTGAAATTATCATTCACTCTGGTTATCTTATTCTCATAGGTTCTGCATTATCATTCAATTAGGTTTGCATAAGGTAATTTCATAGGTTATCACTGTTTATTTGTCATAAATCTATTTCATTGTTTGCTTGTCAAAAATGTGTTTCCCTATAGTTTATATTACAAATATTACAGTCACAATTTTAATTTTTTATGTTTTGACACTGGGAGGACGGGATTCGTCAATCGGGAAAAAAGGCAATTTTGGCCATGTGACTGAAACGTAGGTGGTCGGATTGCCAGTTGGTGTGTGGCACGACGTACAAAGTAGAAATCCCTGCCACATCGCCACAAATCACTCCGCCATCATAACACTCCATTGCATTGCATTAATGCCTCACTGCCCCTTCCAATTCAGTCCTTCACTCCACATTTACTACACGTCCCCTCTTTGTGCTTCCACGACATCCCGCATGAACTTCGATGGACCTCCATTCAATGCTTGCAGAGCCTCACACAACTCACTGACTTTAGAGCCTTTCAATCTACCATCTTCTCAAATTTTCCCAACTTTTCCACCGTAAGGTGCTTGGTTCAGGTCTCTGCAACTTCCATCCCGCCACCACAACATGCTACGGTCAGACTCCAGTGTCCCTCTGATCTTCTTTTTATTGTTACATATACATATATGTATATGTTTATGCTTGTGGTATATACATATTCATATACATAGACTTATACAAATGTAAGTATATGTATATGTTTATACATATACATATTATGTATGTGTATATATATATACATATGTATGTGTATATACATATTCATATATATAGACTTATACATATGTAAGTATATGTATATACATAGACATAGACATACACATATAAATATATGTATACATAGAAATATATCTATTTTCTTGTTGTTCTTCAATTCAGTTTTGTAACTATTGTAGCCTTTTTAGGTGCCATTGATTAATTTGGGGGTGTTCTCTTTTTCATAGGTTTTGCTTCACCTATTCAGTCATGTAAATATGTATACACATATATATATACACATACATATATATGAATGTGTATTTATATGTTTACACATTTATTTTGTTGTTAATATTTATTCAGACATATAAATAATGTTCATTTGTCCAATGTAAGCATAACAATGCAAGTAACCAATGTATGCATGCCATAGATAAATCTGGGGTTGTTTTTATTTTCATTACAATAACAAATAATATTGTTGGTTGTTTCAGTGCCATAGATAAATCTATGGTTGTAACATGGATGAATGGATTTTAGTAATTGTTCAATTGAGTAATTAAAGAGGACTGCACAGAAGAATTGGCAGGCGTGGTGAGAGATTAATACGAGGCAGTGGAGTGAAAGGGTGGCCAACTTATACTTTATCAAAAACACTTTTAACTTCCAACCATACAAATATTGAAATTAATGTGCAATGATGAACACATGAATAGAAGTATTATCTGTTCAGGATATACGTGATGTCCATGGATCAAAACATCCATGGTTGATCACATATATCTTGAACATATATACATCTTTCAAGGTCTATTTCTATTTGACAAACAAACAATACTTGCAAGAATGAATTGAAGAAGGTCAACCTAAAAAAGATACAATAGTTAGAGGATTGAATTGAAGAAGGCTAAGCTATGAAAAAGAAAATAGCCTTGAATTAATCAATTGTACCTAAGAAATCTAGAATAGTTGCATGAGTGAATTGATGTAGCAGAACCTATAAAAAAGATAACACCCCCAAATCAATCAATGGCACCTAAGAAGCATACAATAGTTGTAGGACATGATTGATGATAATGAACCTATGCAAAAGACAACACCCCCAAATTAATCAACGGGACCTAAGAAAGCTAGAATAGCTACATGACTAAATTGATGTAGCAGAACCTATAAAAAAGATAACACCCCCAAATCAATCAATGGCGCCTACAAAGCATACAATAGTTGCAAGACTTGGTTGATGATAATGAAACTATGCAAAAGACAACACCCCCAAATTAATCAATGGCACCTAAGAAAGCTAGAATAGTTGCAGGACTTGATTGATGATAATGAACCTATGCAAAATACAACAACCCCAAATTAATCAATAAGACCTAAGAAAGCTAGAATAGTTGCATGACTAAATTGATGTAGCAGAACCTATAAAAAAAGAAAACACCCCCAAATCAATCAATGGCACCTACAAAGCATACAATAGTTGCAAGACTTGATTGATGATAATGAACCAATGCAAAAGACAACACCCCCAAATTAATCAATGACACCTAAGAAAGCTAGAATAGTTGCATAAGTTAATTGATGTAGCAGAACCTATAAAAAAGATAACACCTCCAAATCAAGAAATGACACCTAAGAAGCATACAATATTTGCAGGACTTGATTGATGATAATGAACCTATGCAAAAGACAACACCCCCAAATTAATCAATGGGACCTAAGAAAGCTAGAATAGCTACATTCAACTGAATTGATGTAGCAGAACCTATAAAAACATATAACACCCCCAAATCAATCAATGGCACCTACAAAGCATACAATAGTTGCAGGACTTGATTGATGATAATGAAACAATGCAAATGATAACACCCCCAAATTAATCAATGGCACCTAAGAAAGCTAGAATAGATGCATAAGTTAATTGATGTAGCAGAACCTATAAAAAAGATAACACCCCCAAATTAATCAATGGCCCCTAAGAAGCATACAATAGTTGCAGGACTTGATTGATGATAATGAACCTATGCAAAAGACAACACTCCCAAATTAGTCAATGGCAGGATTGAATTTATAGCAGAACCTATAAAAAAGCTAACACCCCCAATTTAATCAATGGCACCTAAAAACAATAAAATAGTTGAAGGACTAAATTGATGAAGTAGAACCTATGCATAAGAGAACATCCCCAAACACATTCTACCATCACTGTGAAGAATATTCAAGAACACATGGTAGATTGAAAGGCTCTAAAGTTGCCATGAATAAATTGATGTAGATTGAAAGGCTCTAAAGTTGGCAAGATGTGCGAGGCACTAGGATCATTGAATGCAGGTTGGCTCGAAGTTAACGCGGGATGTCATGGAAGTAGTATATGTATATGTATATGTATTTCTCTATGTATATGTCTATACATATGCATATGTATATGTATTTGTCTATGTATGTGTTTATACATGTGCATATACATATATATAAAGAAGCTAGAAGGGACACCAGAGTCTGAGTGTAACATGTAGTGGCGGCGGGATTAAAGTTGTAGAGACCTTAAGCCAACACATTCTGGCAACAATGTGAAGAAAACACCTCAAGGGCTATTTGAATTGGGAATTATTTCAATCTGATTGATGCTTCTTTGGTGTGGCGAATTAAATCCCTGTCCTATTTCAAATTTGAATTTTGGGTGATATGAATTGCAGATTTGATTAATTTGGGCCATTAATTCTTCAATTGATTGGTTTGGTGTATCATTTGCATTTGTTTCCATAAATTTTTATATGAATAATGATGGCCTTCTAGCTTGTATTTTTAGATGCAGGTGGGTTTGTAGAGGAAGGAGCTAGTACGTGCGCACCCTACTTGGCGATATGGGAGAGACTCCTATTGATACGTGTTGTAGGTCTCATATCTGATGAGACAGGTCGATGCATTGCTATGTTGTTTGGGTTATGCTACGGTGGGAAAAAATTGTTGTAATGGGTTAGCACTTCAGTCAAATATGGGACAGATGGGTTTGAATTGTGCTTAGGTGACATTGTTGTGTAGTTGTGTAGTTGTGAGTAATGTGGAAGTGACGCCTAGATTGGTGTGACTATTCTCTTTATAATGTTTATGGGGAAGGGTGCAAAGTTCTATGTTAATGCTGTTTTAAGTTTAAAGTTCTTACCATAGGCTGAAATGTTAGATACAAGTTGAAAACAAGATAACGTTTTTGGCTACTATATTTGTAATGTTATGTTGATAATATTATACTATAAAATGTGCATTTGATATCTGATTTATGTTTGAGCTTAAAGTGTTTTTTTATGAAAGAAAAAATGTGTAACTTATGAATAATTTGCAATTTTTTTACTGGTCCACATGGCATTGAATGTGGTCCGTCGACTATTGGGTGTGCACGTTCCTGCTTCTCTCCCTATGTTAGATACAATTTGAAATCACTTACAGTTGTTTGGCTGGCTAAGAAAGGTAGATTAGTTTGAGCACTGAATTGATGAACCACAACCTATGCAAAGGAGAACACCCCCAAATTAATCTATGGCACCAATGGAAAATTTATGTAAGCCACCAAAAAAAGATACAATAGCTGCATGACTGTATTGGTGAACCAGAACCTATGAAAAATAAGACACCCCCTAATTTATCTAAGGCACCACAAAAAACTAGCTTGCATTATTGAATTAATGCAATTATTACACCTAAGAAACCAATATAAATCGTTAAACTATGACTGTAGTGATTGCAATATAAACTGTAGGGAAACACAACTGCTGACTTGAGTATAATGGCTTAATGAAGAACATTATAAAGTTTACGAATGGAAAATAGTAAGAGTTTAACAAATCTCACATAGAAAACCTAACTGTTTGATAATGCAAAACCTAAGAGAATACGATAACCAGAGTGAATGATAGCAAATTCAATAAAAAATAATAACTCAATATGAGAAACTTTAAATTGAACATAGGTGGAAACAAGAAGCATAAATACAACACAAATTGCAATATGATAAAAAAAACATTACAAATCAAAATAGTAACGCTGCATCTGTAGTTATGATAAATTTAAAATTGACAACAAATAAAAACCCTAGGGAAACATGAATGCTAAACTATGACTATAATATCTACAATTTAAAGCCAAGGGAAACAGAAATGGTAAACTATTACTGTAATATTTGCAATATAAACCATAAGGAACCACATTTATGACAAATAAATAGTGATAACGTATGAAATAGCTTGTTAAAAAGATGAAACAAAAACCTAATAAAAACTTAAAAAGAGAAACCCCCAAATTTATGACTGGCATTGAAGAAAACGACATCGAATGATAATGCAGAACCTATGAGAATAAGATAACTAGAGTGAATGATATGCAAAACCTATGAAACATAAATGCTAAAATATGACTGTACTATTTGCAATATAAACCCTAGGGAAACACAAATGGTAACCTATGACTGTAATATTTGCAATATATTATTTATGAGATATAGACAATGAAAAAGATTTATGAAAAATAAACAGTGATAACCTATGAAATAACCTTTGAAAAATATGAACAAAAAAGCTAATTAAAAATAGAAAAACTAATTGAAAAACAAACAACCCAAGATTAATCTATGACACCAAAACAAGCAACAATATTATTGTTACTGTAATGAAAATTAAAACAACCAAAGATTTATATATGTTTGAATGATAATGCAGAACCTATGAAGCACAAATGCTAAAATATGAATGTAATATTTGCAATATAAACCCTAGGGAAACACAAATGCTAAACTATGACTAATATTTGGAATATAAACTCTAGGGAAACACAAATGCTAAACTATGACTGTAATATTTGAAATATAAACCCTAGGAAAACAAAAATGCTAAACTATGACTATAATATTTCCAATATAAATCTTGGGGAAACAAAAATGCTAATCTATGACTGTAAATGCTAAACTATGACTATAATATTTGCAATATAAATCCTAGGGAAACATAAATGCTAACCTATGGCTGTAATATTTGTAATATATTGTTTATGAGATACAGACAAAGAAGAAGATTTATGACAAATAAACAGTGATAACCTATGAAATAACCTTTCAAAAAGATGGAAAAAACCTAATTAAAAGAGAAAACCTGACCGAAAAAGAAACAACCCAAGATTTATCTATGGCACCGAAACAAGCAACAAAAGTATTTGTTACTATAATGAAAATTAAACAACCATAGATTTATCTGTGATACCAAAACAACCAACAATATTGTTTGTTATTGTAATGAAAATAAAAACAACCCCAGATTTATCTATGGCACCGAAACAAGCAACAATATTATTTGTTATTGTAATGAAAATAAAAACAACCCTAGATTTTTCTATGACATGGAAACAACAAACAATATTATTTGTTACTATAATAAAAATAAAAACAACCTAGATTTTTGTAGGACACAGAAACAACAAACAATATTAGTTGTTACTGTAATGAAAATAAAAAAATTAAAAAAAAAACATCAATTTTAAAGACATAGATGCTTGAACAGAAGAATAATTTCCATATAATTAGTCTGTTGATGAACACAAAATGCGTAGTGTTCAAAAACACGAAACCTTGATATGAAGAAGGAAATCTGCAACGACCAAAGTAAAAAAAAAAACAAACGCAAAGACAGAGTAAAGAAAACAAAACTAAATAATGGAAACCTTAGTGAGCATGCTCACCTAGGTTGAAAGAATTGCCCCCATGAACATTGACAAGCATGCCATTATCAAGCTTCGCCACCTGTGTTTAAACCAGGTTAAATGCTTTAGCAGAGACCATTAATGGGAAAGCAATGAAAAGAATGCAAACAGTTTGATGACTTATTCTTCACCTGCATGGCACTGACAAACTTGGAAGGAGGTATGGTGGAGTTCCTACTGCATTTCTCGTTGATAACTGGTGCCAAGAATCACATTCAATAGAGTCAGAGCGTAGCATGTTGTGGTGGCGGGATGAAAGTTGCAAAGAGATGAATTGAGCACCTTCTGGCAGAAAAGTAGGGAAATTTTGAGAACTTGGTAGATTGAAAGGCTCTGAAGTTAGCAAGTTGTACGAGGCACCGCGAGCATTGAATGGAAGTCCTATCAAAATTTATGTTGGATGCCGTGGAAGCACGAAGAGGGGATGGGAAGTAAATGTGGAGTAACAGACATGATTGGAAGGGGCGGCGATACATTAATGCGATGTAGTGGAGTGTTATGGTGGCGGAGTGGAATGCGACGACATGGAAGGGCTTTCCACTTTAGATGCCGTGCCTCGCACCAATTGGCACTCCAACCGCCTACGTTTCGGTCGCATGACCAAAAATGCATATTTTTTTTCAGACCGACGAATCCCATCCTCCCACGTGTCAAAACATAATTTTTTTTAAAACAAATAGTTTTATATGGTTTGTTATTAATTAATTTATGTAAATAAGTTGTAATTTTTTTTATTGGTCCATGTGGCACTCCACGTGGACCGTTGAAATTTAGGTGCGCATGTTTCGGCTCCCCTCCCCTAGCAATTACTATTTTGCTTTATTTCGTGTTTATTTCATGGTATTAGAGCAGGTAGACACCATGCCTGCATAGATCATGCCAAGTTTTTCTACAAGGAGGTTGCAAGGGTTTGGTGATTAAAAATCATGGATGAAACTTGACAAATCGAGAGTTTTTGAGTTCACGCCTTTTATTTCTTGCGTTCCACACAAGAAAAATCCATTAGGGTTATAGAAAAAATGAAGAATGAGCAGTCACATCTGGAATTGATTCATTGATTGTTTTGAATGAAAATCACGACCCACGGATGTCTGGTAAAATCGCGCAGGTTTTTTGATTAAAAAATCAAAACAAAAACAAGTTTTTTTGCTTATTCAAGTAAACTCATGCATCTGTGTTTTCTCCATGCACTTGTCGCGTCTCCTCCCATGCAGAAATCACCATGAATAGGGTTTTAGGAGATGGATTTGGTATTATTTCAGCTACGATTTTATTTTTTTGACCAAAACTCATGAAATTGTGACTAGGGTTTTTAGTGAAGATTTTTATGGGTCAGATTTCAGTTTCTTATGATTTTTTATCAACTAGGGTTTCTTGATTTTTTTAGTGAGGCATAGTTTCATAATTGTTTTTTGTGCAAGAGTTTGTAGGAATTTTTTTCATCTAGAAAAAAGGGTTTTGAAAATTTTAGAATGGAAATTCCATTAGATAGGTATTCTAGTTTCAACTTCCACACATGGAAAGTAGAAATATAGATGTAATTGATGCATAAGAACCTATGGGATGTCGTAAATGAAAATGAGAAACTTCCTATGGATGATAGTAAAGTACTAGAATGGCAAAGCATATATGATAAAGCCAAATCCATTATTGGCCTTGCTCTTTCTAATTTAGAGTTACATCACATAGATCTCACAAAATCATCTAAGGAAATTTAGGGAAATTTCAACACATTGTTTGGAGCAAAAGTAGTTAATGCTAAGTTTTCTTTGAAGCTTCAACTTTTCAAATTCAAAATGATTGATGGAGTCACTATGTCGAGTCACATAAAAAATTTGAGATCTCTTCTTCAACAATTAGCAGAAGTTAGTGCTATAGTGGATGATGAGGATGCTAAAGCCATTTTATTGAATAGTTTGCCCTCAAATTTTGGCAATGTCATCTTTACTCTTAGTCATCTGTCTACTAAAACTTTGGAAGATATGATTTCAACTCTCATAGCTGAGGAAAAGAGGACTATTGCAGGAGATATAGAAGATGAACCTCAACCTGAGGTAGCATTATATGCAAACCGTAGAAGATTTGATAAGGACAAAAGGGAACAGAATGCTACTATTGCAAGAAAATGGTCACACATCTTGGAACTGCAGAAATCAGGTGAATGATGTTCTCAAGGGAAAGGTCAGAGAAGCTAATGTAGCCATTGTTAAAGATCCTTTGTGTGCTGACGATGGTGGAGAAGGTGTAGTTGCTTTTAATGCATTCTAAAGAAGCCTAGTTCTTTGAAGACGGGAAGGATTCTAGTGTAGTTGAAGCTCAGTATGGATGGTTGCCCAATTAGCTTGGGAGTCTATGGATCTGGGGAGTCATACCCTTACGAGGGTCATGAGACAACATTATGGAGCTCTGTGAGTGTAGATTAGCGTGTATTGTTGTCCAATGGTTTGGGAGGTTTGTGATTTGGGAATTTGGGGAGGTGGTAATCTGGGAACTCAGGAATTCATCTCTGGACCTAATCCTTTACGAAGGTTATGAGGTAGCTTGATGGAGGTCTACCTAGTTGAAGAACTATTTTCAAAGAAAAGCTTCTGAAGTCTTCATGGGTTTGGGTGTTTTTAGTTTGATATGTTTTATGTTAGTTTTCTTTGTGTTAGTACAGTAAGTCGTAAGAGGGCGTATTAGAGTAATTATGACTTACTTGTAATAAAGTCACTTTAATGACTTAGTTTAGGTATTAATTAGAATAGTTTATTTTTAATATTAGTTCATTATTTTTAGATTGTGTAATTGTTGATGAGCAAGATTGCACCTGTTATGCAAAGCTGTGAAGCTCAACAATCCTATGTAACATGGGATCAAACTCAGGTTGTGGGTGACCTATGGTGAGCTTGAACCTCTAGATTATGGGTTGGTTCCCTTATAATTTTCAATGGATCTATAACTTTGATATGAAAAGGGTTGAAGGATCTACTAAAAGCACTAAAACTGTAATCTAAAGTGTGGTGATGCACCTAATTTTGATGAAAATTTGCAAATTTAACTCACAATAGATCTCAGAAAATCTATCTACACAATCCACTTTTGTCAATATGATCACAAAAATGATTCTAAGGGAGGCTGGAAATGACTTTCTTCTTGAAGGAAAAAGGGGTTTTCACAACATAAAAGAAAACTACTCCAATTGCACAGCTTAAGACCTATGATTTCAATGCTATTCAATACATGCAAATACAAATGAGACAATGATTTTAAAGTTTCTGATGTTAAACACAATAAAATCTCATCAAATCATTCACATAAGAAGCATTAATGAAAAGGTAGACATTTGACTCAGCTGAAAATAAAAGGAACAATTGCATAAAAGACAAAGAAGAGAACCTGTAACCTGTTGTAATCTCTATAAATCTGCAAACTATGGGTTACACAACCTTTTTTCTCTCTCAAAGTGTAAAGAGAAAAAAAGGCAAGAACTGGAAAAACCTAAGTTTTTCTTACAATATATAATATGCTCTCTCCAAGAGACCTAGAAAGGTCAACTGCAGTCAACTGCCTCTAAAAATAAGCTCTCAAAACTGACCCACGAGTAAGCAAGAAAATCCCTAAAAATAAGGGCTATAACTGTCCCAAATCAAGCTAAAATAGCTCCAAACTGTTCTCCTCCATAAGTTTGACCAAAAGGTGGACCAAACTCTCCAATTTTGACCAAAAAACCATGTAAAGAGCTCCAAAAGACTTTAGTTAACTCCATCCTCCAAATTTGCATGATTTTGGGATATGTGAGCAAGTAATAAAGTAATTTTAGGATGATTACTTTACTATGAGTTACAATTGTCTTATCTTCTTGATTTTGTAACTTGTGACAAAATAATAAAGTAATTTATAATTATATTACTTTATTATTTATTTACATTATTTAGTTGCAAAGTCATGCAAATTTGAATGTATTTGCCCTTTAGAAGATTTAAAAAACAAAAATAACCCCTTATTTCTCCCTTTGCATACATAATGATCTCCTCATGCATAATACCCTATAACTCCTAGCACCATACACCATGCATCATGTTTCAATACTTAAAACATTTCAAAAATCAAGGCTAATTATCCCTTATGTCTCCCATGCATACATACATACTATATTATGCATTCCCCATCTCATCATCATGCAAAAAGACACCTTATAACTCCCTACATCATACCTCATGCATTTTTTAACATGTACAATACCTTATCACTCCTTGTGCAAAAATATACATCATACCTTAACACCACCTTATAGCTCCATGCATATGTAATTACCCATCATTTACCTTTTACACCACCTTTGAAAATATAGAACACCTTATCAGTCCATATGCACTCACCTTTGAATTATTGCTTATGTTGACCCTCTCCATGCTTTGTAAAAAAAGATATAAGGCATAAGCCTTATCTTTACATCATTATTTACTTTGATTTTTAAAAAATCAAAAGAAAAAGCTTTAAGGAATCTTAGCCCTCACGGGCCCCTGTGGTATCATGAGGTTTGATCATTAGGTTCAAAAGACTTTGAAGTCTTTACCATGGTGCAAAATGGCTAATAATGATTCAAATTTTAAATAGAAGTCAAAAGGAAAAGGCTCAATCAACAATCGACCAAAAGGAGGCATGAAATCCTAAACTCATCATTTTTTCTTTTTGCTTTTCTTTGTGCTCCTCTTGAGCTGCCGCAATGCTCACTAGGGTTTGAAGAACTCTTCACTGTTCTCTGCAATTTCTAAGCCTTCTTCATGATATTCTTTTGAATCTTCGACATGAAACTAACGATGAGTATATTTTGTCTCAAAGCTGAACTGTTTCTTGATTTTCTTCACTATTTTTTGGCCTTTTGGTTGCGGCCATATAGCTATTTCTGATGTATTTTGGTAACTCTTTTCTCTGCCACTTTTCTTCCTTGTGTGGGGCTGCCATGAAAGCTTGAATCTAAGCTTTGATTGAAAGAGAAAGAGGCAAAAATGGATAAAATAAAACCCCAAGGCTTCTGTGAATATCTCTTTTTAGATAGAGGAAAAAAAGGTAAGGCCTCTGCAACATTTCTTGTCTTCTTTCAAGTATGTTGAATTTGAACTTAGAAAATATGAAATAGATTTATCCTTTCTTCATACTGTTTGAAAAAGACAAGATTTTGTATGGCCGTAGGCTGTGGCCTAAGCTTAGTTTTTTGGGCACTTTTTGAACCCTTATGAGCTTGAAACTCATTATCTCTTTTGTATCGTTTCTTTCTACAAATAATGATAAGGTTTTGTAGCAAAAATTGACTCTCAGGCAGTAGCACGAACTGGGCTTTTTCTCTTTCTAAATTTTTTACCTTCTGCAAAGAAAAAGTGAAAAGGTGTAATATATGTTGTTCCTGTTATTGTAATGGAGTTTCTAAATGAAAACCCTCATGGCCCAAACAAACTCTATGTCCACTCTTTCTTCTGCATATTTCTTTCCTGTAGCTTGGTGTTTATGACAAAAGACGATGAGGGTTTCGTGAAAACTCATAAAAAGAGAACATATAACTTATACCTTATATGCTACACTCCTTCACCATGGCATGACTGTAATATGAGTGTATGGCCGTTGGCATAAAGAGGTAGAAGCTTTCTTTCTTTTGTTTTGAGTAAACCTTATTAGGGTTTGTAAAAAATCTATTTATTTTTCTCTCTATAGATGATCCTCTTTCTGTATCTTGAAGCTCTACTATTCTTTTTGTCTTCGATACAGTCACAATGACTGCTATTTCACCTGTACATGTTGCATTATATAATGTGGTGATTTTGGAAGATGAAATAATGCTATGATTCTCCTGGTATTTGTAACTGAGAACTTGATATACTCCTTCCTCTGTCTTTAGAACAAGCTCACTGTATTTGGATATTTGAAACTGTATATTGGCATTTTTGTTTTATCCTGTACTTGATATGTCATTATATTTATGGAATATGAATGTTTGCAATATACAAAAGGTATTAAGATATATATGATCTTTGTTGTCCCTTGATCTTCTCTATAAGTTGATTATTTTTGTTCATGGCCTACTATTCCTAGATCAAGCCAATGTTGTAGCAAGTCTCTTTGCACTTTTATATTGATGAGATGTGATTTGTACCATGTATAGAAGGCATGGCATCCTCATGATGCAATCTTAATTTTCCCTATGACTTTAGCAAAACTGATCCTTATTGATTCTCTTTTGCTCTCCATATGTACATCTGCACTTTATATGTAAGGCCCCAACTCATCCTAAACCAGATAATACTAAACTCTAAATTCAAAAATACTAAGGAATAAATTTTTTGATCTAATAGATGCAGGAAATGTGAAATTTTTCTAAGAAGTGCTAAATGCATGTTATAGAGATGGGATGACTTGAATTTAGTTTTCTAAAACCATCAAGTCGTAAAGGATCACCAATTTTAAACCTAGTGAAGAGGGAGTACATTACATAAGATAACCTATAAGAACAATGGATCACGCATACCTTAAGTTCTTTGTTACACCTTGCATTCACTTCTGCTAACTTTCTTTCTTCCCAGTGACTGTATTCTTATCATCTGCACAAAACTAACTAGACAATCTCTTGTTAACATGACTTAGAAATCACTACACAAAATCTATAAAGGAATACCCTACATCCAGGGGACCTAAGTACTGGAGGCATCCTTCGCTGTCCAGACTACCTACATACCCTGTATTGACAGGATCAAGGCCCCCTCCTTCAGATGTGACTAACATGGGGAATGCGAATATGTAGTTCTATTTTGCACTATGTTTGATGTAACTGTGAGCGGGTATCCAACCCTTTCTAGGGTTATTCCCTGCCCTAGATAGTTCTTCATCGACTGCCACCCACTCGGTGAAAAAGAGATAGAAATTAGTTCACTACCACAAACACCTAAAGGGGTGTTTTTCAGTTTGTCCTAGTGTGGAGGAATCCCTATCTAGTGTCTGCCCATGAAATCTAGTCTTTCTTCCTCAAGCCAAATTAGGTAATTTCTTGACTAAGACCATTCTTGTTTCCTAGTCTTTCTAATCACTGATATTCCCAGAGATGATGGAAGAGCATATGGCAGATAGGGTTTTTGATTCAGACTAGTTGCACTATTTACAAGTCATCTCTGATTTAGACTCGCGTTGTTAGTAAGCCTCACATGCTAATAATCATACAATTATTTCAATAGACTCATCCTTTCTTTTTAGTTAATCTTCATAATGAGATATCCGAGGAGATTTTCCCTTCTTGCGGATTTAACTTCAACATGTCCCTTATTACTCCTCGATGATTTAGAGGGACGGTGCCCAGATGTCATTGTTGCAACTATGTTAGGCGCAAGGTACTTGGTTCAACGCGATGACATTACCCGTAAACGTGACACAGAGGTACCGTAAAAACTGAACGCTATGATTTGTTAAAGGAAAGATACTTCATTGAATCTTGATGCAAGTTAAGTATAGACATTATGCTTGGTCAATTTGTTTATGCAAAATGAATAGGACTAGAAATGATACAAACAATGCTATCAATTCATAATTACACATAACATAGACTAGAAAAGATATTCTATCAATAATGCATATAAAGATTCAATCTTAAGAAAAACAAGGGACTCTTATTTTATCATACAAGTAAAGAATTGATACAACTTCTTGCATGATCATTACTAACTTACTTTTAAATGGGAACCAAAGAGGGCTTAATAAAAGCTGTAAATTAAGGCAGTTATCCCCATAAGAGATTTACTTGAAACTCCCTAAATGGGTTTATACTTTAACAAAACTAACTAACCTCCATTGTTAATAAACTTTCACCAATAATTAAGTCCTTTATAACAATAATATTCTAACATCATTATTGGAGATATCATTTTACGATTGAACTACTTATAAATCACAAGACAACTATACTACTTGAATGATCAACCCTGAATATATTTATAATCTATGCATTCATAATAATACTTTTCTTTAATCAATTCAAAAAGCATGAGGCTTTGAAGGATACTTGATCAATCAAATACATAACGATCTATTCTAATACCATCGAAGGATTTCCTCATTTAAATATTTTTCACATCATCCTATCCACTTATTCTCTTACATATATCTTCCATATTTTTAACAATTCTCTTTATTCAATTTTACTTATCTTTCATATTCTTATTCCTTCCTAATCACTTCATTTTCACTTTATACATTTTCATTCATACCCACACAATATTTAACACAACATTACTCATTTATTAATTAACCCTTTCTTTCTTTCCATAACTTACATTACATATTAATCCTTTAATACACTTTTTATTTATCTATTATTCATACAATATCTTCATTTTATCTTCACACTTAACTTCATTGTTTCACACAATTTACCATTAATCTTTTAACTCTACACCACCTATCTTCTTGCTTACAACTTTATTATTTTACCTCTTCATTTCATGTTGCCTTTCTTTAATCTCTCCACTCTCCCCTCACACAATACTTTTCTACATACACACACATTTTATCATACACCCTACCCCCCCACATCTATTTACAACTATTTCATACTACTATCTTTTATATAACATTATTTTCTCTTATTTACTACAACAACTATTTCTTAATTATTACTATCATCATTCATACTTCTTTTTTTCATCATTTCACTTTTCTTCACTTTACACATTATAATTCTTAATATTTACTTTTTACTCACTCATCCCTTACATTTATTCTTCTATTAACACCATTTCATTACATACGTCACCTCCTTTTCTTTATATACTCTTCCCTTTTAACACTCATCACATTCACAATACATTTATTTCTCCTTCACACTTATATCTTTTTACTCACTCCCTTATTTCTTTCTAATTTATTTTTGCATTTATTCTTATAATCCACTTCCACATTACGCACTTATATTTACCTAATATTTTATTTCATACATAACATAAATATTTCCATTTATTATCACCTTTTATCTTCTCATCATATTCATTACCCATTTTATCAAATTCTTTCCTTACCTTTTTATATCCCTATATATACTTACTTTATTCATTCTATCTCCATGAAATTCTTTATCACCTTTACTATTCTTTACTTCTCACTCACTTAACTTTCATATTATTTATCATTATTTATTTTCTTTCTTCAAAGAGATGTCGTCTCATGCAAAATAATTATTTGCAGTATATACAAAAATTAGGTTTGTTAAAAAGGCTTTAACTCCTTGGTAGCTGCGATTGACAGATGTATAACCAAATTTCATACCCTTTGCCAGCGTCCTCCCTTCCTGTGCCAAGATGGGTGCTTTGAACATGGTAGGAACTTCTATCAAAGCCTAATGGAAAGGGAGTTTTGTCAGATGCTGTAATGCAAGTGACCTGGTAGAATGAGGAAGCACAGATGAGGCACGATAACTGTTTCACAGAATGCCTCAAAGAATATGGTCTCACAGCTTGCAATGATTGCAGGATATGCATGAAACGGATTTTATTGACAAGGCATTTGAATTTTCAAGCAATTATGGTTGGTAGGCATAAAGCCAAATCCCTTTACCAATGTCTTCCCTGCTTGTGCACAAATTGAGGCTTGGGAACAGGGTATGGACATCCATCAAAACCAAACAAAAGGGGGATTTTTGTCAGATATTATAGTTGGAAATCCTGTAGTAGACATATATGCAAAATGAGGGAGCCCGAGAAAGGCATGCAGACTATTTGACAAAATGTCTCAAGAGACGTCACTCATGGAATGCAATGATTGTAAGTTCTGCACGTAATGGATTTGTGGAAAAGGCTTTAGAAACTTTCAAACAAATGCAATTGTCAGCTATAAACCCAAATCCTACAACCTTTGCCGATGGACTCCCAGCTTGTGTGAAAATGGGGGCTTTGGAATAGGGCACAGACATCCGTCAAAGCATAATAGGGAAAATTTTGTTAGATATTATAGTTAAAAGGGCTCTAATAGAAACGTATGCAAAATGAGGAAGCACAGACAAGGTTCCTCAACTGTTTGACAAAATCCCTGAGAGAATTGTTGACTCAAGGGTTTCAACAATTAACAAATGAGATAAATTTTATAGATCGTTTGTTTAAGCTCAGCCTTATGGGACTTGGTAAATTTATGAATTATCTATCTATCATAGTATTTGAACACATAATCGATGCTAATTTAATCTCATAAGATGAACTTCATATTTAACCAGCTTCCTTCAATGATTTTGGAACACTTAGAACTGTATGCTATTTCCTGCAATTCTAGCGCTTAAAATAGGGTATGGTCGTTCTTTAAGGCATAAGGGAAGGAGGGATTTATTGAATGTTGTAGTTGCAAGTATCCTGGTAGACATGTATTCAAAATGTGGAAGCACAAACAAGACATGTGAGTTGTTTAACAAAATGACTCAAAGAAATGTGATCTCACGAATTGCCATGATAGCAAGGTACATTCAACATGGGTTTGTTGAAGAGGCCTTAGAAATCTTTAAGCAAATGCATCTGACAAGTGTAAATCTAGACTCCTCAACCTTTACCAGCACATGAATTGTTTGGCAGAATGCCTCAATGAGAAGTCATCTCATGGAATGCCATAATTTGTAGGATGTGCATGAAATAGATTTGTGGGAAAGGCTTCAGAAACTTTTAAACAAATGCAACTGGCAGTGTGTAAAGCCAAATTTCTACAACCTTTGACAACACCCTTCCTACCTACGTTGAAATGGGATTGCATAACGAAAGGGGAATTTTTGTCAGAGATCATAGTTGAGAGCACTCTGGTAGACTCGACTGCAAGACAGGGTACATGAACCATTCAACAAAATCCCTTAAGAAGCATTGCCTCATACAATGATTACAGGATCACACAAAATGGATTTGTTGAAATGGAGTTAGGGACTTTCAAGCCAATGGAATTAGCAGGCGTAAAATCAGAGACCAAAACCTTGGACAACGTACTGTGCCTAAAATGGCACTCGAAATAGGGTATGGGCATCTATCCAAGCACAATGGAAGGGCTATTGGTGAGAAGAGGTAATCGCAAGTGCCCTGGCCTATGTGAGAGCTTCGGAGCAGTGCATAGACATACAACAAGGTGTAAGGAACACAAGATTTATCAGATGTAAAACACAGGCAAAATGTAAAGGTGTGCACAAATCACGTGAATTGTATGAACCAAAACGACAACTTCATAAACTATTAACAATCACTATTAAACTTATGCAATAATTCTCTTACTATAAATATATGCTACTATAAACAACAAGCATACTAGTAAAACAATTCATCGTAATAAATAACAAGAAATTTAAAGGAAAGGAAACAAGATTGGGGAGAGGAGAGTTCTTACAGTTTACTCCAGCCCTCCAACCTAGAGATGAGTGTGTCTTCTTCAAAAATCCATGCAATTTATAGAAAAACTTGACCCATATGGAGGAAACTCCAAGTCTTGAGTCAAGTCTTCCAATTAATTGCCCCCTCTCTCTTTTCCAAATTGCCACTCAATTCTTGTGGAAAAAAGGACTCTCCAATTTACCAATAGTCATAAATTTAAGGGAGAAAAATCTCATTTCATAAATTGGAGTCTTGACTTGACAATGAGGGGGGCAAAATTCCTAATTTATTGCCCTTTCTAGAAGTGTACCCCATCTCACTTATTTATTTAAAATTGTTTATTATTTTGTTCTTTTAAATGGGACTATATTTTTATTATTTAATTTAGCTTTTATGTGTGTTATTTGAAACTAATTAAAATTCATACAATTAGACATAGTATTCTAATCAAATTGTAAAAGCGGGTTGTGACATCCTTCTCCCCTAAAACTTTGCATCGTCCCAATGCAAAACATCATTATAGTTCGTAAATATAAATCAAAATTCTACCAGGTTCCAAAAGGATAAAGTATTTATGTTTTATCATGACAATGTGAGTTTAAGAAACTAATTTAACTTTTCAAAGCTGATTGAGCATATCCTTGCAGCTTGTCCTCGAGTCGGGAATGTTGATTATTCCAGTATACTCATTTATTCAAATTTTTCTGTGTCTAGAATAAACACTTGTAGAGGTTGTTAGACATATCATGTTATGATGTTAATCATGGTGTTGTTTAGCCATGCTTCTAAGATTGTCATGTTGGTATGTAACAATTCATCACAAAGTACTTGTTTTATCAATACAAATTAAAGTAATAAATGATCATAAGTTACCAAAGACGCCATTTTTAAATCATTACTTCATCATGTAAGCAAATCCCTCATAATTATCTTTAGGATCCTTTTAAATGCAACAATAAGTGAATAAATGTATAAAAATTAAGGAATAAATCTAACTTGCAAGAGTGTCATCATTAAGAACTTTATTATCATAACTAGCTAATATAACTTTTTCACGATTTACATTGTGGAATGGAGTCATCAAACGTGTGTCATTCCACATGTGAACTAATTAAGGTAAAACATCTCCCATGCTCATGGATTCGTTATGACAATGGTATATTCAAGAGCAAATGAAGTGAAAGTATTCCAAAATAGATTCCATGTCAAGGGGTCAAATTATTATCATATCAACTGTGAGAATCAAAATATTATTACTTTCTAACGTCTCTTTAGGAGATTCCTTTCCATATAATAAGGCTCTTACCTTAGTCTGTAATAAAGCTAAGTACACTTGCTCCTCACTTTGGTTCCTGACTATTTTCCGTCATAGAGAGTAAAATATTCATAGATATAATCGATCCTATCCAAAGTTGCCATTAAATAATTTTCTTTCTTTATACCGAGTTATCTTCCCAATCCACCATCAAGTTAGTTTCTCTCCTACATAAGAGGGTCACATTTATTGTTCTCCTTACCTTTCGATCATACTTGATCATAATGAAAATCCTACCGTACTCAAGGTCCAACTGTCAGATCTTATTATTCATATCCTTAATTTTCTCTCATTTTAAAACATCCTTTACTATTATTACAATGCTTGCAATTCACTTTAAAATTCCATCGTCAAAGATAAATCAACTTTCTAAGTGCGGTAAATAAAAATTTAGGTTCATAGATTTTCCCTTGGTAATCCATCATTATCAAAATTTTTAGTTACATTTGAAGTTTACTCCAACATGTACTAGAATCCAAGAGTAATGATGCACCACTGTAGATTAGAAGAAATATATTCTCTTAGTCAATCTGAGTACTCAGGAAATAGCCAATCTGGGCTAAAGTGTCCAAAATGGGACATACTAAAATAAAGCCAACCGGTCTCTTCTGTCCTTTGGGTACATTGGTAAATGTAGTTTAGTCACACTGTTATCTTCACTTTCATTTTCTAAAGAAATTTCTACAACATCACGAAACATCACAAAGTTCAGGCTTAGATTTCAAGTTTTCATTTTCTTCTCTGCATGCTACAAGTGACTTCTCCAACTGATTAACATGTTCTTTGAATCTTGCTATTTCACTCTTCTATAAACTATTCTCCCTTTTCAATTCTTTCAAACCTTCTTCTGTTCCCCTATTCCAACTCTTCAAGTCTTCAATATCTTCAAATAATGTCAACTTTGCTTCCAATTCCTCATTTTTTTCTTTTTGCATTTTTAGTTCTTCTTTAAGGACATCATATTTGTCTTCTCCTAGTTCCTCTATCAACAACTTTGAATTACACCTTTGGATTTCGCACAATTCTCCAAAATAATGGCTGAACGACCTATACTGGTCAAATGGATCAAAACTTTATGCAATAGGTAAACACAATAGTCATACAAGCTAAATAGGACAGGAATCATTATGCTCTGGCCAGAGACTTTTGACTCCTTCAGGATCAATTCGGGTCAATGAGTCACTTCCTAGAGACCACATTACCTGCCCAAGAATTGTGCTGAGGATTTCAACCAGGGATACAGAACATCAACTTGTACACACCTTAGTTTTTGACAAGGTCAAGTACAAGTAATCCACCTTGAGGATTCTTCTGAGTACCAGTGACTTTTATTATTCTAAAAACATTACACACATCAACACTCAAGTAAAAGGTAACAATTCTAGCTATCATGCATGCCTATTTGCAGAGACTGCCACATCAACAACTCTTCTAAACTTTTCATCCATCTCTCTCTTCGCAATTGTCACATCAATTGGTGCCACTTTAGGGCTTGTTATCCAAAAGTAGTGCTAGCATCCCACACTTGATAGTAGCTTCCCAAACTAGGAGTCCATGAATGTCATCAATTTCTCAAAAGTCAATAGCTATCTCTAGTACTCATCATATAGTCTCACCTCCAAGGAAAACCAATATCATTGATATCTTAGTGCCAAGTAACCTGGTTTTTAGGGCCCTCTCAAGGACCCCTCCGTACATTTCCTAATACCTCGCTTGCGTTTGTTTAATGTGTTATCCTCCAAGAGGGAGGTGTTCAAGAAACCCACACATAGATCTAAGGGATGGATGTATTATGACTATCCCATACTAGTCCCATCTGCAACCCCATCCTCACAATAGAATCTCCCCAGGCCACCTACTCCCCCATACAACTTGTCAGGGCCTTACCTATATATGGCAGTTTTATAGAAGTCACATTACTCCACACATGCCAGCAGTTGTAAAAATAAAAATGCCTCAAATCAAGAAGGATTAAGTAAAACAAGTCCATAAGTTATATCCTCAATCAAAATACATTAAAATAAAACAAGCCAAGAAGAAGTGAAGATCAAAGATAGCAACTATTGCAACATCCCAAGTTCAACAAAGAGCAAGTCCTTGAGGCAAAAGGACCATCTCAAAATTTAAATAAAGAAATAAAACATTGCAGCTTAACACTTAAGTAAAATCTTTAACACAAGAATAAATAATGCAACAATCTCATAAAATTTGCACATTACAATCACCATGTAACCTTACAATAAGACTAGCTAAGGGGAGTACAGAAACTGGGTGGACTTCTATCACTCAAATAGCTAAATCATACATTGGTCTCCATGTCACATTAAGCATTCCCCACACAACCTGAAACAACCTTATCATACTTCTATATCGAAAATCCACACGAATAGTCACATGCCCCCATACAACCCTAGGCATGCCATTCTAAAAAAGATTATGATATGCCACAAGAGGAATTATCCACAGAATATGATATCCACTTCACAAGTCTTACAGTTGTCATGTACCCAACTACTGTTATCTCATTACACATACCATTACTGTCATCAAGCTATCCACTTCACCCTCTGGGGAGGGTTTACTTACGACCTTATCATTTCCTTTTCTTTTCATGTTTCTATCCATGTTTGTCATTAACTAGATGATCATTAGATCATAAGAGGGGGAATACTATTAGCCTTATGTCTTAATTCTAACCATGCTTTAGGTTAGTGGATCTTCAGGCCTAGTGTTCGAACCAAAAGCTCTGATACCACATGTAAAGACCTGACTCATCCTAAACCAAATAATACTAAACTCTAAATTTAAAAATACCGAGGAATAAATTTTTTGATCTAACAGATGCAGGAAATGTGAAATTTTTATAATAAGTGCTAAATGCATGTTATAGAGATGGGACGACTTGAATTTAGTTTTCTAAAACCATCAAGTCCTAAAGGATCACCAAATTTAAACCTAGTAAAGAGGGAGTACATTACACAAGATAACCTATAAGAACAATGGATCACACATACCTTAAGTTCTTCATTACGCCTTGCATTCACTTCTGACAACTTGCTTTCTTCCTTGTGACTGTATCCTTACCATTTGCACAAAACTAACTAGACAATCTCTTGTTAACATGACTCAAAAATCACTACATAGAATCTATAAAGGAATACCCTACATCTAGGGGACCTGAGTACTGGGGGCATCTTTCGCCATCCAGACTGCCTACATACCCTGTATCCACAGAATCAAGGCCCCCTCCTTCGAATGTGACTAACACGGGGAATTCGAATACGTAGTTCTATTTTGCACTATGTTTGATGTAACTGTGAGCGGGTATCCAACCCTTTCTAGGGTTATTCCCTGCCCCAGACAGTTCTTCGTCAGCTACCACCCACTCGGTGAAATAGAGACAGAAATTAGTTCACTACCACAAACACCTAAAGGGGTGTTTGTCAGTTAGTCCTAGTGTGGAGGAATCCCTATTTGGTGTCTACCCATGAAATCTAGTCTTTCTTCCTCAAGCCAAATTAGATAATTTCTTGACTAGGACCGTTCCTGATTCCCTAGTGCTTTCTAATCACCGATATTCGTAGAGACGAGGGTAGAGCATATGGCAGATAGGGTTTTTGATTCAGATTAGTTGGGCCTTATTTACAAGTCATCTTCGATTTAGACTTGCGTTGTTAGTAAGCCTCACGTGCTAATCATCATACAATTATTTCAATAGACTCATCCTTTCTTTTTAGTTAATTTTCTTAATGAGATATCCAAGGAGATTTTCCCTTCCTACAAATTTAACTTTGACATGTCCTTTATTACTCCCTGATGATTTAGAGGGACAGTGCCCAGATGTCGTTGTTGCAGCTATGTTAGGCATGAGATACTTGGTTCAAGGCGATGGCATTACCCATAAACGTGACACAGAGGTACCGTAAAAACTGAACACTATGATTTGTTTTATGTTTGGACATTTTATTAAAGTTTACTTAGCTAATAGAAAAGATATACTTGCATCAAAACTAATAAATAAATTGATAAAGGAAAGATACTTCACTGAATCTTGATGCAAGTTAAGTATAGACATTATGCTCGGTCAATTCATTTATACAAAATGAATAGGACTAGAAATGATATAAACAATGTAATCAATTCATAATTGCACATAACATAGACTAGAAAAGATATTCTATCAATAATGCATATAAAGATTCAGTCTTAAGAAAAACAAGGGACTCTTATTTTATCATACAAGTAAAGAATTGATACAACTTCTTGCATGATCATTACTAACTTACTTTTAAATGGGAACCAAAGAGGGCTTAATAAAAGCTATAAATTAAGGCAGTTATCCCCACAAGGGATTTACTTGAAACTCCCTAAATGGGTTTATACTTTAACAAAACTAACTAACCTCCATTGTTAATAAACTTTCACCAATAATTAAGTACTTTATAACAATAATATTCTAACATCATTATTGGAGATATCGTTTTACAATTGAACTACTTATAAATCACAAGACAACTATACTACTTGAATGATCAACCTTGAATATATTTATGATCTATGCACTCATAATAATACTTTTCTTTAATCAATTCAAAAAGCATGAGGCTTTGAAGGATACTTTATCAATCAAATACATAACGATCTATTCTAATACCATTGAAAGATTTCCTCATTTACATATTTTTCACATCATCCTATCCACTTATTCTCTTACATATATCTTCCATATTTTTAACAATTCTCTTTATTCAATTTTACTTATCTTTCATCTTCTTACTCCTTCCTAATCACTTTATTTTCACTTTATACATTTTCATTCATACCCACACAATATTTAACACAACATTAGTCATTTATTAATTAACCCTTTCTTTCTTTCCATAAATTACATTACATATTAATCCTTTCATACACTTTTTATTTATCTATTATTCATATAATATCTTCATTTTATCTTCACACTTAACTTCATTGTTTCACACAATTTACCATTAATCTTTTAACTCTACACCACCTATCTTCTTGCTTACAACTTTATTTTTTTACTTCTTCATTTCATGTTGCCTTTCTTTAATCTCTCCACTCTCCCATCACATCATACTTTTCTACATACACACACATTTTATCATACACCCTACACCCCCACATCTATTTACAACTATTTCATACTACTATCTTATATAACATTATTTTCTCTTATTTACTACAACAACTATTTCTTAATTATTACTATCATAATTCATACTTTTTTTTCATCATTTCACTTTTCTTCACTTTACACATTATAATTCTTAATAATTACTTTTTACTCACTCATCCCTTACATTTATTCTTCTATTAACACCATTTCATTACATACGTCACCTCCTTTTTTTTTTATATACTCTTCCCTATTAACACTCATCACATTCACACTACATTTATTCTTTCTTCACACTTATATCTTTTTACTCACTCCCTTATTTCTTTCTAATTTATTTTTGCATTTATTCTTATAATCCACTTCCACATTACACACTTATATTTACCTAATATTTTATTTCATACATAACATAAATTTTCCCATTTACTATCACCTTTTATCTTCTCCTCATCATATTCATTACCCATTTTATCAAATTCTTTCCTTACCTTTTTATTCCCCTATATATACTTACTTTATTCATTCTATCTCCATGCAATTCTTTATCACCTTTACTATTCTTTACTTCTCACTCACTTAACTTTCATATTATTTATCATCATTTATTTTCTTTCTTTAAAGAGATGTCATTTCATGCAAAGCAATTATTTGCAGTATATACAAAAATTGGGTTTGTTAAAAAGGCTTTAACTCCTTGGCAGCTGCGATTGACAGATGTATAACCAAATTTCATACCCTTTGCCAGTGTCCTCCCTGCATATGCCAATATGGGTACTTTGAACAAGGGAGGGACTTCTATCAAAGCCTAACGGAAATGGAGTTTTGTCATATGCTGTAATGTAAGTGACCTGGTTGAATGAGGAAGCACATATGAGGCACGACAACTGTTTGACCAAATGTCTCAAAGAATATGGTTTCACAGCCTGCAATGATTGCAGGATATGCATGAAATGGATTTTATTGACAAGACTTTTGAACTTTCAAGCAATTATGGTCGGTAGGTGTAAAGCCAAATCCCTTTACCAATGTCTTCCCTGCCTGTGCACAAATTGAGGCTCAAGAATAGGGTATGGACATCCATCAAAACCAAACGAAAGGGGGATTTTTGTTAGATATTATAGTTGGAAATCCTCTGGTAGACATATATGCAAAATGAGGGAGCTTGAGAAAGGCACACGAACTGTTTGACAAAATGTCTCAAGAGACGCCACTCATGGAATGTAATGATTGTAAGTTCTGCACATAATGGATTTGTGGAAAAGGCTTTAGAACCTTTCAAGCAAATGCAATTGTCAGCTATAAACCCAAATCCTACAACCTTTGCTGGCAGACTCCCAGCTTATGTGAAAATGGGGGCTTTGGAACAAGGCACAAACATCCGTCAAAGCATAACAGGGAAAATTTTGTCAGATGTTATAGTTAAAAGGGCTCTGATAGAAACGTATGCAAAATGAGGAAGCACGGACAAGGTGCGTCAACTGGTTGACAAAATCCATCAGAGAATTGTTGACTCAAGGGTTTTGACGATTAATAAATGAGATAAATTTTATAGATCGTTTGTTTAAGCTCAGCCTAATGGGACTTGGTAAATTTATGAGTTATCTATCTATCATAGTATTTGAACACATAATTGATGCTAATTTAATCTCATAAGATGAACTTCATATTTAACTAACTTCCTTCAATGATTTTGGAACACTTAGAACTGTATGCTATTTCCTGCAATTCTAGTGCTTAAAACAGGGTATGGTCGTTCTTCAAGGCATAAGGGAAGGAGGGATTTATCGAATGTTGTAGTTGCAATTGTCCTGGTAGACATGTATTCAAAATGTGGAAGTAGAAACAAGATATGTGAGTTGTTTAACAAAATGACTCAAAGAAATGTGATCTCACAAATTGCCATGATAGCAGGGTACATTTAACATGGGTTTGTTGAAGAGGCCTTTGAAATCTTTAAACAAATGCAACTGGCAAGTATAAATCTAGACTCCTCAACCTTTAACAACACATGAATTGTTTGACTTAAAATGCTTCAATGAGAAGTCATCTCATGAAATGCCATAATTTGTAGGATGTGCACGAAATAGATTTGTGGGAAAGGCTTCAGAAACTTTTAAACAAATGCAACTGGCAGTGTGTAAAGACAAATTTCTACAACCTTTGACAACACCCTTCCTGCTTGCATCAAAATGGGACTGCATAACGAAAGGGAAATTTTTGTCAGATATCATAGTTGGGAGTGCTCTGGTAGACTTGACTGTAAGACAGGGTACGTGAACCGTTTGATGAATCCCTCAAGAAGCATTGCCTCATACAATGATTACAGGATCACACAAAATGGATTTGTTGAAACGGAGTTAGGGACTTTCAAGCCAATGGAATTGGCAGGCATAAAATCAGAGACCAAAACTTTGGACATTGTACTGTGCCTAAAATGGCACTCAGAATAGGGTATGGATGTCTATCCAAGCATAACGGGAGGGCTATTGGTGAGAAGAGGTAATCGCAAGTGCCTTGGCCTATGTGAGAGCTTCAAAATAGTGCAGAGACATACAACAAGGTGTATGGAACACAAGCTTTATCATATGTTAAACACAGGCAAAATGTAAAGGTGTGCACAAAGCACGTGAATTGTATGAAGCAAAATGACAACTTCATAAACTATCAACAATCTCTATTAAACTTATGCATCAATTCTCTCTTATTATAAATCTAGGCTACTATAAATAACAAGCATACCAATAAAACAATTCATCTTAATAAAGAACAGAGAATTCAAAGGAAAGGAAACAGGATTGGGGAGAGGAGAGTTCTTATAGTTTACTCTAGCCCTCCAAACCAGAGATGAGTGTGTCTTCTTCAAAAATCCATGCAATTTATAGAAAAACTTGACCCATATGGAGGAAACTCCAAATCTTGAGTCAAGTCTTCTAATTAATTTCTCTCTCTCTCTCTCTCTCTTTTCCAAATTGCCATTCAATTCTTGTGGAAAAAAGGACTCTCCAATTTTCCAATAGCATAAATTTAAGGGAGAAAAATCTCATTTCATAAATTGGAGTCTTGACTTGAGAATGAGGGGGGGGGGAAGTTCCTCATTTATTGCCCTTTCGAGAAGTGTACCCCATCTCACTTATTTATTTAAAATTGTTTATTATTTTGTTCTTTTAAATGGGACTATATTTTTATTATTTAATTTAGCTTTTATGTGTGTTATTTGAAACTAATTAAAATTCATACAATTAGACATAGTATTCTAATCAAATTGTAAAAGTGGGTTGTGACATTATATCTTTTACTCCTTATGCTATACCTATACCTTTTATTGGATGATCTCTTTGGTTATCATTCTGTAACTTCTCTTAGTTTCCTGCACCTTCTTCATATGCTATTACAAGTATTTTGAACACATCATTTATGGTTTTTAGATCTTCTATATCAGATGCATTCATGACAGTGATAAGGATCAATGTGCTTCTCATCTCTGGCATTTATTAATACTTGATTTGATGAACTCACCTCTATAAGTGTTACCTTGAGACTTAAATGTTATTGCTTCTTGAGGGTTGATCATTAAAACTATCTCACTCTTTCTTATACTTGTTGCTCCTCTTTGAAGTATGACTGTATCTCTATATGAGGCATCTCTCTTTGTTGTTCTTCTCATATGAATATGGGCTCATGATGACATGATGATAGAATTGTTTGATGGTTCCTGTAACTTGCTCATTCTGCTCCATGGTATGGATGTTCATGTTGTTAGTCTATGACTGTACTTTGTATGATATAGGACTATTCATCTATTCTTTTTTGCTGTTCCACTGTGAATGATCATTTATTATGGCTAAAAATCATGTTTACATTTTGGATATTTCTACATTGACAACAATACTTGAGCATGTTGTGCTCAACCCTTATGGGAGCCCATTTTCTCCACGTGCTTTAATGTCTTCAAATCAACAACATAACATTTCCTATACCTGCATAGTGAACAAACAAGTTAGCATAAAAACATACCTTTGAAAGCTGATTAATCTTTCTCATGATGATTTGACTTTCAACTGATGATCTGATTTATTGCACATGTATGATATTGATCTAATTGTATTGATGCATAATGACTGCAATTTTATATATTTGCTAATAAGGCATATGATGAATTTGTATATCTAGAGCTTCAAACAAAACCTTTCTCCAACCTTGCAGGCTTATCATCTTGATCAGGAGCAAGAGGCTAAAGACATGAAGATCAAGTTGCCAGATAGGAGAGTCAACCTTCATGATAAGGCAATGATGGATATCACTTTCCTCATGTGTTCTTTTCCTTTACTTTATCATCAGATGTATAGCTTGCATGCTTTGTTGCATTAGCTCAGTTTAGTCATTCCCACAGTGTGTGTGGGACATATTTAAACATTCTCTTGAATACAATCAATTATTTTATTTTATGCAATGATTTATGTATGTTTTGATTTTTGAATCAAATGCATAGCATAAACCAACTGAATCTGATTTAAAACACATGTTTAAAGCATGATGATGAAATGACAGTTTATAAATACCTCTTCTTTTTGCACTGAAACATAATGAATAATCAACAACTGAAACATGAAATCCATTATCCTCTTCATTCTTGAATGTCTGTTTTCTTGACTGTAGATAACTTCACTTATCAAGATAGTTTGATAGCCCAACATGAGCTGTCATATGATCCTAATAAGTGATTTTGCACTTGTCTTCTCTCAAGACAACAAACATTTACTGGATGATCCTACATAAGCAAGATTTTTTGTACCCCCCTCTAAACAACTAATGTTTAGGCCTTGCTAAATTAGGTGTGAACATAATTTAGTAACAGTAACATGCAAACATCATGCATTATTTCTATCTTTACTTTGATCCCTCCAAACTATATATAAGGAAGGTGTTCGTCATTGTAATATTTATCGAAGCTAATAGCAATTAATCTTTTACTTTATTTTGTGTTTATTTCACTAACTAGTTGTATAATGTCATTATTTGTTCAAATTATATTGAGATCTTTCAAATACATTGATATTATTGCAAAAATTTATGTTTGGGACATTATAGCAACAACATATTATATTTCTTTACCCATTTTTCTTTTTGTCTTGGAGGTTGCTTCATAGAAAGATTTTGTATTTGTTAAACCATAACATTTTTTTAGAACCCATTAAGAAGTATTACCCTTAGCATGAAATGTTTTTAAAATACCTTTTCCTTACTCCTTTATTGCTTCCTTGGCACAAGCATAAGTTTCTCTTCATAAGGATCATTGGAAGGTATGCATATATGGAGACCTTTCTTCTTATATATCCTAGCATATGCAACTTGACTTAGCTCTTTAGGTCCTTTATTTTCATAAGAAGTGCTTATATTCTCCCTTTTTTTGTTGTTCTAAGGAAAACTTGTATAAATCATGTGCATCATCTTCTCATTCATATGGAACTTCTTTAGGTGTCTTGTCAAATTTGTCCAATGTAAACTGACTCATATCAGATAATGGCTTACAATGAGCTCTATCAACTTTGCCCACATTTACTTCATGTATAAATTTGACACATTGATGTAAAACTAAATGTACCGTTTACATTGCTCCATCCATGGTCTACCCAATAATACACAAAATCTACCTAAAGATGGAATTACATGACACAACACTAGTAGTTCTTTATGACCAACTATCAAACATAAAATAATACAACCCAAAGTTTTAATTAAAATTACATTAGTCATCTATAATGGTGCTCTTGAATGTGCATATTGTCAATGCTTGATATGTCTACTAAATAAATGTTCTTCAATACATATGCTATATGGGTATACAAGATCAATGAGAAATTGATTAGGTGAAGTACCTTTAATACTGCTAGGGATATATAATGGACCATAATAATTATTTTGTGAGATCCCTCCCCACCAGAAAATATGATCAATGAATCAACATGAAAGGAGGAAGATGTATCTCTAGAAGATCTATAGTACCCAAAAAACATATATATGTGATGGTGAATGAGAATGAATGTAACAATCATCTATGGTATCTCTATCAACATGGGTATGATCCATGACAAGAGAATCATGTTGATGAGATGCACTGGTGTTATTACAATAATCAGGAAATGGAATGGCATAAATCTTTAAATTTTGATTAAGGGAGCAACTGAATGATTGTCCCCATGATTAACATTGTCAATATAAATCATTTGATTATCAATTAAATATCGTACTTTATTTTCAATGCCATGCAAGCCTAAGTAGGATGTCCATTAACTATAAAAATTACAAAACACATTGTCATTATAGTTCCTAGGTAGAACTTTTCTTGGATCCAATAGATGGATAGGTGGAAGAGTAATCAAAATTGAGTTCAAATTTAAAACATAATTTCTAAGGGATCTTTTAACTTAGTAAACTTATAAGAAGTATGAGGACTAAAATAGGTCATAGTGGAAGTATTAGCCACATGATGCACTTTATCTCTTTAGAATCATTACTATTAAAAAAAGTACTAGACTTTTAGAATTTGGAAGGGTAAGAAAATATGGAGGAATCATGAGAAGATGAGCCACCATTAAACATAATGGATGTAAGAAAATTTAATTCAAAATTCTTTATATTAGTACACATGTCCATGAAAAAAGGAAAGTAACTCAAATACATGTTATCTTTGGTGATTGGAAGGATTCCTTCAAGAAATATGGTTTGTATCTCATCATCATCTAATGGATGATTTATTTTACCACACAACAATTGGAAGCAAATGATATAATCATTGTCTATGGGCACATTTATTCAAATTGGTTATAATTGTTTTCAAAACTCATATTAGCATGGAAATGTCACAAGAAAATTGTTGTTAATTCATTGAAACAATGGACAGAACTAGGAGGTAAAGAGTAGAAACATTGAATAGAATAGTCCCTTAAGGTTCATGGAAATAAATTAGATAAGACTTTATCTTCATATGCAAAATCTAAAAATGCAACATTAAAATATTGTTAATGAACATGAGGGTCTCCTTTTCCATGATATAATTAAATTCTAGGTGCCACAAAACTAGTAGATAATGGGTATGTCACAATTTCAAATGCAAGAGGTGTGTGATGTGGAGGATTGTATATGACAGTGTCACACTTAGTAAACATATCATCCAATTTCTTCTTGAGTCAAACAAATAGTTTGAATAGGGTATACATGGTAGAAGTGTGTATAATGGTGGTATGAGGAGCATAGGATATAGTAGATTAATTATGGGAAGGCTTATAGGAAAGGGAGTGAAAAGGTAAAGACATGCCTATGGTAGGAGTAGGGGAATTGGGAATGGAATCAGATACTAAAGTCTAAGGAATGGAATGGGACATGGAATTGGGAATGAAACAAACAATGGAGGTAGGGATAGCCATGGTGGATCTAGGGATTGTGTACTATAAGAAGCAAAAAGTTAGTGGTGGAGGTGGGAATGGTAAACCAACACTAGGATCATGTGTAGTCATAACACTAGTAGAGATAACATGGAAGAAGAAGTGGTAGTAGGATAAGAGGAGGGAAGTGTAGATCTAAAAGAACCATATAGGAAATAGGTATACAAGGAGCAACCAAATCAAGAGGTGTGCCATATTTGTGAATGAAACCATGGGAAGACTATGAAGAGGATATACCATTCCAAGAACTAGAAGTAACTTAGCACTAATATCTTGAAGTACTTGCTAACCAAATGGTTTAGTAAGTAATATATTTCATGAAAATCTTGAATTAATTTTTCAAGACTATCTACCTTAGCTAAACTAGAAGTTGTTCTAAATGTGCTTTGTGATCATAATATTTAGGCTTAGTTTAATAGTAGGTGTAGATTAGGAAATATCAGGGGAAAGCAATGAATCATCAATAGAAACCACAAAACTATCTAAATTCAAGCCATAAAGACCCTAATCTAACAATGAAGCACAAGATGACAATAGAAATAGAATAATAAAGCCATAATATCTCAAATCCTATGCTAGAGTTGATTCTCCTCCATTGCTCTTCTCAATTTGCTTTGTTTGCTCTTAGATTTGTAGCATGTAAGATATATGATATACTCAATATGGATGTATGATAGAAAGATCACACAATGAATGATAGAAAAATATTGAAGATTGTGGTTAACCTTGAAATGGAGATGAAGGCTTGCTTTTATAGAGGATTGGATTTGAATGAAGGGTGAGGATTGAAAGGTCAATTGTGTGATGTGGATGGCTAAGATTAAGAGATCATTTAATTCGAGCCCCTTTCATTTAATAAAAGGTAATGGTGTTACAAATTTATTAAATGATGGTGGTAGTGTGACACATAATTCAATAAAAAATTACTTAAATTATGAGAGAGGGGCATGTGTTGTGATGAGAATAAAAGTGAGGGCAAATTTAAATAAATAATTTATTTATTTAAATTGGATGATGGAGGAGATGGAAAATTATTAAATAATTGGAAATCTATACGCTCAAAATTGTGACTTTGGTTTCCTGGGGCTGTCGAGTCAGATTTTGGCATGCACACGGACCCTTCCCTCCTTGCCACGAGGCGAAGTGCCATGTCACTCTCGCTCTCGTGGAAGTAGCCAGTTGAGAGGAGGTGAGACGTGAGGGTTGTCTAGCTCGTTGGAGAGCTGGACTTCACGGAGAGGGGTCGACACGTCTTGGGGCCTTTGTTGTGTGCTAATCTAGATGTTTCATTTGATGACTGTTGTTGTAGAGATAACCGTATTACCTGAAGGGTCACTAGTTATTCTTCTTCTATTAGGGTTTCTACTATTCCACCTCTGTGTGGGTAAACTGTTACTTTCGTTGATGGCTTCTTGTTTTTCAATTTGTTGGATGACTTCTTGTTGTATTTGAAGTTGTCTAAATGCTTCTAGTTGTTGCAAGACAAATGGATCTTGTTGTGGTCTCAGATTGATTTCTTTAATCTCGCCAAGGATTGCCCTTACCCACTCATCTCTTAATCCTGGGCACACTCGTGGGCCGAGACGAGAGATGGGCGTATGTGGACCAACCTTGACTAGTCTTAGGGTTTGACTTAGGGTTTCGAGTTGACCTAAGGTTTTGATTGTTTGTTGACTTTTATTGACCTTGTGACGGTATCAAGGGTTTGACCAAATAGTTAACCATGGTTGACCTTGTGACGATAGCAAGGGTTTGCAAGTTATCTAAGTGTCTAATGTTTTTGTTCTTTTCTTGATATTTCTGAATGCAACTATATGACATGCAAAACTTATTTTTGTGCCTTTTTTAGTATCTTTGGAAATAAAGATGCTTTTTAATCTAAGAAAGGAAATATGAATGCAACTAGAATGAATTTTACCTAATGCAATTATTCTATGTTTTTTGGGGTTTTCGAATGTTTTGAAATGATTTAATCTAGAAAAGAAATTGCAAGTAATTGAATTAAACTATGAAGGCAAATTACTTTTAGAATGCTAGATCTAACTATTATATCAAGGAAAAAGTAATAAATTACTAATCCCAAGAGTAATTTTAATTTTCTAATTGCTACCAATTGATAAAAAGCATAGAGGAACCTGAAATAAAGAAGACTTGTAAGCCTCCACTACCCTCAGAGATCCTTGATGGCAACCTCGTATCCTCTTGAAATGGTGGGAAGACCTCTTGGCGACAAGACAACACAAAGAAGTGAAAGAAGTTGTGGAAGCTTTGCAAAGAGAGCTCAATGAGAGTTGTTGATGAGCACGATGGCTCTATTGAAGTAGCGTAGTGATGCTTGAAGAGCTTTATGTGAAAGCTTGATGAACAATGAACAAATAAAAGGCACCTTCGTCCTGTGTGAGCATGAGAATGCTAATTGGAGAACAAAAACTTAGCAAGAGCTGTGTGCACAATGAATTTGCCTCCCTTTGTGCTTGAGGGAGGGGGGTATTTATAAGTTGGAAGAAGGGAATTGATTGAGAAGTTAACTCAATTGATTGAAGAGTTAACAAGGATTGATTGGGGAGTGGATTGGATTGATTACCCAGTGAACTTAGTTAATTTGGGAGTGATAATACAATAATAGCTTATCACTGAAGAAGAAATGGAGTTAGAATAATGCATGGAAGAGAATGAGTTGTTAATTTTAGATCAAATGGAGCTAATTATGCATGTATGGGTGCATGAAATAATCAACTCCAAATTAGGCATAAAAAATCATGTGAACTGGAAGAAAAATAGGCGTAAACGGAGCTATTTTGAGTTAGAAACTCAAGTTTTTCCACAAATGCAAACACGACAGTGTCGCCCATGGGTCGCCCAGAGGGAGATCTTGATTTATGAGGGTCGCCCAATGAGAGATTGTAGAGAAGATGAAAAAGAGGGGTTCTGCCTCTAGAAATAGGTCAATCATGTGCAAGAAACCAAATCTCCACTTGCAAAGTAAGATCTCCTAGCGGGAGATCTAGAAATAATAGGGGGCGATTTGGATTGGTTGAGTGAAACTAAAAACTGAAAGTGGGAGATGATTTCAGGGGACCTCTAGAAGGCTTATAGGGGGTGGAGAAGATGAAAAACATAGGGGAAAGGTGAAAACTCATCTACAAGATGCATACAAGGCTTAAGAATAGGGTCGAAAGCTCAAAAAATGCAAATCAACAAGTGTCAAAAAGTGTTGACAACAGAGAGGGAGGGAAAACGACAAAGAAGAAACAACACAAGACGAAAAAAGTGACACGTCACCAAGAGGTTTGCTGCTTAGAGGACATTATTTCACACTTACATGTACATGACAAGGATCATATATCATCATAGGGGTCCTCGTGGAGGCTGTGAGTGATTTTTGTGCTTACAAATTTGCCCCCTCGGGCACAGTAGTCTACACGAAAGGTAGGTATCGTTCTTGAACTAGGCCTTACCTATTGTCAATTTTCCCACAACTGTACCTACAATAACTAGTGTTAGCCTGGCATATGAATATATCAAAATAAATAATGAAAACTAAAATGATGAACTTACCATAGATCATGAGAGTTTGACTAGTTGTTTGCCTTTGTCAGCGAGACCTGTAGGAATGAATGCATGCAAAACAACACACGAATGTTGCATAAAAGCAAAAACTAATCTAAAAATACATAAGGGAAACTAAGCTAAGGGAAAACCAAGCAAGCAAATTAGTGAGATTAGAGTGAATCGGTGACATAATCAATTGTGTGAACAATCATTGAGTAGATATCGTCAGGGAGATTGTGAAGATGGCCGCCTCTTCTTCAGTTGCCGAGAATCAGGTATGCAAATAGTGAAAAACCCTCATCTAAACCCTAGGTTGAATTTTGTGGAAAATCTCTTAAAATTATTTATTTTTGGTGATTCTTCTTGTTGCATTATCTCTGTTTCATCGTTTAGAGTAGGATCAGTCCTTTGTTTACTAAAACTAGCTTAGAAATAGGGATTTTAGAGCACTTTCTGTTCAAGGGATCTCTACACAAGGTCACCCCTTTTGTCAGGCAGGTCACTCGGGGGGAGATCTGGCTGACAACAGGGTCATCCAGGGGGAGATCCTGCTAACAACAGGGTCATCCAAGGGGAGATCCTATAATTGACAATAGGGTCGCCTGGGGGCAGATCCTATTGACATCTGGGTTGCCTGAGGGGTGACCCTGTTGGGTAAATTTTGTTTGAAATTTGATGTTTTCTAATGTTCATTTCACTTAGTTTCAATCTAATTTGACTAATTTATCCACCTGTTTATTGCAATTTTGATGGTTTATATGCTTTTTTTGTGAGATTTTTTTGTAAGTTTTATGATTTTTAGGTTTTTTGCGAGTTGACGAGATCTAATCTAAAGTTCTTTTCTGATTTACAAGACATGCACATTCGATGGAATGCTTACAGAGAGAAGTTGTGGCTCTCAGAGATGTTTGCTTCACTGAGTGATGATAATCGTGCTATTATGAGGAGAGTGGGTTTGGCTAGAGTCTGTCATGTGCCGGTCATTCATCCTGTGGTATGCATTTGCTGTGATATTGTGATGTACTAGGATGCGGATAGGAACACCTTTAGGTTACCATAGGTTTTAGGAGAGTGGACTATCACTCTTTTTGATGTTTATCACATACTTGGAGTTCCTGTGAGAGGACATCCTGTTGTCCTGCTTGCTAGTGAGTCCTTTGAGGACAAGGCGTCTTGGGCACAATTTATGGGGGCTAGTCGTCCCAAGGATCAGACAGGAGTTTATCTTACTTCTGTGCCACAAATTTGTATTCATCACTTGAGGAAGTTCCTAATCGGCTTGATTGCATCGAGGCTATCTGGAGACAAGGCCTCGATTCACTTGAGATGGTGTTGGGCACCAATTATATAGGGTTTTGAGCAGGGCAGAGTCTATGCTTGGGGGCCAAACATTTTGGCCATGGTATACAAAGATTTCTACCGCATCGCACGGTGAGGGGCTCTACCTTTTAGCCACTCTTCTTTGGTTATGACTTGGATCTTTGAGCACATTAGGCCTTATCAGAAGCTAGTTCTAATTCTTGATAGACGGTTATCGAAAGCAGCTAGATGGATTTAGGTGGGTCACTTTGATGCTTCTCTACGGGCTATAGCTACTCTTATAGATAAGGATATGATTTTTGATCCTTATGTGGACTTGGAGGGATCATGGTCATGTGATGGTGAGATTAGAGAGTACTATCATGGGGTTACAGAGATTTTGAACCGTAATGGTCTGGTCGAGGCTCATTGTGTTGAGCGTGTCTTGCAGCAGTTTGGCAAGGATTTTCTTGAGGACTTGCCCCCAGTGCCTACCTGCTATAGATTTGTTTAGGAGATGGGTGAGGTTAATTAGAGGACATTTACTTAGCTCCCTTGAATCTCAGAGTCTTCATTACCAAAGTTCCTAGATATTCAAGAGGAGGACAGAGGGGAGGGAGAGGGACTCCTTCCTGAACACTCATTGTGGTTGAGGACTCAGATTCTACTGATGAGGACTATGTTCCCGATGGGGATGATTCGACAGATGAGGGCCCGCCAGAGGATGCACCGAATTATGGTTCTAATGATGCTAATGATGTGGATGATGTTCATGATGTTCTAGAGGGTCCACCTATAGTTCCCAGACCTCCTCACTTTGATGAGGTGATGTGACAACTTGACCCTGACTAACAGTCCGGTGACCCACGTGAGTCTATGTTTGCTTTATCATTTTTGCACTTTTTGTCCTTTCTCTTTTATTTCTTTTCGTGGGGAACTAACACACTTTTTTCTTTTCTTGGTTCACTTCGTAGGTAATGTTAAAGAGTGGAGGGATTTTGTTCATGAGATTAATATTGGCTTGGCTTCTCCCTTCACTAGGTTTTCTCGAGAGAGTCTTTTGGTTGATCCTGGTGTGTCCCTTGCTACTGGGTGGCACACTGACATTTTTTCTCCTACCTATCATGGATGTCAGGTGAGTGCAGATTTGAAGGCTAAGAATCTCATCCTTAAGGGTGAGAATCAGGTGCTTTGTGAGATGGCTCATCTTGGATTTAGATGGTGAGATGCTAGTGCAGTGGGGTCTTCGCAATCACATGCTCATAGCAAGATGCCACGCTCACATAGATCTCATGGAGCGACTAGTGGTACACATAGGCAGAGGAGTAGGAGTCCTGAGGGTTCTGTTGGAGGGAACCATCCTTGATTTTACTTTGCTTTTCCTTTGAAATTGTGCCCCCTTGCATGCGGAGCCTTTACTTTCCTTGAGAGCATTTTGTCTTAGCTCTTTGGTACTCTCGTATATGTAAACTTCGGATATATCAATGAAAGTTTGACTTTTTATGGTTTTGTCTATCGAACGGGTATCATCTCTTGTGCACTTTGGAAGTTTTAGAACATTTTGATTATGTTTTTGACCTTCAACTCTAACCATGCAAGTATGATGATGACATATTTTTGTAATTTTTTTGGCATATATATGAGATGCAGTTTACGATATGCAGATGCAAGAACACACAAAATGCTGAAATGAAACATTTACTTCTATTCAATGTCACGAGTTATGACATTGACCTTATTACTTTGAGACTCTTTTTCTGATTTTGTTATGGATGCAATGTGAAACAAACAATATGACTGCTCTTTAATACGATTTTCAATACAGGGGATTGCAAGTTGTCCTGATATAAGAGACCTATTCAAGGCCATGAGATAGGATTTTAAAACTCAAGTGGGGAGTGGGAATAAAATGGAGTGCTTCTGAATTTAGGCTTTGCTAAAGGCTAAACACTGATCCTTATCTAGATAAGACAATTTGACAAGCTTTCAACTTTAGACCAGTAACAAATTTTATTGATGTTCGCTAGACTTAGATCATAGATGGCAAGAAAGATAGACCCGGGAAAGGATAAATGGGAAAGAACTAGGGTCCCTAGATAGAATATGATCCTAAAGACTACTAGACTCTTGGATTTGCTTAGCTAGTGAGTGTGTGCTTTCTACCTTTCTCTTTTATTTCCTCTGTTAGAATGTCACCCTTGAGGCTTTGAGCTTAGACTGATCTCCACCCAAAAGTATGAACATTCAGAAATCTTCTCTCTTTCACTCTTTTTTTTGCTTTTTTTGTATTTCTTCACTTGATTTTCTCTTTTTTTTGGATTTTAGCTTTTATGAAATGAATGCTTTTGGAACTTTTGATATGCAAGCTTGATCTCTCAATTCTCACTTTTCTCAACACTCTTATTTTAATCACTCATTTTTTATTCACTCAGATTTTAGATTGCTTCCTTCAGAGTTTTGATCCTCCTGATGTTTTTGGCTAGGGAAGATAAGGGGCAAAGTGCCACCTAAATTTTTTGTAATCTATTTGGACTTCTCTTCGACTAGGGAAGAATTGGGAAGATCTTCTTGCAAGCTTCCTTTGAACATTGTAGGTTTGAATATTGACTTTGTTTAGACCTAACATCTTGACTCATTAAGACTGGGATCAGTGTAAAGCTAAAATCTAGGCTTTGATTAGAATCACTTGGAATGAAGAGGGATATGGTGATTGTGAAAAATAGGGAATCTCTAGGACCTGAAAGGATCACGTATATCTAGGCAACCTTAGACTCCTTACTAAAATGAAAATCATATAAGATCAAGTCATTAACTATAATGCAAGATGAACATAATGATACTGAAATGCAAGAAACAAATTATTTTTGGCATTTTGATTTTTATATTTTTTTTTATTTTTATGTTTTATGATTTTTTGGTTTTTAGACATGGTATTTCTTGAGGTGAATGGCATTGACTATTTCACCAAATTCCTCTCCCTCCATTGTGGACAAGAGATAGGCACAATTTTTGACATCTTCTTTAACCATATAAGGACCTATCCAATTTGGTCTGGACTTGCATCCTTCACTGGCTCTTTTATCAATCAAGTTGTTTATCCTGAGTACTAGGTCTCCCACTTGAAAAGGTCTTGGGATGAATTTCTTGTTATACCGCTTCTTCATTCTTGTGAGATAATAATCATGTCTTTGGATAGATCTTAAGTGTGTTTCATCCATCATTTCTAATTCAGCTAATCTCACTGCTTGATATTCCTCATTATCCAATAGTCCTTGAAATGATACTCCCAAACTAGGTAGTTCTACTTCCAAGGGTAACACCGCCTCTGATATAAAAGTGAGGGCATAGGGAGTGGTTCCAATTAGAGTTCTTACACTTGTTTTGTAAGCCCAGAGAGCTAGATATAATTATAAATGCCAATCTCTTTTAGAGTCCTTCACAATTGTGACCAATATTGATTTCAATGTTTTGTTTGTGGCTTCTGCCTGTTTGTTCCCTTGAGGATAGTAAGCTGAGGGAGAGTTATGATTGATGCGGAATCTCTCACATAGCTCTCTCACTTGTGGATTTTTGAATGATGATGCATTGTCTATCACTATCACTTGGGGAATCCCGAACCAACATATGATTTGATTTAATATGAACTTGGCAATTACAGTCCCTAAAACAGTAGTGAGAGGCATGGCCTCTACCCATTTGGTAAAATATTCTATTGTGATGATGATGAATAGATGTTCATCCATTAATGGGGGAGATATCTTTCCTATGAGGTCCAAGCCTCAAGTGGAGAAGGGCCAAGGGGTAACTATCAGTTGCAAATCTCTTATTGGTGTGTGATGAACATGGGCATAGGCTTGGCATTTTGGACATCTTTTTATGAATTTGATAGCATCCCCTTGTAAGCATGGCCAAAATTATCCCATCTTGTGTATTTTCCTTACTGTGGCGTGACCACCAAAGTGTCCTCCATAGATTTTGCTATGGAATTCTTCTAGGATTTTACGTGCTTCTTCTTTGTCAATGCATCGAAGCAACATCCTGTCTAGGGCCCTTCGATAAAGCACATCATCTATTAGAACATATCTCGTAGTGAGGACACACAATTATCTTTTGCCCAAGGAAGTCATGTTTTTGGGGTAAGTTTTGTTTACGAGATAGTTCACAATGTCTCTGTACCAATATGAAGCGGCATATTTCTTGAGATCAATCACACAAATTTATTCATCAGGGAAATCTTCATTTATGGGCTTCTCTTGAGGAACTGGGTTGTCTGCTAGCTAGTTTTCTATCACTTGTCCTTTGACTAATTTTTGATTGATGTACATTAGTTTGAACTCACTTAGTAATGTCACAAACCGGTTAGCCCTTCTTGATAGCATCAGATGATTTAAGAAAGTCCTCAACTGTTTGGATCGTATCATAACTCTGGTTTCTTGATTCAACATGTAGTTTCGTAATCTCTGAGTTGCGAAGACTATGGATAAACACTCCTTTTTAGCATGAGTGTAATTTTTCTCATATTCTAGCAAGGTTTGACTTATGAAATATATTGCTCTTTCTCTCCCACCTTCATCTTCTTGAGACAACATGCATGCTATGGAAATATTGGTTGCCCTAAAGTATAAGATGAAGGGTTTGTCATGTTTTGGTGGCATTAGTGTGGGAGGTGTCAACAAGAACTTATTTAGTTGCTCAAATGCATTTTGACAGTCCACCATCCAGGTTATGCCAACTTGTTTCTCCAGTAACTGATTGATTAGGTGAATCTTGAAAGTCATATCTGGTATGCAACACCTGATTGCACCTAATTGTCCCAAAAAAGTTCTTACTGCTCTCACTTGTTGGCGGAGTTACATTTAAGACTGCTTTACCTTTTGCTAGGTCAACATCAATTCTTCTTTGTGAAACGATGAAACCCAACAACTTACCTATCGTAACCTCGAAAACACACTTTTTAGGATTCAACCTTACTTTGTATTCTTGAAGCCTATTGAAGATCTTTCTAGATGTGTTGACCTTTGCTCTGATTTAGCTAGAAGGTCATCAACATATGTTTCAACTATCTGGTGAATGTAATCATGGAAGATGTGTGTCATTTCCCTTTGATAGGTAGCTCTTGCATTTTTCAGTCCGAATGGCATGACTACGTAATAGAATGTTCCCCAAGGAGTGGTGAATGTTGTTTTGTTTTGATCTACTTCCAAGATTCTTCAATTTGATTGTATCTCGAGAACCCATCTATGAGAGAGAGTATTTCATAACCTACAGTTGAATTGACAATTTGATCTATGGATGGCAAGGGAAAGTCATCTTTTGGGAAAGCTTGATTGATATCCCTAAAATCAAGGCATATCCAAATTTTTCCATTCTTCTTTAAGACTGGGACAATGTTTGATACCCAACTTGAATAATCCACTGGTTTGATAAAGCTGACATTAAATAATTTCTTCAATTCTTCTTTTACCATTTTAACCACTTGAGGCTTTATGGGTCTCAATTTCTATTTTATGGGTTTTGCATCAGGCTTTGTTACTAAGTTGTGCACCACAATCTTTGGGTCTAGTCCAAGCATGGCTAAGTATGTCCACGTGAAGACATCAGAATATTCAATAAGGAACTCAGTGTATTCTTCCAACTCTTCTTCATTCAACTCCCCTCCCAATTTTAACTTTTTTGGTTTCTCAGGAGTTCTGACATTAATATCAATGGTATCTCTAGTTTGGATGTCCATCTTCAAACTTCTGAGGGGTAGGTGGTAAATCTGAATTTGCTTCGATCAAGAGGATTTCCTTTTCACTCCCAAAACAATCTTCTGGATGAGGAAGGATCATGTATCCTTTCTTGTGATATACTCTTGGGAGGCCATCATAAGCATGTAGGTATTCTAAGATGGCCGCATCATTCTCAGCGTAATCGTGAGTGGGTTTTTCTATTTGATCCGTAGTGTAACCTAGGATGCTTGGTAATTCTTCACTTTCCAAAAATGGCTCTCCATAAATTGACTCAATGTATTCCAAATTTTAAAGTTGAGCGTGTGGAAAAAATAGGGTAGCGAATGTAGCCATTGAATTTGCCACTTGGTTTTCTTCCCTGGGTATGGCCTTTATAGAGAAGAAGTTGAAGAATTGGACCAACTTTTTGATTGTTTCTTTATAGGGTCATAGTCATTTTGATTTTGTGTTGTAGTTCTTTGAAACTTGGTTGATCGCTAATTGGGAATATCCAAAGGCAAAGATCCTCTTGATCCCCATTCTCATGGCTAACATGACTCCTAGGGATAAGGCTTCATACTCAGCGATATTGTTTGTAAAAAAGAAATCCAACCTAAAGGCAAAGGGAGGACTTTTCCTTCTGGGGAGATTAGGATTATCCTTGTCCCTTCTTTGGTTTTACAACTAGCTCCATTGAAGTGGAGAGTTCGTAAATTTTGATTATTTTGCAGTTGAGATGTTTCTCCAAACTCGTAGGTTGAGTTCCATTTCTCCTCTTTTTCTTCTCCTTCGATAATTTCGATTGTTCCTACTAAGAGGTTCTTGATGTCCTATTCATTTAGGCACAATATAGCTATTAAGCCAAATGGAGTATGAGACTTGGTGGTGTGAGGATCAAAGGGGAACTCTCTAAGATCATCCATGCTTTAATACAATATATTGTGAAAACTTGTGTTTGGTTGAGAATTTTGAGTTTACTCTTTTTCTTTCTCTTGCATTTTTAACTTTTTGTCTTTTTCCTTCTATTCCTTCCTGTAAATGCTGAAAGGATTAGGGTTTGCCTTGACGATGCAGATCTTTCCCAAATGATGGAAGTGGATTTCTTGAAATAAGGTGGAGGCGATGGCCTTCATGGCGTGAATCCAAGGTCTTCATAGGATCATGTTATAATTGGTTTCTTTGTTGATGACATGGAAGTCTGTGGAAATAGTTTTATCCATTAGAGTGAGCGGTAGACTAATTTTCCCAACTGTTTGAATATCCTGACTATCATGTATCATTAAGGTGGCAGCCTATTTCTTGATTCTTGTCTTGTTGTATCCTATTCTTCGTAGGAATAACATTGGTAAGAGATTGACTACCAATCCTTCATCCACCACGACTCTCTTTATGGTGACCTCTTCAACCTAAATTTGTATGTATAGTGGTGAATCCCTTTTCTCACTTCCTTCATTTTGAGAGAGTTTTGAGATATCAAATGTGAGAGGGGTTGGTTCCTCTTGTGTTGAACATCCCACTTCTAATACTTCCAAGAATGTTTTGCAGTGTGTGAGTGAGGCTCTCCACAAATTTATCACCCGTGAGAAGACATTTTCTGTCTGATCTATTCGTTCCTCTTTTTAGATTACGAACACTTCTTGGTTTAACTCTACATGATTGGAACCATTTTGATTGGCCTTCCCTTTCTCATTTTGAGGTTCCTTCTCCTTCCTTTGAGATTGAAGGAGTTTGAGGAAGTTTTGATGTTGATTTGGAGTAAGTTTGGAGATAGCTTTGCTATATTCATAACAAGTTTTTGTTTCATGTCCTTTTGTTCCATGGAACCAACAATAAGCGTTGGGGTCATAGGAGTGATGGTTTGACCCTTGATTTCCTTTCTATCGCCACTTGTCATTACTGGGATTGCTTTTCACAACATTGACATCTTTGTCTGAAGAAACATTGGATGTAGTCTTTTTAGTTGCTTTAGGCATTTTGAGTCTTCCATTAGTATCAAAATCTTCCAGCCATTGTTGATGGTAGCTTGATCGATCCTCAAAGCACTTTCCAATGCTTCTTCATAGGATCTATATGGTAATTTTTCAACGTCTTCTCTCATGTCCTTGTTCAAGACATGTAAGAAAAGATCACATAGTTCATGATGGTCCATGTTCAGGGCACTGGTTAAGGATTAGAGGACTTGCCTCCATCTGGTCACAAAGTGGGCTACAGATTCATTTGGTTCTTGCTTCATGGTTAGGAATTCTCTGATTCCTGTTTTGACGAGTTTGTTCATGTCAAATGCCATGACAAACTCTCTGATTAGTTGTCTGAATGAGTGAATTAAACCCTTTGGCAAATGATAGTATCAATCCAGAGCTATTCCCTCGAGAGTTTTTGAAAAGATCTTGGCAATAATCCCATCCCAAGGGAGGAGTTCTCTTATCGCTGTAGTGTAAGCTTTGATATGTGAATTTGGATTTCCTTCTCCTTTGAATTTCAGGAGATCAGGCAATGTTTGAGGTAACTGCATGTTCCTTATGTTTTGATTAAGAGGTTCTTTCAGGTATTCAAGATATGTCCCGAGAAAGGCACTTTGAGATTGAGGGGTTGATAGTAATAACCTTGTAGGTGGGTTTTGATAACCCATTGTTTGATTTGTAGGGTTTCCCAACATTGCTTGAATGTTCTGAACAAAAGGGTTTCCATTCAGACATGTGTTGTTACTTGCATTTTGTGAATAATAGTTGAGATAGGGGGATTCTAAGATGCCCCTGGTCTTGTTCTTGGGATTTTTGCCTTCTTTCAGGAGCATCTTTTTCTGCTTCCAAGATTCTAATCCTTTGCACTAGAGTTACAATTAAGTCTGCAGGAGTGGTAACTCTAGGTGTTTCTTCGTTTCTAGGATTTTCTCTCTGAGTATTGTCATGGTGGTATGCTTCTTCTTGTGTAGAGTTTTCTCTTTGCTCTTCTTGTAAGGCAACTCTTAATGCTTCTTGAGCATCTCTTGCCTCTTGAAAATGTCTTTCTAATCATTTCACTTCCTCATCGAGATGAGTACTTGATGTGCCTATGGAAGGTTGATTGGGTTGATGTATTTTTGAGCTTACCCTCCTAGCTTTATGTGATGCATTCGGTATGGCTGGATTGTGTTCCCAAGCTAGGTTGTTGAAAGACAAAGAACGCCTAGATTCTCTTTGGTGTCTTTGGTCTTGTTCGTAATCTGAGTCTTTGTAGTCATAGCAGTTGGTGATTAGTGCATCTGGATATGGCGACACATAACTGTCAAAGGAAGGAGTTTCTGGTTCTCTTGAGGGAATATTCCCTTGGTTTAAATCAGGTTCCATCATATTCGGGGGTGCAATAAACACCAAAGAATAATTAGAATGGATGATGGCGAAGGCGACAAAAGCTGAAATAGCGGAAGTGGCTATGAAGAATAAAGTGAAAATGCTTTGACAATTTTTGTTTTGAAGCATTTGAATGTTTTGAGATCCAAATAATGGGAACGCAAACTACAAAACTAAAAGATTTTGTAATTCACGTTAGGTTCACCAAAATATGTACGCTCAAAATCGTGACTTCGATTGCTTGGGGCTGTCGAGTGAGATTTCTGCATGCACACGGACCCTTCCCTCCTTGCTACAGGGTGAACCCCCACGTCACTCTTTCTCTCGTGGAAGTAGCCAGTTGAGAGGAGGTTTGGCTCCTTGGAGAGTTGGACTTCGCGGAGAGGGGTTGACACGTCCTGGGGCCTTTGTTGTTGTGTGCTAATGTGGATGTTTCATTTGATGATTGTTGTTGTAGAGATAACCGTATGACCCGAAGGGTCACTAGTTACTCTTCTTCTATTAGGGTTTCTACTATTCCACCTCTATGTGAATAAACTGTTACTTTCGTTGATGGCTTCTTGTCTTTCAATTTGTTAGATGACATCTTGTTGTATTTGAAGTTGTCTAAATGCTTCTAGTTGTTGCAAGACATATGGATCTTGTTGTGGTCTCAGATGGATTTCCACAATCTTGTCGAGGATTGCCCTCACCCACTCACCTCTTACTCCTAGGCACATTCGTGAGTCGAGACAAGAGATGGGCGTATGTGGATCAACCTTGAGTAGACCTAGGGTTTGACTTAGGGTTTTGAGTTGACCTAATGTTTTGATTGTGCGTTGACTTTTGTTGACCTTGTGACAATATCAAGGGTTTGACCAAATAGTTAACCGTGGTTGACCTGGTGAAGATATCAAGGGTTTTCAAGTTATCTAAGTGTCTAATGTTTTTGTTCTTTTCTTGATATTTACGAATGCAACTATATGACATGCAAAACTTGTTTTTGTGCCTTTTTAGTATCTTTGGAAATAAAGATGCTTTTTAATCTAAGAAAGGAAATATGAATGCAACTAGAATGAATTTTACCTAATGCAATTATTCTATGTTTTTTGGGGTTTTTGAATGCTTTGAAATGATTTAATCTAGAAAAGGAAATTGCAAGTAATTGAATTAAACTATGAATGCAAATTACTTCTAGAATGCTAGATCTAACTATTCTATCAAGGAAAAAACAATAAATTACTAATCCCAAGAACAATTTCAATTTTATAATTACTACCAATTGACAAAAAGCATAGAGGAACCTGAAATAAAGAAGACTTGTGAGCCTCCACTACCCTCAGAGATCCTTGATGGCAACCTCGTATCCTCTTGAAGCAGCAGGAAGACCTCTTGGCGACAAGACAACACAAAGAAGTGAAAGAAGCTATAGAAGCTTTGCAAAGAGAGCTCAATGAGAGATATTGATGAGCACGATGGCTTGATTGAATCAGCATAGCGATGCTTGAAGAGATTTATGTGAAAGCTTGATGAACAATGAACAAATAAAAGGCACCTTCATCCTATGTGAGCATGAGAATGCTAATTGGAGAGCAAAAACTTAGCAAGAGCTGTGTGCACAATAAATTTACCTCCCTTTGTGCTTGAGGGAGGGGGGTATTTATAGGTTGGAAGAAGGGAATTGATTTAGAAGTTAACTCAATTGATTGAAGAGTTAACAAGGATTTATTGGGGAGTGAACTGGATTGATTACCCAGTGAACTCAGTTAATTTGGGAGTGATAATACAATAATAGCTTATCACTAAAGAAGAAATGGAGTTAGAAGAATGCATGGAAGAGAGTGAGTTGTTAATTTTAGATCAAATGGAGATAATTATCCATGTGTGGGTGCATGAAATAGTCAACTCCAAATTAGGCAAAAAAAAACATGCGAACTAGAAGAAAAACAAGCGAAAATGGAGCTATTTCAAGTTAGAAACTTGAGTTTTTCTACAGGTGGAAATGTGATAGGCTCACCCATGGGTTGCCTCTTTCACCAGTAGGTTCACCCATGGGTCACCTAGGGGGGGACCTTGGGTCACCCAGGGGGAGATCCTGATTTGTGAGGGTCGCCCGACAGGAGATCCAAAAAGAAAGGGGTTTGGGTGAAAATGCATGATGGGAGATGGTAGAGAAGATGAAAAGGAGGGGACCTGCCTCTGGAAACAGGTCAATCATGTGCAAGAATCTAAATCTCCACTTGCAAAGTAGGATCTCCCGGCGGGAGATCTAGAAATAATAGGGGAGATTTGGATTGGTTGAGTGAAACTGAAAACTAAAAGTGGGAGATAGTTTTGGGGGACCTTTAGAAGGCTTCTAGGGGGTGGAGAAGATGAAAAACATAGGGGAAAGGTGAAAACTCACCTACAAGATGCATACAAGGCTTAAGAACAAGGTCAAAAGCTCAGAAAATGCAAATCGATAAGTGTCGCAAAAGTGTTGACAACAGAGAGGGAGGGAAAACAACAAAGAAGAAACAACACAAGAAGAAAGAAGTGGCACGTCACCAAGAGGTTTTTTGCTTAGAGGAAATTATTTGATGCTTACATGTACGTTACAAGGATCATATATCATCATAGGGGTCCTCGTGGAGGCTGTAATGTCCCCTTTTCCTAAGCAGTGATCAGTTGCAGAGGTTAGTCCATCACTTGGTCCCCATGGGCTAGCAGAGTGTTTAGGGGATCCCTTTAAGGGAGATATTTCGTTCTTCAATAGGCCTTTTTGGTGCTTATTGCAGTATTCTTCAGCTCAGTTTTCCAATTTTGTTGTGGGGTGCCTTTCAGAGGCTATTCAGGGCCATTTGATGCACACTTACTATTTATAGTAGGTCACTTGGTTAGATCTCCTATACTTACTATTTATAGTAAGTCATATCTAGATCAATCGTCATCATGCCTACATCCAAAAAATATGATTAGATCATTATTTGAGCTGGTGTGGGGTGATTTATTGAGGATTAATGATTTATTATATTATTAAAGTTATTTGAATTTAATAATATAAATATTTAATGATGACTTATTAAAATGTGATATAAGGGTTAAATGAAAATTAATAAAGTGATCTATTTAATGATGCTTTATTAATTTATTATGTTAAAAGGGAGACATAAGGACTTTATTAAAAGGGGACTTAAATGATTTAAAGTATATTTTATATTATTAAGTTGTGCATCATAATTAAAAGAGAGATTAAAAGTAAATTGAATGAAATGGAATTTAAAGTGAATTTGAGGTGAAATATAAAAGGGCATTTTAGAATTCATTTCATTCATTCATTGTCGAAGAAGAAGTATTTGGTTAAGGGTTTTGCTCAAGACTAGAGAGTCTGAAAATCTCAAGCTTTTTGAGGACGTAGCCCCTTAGGAAGAACAACATGCAGACAATTCTATTGTAGGGATTGTGCTTGTACTTCAAAGATTTACAGGAAGGTTGCAAAGCTAGGGTTTGAAGAATTTATCAAGAGTTTGATAATTTACTGAATATTTGAAAGACAAGGGTTTGAATAATATTGCAAATCAGAAGTATATGCATTGCAAAACTCTTTTAACCAGACAGGGGTTTTGTTAATTTAATTGTATGTAGCCTTGCACTAGGCGTGGGGATTGGTGATAGTGATCATTGTTGGAGTTAATTATCATTGTTATTGTTGTTATACTGCTGCAAACTTTATACTTCATTCTGACATTCATTTTAGAGGGTTTCAAGGCATATCTTACCTATGAGTTCATGATTTGTAACTCCTATTTTTTTCGGTATTGTTGTTTTAGATAATAGGGGATATTTCATGAACTGGGTTGTCAATATTTTGTGAAAATACTGAGTATCTAAGCTAATATAAAAATTTAGAATTTTTAGTTGTGTATTCCCTATGTAATGTTTAGTTTTTGAGTTAAAAATTATTATTGCAATATCTTCTATTTTGCTGCATTATATTGTTGTATCAAACATTTCAGATATATCAAAAAACCATAAAACAAATAAAAATAGACAACAAAATCTAGAAAATAAATATCCTATCAGGGGTGGGATATTTCAGTGGTATTAGAGTTGGTTTTCCTGCCAGCCTATTGAATTACTATTTTGTGCAGAGTTGCATGTTGGAAATTTTAGTTGCATGTTAGTACCTAATACTTGCATGTCAGTTTCAAGGGCCGTGTAGTAGTTGCATGTGAGTTATCTACACTTGCATGTCAGAGTTGAGACTAAGGGTATAGTTGCATGACAATGATTAGCATTTGCATGTTAGAGTTACAACACTTGGTTTAATTTGTCTTTGAAGTTTTCCAAATCTTAGAATGATGGATGGAAGATGGCTATCCACTTTCCTTTCAAGGACAACTATGTATGTCTCGTCAACAAAAGATGAAATCTGCACTAGTTTTAATGAGTACTACTCTTCCGAAAGAAATTCGAGACGGCCTCACATTTACAACATTTTTGGGAATACCGGAAGAAGAAGATGACTACGTGATAGATGAATCTTTGGCCATGCATGCAACTACCATGGATGAAGTGGTGCATGAAGAAAAAGACAAAACAACTTTGGATCCTAGTTTTGATTCAACTATGATGATTCCAATGATTTCTTTGATGATTCCAATGGAGCAAATGACTTTGTTGAGTTCACTCATGTATTCTCAGATGAAGGGTTCAAAATTGAAGTGGTTGATGATGAGAAAACCTTATATCATGATGATGGTTTGGTAGAACCCCAGGATGACATTACCAGCACTAATGGAGTTGTGATCATCCATGAAAATAAATTATATTGTATGGTGCATGACGTTGATCTAAAATTAGAAAATTTGTATAGGAATGATAGGTTTCAGGGGTCCCATCATTTAGCAGGTCAATTGAGGGTGAATAAAGGCATGATTGCTTCGGCCATAGAACACTTTGATGCTGCTCAGTAGTTGTTGGCAAACTATTGTTGGAAGACTCCAAAAACACATGAGCACTTTGATAGTGAACTTTCCCTTGTAGAGTTTCAGGCACGTGGAGATGCATTGGGGGTAATGAAAACAATTACCTACAGTTATTATCAGATAGAGATCATCTTCTCATGCTTGATGGGATCTATTATGATGCATTAAAAGGGAAAGAAGAGGAGGTTGATGAGTTCACCTATGAGCTAGAGGTCACCATGGACTCTTTGAGGAGCACTCAATTGGCCCTTCAAGAGTCAGAGTCTCGTATTGATGAGCTTACTGTGGAGTTGAGCTTGGCATAGTCTTCATCACCTACAGCTACAATTCAATCATCTATGGCAGTAACTGGTGATGAGCATACATCCATAGATTGTGGTAATGTGCTTGTTGAGGATGTAGAGACATCCATTTCATTTATAGGTGCAGGTGACACCCATGGGATGAGTACATTGGATGAGTTTAGCAGGGAACAATATGTGGCAATAGGTGTTCCTAATGATGAACCCATTTCAGATGATGCAGAGAATGTTATTGATGGGTCTTGTGATGAAGTAGTGGGTTCAGCAGAGAGTTGTGTGTTCAATAACAACACTGCCCCATCTTCTTTGCATGAGGATTGCAGGGCATCTCCTAGTAGGAGCATGACTCCTACATCGGCTAGCAGTTCGGGTGATGCGTTGGTGGGTAGTCATGAGTCTAGTGAGTCTCATGGTCTCAATGGGCAACTGAAGGTTACTAAGGATAAGGTTGTCCAAACCTTAACTCGTCTCGACGACACACACAAGTTTGTGGAGAACCTCCTATGGTTGGCATAATTGGAGGAAAGGCAGATAGGGGTAGTAGTGGACACTGCTATATCTAGTTTGCTAACTATCCAACATGCCATAGAGTGGATTAAATTAGAATACCTCCAATTGTTTTTAGATCGAGACTTTGCTATTGGGTTCATAGAAAGGACTTGCAGAGCAACTACCCAATTAGCTCTTTAGGATTGGAGATGTGAGCCACCTCTTGATTCAGGTGATGAGAGTGATGAGTCCTGCATTCCCAATGACTATGCATGACTACCATTGGCGCAAACAGGCGCATTCCACCTTGACTACGTAGTAAGGAGTGCTCATCACTTCTCTTTCAATCAACACACTAATGGTTTGATGATGTGTAAGTGTGGGTTGGCTCAAGATTCATATCACCCATTGTGGGATGGAGTGTTTCCATCTTTGAAAGATGGAACTAGAGATTGTGGGTATCCAACTCTATTACTTTCATATGGTTGTTTACAGGGTCAAGGATCATATTTCATCATGCAGTTGTGTCCTTGGCAGAGTTTGCGACTTCCTTGTTTTAGGAATTTCCATTGGAGGCGAGGCTATAGGGAAGTTATGGTTTCAGTGAGCATGATGGCATTGTTAGTCTAGCCCGCAATGATGGAGTTCTACTCCATAAGTTGGTAAGGGACGACTGTTCTATTAATTTGGATGAGGATTTTATTCATAATTTTTGGAGGACAAAAGCTATACTTGAGTTTGGAGGAGAGTTGTATCACTCCTCAACATTGGAGAGTGGCATAGGGTTGGTACTCTGGCACCCTATGATCCTGGCCGTTTCGTATTCATTCCCATAGGTTGGATATTTAGTCTAGAGGGTGCTGATCTGTTTTATATCAACAACCTAGGAGGAGTTGTCACACCATTTTTGACACCTATGAGGGATACTCATCACATCCATGGGAGTTTTGTAGAGTTTGGAGTGGGGTGTTGTGATGCTGGCACTTTGAGTTACTTCCATCTCCTCATGTTCGATGGATGTGAGGTTTTGATGTGTTGGGATCTAGATAGTGACAGGTTTGACACATTAGTTTGGTTGGATATCGATGAGTTGCTTCACCACTCTCAGCATGGTGAAGATTATATCAAAGTAGCGTAGTGGAAGTTAGTGGATAATGTGTATGGCAGACTTCCATTCTGAGTGTGGGATCTAATGATTTCTATGCTAGGCATGTTGCTTCAAATTTGGAGAGTAACTATCAGAGTTGCTGAATTAGCTTTATCATTATCTAGTGGATGCAATGGAGTTTTGGTAGAGCATCCTTCAGGCTTATTTGGGATCTAGGTATTCTAGTGACAAGCTAGAGTGTTCCAGTGTGGATTGTTTGGGGACAAGCAATCTTGGGAAGGGTGGACTGTAATGTCCCCTTTTCCTAGGCAGTAATTAGTTGTAGAGGTTAGTCCATCACTTGGTCCCTGTGGGCTAACAAAGTGTTAGGGGATCCCTTTGAGGGAGATCTTTAGTTCCTCAACAAGCCTTTTTGGTGCTTATTGCAGTATTCTTCCGCTCAGTTTTCCAATTTTGTTGTGGGGTGCCTTTTGGAGGCTATTCAGGACCATTTGATGCACACTTACTATTATAGTAGGTCACTTGTTTATATCGCATATACTTACTATTTATAGTAAGTCATAGCTGGATCAGTCGTCATCATGCCTACATCTGAAAAATATGATCGAATCATTATTTGAGCTAGTGTGGGGTGATTTATTGAGGGTTAATGATTTATTATTATATACGCCTAAAAATGACACGACTCTGTCCAAATAAATATTCTTAATATTTATTTAAGTCTAATTCCTCTATCAATAAATAAATAAACAAATTTATTTATTTGATTCATATTCTCCCAACAATTAAATAAAATCAATTTATTTAATTAAAATTCTTAAATTCTTCTAATTCCTCCAACAATTAGTTCTTCCAAATTCATTCTAAATTAAATAATATCAATTATTTAATTATTTCTTCCAATAATATCGTCTCTAAATTTAAATAAATCAAATATTTGTTTAAGTTGTCTATTTCTTCTAAATTGAGTTATCTCTAAATATAATTCAATCATTGTGCACATGCAATTGAATATTCTAAATATTTAATCGAGCTAAAATATCTTCTCATCCTCATGCCATTTCTATTCTCTAGTTCTATTCTCTTAACTGATTGATCTATTCTTTTAATTGATTTAATCTTTTCAGTTAACTCATTCTTCTATTTTATTAATTCCTCTCATGCAAAATATAGCAAGACACATGTCTTCTTCTTATTCGCGCATGTTCCTCAACTGTTCTTAACCGTCAATCTTATCATTCTTTCTATACCATTGATCTTCTCTCTCTCAAGTCTATAAATTGAACCCTATTCCTCTATTTCAGTCATCCAAGCTTTAAGTAAACTTACACTGTAGGAATTACAGTGTGCCTTTGGCACCAATTCCTTCATTGCTTGCGATCAACCTGTTATCATACTATTATTGTTGTGAAGCTCATCTTCATGGCAAAACTATCATAGTTGTTCCCATTTGAACATCTTGGAATCATAGCAGAGAAGTGCACCTTCTGAGGGCCATATTCATAGACAAGATCATTTGTGATAGGCGATCAATGGAAGCTGAGAATTAAAGGATGTTTGCTTTTTTATTGCTCATTGTTTGATTGATCTCTTTTGTTCATTATTTCATTGAGTTTTGGGTATCATTGATATTATTATATTGATTATTCATGTTTACTCCAATTTTCCCTTAACATTTTTGGTGCCCACCGTGGGGCCTAGCCCTGATTTTTAACCCAAAAATTAAGTTTTTGTGTTTTAGAAAGCTGTACACAGGAGGAAACCGTGCATCTGACACATCCTAACACACATCTCCTATCTATTCCAATGCATACATTCTTTCGGCGCATACAGACTCTGTTCTGGTGCATCTATCCCCTGATATAGTGCATCTGTCAGTTTGACGCATATATACTGTTTTCCTGCGCTTTTGACCTCTGTCTTAGCGCATATGTACTGCAACACTTCTGAGCTCTGTTTCTGCACATTCAAGCTCTGAAGCTGTGCATCTGATCTAGGCAGTGATTTTTAGGGTTTCCTTGAAGTTTTTGCTAACGCTAATGTCTTTTTGCAGGAACACTCTTGATCTATTTGTAGGCTAGGTACTGGTTTAGAGTCATATAGTTGCACTTGTTAACTCACACTTTGATTTATAACAGGAAAGTAAAATGGATGCTCATGCAAATCTCACATAGTCTTAACTAGGAAGGCGGTAATTGAATCATTGCTATCTTGCATATCATTGAATCATTGCTATATTGCTATCCTTCAAAGTTAACAACTCATTGCTATCTTGGTAAAACTAGACCATTACTATCTTGTTATCACTTCAAAGTTAACAAAACACTGCTATTTGGGTAAAATTGAACACATCATTGCTATTTGGGTAAAATTGAACCATTGCTATCTTGTTATCACTTCAAAGTTAACAAATTTCTGTGCTTGCCCATGTAGATAGCTCATCTAGTTTTTCTCATTTTAACTAGGGGAAAAGAACCACTGTCTTCTGTGTTTTGGGAATGATACCAGACCTATGCTCTCCCCTATCTTGGGTGACCAAAATGCCATACATATCCTTTTCGCATGTGTTTTTCCTTTAGAGGGGCCTGCTCTTGGATACCGTCCATCCAAGTAGGAACGACCCTAAGTGGTAACAGGCTAAACACCAAGCCCTACCAATCCACTATAAATAAATTGTGTTTGGAGTGAAAGCTTCAAACAACGAGTGTAGTTGTGTTATACCAACAACCAACCTCCCGCAAAACCGTCCAAGGCGTAACTCTTGTAGGTTGGGAGACTCCATAACAAAGTAGTGCTGCCACATGTATAGCACTCGAACGGTTGCCTTTATTAAACACCTTTGTCTTAGTGGCCAAAAACCCCTACAAGTTGGTGCAAGGAAGGGTGATTATCACCTCCTGAAGATGCTTCACTAGAGATAGTGAGAATTTAGTTTTATATTGTCCTTTGAAACCTAGGATTGTACTTGCTTTCTTTTAGTCCAAAAAGAGTCAAAAAATCACAAAAAAATAAAAAACCATAAAAACATTCTTTGTGTTTACTGTGTCTTCTTGCCATAATTTTAGAAAATCAGATCAAAGAGACCATCTTGCAACAAAAAGTACCAAAAACATTAGAAAAATTACCAAAATTTGCAAAAGCACTGAAAAAGCCAGAGCTGCGCATTTGCTGTCTGAAACTGTGCATTTTACTAACTTGATGTGCATCTGTACTGACTTATTGCACTTTTAACACTTGTTGTTGCACATCTAAAGTTTACTAGTATTGCGCATCTGTACCAACTTTTCATGCATTTACCAGTTTATGCTACGCATCTGTTCTAGTGCATGCGTGACAATGAGTACTTCCATAGTCTTTGAGAGGAAAGTTTTACCATTTTTGGGTACCCATTTCAACCTAGTTCCAAGTTCTGAGATCATATCTTACCTTGCAGTCACTTTTCCATCCATTTCGCATCAAAGTCTCTCTTTCATTGGTCATCTCATTCACCTCTATCAGGTCTCCCTAGTCCAAAGTCAAAGTATCCCATATCAGATTAGGATAGGCCCCTTTTTCGGATCATTTTGGATTCAAGTAACCCTAGTAAAGTCGCAGAACTTCGCTAGTGGTCTTGGTGTACGACTAGTCCCTACACAGTAAGATAGGTATCAAGTACCCTTACTAGTGGCTATCCTCTTGTATCAGCCATCTTACTTGGAATCATTAATTGAGAGAGTCCCTTGTCCAAATCTTGTCATAAGTATCCTATTCTCAACAGTCTCCACCAGTATCTTGCCAAAATCTCTAGTTTCATCCCACCACATCCCACGTCGCCTTGCATGGTTCTTACTAGATCTCAATACCAAAAGCAACTTGAAATGGCCAGATCATCTGACCATATTGTCACCCCTCATGAGAGTGATGAGGATATGTCTCATGAAGATTATCAAGGACACCTCCAAGATCAAAAATTCCAACGCTCGCTAGAGAAAGTGCTCCATGAGGACCCTCACAAGTATTTTATTCATCTTGCAAATCTTGGACTTAAGCTCCCCACTGATTTTGATCTCAGCAAACTCAAAGAGACTGTAAAGGATAATCATGAACACCACACCGGTGAGGACAAAGGAAAGAAAGTCATAGACCCAAACACACTTATAGAAGAAATGAGGAAATAAATCGAGGGTCTAACGCAACAAATGACAGATCTTAAGATGGGTACAAACACTAAAACATACTCCTTGCAAGATATTGCATCGTACCCCTTTGATAAGAGTTTAAACATGGTACCATTCCTCTTTCGATTTGAATTTCCTAAGTTTGACAAGTACAAAGGAAAAGGGGACCCTAGAGATCACATTAGGGAATTCAACGCTGCATGCATGGAAGTAGCTCACAATGAGACTTTCTTAATGAGACTATTCCCTAGATCTCTAGGTAGTCAAGCCATGGAGTGGTTCTCATGGCTTCCATCGGGCATTAAGACTTTTGATGAGTTAGTCAACAAATTCATCATGCACTTCTCGTACAATATTGAGCACGAAGTCTCCATGCTTGACCTATGCAATACCAAGCAAAAGAGTGGCAAATCATTCGCCTCCTTCCTACAAAGGTGGAGACAACTAGCAAGCAAATGCTCATATGATATACTCGAGAAGCAATTAATGGAGATGTTTGTCCACAACCTCAACTCCAATCTAAGCTATCAAATCCAAATCCAAAGCCCTACTTCATTTTTGAAGGTCATTGAAATAGGATTGTTCATCAAGAAAGCTATGATCGTCAAGGGGCAAATCAAGTTATACAAGGACACACCTACATCCAACTACACAACTGATAAATCAAAGTTTTGGAAAAAGATTAAAAATGTCGTCAATTATGGAGTAGTTGATGCCAAGGTGGCAGCTCCCAAACAACAACTAATATTCACTCTCAAAGGAGAGGCAAGCAATGCTACACCCAACAAAACATTCTCTTAGGAGCCAAGACCAGGTACAAATCAAATCTAAGGTGAAAGTTCACACCGCTGGGTGAGTCCCAAGAATTTGCATTAAGGAAGCTATTGGCCAACAATAAAATCACTCTACCGCCATCAAGCGATTATGAACCCAAATAAAACCTCACTATTGGAAAGACACTGACTTTTGTGAGTATCATAGAGGAAGAGGACATACAACCAACAATTGTATCCATCTCAAACATGTTATTCAAGGCATACTTGATCAAAATCAAGGAGGTGCTCAATAACATACTACTAATGAGACGCATGTGGCTTACAAAGATCCACGTCTCAATCACGACAGGCCGTATAACAACAACAGCAGCAACAACAACAATGGCAACAACAACAACAACTGCAACAGGAAAAATTAGAATAATGGGAATAGTAATGCCAATTACACAAGTGTGCCATTCGATTATACCATCAATTGCATATTACAACATGTCCCACAAATCAATGTGGTTACGTCTCTAACAATCAAGACCCAACAAAATTGATTGTAGTATCATCACCCGCAGTGGTAAGGTCACGTTGAATACCCTTCCCCCAAGGTCATCACCTTCTCAGTCAAACTCCCATTAGTATAGTGTCATAGACCAACTACGGAAGACTCTTGCCCACATTTCTATCTTAGAGTTGTTGCATCTATCTCCTTCCCACAAGGAGATTCTCGATAAAGCCTTAGTGGAAATGATAGTACCCACGAACTTGGCCCAAGACAAGTTTCAAGCCATGGTAGGAAATCTAACTTCCTCTAGTACCATATCATTTACCAAACAAGATGACCTCTCAGTGTCTCAGCCTCATAATACCCCCTTACATATCGTCGCCTTCATCCATAAGCATCACATCAAGAGGGTTCTCAATGATGGGGGAGCTGGTTTAAATAGTTGCACACTCAAGCTAGTCCTTACATTAGGGTTCTCTAAAAATGCATTTGATCCAAGGAAGAAGATTACTATCAAAGCCTATGATGAAGAGGAGAGAACTACCAAAGGAATAGTGGTATTACCCATACAAGTGGGACCGGTGATAAAAGACGTTGTGTGCCAAGTCCTAGATAGGGAGCTAGCCTATAATATTCTCCTAGGTAGACCATGGATTCATGCCATGAAAGTTGTACCTTCTACCTATCACCAATGCATAAAATTCCCTCATAATGGCAAGCAAGTCACCATCCAAGGTGATCCCGACCCCTTTTAGCATTGCAACTATGTCCTCTCAAAACTTGATTGCATCATATCCAACAATAGAGCATCTACATCCCCTACCCCATAGCATGATTCTACCTCTGAAGCTTCCTCATACAAGCCCAAAGAGCAGAAAATTACCATCAAAGAATCAGGAGTAGGGGAATACTCCATCGAGCACAGCCTCAATTTGGCCAAAATACCTTTATCTCCTAGATCTTTTGGGGGACCCAAGCATTTACCAAAGCCATCTGCTCCTCCTGCACCTCCCACAACTCCCTTTGTAAAATGGGGAATCCTATCAGATGAAACAGAGGAAAGAGATATCTTACAATGGCTCTACACAATAGAAGAAGAGAATACACAACAAGAACCACCTAAGCTCCCAACAGAAATCTATGGGCAAGGTGAATCTATCCTACATAGAATGGGTTACGAAGGACAAGGCCCCATTGGCCTAAGAAAAGAAGGAATTATAGAACCCATTCAACCTTCTTCATCATCATTGGCTAGAACTACAAAAGGTCTAGGGTATAAAGATAAGGGCAAAGCTAAAGCAAATGCTTGTCTTGTAGAAATAATCCATACCCTTCAAGAGGATAGTGACACAGATTCCAATGAATATGAGTGGGATGAGCTTACAGAGCATTCCTATGACGACAAAGAGGTTGACACCATTCAAACTTATAGCCCCTACCGTGAGGGACAAACGCTATTGCATAGACCATTAGAGTGTGATTCACCTATCCCAGAGAATACGACTTTCAAGGAAGGTTCGAGTTTTATTGCAATAAACAATTTGGAGGAAAGTACCATCCCAAACAATCTCCCTACCAATACTCCTAGCATATCCATTCAAACTATCAACGAATCAGATCTATCCTTCGACTCCCTCCCCCTTGTGCATCCTGAGCTTATTGACTAGGATCTACAAGGAGCCCCATAACTAGATATGTTCCAAAATGATGATGCCTATATTGACTACGTGGAACTTAGGGACCACCTACCTAAAGGAGATCATAAAGTTGGCTTCTCCATTGAACTTAATACTGTGGCTTATTTTGGAGAGGGTGCCAAGCGTTCCAGTCACAAAAAATATCAAAATAAAAACTAGATCTGATGGTGAAAACCGCTCTGTGGCAGTGTTAGATCCCAAAATAGTAAAAAGAAAGGACACATCCAATGGTGAAAACCCAACTGTGGCACCTGACGATGGTAGGATTGACACTCTCCCTGATGACATGCACCAGGAGAAGTCTCAGATTGTTGTGGAACCTACAGAACTTGTTAACATTGGAACGAGGGAACAACTAAGATCATTCACTTTGCTAAGTCTTTGACCCCACCAGAAAAGACTAAGTTTGTACCATTCTTCAAGAAAAATCAAGTCAATTTTGCTTGGTCATACGTAGATATGCCAGGGTTAGATCTAGACTTGATTATACATCATCTTGCACTAGATCCAGGAGTGAAACCAGTGAAACAAAAGCTTAGAAAGATGTATCCACACATTGCACTACTAGTAAAAGAGGAACTCAAGAAACTACTAGATGTAGGGTTCATCAGAGCTATGAACTATCCGGAATGGGTCTCCAACATAGTACCAGTATCTAAACCTGATGGTCGAGTTAGACCATGCAATGATTTTAGAGATCTCAACAAAACTTGCTGCAAGGATGATTTTTCATTGCCAAATATAGATATCATAGACGACTTAACGACATGTACCATGTTATCTCTCATGGATGGCTTCTCTGAATACAATCAGATCAGGATAGCACCAGAAGACCAGCATAAGACAACTTTTACTTGTCCATGGGGCACTTTCTGCTAGAATGTCATGCCATTTGGGCTAAGAATGCAGGAGCCACATATTAACGTGCTATGACCACTATATTCCATGATATGATGCACACCACAATGGAAGACTACGTAGATGATATCCTTGTAAAGCAACTCACAAGAGAATCACACCTGGATGTGTTAGAGAAAGTCTTTCAGAGACTGGAACAATTCAAAGTTAGGTTGAACCCTGTTGGTGCCTGCATGAGCAGTCAGTTTTGAAGCATATAAACATACAGGCACCTTCCCAAAAAATCCAAAAAGTTCTAAGTCTTTGGGCCTCCTCAGCATGATTTAACATCAGCATCATATTTTCTTTGGAGGAGGTCATCATCATCATGTTTCCAGACATCACCCTGATGTTGCTTACGAGGGTCATCATATTTTCTACCTGCATGATCTTTCGCGGGGTGATATTTTAACATCGGGTGATCTTTGTTAAGATCATCCTGATGATGTTGCTGTAAAGTCCTAAGTATGATCCGATCTTCATCAGGGTCATCATATTTGAACATCGGGTGATCTTAGTCAATATCATCCTGATGTTGTTGTATCACTTCATGTTCGTTGTTTTATCACCCTGATGATGCTGACGTCATTCTTATGTCAGGGTGATATCTATTTCTCTGCCTATCTGCATCATGATATTTCCGAAGGAGGGGGTGATATTTTCATATTTGAATATCACCCGGATGTATGTTTGTTCCAGCATCATGATGATGCTGATATCAGGGAGATATCTGCCTGTCGGCTTCATGCATTATCCAGTGGGGGGTGATCATTTCAAATATCTGTCATATTCATATATCACCCTGATCTTATAGCAGAGCTACAGTGCAGCATGATATTTGTGCATCAGGATGATATTTCCAAATATCCGGTTATCTTCCGAATATCATCCTGATGCCGACATGTGGTGGTGACGTCATCAAGGTCCGGGGGGTCATATTTCTAACATTACTCATCTTATGAAGATCCCCCAATGTTGCGAATATGACGATGATGTCATCCGGATATGAGGAGGTGCGCAGTAGGCAGATATGCTGATGACGTCAGCAGGATATGACGGTGACGTCATCAGGATGTTCATCGGCCAGACATTTGGTATCGGCAAAGCAGGAGGATCTTCCTCCGATGGATCAGGTTGTGTCGATGAAGGCGTTTATCATGCAGGTGATATTGCGATATGATGCTGACGTCAAGGTGATATTTCAAGCAACAAGATATCATGCTGCTAGAGGATGATGATGAAGGTTTATACTAGTGTCGTCGGGAGCAAAAGCACCGACATCATATATGCTCGTGACCTAGTATATAAGGTGATGAGGAGGTTGCTGCGGGGTGCATGTGGGATAATTCGACCCTGCATATTTTCAAATATCATGACGATGTATCTTGGCGGGAAACGGTTGCGACGCACAGTATTCTGCATTTCCCAAGGCCACGGGTTGGTGCGCCATTAATGGCGATTGTTGCAGAGGTATGGGCGATGGCGTGGACGGATCCAGTACCTGATTGAAGATGTGGATCCCTAGGCGGCGGCGCAAGGCTCGAGATTTCTTCCTGTCTCCTCTCCCACCTGCTGCATTGAATGTTTGAGCACCAATCTGATGATACTGTGTATCTGGCAGGTTTTTTTGGTCAACTATGTAATTAAGGCTGAGCACCTCCTTGCTGTATATAGTAGGTTGTGTTGCTCATTTGAAGGTTGTTGAAAACTGGACATTTTGGCTCTGTAATAAGATACAACTGGTTTTGGTTGCTCTGTGCAGCAAAACTTATGAGTTTATGTATCTCCTGTTGTACGATTTGGCATGAATCCACTGATTTCATGGTTAATCTTATATAAATAATGCTGTGTTTGCATGTGTTATGCTGATTCTGTCTCCAGTTTTGCATGTATCTTTCTTACTGCAATAGGGATGCCATAAGTATAGACAGCTTAACACTCTTTATTGGGAGATATCTGTAAGGCAGATATCATGTGTATCCCCCTGAAATCCAGTTTTAGCTATTCATGTTGATCATTCACAGGTGTATGTCTATCGACTCCAAGCCCTGGATAGGCACCAATCTAGCTCTGTGTTGAGGTTATACACTAGGTCCAGGTTTGCATCCAAACACCATTTCAAACCATTTCATACTTCCACCTGTTAGTTGTAGGAGTAGGATTAGGAACCCCCTGCATGCTCTCATACCCAACCAGACATCATGTCCAAGAATGTTGCCAACCTTGTGATCTATCATACAGATCTTGGTCCATACATGAGAGTATTCTACCTGTTGTTGTCAAGTTAAATCTTTCTATCTTTGAGCTAGTCAAGGTTACATCTTGAGTTATAGGGATACCCCCCTTGGTGTGGCAAAACCAGAAGTGAAGGGGAGGCAGCTCACGCAACCTCCTGTATTTAGTTGGCTAAATCTGCCTGTGCATTAGAAGTGGCAAACCCTAATGCTGATTCAGAAGAAAAACCAACAAAATGGCGACCCTGCTGGGGACAGAGAGAGTCAAGTAACCTGAGGGCTGGAAAATCTAGTTTCCAGTGAAGTTGTTGCAGCAAAAAGGAACCATGTGGTCCTTTGCTGGGGTGATGAATCCAGAAAAAAAAAGTGCCTTGCTGACATTCTGTCCTCTCTCTGAGAGGTGGCGACTCTGTTGAAAGAACCAATCAGTGCTGCAACATATATCCAGGTATTCATCTTTGATTCAAAATGTTGAGTTTAGAACAGCAAGCCTGGTCGTGCTCTCAGAGAAGGCCATTCTTTATTGAAAGATATAAAGCCCTAAATTTCACAGGGATATATGGTTATCCAAATATTATTCCCAATAAAATTAGAAGATGTTTGCCAAAATATAGTGGATCAGATTCTGAATCGGCAAACAAACATCTGCAAAGATTTTGTAATTTAATAGAAGATTATGAGGTAGAGGATGAAGATGTAGTAATGAGACTCTTTGTTCAGTCATTGGAAGATGATGCTAGGATATGGTTTTCAGACCTGCCTGTTTGTTCAGTTTCTTCATGGATAGATTTAGAAGTTGCATTCCTAGGGCAGTTTGGTGAAAGGTTTGATGTGGCCTCATTAATCATACATTTTATGAATATCCAAAGGGAAGATGAGGAGCTGGTTCCAGCCTTTAATCTTAGGTTTATTAAATTGCTCAGGCAGATCCATGAATATATGAGACCTAATAATGCATTGTGCTTGACAATTTATTTGGCTGCATTTGATGAAGAAATGAGTTATCTGTTGAGAGATAAAGAACCAGTCACACTTCACCAGGCTTTCCAATTTGCTATGGACATAGAAAACAATGAGAAATATGGAATGCCAGTAGGTTTCATGGCTGCAAGTTGTCAAAGTAGTTATCAAAGTGAATATATTTCAGCTCTCCCAGTATGTGCATTGAGAGATGATTATATAAAGGGAAATATATTTCAGGATAATGTGTGCAGCCATGATGTGATGCATGAAGAAAATGTTGTAGAAAATGTAAGCACATCTTGTAATAATGAAAACAAAGATTGTTATCAGCCTTTAGAAGACAAGCCTGCAGACACAAGGTGCCCTCCAATTGATCAAATGAGAGACATACATGAAGTTGTGTCTTGCAGCAGTGTGCATATCCCAGTTATGCCTGATTATTTATATGAAGTGGATATGCAGAGCTTCACTCTGAATATAGAAAACATTGATTCAAGGGATGGCAGTGAATATGCTAGTGATTGCCAGCATTCAGATGCATATGTGAGCCTTTCAGATGATGAAATATATCTGGATGCTGATTATGAGTGTTTCCTTGAAGATTTTGGCCACCTTCATAGTGCAGAGGTTGAAAACTTTGCTTTTGATTATCAGGGCACTGGTGAAGATAAAAGACAAGGTCACTATTCAGAGGTGGATGGGAAAATTGCAGATGTGTGTGCTCATACAGTTGGGAATAGTGTTGATTGCAGGGGTGACTATGAAGCTTTCAGTGTAGGGCTGCATTCTGAGTTATTTCTGCCTTCTCTTGAGACATTTCAGGTGGACATTAATGACAAAACTACCGTGCATGATGATGATGGATATCTATATGTTCATCAAGATAAATTTGATTATGAGATGTTGCTTGTGCCTGAATATTGCATGTTTGATGCAGAGGAGCTCTTTTTTTTTGAGGAAGGGCAGAATTCTGATGTGGATTCATTTGTTTCATGTGAGTCTGTTATTTTTCCAAGCAACATCAGTGACTCATATGATGATGACATTCTACAACTGATAATGATATATGCTGATGAAGCTAGTTGTAGATTTGTTGAAGAAAAAGAAATTAGCAGCAGCACAAATAATTGCCAAGGGGCTTGCTGCAGACAGTTAAATGCTTTTAGGCTTCATTTGAAGAAATCAAAAGAAAATCAGGTGTTTGACAAAGGAAAAGTCTGGTTTTTCCTTTTTGGTGGCCCTGGGCCACCATTTTTATTTTGAAATAATGTGTTTGATGATGTAGATTGGTGCAAGTTTGACTCTATGCCCAATGGATAGGGGACTGGTCTGCATCCCAGAGATCTGGGGTTCTCGCTGCAGTCTTGCACCTGCACGTCCCCAGACAGAGCCACTGTTGGTGCCTGCATGAGCAGTCAGTTTTCAAGCATATAAACATGCAGGCACCTTCCCAAAAAATCCAAAAAGTTCTAAGTCTTTGGGCCTCCTCAGCATGATTTAACATCAGCATCATATTTTCTTTGGAGGAGGTCATCATCATCATGTTTCCAGACATCACCCTGATGTTGCTTACGAGGGTCATCATATTTTTTGCCTGCATGATCTTTCGCGGGGTGATATTTTAACATCGGGTGATCTTTGTTAAGATCATCCTGATGATGTTGCTGTAAAGTCCTAAGTATGATCCGATCTTCATCAGGGTCATCATATTTGAACATCGGGTGATCTTAGTCAATATCATCCTGATGTTGTTGTATCACTTCATGTTTGTTGTTTTATCACCCTGATGATGCTGACGTCATTCTTATGTCAGGGTGATATCTATTTCTCTGCCTATCTGCATTATGATATTTCTGAAGGAGGGGGTGATATTTTCATATTTGAATATCACCCGGATGTATGTTTGTTCCAGCATCATGATGATGCTGATATCAGGGAGATATCCGCCTGTCGGCTTCATGCATTATCCAGTGGGGGTTGATCATTTCAAATATCTGTCATATTCATATATCACCCCGATCTTATAGCGGAGCTACAGTGCAGCATGATATTTGTGCATTAGGATGATATTTCCAAATATCCAGTTATCTTCCGAATATCATCCTGATGCCGACATGTGGTGGTGACGTCATCAAGGTCCGGGGGGTCATATTTCTAACATTACTCATCTTATGAAGATCTCCCAATGTTGCGAATATGACGATGACGTCATCCGGATATGAGGAGGTGCGCAGTAGGCAGATATGCTGATGACGTCAGCAGGATATGACGGTGACGTCATCAGGATGTTCATCGGCCAGACATTTGGTATCGGCAAAGCAGGAGGATCTTCCTCCGATGGATCAGGTTGTGTCGATGAAGGCGTTTATCATGCAGGTGATATTGCAATATGATGCTGACGTCAAGGTGATATTTCAAGCAACAGGATATCATGCTGCTGGAGATGATGATGAAGGTTTATACTAGTGTCGTCGGGAGCAAAAGCACCGACATCATATATGCTCGCGACCTAGTATATAAGGTGATGAGGAGGTTGCTGCGGGGTGCATGTGGGATAATTCGACCCTGCATATTTTCAAATATCATGACGATGTATCTTGGTGGGAAACAGTTGCGACGCACAGTATTCTGCATTTCCCAAGGCCACGGGTTGGTGCGCCATTAATGGCAATTGTTGCAGAGGTATGGGCGATGGCGTGGACGGATCCAGTACCTGATTGAAGATGTGGATCCCTAGGCGGCGGCGCAAGGCTCGAGATTTCTTCCTGTCTCCTCTCCCACCTGCTGCATTGAATGTTTGAGCGCCAATCTGATGATACTGTGTATCTGGCGGGTTTTTTTGGTCAACTATGTAATTAAGGCTGAGCACCTCCTTGCTGTATATAGTAGGTTGTGTTGCTCATTTGAAGGTTGTTGAAAACTGGACATTTTGGCTCTGTAATAAGATACAACTGGTTTTGGTTGCTCTGTGCAGCAAAACTTGTGAGTTTATGTATCTCCTGTTGTACGATTTGGCATGAATCCACTGATTTCATGGTTAATCTTATATAAATAATGCTGTGTTTGCATGTGTTATGCTGATTCTGTCTCCAGTTTTGCATGTATCTTTCTTACTGCAATAGGGATGCCATAAGTATAGACAGCTTAACACTCTTTATTGGGAGATATCTGTAAGGCAGATATCATGTGTATCCCCCTGAAATCCAGTTTTAGCTATTCATGTTGATCATTCACAGGTGTATGTCTACCGACTCCAAGCCCTGGATAGGCACCAATCTAGCTTTGTGTTGAGGTTATACACCAGGTCCAGGTTTGCATCCAAACACCATTTCAAACCATTTCATACTTCCACCTGTTAGTTGTAGGAGTAGGATTAGGAACCCCCTGCATGCTCTCATACCCAACCAGACATCATGTCCAAGAATGTTGCCAACCTTGTGATCTATCATACAGATCTTGGTCCATACATGAGAGTATTCTGCCTGTTGTTGTCAAGTTAAATCTTTCTATCTTTGAGCTAGTCAAGGTTACATCTTGAGTTATAGGGATACCCCCCTTGGTGCGGCAGAACCAGAAGTGAAGGGGAGGCAGCTCACGCAACCTCCTGTATTTAGTTGGCTGAATCTGCCTGTGCATTAGAAGTGGCAAACCCTAATGCTGATTCAGAAGAAAAACCAACAAACCCAAAGACGTGTGTTTGGAGTCACCTCGGGCAAACTCTTAGGCTTCATTGTATCGGCAAATGGAATAGAGGTGGACCCTAAGAAAGTTAAGGCTATTATGGACATGCCACCACACAAGAATCTTACTCAACTAAGATCTCTACAGGGCAAGCTACAAGCAATCCGTAGGTTCATATCACAACTGGCAGACAAGTGTCAACCCTTCAGTCATCTCCTACATAAGAATATTCCATTTGGGTGGGATGAGAAATGTGAAGAGGCATTCGACAAATTGAAAGAGTGTCTTATGAATCTACCTATTCTCATGCCTCCTATCTAAGGGAAGCCATTGTTACTAGACATATCTGCTACACCAACAGCTCTTGGGGCCCTTTTAGGACAACAAGATTATGAAGGTAAAGAAAGAGTCATCTACTATATCAGTCACACATTGGTGGGCTATGAGTTGCAATACTCTCAGATAGAAAGATCATGCCTTGCAGTAGTTTTTGCTTCCCAAAAAATCTGACATTATATGCTAGCACATCCAGTCAAACTTATTACAAAAATAGATCCACTGAAGTACCTACTAAGCAAAGCATCTCTAATAAGTCGCCTAGCCAACTGAGTAATGCTCCTAAGTGAATACGACATTGAGTATGTAGATAGAAAGGCTATCAAGGGGCAAGTCATTGCTGATTAGTTAGTAGATGCACCACTACAGGACACCACACCAATGCAATTTGAGTTTCTAGATGAATCCTTATTCCATATATCAACACATTCCTGAAAAATCTACTTTGATGGGTCCTACATAAACCATGGATCGGGGGAAGGAATCTTGTCTGTAACTCCTCGTGGCAACACCATATTGAAGTCTTATCATCTGTATTCCCATGCACCAACAACATAGCAGAATATGAAGCCTTGGTCATTGGCCTCGAAATGGCAACAGAGTGGAAAATCAAAGAGCTACATGTCTATGGTGATTCTCAACTAGTAATCAACCAAGTCAATGATGACTACCAAACCAAAGATGAGAAGCTTCTCCCATACAAGCAGATGGTCGATGAATTTAAGGAATACTTTCTAATCATCTCTTTTGAGCAGATACCTCGCATTGAAAACAAAGCAGCAAATGCCATGGCAACCATTGCCTCTCTCCTCAAAATCCCAGAGAATGAGTCACGGTACGAGTTCTTAGTGGAATTAATTCAACAACCAGTTTATGATCTTCCTGAAACCCTTTCCATATGCCTATTAGTTGGATCTGATTCACCTTGGTACGGTAAGGTTTACACTTACCTCAAGGACAACACCCTCCCGCCTGACTTATCTTCAAACCAACGATGAAACTTTATACGCCAAACCTCTCGTTATACCATTATTACCGACACCCTATACTGACGTGGTCTAGATGGTACTTTACTCTGTTGTTTAGAATGAGAAGAATCCCAAACTACCTGACAAGATGTACACGAAGGGATCTGCACAACACACTCTAGCGGTCCTTCCTTAGCTAAGAAACTCATGCGTTTGGGTTATTATTGGCCAAACATGGAAACAGATTCATATCAATTTGTGAAGAAGTGCAAGTAGTGCCAGATACATAGAAACCTGATACATGCACCTCAAGAGTTGAGACCTTTAACGACACCTTGGCCCTTTTGTCAATGGGGACTCGACCTTGTAGGCAAAATCCACCCACCTTCATCCAACGACCACAAATTCATAATAACTGCCACTGAGTGCTTTACCAAGTGGATTGAAGCTGTCCCCCTCACCATCGTCATAGGTAAGCAAATCTCCTCATTTATCCTTAATTACCTCATCTACAGATACGAAATTCCCTCATCCATTATCATGGATAATAGAAGACCTTTGTGACAGATTCAAAATCCAACACCATTTCTCCACACCCTATTACCCCCAAGGTAACGGCCAAGCATAAGCATCCAACAAGACCATCTTGAAACTCCTCAAAAAGATAGTTAACGATGCTAGCTGTAATTGGCACATCCAACTCAATCCTGCTCTGTGGGCCTATCGAACCAGTATACGCACTCCCATAGGTGCTACCCCTTATGCCCTTGTCTATGGATCATAAGCCATTCTACCCGTCGAGGTCGAGCTACCATCTCTAAGGGTGTCGTTAAAAGGTCTCATAACTAATGAAGAGTACAGAGTTTCTAGATTACAAGAGCTAGAGTTGCTAGAGGAAAGGAGATAGAAAGCCTTCAATCATCTCAAGGCATATCAAAAAATGATGTCATGAAGCTACAACCACAGAGTCTGCCCAAGAGTCTTTAAAGTTGGAGATCTAATACTAAAAGAGAACCCTCGCAATCAACAGGATTGGGAAAAGAAAGGCAAATTTGAACCCAACTGGCTTGGGCCTTATGTGATCGTGGCCGCCTATGGATCAGGGGCATATTAGTTAGCAACATCAGAAGGTGAGTTGTTCAATGACCCAATCAACAACATGCATGTTCGTTGGTTCTATACCTAAGAGAACCCTAATGTAAGGGGGGCATAAAATACAAAAAAATAAAAAAACTAGAAAAATACAAAAAAATAAAAAAATTAGAAAAATACAAAAAAATCATCCTTTGGTGAAAACCTGGCAAATAGGTGCCTTGGATAGGTATCATGATGAAAACCTAGCAAACAGGTGTCATGCATACTTTCTAGCTTTCGTGCAAATAAAAGCAAGTGGTGAAAACCTGGTAAACAAGAGTTACTTGTGATAAACCGCTTCCTCCATCTTTGGGAAACCAATCACCTTGTGTCCATTCTTCCTTCACTCATGTCCCATTCGATCCATATCTGTTCCATAATAAAAGTACCTAGCGATAACCTATCGTGGCTTGATACTCTCTCTTTGTTGCCTTGTCAATAAAGGTTTTATCCAGTACCCTATCCACAGTGTCAGCCTTACATGGTGTCTATCGTCAGTATCCATATGGTCCAAGTCCATGAACTACGTTGCCTCTGCATCATCATGTAGGCAAGGCCATTCTTCAAATGCACCCCCAAGGCTCCACTGTCCCATCCGTCACATGTCTAGTCCTTCTATCTATTTGAGTCCACACCACTTTCTATCACCTAGGTCTTAGGTCCATTAGGGTTTACCCTGAACTACGTTGTCTCTGCGTCGTCACGTAGACAAGGCCATTTAGCAATGAGCCCTCAAGGCACTAGGTCAGTCCCTTAGGGTTTGTCTCACCAATAAGGATTGTGGAACCTTTCACCAGACACAAGTGCGTGCAAGCAAAGCCCATTTCCCAAACATAAGTTTTTGACGCAAGACCTCAACCTATCCAAGGCAAAGCAAGCAAGTACCTAAAGCACTCTAAATGATTTTATCTAAATTATGGCAAGAAAAACACATCTAAATGCAATATTGTTTTGTGGTTGTGATCAGGTTAGGTTACAGCATCTTGATTTTTTTTATCATGTCTTCCTATGCTACTCAAGGATGCCAAAAGCTAGAGATGCTATGATTGGGGCATGATTATTTTTTTTGTTTGTCATTTGTGGATTAAACTTTAGTAATGTGACGCATCCACAAAGCATCCACAAGCATCCATATCCCATGCAATAAAAATTTCCAAAGCATCCATATCCCATGCAATAAAAGATCCAAAATACAAAGTATCAATACAAACAAAAGCTTGCGAGTCTTTCTGTCGAGTCATTCTTCTATTAGTCAAATTTTTGTCTTTGATCATATCTTTCATCCTTATCCAGTCAGTCTGAGTAGTGATCTAGATGCAAGTCTATTCTTAATCCATACCAATCAAGTCAAGTCAATCTTGTCAAATGATCCAATCACAATCAGTGGTCTTGATCCTTGTCTAGTCGTAAACCAACTCGATCAGTTAATCAATGAATTGTCTTATACAAGATGTAACATTGTCAAAATCAGACCAATACATGCGTCTTACACGACATGTTTCATTTCCTGAAACCAGACACTATCCTTCGTGTTGCTCTAGGGATCTATCATTCCCCGCCATGACAACACGCCTGCTGTGTTGGTCTAGGGATATATCGTTCCCCACCATGACAACATTGTCGTATATCATTATCAGTATATCGTTGGTTTACCACTTGATAGGGGCAATACCTTCTTTGTTCTTGTATCATTTGTGCATACTTACTTGCTTGTGTGTGTTTTCATTCTATCTTGCATAGCGTATCATTCATCTCTTTCTTCATTCTTCTTCTTCGTGAGATTGTTCGTCTCACGCCTTCTGCCTTTTTCCCATCCAATCTCTCAAGGGGGCATCCTATCATCGTTAAACCTGTACCAGGGGCAAACTAGGACATGTATCATTATTAGAAATTTATTCTTTGAAGCAACGCCTTAAACTGCATTGCATTAAAGAGGGGCAAAATATATATGCCTAAAAATGACACGACTCTGTCTAAATAAATATTCTTAATTTTTATTTAAGTCTAATTCCTCTATCAATAAATAAATAAATAAATTTATTTGATTCATATTCTCCCAACAATTAAATAAAATCAATTTATTTAATTAAAATTCTTAAATTCTTCTAATTCCTCCAACAAATTAAATAATACCAATTATTTAATTAGTTCTTCCAAATTCATTCTAAATTAAATAATATCAATTATTTAATTATTTCTTCCAATAATATTGTCTCTAAATTTAAATAAATCAAATATTTGTTTAAGTTGTCTATTTCTTTTAAATTGAGTTATCTTTAAATATAATTCAATCCTTATGCACATACAATTGAATATTCTAAATATTTAATTGAGTTAAAATATCTTCTCATCCTCATGCAATTTCTATTCTCTAGTTCTATTCTCTTAACTAATTGATCTATTTCTTTTAATTGATTTAATCTCTTCAGATAACTCATTCTTCTATTTTATTAATTCCTCTCATGCAAAATATAGCAAGACAAATGTCTTCTTCTTATTCACGCACATTCCTCAATTGTTTTCAACTGTCGATCTTCTCATTCTTTCTATACCGTTGATCTTCTCTCTCAAGTCTATAAATTGAACCCTATTCCTCTATTTCAATCATCCAAGCTTTAAGTAAACTTACTCTGTAGGAATTACAGTGCGCCTTTGGCACCAATTCCTTCATTGCTTGTGATCAACCCGTTATCATACTATAATTTTTGTGAAGCTCATCTTCATGGCGAAACTATCATAGCTGTTCCCATTTGGACATCTTGGAATCATAGCAAAGAAGTGCACCTTTTAAGGGCCGTATTCATAGACAAGATCATTTGTGATAGGTGATCAATGGAAGCTGAGAATTAAATAAGGTTTGCTTTTGTATTGTTCATTGTTTGATTGATCTCTTTTGTTCATTATTTCATTGAGGTTTGGGTATCATTGATATTATTATATTGATTATTCATGTTTACTCCAATTTTCCCTTAACAATTATATTATTAAAGTTATTTGACTTTAATAATATAAATATTTAATGATGACTTATTAAAAGGTGATATAAGGGTTAAATGGAAATTAATAAAGTGATCTATTTAATGATACTTTATTAATTTATTATGTTAAAAGGGAGACAAAAGGGCTTTATTAAAAGGGGGCTTAAATGATTTAAAGTATATTGTATATTATTAAGTTGTGCATCATAATTAAAAGAGAGATTAAAAGTAAATTGAATGAAATGGAATTTAAAGTGAATTTGAGGTGAAATATAAAAGGGCATTTTGGAATTCATTTCACTCATTCATTGTTGAAGAAGAAGAATTTGGCTAAGAGTTTTATTGAAGACTAGAGAGTCTAAAAATCTCAAGCTTTTTGAGGACGTAGCCCCTTAGGGAGAACAACATGCAGACAATTCCTTTACAGGGATTGTGCTTGTACTTCAAAGATTTACAGGAAGGTTTCAAAGCTAGGGTTTAAAGAATTTATCAAGAGTTTGATAATTTACTGAATATTTGAAAGTTAAGGGTTTGAATAATATTGCAAATCAGAAGTATATGCATTGCAAGACTCTTTTAACTAGGCAGGGGTTTTGGCAATTTAATTGTATGCAACTTTGCACTAGGCGTGGGGTTTGGTGATAGTGATCATTGTTGGAGTTAATTATCATTGTTGTTGCAGTTATACTACTGCAAACTTTATACTTCATTCTGGCATTTATTTTAGAGGGTTTCAAGGCATATCTTACCTGTGAGTTCATGATTTGTAACCCACAATTTTTTGGGTATTGTTGTTTTAGATAATAGGGGATATTTTATGAGCTAGGTTGTCAATATTTTGTGAAAATACTGAGTATCTAAGCTGATATAAAAATCTAGAATTTTTAGTTGTGTATTCCCTATGTAATGTTCAATTTTTGAGTTGAAAATTATTATTGCAATATCTTCTATTTTGCTGCATTATATTGTTGTATCAAACATTGCAAATATATCAGAAAACCATAAAATAAATAAAAACAGACAATAAAATCTAGAAAGTAAATATCCTATCAGGGGTGGGATATTTCACTGTGCGTGATTTTGTGCTTCCAATATTTAATAATGTATAATGGAAAAAAAATTATTAAATAATTGAAAACCATTATTTAACAATGTAGGAAAATAGATAATGAGTAATTAAATAATTATTTAATTATAGAGGTGAAGAGGGAAAATGGAAATGAATAACTAAATAAATAAGAATTTATTTAATTATAGATTAGAAAGGGATAATTAGTAACATAATTAAATAATTAAAATTTATTTAATTATTTAAGAAGAATAAAGAAAAAGTGAATTAATTGAATACTTCAAAATTATTTAATTAATAGAAGAATATAATATTAGGAAATAATTAAATAATTAAAAAATATTTAATTATGTGAGAGGAGATGGAAATTAGTGTGAAAATGTTACTCGCAGGTTCGGGACATTTTTGAGTGTCTACATTTTGCCCATCCTTGATACAATGTGAATCTGAATGTTGTGTCAAAGAATAACTAGAAAAAATTCAGCTCAGGCCTTGCCCCAGCGTGCCCTGGATAAAGCAGGATAGCATGATGCCCCCTCGGGAAATTTGACAAATTTTTGAAAAAATTCCAAAAAATTTGGTAAATTTATCGATAGGTCAATTTGATAGGCGCAAATGCATTGGCAATGAAAAATTAGGCTTATAAGTTGATATTTGCATGTGGAGGCAAAAGCTATGGCAACCATTTATGAAGATAGGGGACCCTCTTAGGTCAAAAAAGGTTATAAATAGGCCCTAGGGGAGAGAAAATAGATCATTTGTGCATTTTGACTTTAGAATTCGAGAGATCTAAGTTGAGATTCTGTCATGAAGGAGTTGCAGAGATGTTGCCCATTCCAATTGCTTCTCACATAGGATACCGAGTTAGGACCCACGAATGGCCAGCAGGGTCAGGTGCAGCGGTATGTACTCAAGCTTTGCTTTGTATTTTTTTAAAATTTTGCCAGATTTAGGGGCTCAAAGAAGAGCAAACAAATGTGGTGTAGTTTTCTGCACCGCATATGTCATCACATTCGCCGCATGTGTGGGCTTGTGCACTGCATATGTAGTTGTGCGACACATATGTAAAATAGAGCCACATGTGTGGGCTCATGCACTACATATGTTTTAGGCTACATGTAATTGTTAAGTGCACTACAATTGTGAAGTGGTGCGACGCTATGTATTCCTGCACCGCAATTGTGAGACAGTGCAACACATCTGCAAAGGAATGACACATATGATGGATTGTGTAACACATTTGACTGATGACAAAATTGGCTTAAATTGTGGCAAGATTTCTAATAGGCAAAAGGTCCAATAGGTTAGTTTAGGTATCCTAATTGACATGACGTGCTTTTTGTGAGCGCAAGTTAGCTTACCACCAATTTATATCAGAAAGAGCTGACCATCCTGCTTCAGGTTACGAGATCATTTGAGCATGGAGGAGAGGGATACATTGCATGCGCTAGGACTATACCATGTGACTTTCATGCCCATAGTTTGGGCTAACAAAAGATTGCTGACAGCACTTGCAGAGAGATGGCATTCAGAGACGTGCTTGTTTCACCTGCCGACCAGAGAGGCTACTATGACTCTAGAGGATGTCTGGAGGATACTGAGGCTTCCTATTCATGGGGAGCAAGTGATCTATGATCTGGAGCAAGGGTTAGTAGCTATTCGATGATGCTTCGAGCTAGATGACCTAGTGCAACTAGGTGTAGAGGATTATGAGATTCAGTGGGATACATTGGCAGACATATATGATAGACTGGTTGTACTGGTTTGCATGGTCATCGGTGGTGTTGTGATCCCTGATCGGTGAGGACATGAGTTCCCTATAGGATGGGGCGAGCTACTCGAGGGCACGATGGAGCAGGCCACAATATATACATGTGGGTCGTGTTTACTTGCTATGCTATACTTTCAACTACATGATGTAGCTTACAGAGATGCTCAGTCGATTAGCTATGGGATGACGCTGCTTATGGTGTGGGCATGGGAGCATATAGCCATGTTTAGACTACTAGTGGATAGGGATTTAGCCTGAGAGTTGCCATATGTGTATCTCTACGAAGGGGCAGTGACAGATTCAGATTGGGGATGTTGCTTATTAGAGACATGGAATCAATCATTTAGATGGCTTTACATGGAGACCATATAAAGACTGCAGAGCCTGGGGGGAGGATGTCGAGCATCTTCCTTATTATTGACATACGAGATATTTGATCGGACAGACAATAGTGATGCAACATATCATTGAGAGGCATCTTCCAGAGTGAGTCCTCCAATAGTTTGGGGAGAGGCAGGATGTACAAGTGCATATAGCAGAGTTTGCACGATCGGCTAGAGAGGTTCCTCATTGGGAGCTAGTGATCAGTGTACAAGTTGCATTATAGGAGATTGCAAGATTACAACCTATTCAGTGGGGGGCAGCAGCAGATGTAGCAGATGCGAGCACTACACTCGAGTATGACGCCTAGTGGGCACAACACAGGACTACTCCATTCCCAGATCTAGATGCACCTGCCCCTGTGGAGAGGGTCGGGAGAGGTCCTCGTGGGAGATTATGGGGGAGAGGGTGAGGGAGAGATGGAGGCCAGGGTGGAGGACGAGGAGATGGTGATGATGGAGGTGATGGTGGAGGGGGATGAGGGGATGGCGGGATAGGTGATAGGGGCAGAGGCAGAGATAGTAAAGGTAGGGATGATAGAGGTAGGGGTGCATTGAGATTATCCCCTATCCAAGAGGAGGGTGATATTAGAGTTGGACAGATGCAGGTATAGATGGAGGAGGTTAGGGTAGAGGAGGTGGATGAGGAGATGGAGGGAGATGTGGCAATGGGGGAGGTGAGAGTGGAGGAGGCAGATGAGGAGATGGATGTGGAGGAGAGAGTTTAGGAGGCAGCTATTGAGGACGGCTTGCAGGATATCCTGATTAGGGAGGCCATTTTGGATGTCCTAGAGGAGGAGTTAGAGGATCCCCAGGCTTAGATTCAGGCACTACAGGCACAGGTGCAGGCATTATAGGCTTAGGTAGATAAGGTGCCAGTGTTACAGGGACAGATATCCTAACTGAAGGCAGAGCGAGACTTGGCCATCATTCGGGCACAACAAGATGAGCAAAATTTGATTAATTTTATGGCTACTGTCAGTGGTCCCATGACAGATCTAGTGCAGACATTGTATCGGGTGAGTTAGGAGGGCCAATATTACAGGGATTTATATGAGAGTGTCATATCAGCGGTGCAGAGGGCACCTAGCTTTCAGAGTCAGAGCTAGAGCAGGACACACTCACGGAGGTCATAGAGCAGCGACGGGGTATCCCAACACAGGAGATCAGCTCCATATGAGAGAGCATTGGGATCAGGGCACATGCCATCCCCTTCAGGACAGGCACCCTTAGGAGATACAGGTAGTACATGCTAGGCCTTTTTGTAGACTTATGTATTTTTTATCAAGCCTGCGAGCTCCTTTTTTGATAGGCATCTGATATTTTACTATGACACATTTTTTGATATATATATGAGATGCATCATTTTTGGCAGTGACTATATGATATGTTATGTTCTATATGCATGTTATGTGATGGATTTATGTGATGTGATTTGATGATATGCATTATATGGTTATGCGATGCTTTTTTATATGATATGCATTATGGATTCATGATATATGATTTATGCTTATATATGTTATGATGTATGGATGGATGCACATGACCTTATGGACACACAATATATTGCAAGATGATACTATATATTCATGTCATGATTATACAGATGATGATTCTATATGATGTGATGCTATCTATGTTTTCACATTTGCTTGTGCAATATGGATGACCTAACATGTATATGGTGATGCTGATATGATGTTCTAACGTGATTATGTATGCAGGATGATGAAACTAATGTATTTATTTTTGTGTGTCATAGCACGCCATCAAGATGATTGCAGCGATGAACGAAAGAAATGTTAATGCGAAAGTGATGGTGTTAGTAAGAAATGAAGAATGATTGGGTGAGTGAAATGAAATGAGATCTTGCTTGATAGATTTTTAGCTTTAATTTCAATGCATGATTATCATCATAGAGCTTTTATTATGGCAATGGATAACGAACACCATGGCATGATATAGACCAAGGTGCAAGATGCGATCCCTTGCAGAACAGGGACACGATAGACAAGGAATGCCATGACACAGACTAGTAACCATAGAACCTTGTCAGAATATGTGTGGAAGTAACCATGAAGCATGCTAGTCCTAGTACAAGAAAGCGTTAGATGACTTTTCACTTGCACAAGATATTTTGATTATGCCAAATGGAATCCCAAGCACACACAAGGAACTTAGTTGCCCCAGTCATATTGCCAAGACAAACCGCAAATAGAAATCAAAGAGAAAAGGGTCATGATCCATCATCGCTCCTCTCATCACTTGTAGATTTTCTCAAGGTGCATAAGAACATGACCAAAGATCAACCAGATAAAAAGATAAGACAAACTAGACCAACAGAGTCAACAACCATTTAGATCTTCTTGCTAGATAATGAGTGTTTGTTTGATAGGACTACAAGATAACACCTGGTTTCAGGGAAGGAAACATGATGTATAAGACGTCAAGTCTGGTTTCGACGATGCAACCAACTATATAAGGCAAATGCTAGGATTATGTTTGGTTTCAGGAATGAATCACCTCGTATAAGGTGCCTGGTCTAGTTTCGAGAGTATGACAATCTGTATAAGATAGATGATATGATTGATGTGTGATGATAGTGTTTGGTTTCAGGAAATGAAGCATGCCATATAAGACGTCGAGTCTGGTTTCGACAATGCAACATTCTATATAAAACAATTGATCATTGATAAATATATCTGATAGTGATGAACAATCATGAGTGGGCAATTGATCAGTTATGATTGGAGACTTGATGGATAGTTTTGCTTATTGTTTCAAGATTTGTTGAGCTTGGTTCTTTGCGGAAGATAACCAGTTTATGTCTGATCAAGGTGTCAACTTTAGCAAGGGACAACTTATTATGGGATATGAACTACGGTAGACTCGACTCAATCAACCCTAAGGGACTGACCTAATGTCTCGGGGGCTCATCGATGTTGGCCTTACCTACGTAAAGCGTAGAGACAACGTAGTTCAACAAGTTAGACTGACACGAACTTGATGACTGACATTTTTTTTTGAAATTTTTTTACGTTTTTTGATTTTTTTTAATTTTTGGAAATGTTTTGATTTTTTTAAATTTTTGGTATGTTTTGATTTTTTTTAAATTTTTGGTATGTTTTGGTATTTTTGTCTTTTTTTACGCTTTGAATGATGTCCCCTGATACCATGTCTAGGATGCCATATGAAAACCTAAGTCAAGGATTTGCCCCCAGTCACGTATAGGAAAAATATATTATGAAGGGAAATGGATGGGGTAATATTTATTATGGATAGATATGGAAAGCAAGAGATGCAAAATGCCAACTATTCTCAGGCCATGAGAAGGACAACAAAGTCTTATTGTGGATTGGATAGGAAAGTGGAACTTTATTTTGGATGAGGGTGTGCGCAAATTATGAAGGGTGAAATGAAAGCCCAGATAGAATGATGGTAGATGATGGAGCAAAGATTGACTACACATGGTGCCTATTTGCCATGTTTTCACCACGATACTTATCCAAAGCACCACCGAAGTGGTTTTCACTATTGGACAGATTATTTCTCTTTACTATTTTTATTTTTATTTTTTTATAGGATTCTTTGAGGATCAAGTATAGTACTTGTGAAGGTGCATGCTATTGATGGGCTTTGGCAGTGATTCACCTTCAGGAGTAGCAAGTTGATAAGTGTCGGATCCATATACTACAGTTATGATGTAAGGACCCAACCAATTAGGTTCAAATTTTCCAAGTTTCTCTCGGTCCAACTGATTCTTTGGATTTTCTTTTAAAACCAAGTCCCCAATGTTAAAATGTCAAACTCAGACTTTTTTGTTATAACTATGACAGAGACGATTTTGATAGGCTTGTAGATGGACCAATGTGTTTTGTCGTCTCTCATCCAACAATTTTAGCTCATGCAATTTGGATATGTGATACTCTTCATCATCAATGAACTACTGCATAGATACTCTTAGGGAGGGTAACTCGACCTCGATGGGAAGAATAGCTTCGGAACCAAAGACAAGGGAATACTGAGTGACTCCTGTGGGGGTACGAATGCTGGTTCGTTAAGCCCATAAGGCTGGATTAAGTTGGATGTGCCAGTCATGGCCAACATCATCGAAGGTCTTCTTTAGGATTTTAATAATGGTCTTGTTAGATGCCTCAGCTTGACCATTACCCTGGGGGTAGTATGGAGTAGCGAAACTGTGGTGGATATAGAATTTTTTGCACAGTTCATGGACATCCTAATTTTTGAATAGACAACCATTATCTATGACAATGGATTGGGGGACACCATACCAGCATATGATGTAATTAAGAATAAAATTGGATGTTTTCTTTCCAATAATATAGGTCATGGGAATGGCTTCAATCCATTTCGTAAAGTATTCAGTTGTAGTGATAATGAACTTATGGCCATTGGCGGATGTAGGATGAACCTTTCCCACAAGGTTGAGTCCCCATTAAGAAAAAGGCCACGATGATGTAATTGGATGAAGTTCTTGAGCAAGCACATGTATAAGATGTCCATGTATCTGGCATTGTCGACATTTCTTAACAAAATTATATGTATCATGTTCCATAGTGGGCCAATAGTATCCAATTCGCACGATCTTCTTAGCCAAGGTAGGACCACTAGAGTGAGCTCCACATATACCATCGTGTACTTTGTGCAAAGCCGTTTACGCTTCGTTAAAATCGAGACATCTAAGGAGGGTACTATCTAGGCTTTGACAGTATAGGGTATCACCAATGATGACATATCTAGAGGCTTGACAAATAAAAGTTTTTCATTGATTAGAAGACAAGTTAGGGGGAATGATTTGGTCATGCAGGGAGTTGTAAATATCTCTATACCAAGGGGAGTCAGGACCAACAATTTCGCACACAAGCTTAGATTCGGGGATATCGAATGTAGGGATCAAAAGTTGTTCCACCAAGAACTCATACTGAGGTCAATTGTTGGGTATATCCAAAAGAGTTCCTTTGGTGGCCATTGCATTGACTGCTTTATTTTAAATCCTTAGAATTTGACTGAAGACAATGACATCAAAATACAACTTGAAACTATTGACCATCTGCTTATACGGTGTGAGCTTTTCATCCTTTGTATCATAATCATCATTGACCTGTTGGATAACCAATTGTGAATCACCATAAACTTGAAGATTTTTGATTTTCCAGTTAATAGGCATGCGAAGTCCTGTGATCAACGCTTCATATTCGGCTATGTTGTTGGTGCAAGAGAACAATATTCTGAATGACTTAGGTATTGTGTCTCCTTGAGGTGTGACCAAGAGAATCCCAACCCCTAAACCATGATTTGTATAAGATCCATCAAAATAAAGTTTCCATGTGTTTGAAGTTTCTATCGTGAAAATTGACTCATTAGAAAAATTAGAAACCAATGGATGATTTTCTATTAACGGAGCGTCTACAAGTTGGCTGGCTATCACTTGTCCTTTCATTGCCTTTCAATCAACATACTCTATATCAAACTCGTGTAATAGATGCGTCGCAGAAAATAATAGATGCATTGTTTGAAGAAACCAATGCGACGCTGAATATGATGATTGTGTCACATTGTCTGAAAATCACAAATTCTCAAAATTTGTGCAAAATTTGATTAGTTCTTGTTGGGTTCACCAGAGGTAGATTAGGAAAATTCAGGGGAAAGCAATGAATCATCAATATCAACCACAAAACTATCTAAATTCAAGCCATAAAGACCCTAATCTAACAATGAAGCACAACATGACAATATAAATCAAATAATAAAGCCATAATATCTCAAATCCTATGCCACAGTTGATTATCCTCTATTGTATTTCTCAATTTTGCTTTGTTTGCTCTCATATTTGTAGCATGCAATATATATGATAAGCTCAATATGGATGTATGATAGCAAGATTGCAAGATGAATGATATGAATGATAGAACATTGAAGATTGTGGTTTACCTTGAAATGGAGATGAAGGCTTGCTTTTATAGAGGATTGGATTTGAATGAAGGGTGAGGATTGAAAGGTCAATTGTGTGATGTGGACGTCTAAGATTAAGAGATCATTTAATTCAAGGCCCTTTCATTTTAAAAAAGGTGATGGCGTTACAACTTTATTAAATGATGGTGGTAGTGTGACACATAATTCAAATAAAAAATTACTTAAATTATGAGAGAGGGACATGTGTTGTGATGAGAATAAAGGTGAGGGCAAATTTAAATAAATATTTTATTTATTTAAATTGGATGGAAAATTATTAAGTAATTGGAAACCAGAATTTAATAATGTATAAAGGAATGGAAAAAAAATTATTAAATAATTGAAAACCATTATTTAACAATGTAGGAAAATAGATGACTAATTAAATAATTATTTAATTATAGAGGAGAAGAGGGAAAATGGAAGTGAATAATTAAATAAATATAAATTTATTTAATTATAGATTAGAAAGGGATAATTAGTAACATAATTAAATAATTAAAATTTATTTAATTATTTAACAAGAATAAAGAAAAAGTGAATTAATTAAATAATTTAAAATTATTTAATTAATAGAAGAATATGACATTAGGAAATAATTATTTAATTATGTGAGAGGAGATGGAAATTAGTGGTGAATTAATTAAATAATTTAAAATTATTTAATTAATAGAAGAATATGACATTAGGAAATAATGAAATAATTATTTAATTATGTGAGAGGAGATGGAAATTAGTGTGAAAATGTTACTTGTAGACTCAGGACATTTTTTAGTGTCTACAATAGAAATGATAACAATTTTTAGGGAAACATCATTAGGAACAACATTGCTAGTAGATTAAGCTATTTAAGGATTCAAATAATGACTTCTATTTAAGGGAATGTGAGCATGATAATATGATGTTGGCATGCAATCAACTCACAAAGCCCTAAAGAGAAAATAATAGAAAATGGATGTGAAGGCATAATTGAAAATTAGAAAAGTAGCAAACACTTAGTTCTAAAAATAACTCAACAAATGAAAGCCAAAAGACAAAAATATGGGTGAGCAAAAACAAGTCCATTCAAGAAAGCACAAAACCCTAAATAAAGGTATAGTTGTGAAGCACAAATAGAAATTGGAATCTAAACCCTAATAAGATCTAAAAAAATAATATGACACAATTAGAAAAAAAATAGATCTAAAGATCCAAATGAAGAAGGATAAACCCTATGGCAAAATCCCAAGTCACCTAAAAATGTCAAGTTCATAAAAAATGTATTGAAAATAAAATCTTTTCACCTAGGACAAAAATTAAATAATAATAAAAGTTTAGGATTTGAGTTGGGACTTATATTAGATAATTGAAATAAAGGCTATAATAAATGCAAAATTAAATAAATTTGAATGCAATATTTAGTTGGATTCTAAAGGTGCAAAATGATATTGAAGATGTTAGAAATTGATTTGCCACAACACTAGATTTCTGGGGCTTACTTAGATGAATGTCTAAGAATTTGTAAATTGACTAAGTATTGATTTGGTTCACATCTATGCTTGTAGAAAATTAAAATTTGCTTTAATAAACAATTTGAAAAAAATGGATTATCATGATTTGCTCTCCTTAATCTTCTAATATCTAAATCTGAGTAAGGGGTGGTGGTCTTTTAGAACACCTTTGGGGAATATGTTAAATTATGTGGATTGTATTCTCCTCAATCAGACCCCTAGAAGACTGACTTTATGGCTTTGAGCAAAAGATTCAAATACAACAAACAAGAATGCAATAGACCTAGGATGATGTGTATTGATGTAATACTCTAATAATGTTGTTATGATGCTCTCATAAATGCTCTATGCTAAATCCTTTCATAAATCCTTGATGATCTTCAAATGAGAGAATGAATGTCTTTAAATACAATAACTAAGCACACAAATTAACACAACATATGTTAGGTCAGCTCACAATGGTTAACAAGTCAGCGAGATTTATTTTGAATTTAAATTTTAAAAGCCAAGGATTCAAATTTGCAACTACAAATTTATAAGTTAGGTCAAGTCCACAGTCATAAATCTAATCTAATTTAGGATGATAAATGAAGGATCTAAGGATCAATACCAAATCTTTAGAAATAAATAATAACAAATCCATAACATAAAAGGAAAAAGACATGGATATACAATTTTCACCATTATAATACTATTAGATTCTATTTCTCTATTTAAAGATTCATGTCTTTCTTTTACATTTTCACTTTAAATTCTTCCATATAAAGAAGGCCTATAATCTCTTTGTGGACTCAGGTGGCTTAAGTTGAGAGAAATGTTTTAGTATACATATTAACATCTATTTGGAATAGAGATTAAAGTGCCAGTTATATCCTCATCCATGATACATGGATTGTTACGCCGAGAGGTGTTCTACAATCACAATAGGCGTGGAGTTGAAGCGCTGATAGATTCTAAGATTCTGAGTAATTTTATAAGATTCCAATCTAAAAAACAAAACAAAAATTTATATGCATGAGATTATTAAGATAGAGGATCATAATGAAACATCACAATAAATACACTACTAAACCACACACCACTCTCAAAGATGCTTTTGCTATTTTAAACAAAAATGCAAATCATAACCAAACATCACACCACTCTCAAAGATGCTTTTGGTATTTTGAACAAAAATGCAAATGTGATAAATACACCACTAAACCACACACCATTGTCAAAGATGCTTTTGTTATTTTAAATCAAAATGCAAATATTCTAGCTGCTAGTAATTTATAAATGCCAAGAATAAGAAATATATTTAATGGATTAATTTATAGAAAATATAAAATAAAAACCAAAAACCAAAAAACCAAAATACAAATTGAAGATATCTCTCAGCGTAGGGGAGATATATTTTTTTAAATACTAGTTACCAATCAGTTATAAATGGAAAATTACCAATCATTTATACTTATCTTTAGGAGTAATCATGAACCATTGTTATATAATAGTGTTAGGAACTGAGTTCACCTCAAAATATACCACTTGTAAAGTTTTTGAGACACCCTACTATAAACAAACCCATAACATAAAAGGAAGAAGGCACGGGTATACAATTTTCACCATTACAATACTATTAAATTCTATTTCTCTATTTAAAGATTTGTGTCTTTCTTTTAAATTTTCACGTTAAATTCTTCCACATAAATAAAGCCTATAATCTCTTTGTGAATTCATTTGACATAAAAGAAAGTCTATAATCTCTTTGTGAATTTAGGTGGCTTTAGTTGAAAAAACATTTTAGTATGCATACTAACATCTATTTTGGAATAGAGATTGAAGTGCCAGTTACATCCTTGTCCATGATAAATGGATTGGTATAAACATCAGATGATCTGATCCGATCTATTTATCTCCTATATCCATATCCCTTATTAATCTACCACCACCATCATCGTTTACTCGGATGCTTCGGCCTTCACTTCTTCTGCAGCAGCAGGTGTGACCACTTCTGTTAGTGGAGCAGATCTTTCCTCAGCAGGGGCCTCTTCCTCCACAGGAGTTGCAACCTCCTTTTCTTTTTCTGCTTCTTCCACCTCTTCTTTTGCTTCCTCGGCTGGATTCTCCACTTGAGTAGATTCCTCCTCAACCTTAACCACTTTTGCTACAGGGCTTTCTTCCTCTGCTTTCATCTCCTCGGCAACAGGGCTCTCTTCAACTGTTTTCTCCACAGCTTCTGCTTTACAAGTGTACAATAATAGGTTCTAAGCTTCCATAGTCCATGATCAAGAGTGAAAGAAAAACAATGAAAAAAACTTCTATTTTAATTTTATTCAGATGATGAATCGAGAACGTGACCCAAAACGTCGATAAAAAATCTCGCAGCTGGTGTTCAAACTTTCCTTAAACTACCAATGAAAAAGATTAGATTTACTAATACTCAACTGTTTTTTATATTAAAAAAGTTGTAAAAAATAACTGGCAGAAATTCTCCACAAGGATTAACAACATATACCCTCTTCCACAACGGGAGCTGTTTCTTGTTTCTTTGGGGGCTGTTCCACAGCTTCCATAGCTGGAGCTTCCACCTGGACAGGCACTCGTTCACTTGCAGGGCTCACTTCAGCAGTCATAGCAGCAACCTGCGCAAATCGATCAGATCATATATTAACTTATCCCTCAATACCGATTCATTAACATGCATATTAGTTGAACAGATCGATTCATTGAATGGATCTATTTATACTAGCCAAAAGAAAGAAAGACGCTCTTGTAATCTGAACTTACAGAGAATATCAACTTGAATGCATGTCCAAATAATATCAAAGGTATAAATATTTTTGTTATGGATAAATTTTGCACAAAAGCATTAAGAAGAAAGAAAAAATATTATCTTGATGAATTTAAATGTACATATTATGAATACCAAAAAGGCTTTATAGAGGCAAATATCACTTGTAGAGAAAAGATGATCATAACCCAATCGAAGACTAACTCACATCATCTTTGATGTGAAATAGGCAGATGGAAGAGACAAAAAGAAGAATGGGAGGGGAGGGTATGTGTCTTTTGCACAGTTGGACAGTTGATTCAGATAGCACTTTAGTTGAGTGTAAAGATTATGGTGACATTCAAGCCAAATATGTGGTTTCTTCAGCAATGGTTTCTTTATAGGAGAAGGTTGAGAGGAATTCGTCATCAAGATAACTAGAAAAAGATCAGCATTGTAGAAAGATAAAATGGTTGGATCAGCTGTCCCATAAAGTATCTTTAGCCTCGTGGACATTAAAAGCCTTCTATTCTATTCTCAATATTACTGGATTCACATACTCAACCTAGTAGTCACATTTTATTTTTAGATATATATTTTACTTTGTCTGTTGTCACAGCACTGTGCCATGCACCCACCTTTCAAAAGCGCCATTTTCATTTTCAATAACGATACCAACATTGGCAATGCAACCACTCCCGTGAAACTTGGTAACTTTGGCAAGAGTGAATTAAGATCATTGATAGTGGATCAATAGAGGATGATCTGAAACATTGTTGCAAAATCTTATACACTGTTTCCAAAAATATTTTACTCAATTTCAAGGGCTTGTGAAAACTTTATATTCTTAATAAATTAAGAATATCCTAATGAAAAGGAATCCTTTATCTAATACGCTGCCCTCAAAAATATTAATAATTATAGCCAGAACATAGCAATAGATCACATTCAACAAAACAAATTGAGTAGTGATTTAGATAACCTAATGTTACTACCATAACAGCAGCCCTTACCAATCAACCATGCTGATGATATAAAGAACATTATGATAAATCAGTGAAGGAACAACCACCACCAAATAGTAATGATGCCCTTGCTGGGCCAGTGATGGATTATATTTGAGATTCTCAAGCCACCAATGGAAGAAATAGTCAAGGTTACTCGGGCGTAGAGGTGAGAGATTGCAACAGGTTATGTGCAGTTCCCGTAACACCGATTTGAAGAATTGACAGTACAAAAAGATTATACATGAGCACCAAAAAAGCTATAAAAATAAACAGTTGAAAATAAATGAATGCATGAATTGTGTGCATTGTGTCTGACCATGCAACGGATCTGTTTTGAGACTGCATGCACACATGGTGGCAACTGTTACAATAATAATTATTACATGCAATGTCACAAGGTTTGTGTTTGTGTTCAAGTTTTTCAAGGAAAAAATTTAGAATATCAATTGATAAAATTTGAAAAAAAGGTGATAAAATTTGAATAATATAGTCATTCATGGCATCATTAAGGGCATGGTTTGGTGGTCAAGTTGTACCGTTGTTGTGGCGGTCACCAAGGTCAAAAGCTTTCATTGATAAAATACAACAAAAAAAAAAAACTTTCATGGAACCACTAGCAATGCAGGTCTAATATAATTTTTATTTTTACTTTTATTTAAATTAAATATTAAATTTAAAATATTAAAAATATTAGTATTTAGAGAAAATAATATCACACAGTTTAATCCAAAACATCTAATTATATTAAAATATAAAAATATTAAAAATAAAAAATAATTAAAATATTAATATTTAAGTTTTAAAGCAAAAGTTAGGCCTCGGGTGATTTTAAGTTTTAACCCACCCGCACTCAACTCTTTTCTTCTATTAATATTGAAACAATTTTTATTTTTTTAAAGTTTGCCGGATTTTGAATTTTTGATTGAAATGTGGCGAAACAGTGTGACATAGATTACAAGTACAATATGACTTATCATTAAGGTTCCATGTCTACATAAATAATACATAGAACCTGCACCATGCTAAGTTGGTTGATTGAAACCAACCCAACCTTAACTAATTCAGCACCTTTATATTTTTTAATACAGATTCCTATGGCAACCTAATATATTTTGTATTTTGTACCACAATGGTAATTTTCTAAACAACAATCTGTAACACACTTGTAGAATAAGGGACAAAACAAGGATCATGCTACAAAACCAGATTCATTGTGGTAAGTTTCTAACTTCTCTCTGTGTTTAAACTTTATTTAGCATAAACTTTAAAAAAAAATGCAAGGTTACATGAAATACCTGCTGAAACCAAATTATAGTATCAACTTCATTGTACTCGTGATACTCTGTGTGTGCCTTCCAATCATTAAAGCAAATGTCTCTGTCATATCCATACAACATGAGATCCAGGTCTTCAGGTTCCAATGCTCGCAGGAACTGTTGATATGTGGAATTAACAAGCAGGTCCTGAAAACCCTGAGCAAAGCAATTAACTTGCTCTGTAACAGATATTACAAAACGCCGCTGAATAAGCAGATCCACATACTGATGTCTATTTTTGCTGCTCACAACCCTATCCCTTCCACCTGGACAAAGCTCCACTATCTTCCGGGAGCCTAGTTCTTCAACTTCAGTTACAAAGGTGAGCTCCAGAGCATCTGAATCAAGGATCTCTGGATCCAACTCTAAAATTTTCTTGCAACTCAAGTATATCTCAGGGTCTGCATCATGGATATCTTCCCAACAGACTGATTCTCCTACCAGCTGCCTAAAGAATGCACGAGCTAAAACAACATCAATTTGGACCCTGTGCATTAGAGCTAAAGCGATGATTCGACCACAAAACTTGAAATAGGCAAGATGCCCTGGATTCATCCCAGATGCTGCAGAACGAGGGAACAAAGTTATCAGTATACTGTACCAAGTTACCTTGATAATTTTCATATTGTTCACATTTCACCACCCCAAAACAGTAATAGGTTCTAAAACCATTTTACATAAAACTAATTAATTTCATTACCATCACCAACCATGTGTATTCCCTCTGCTAATTGCAATAAACCCTGCTAGAGAAAAGAGATTTTTTCCAAGATGAAATTCTTAGTAAGAACCATGCAACAGACAATATCCAAGCATATATCTATGCACCAACAATCGATAGAATATAGCAGTAAAATGCAAGTTAGCTCTATGACTCCTGAAAACAACACATATCTGGCAACCATCAAAAATTACAACTTAGTTCTATGGAGTTGTTAGAGGACTTATTTTTGTGGAGCAAGGGTCTCATCAAACCAAAAAAAAATTGCTATGTTATAAATTAGAAATTTTTCCTTCAAAATAGAAGGAGCTATTTTTTAGGTGGTTGATTTTGAGTTTGAGGTGGGGCTGAAACTTTCCTCCACCACCTTAAGGATTTTTCTACTAGTTTTTAGATTCCTTCCATTTAATTTAAGAAATATTTTGGAGGGAAATTTTTTTATTTGATGATTTTTAATGTCCTAAAAAATCTTCCCTAAATCAATTAGCATTAAACTAAAACCTGAGACCATTAGTTTAGCTTAACTACCTGCACCTACAAAATTCATGGGACCCTAGTTTTAAAATGTTCCTAAAAAATTTCAGCAATACTGCTGAGATAATTTAGGAAGCTCCCTTCCATGGGACCGCTTCTAACTCCATGCCCCCATGCCGCGACTTAAATGGATTTTCTGTTTAAATTTGAACAAAGGATAATTTGGAATCTTTGTCTATCATAGTGAAGCAGGTACATTTTAGAGATTGAAAATATGCTAGATGCATATATTTCATATGTCATAATGAAAAAAGGGGCTGAAGTTATGCAACAACTGCATTATGAAAAATATGCCATGTGACTGCATATATTTCCTTCCCTCCTTTTTTTTATTTTCTTCAAAATCTTAGGGCATGTCCCCATGTTGCTGCTTAACTTATTTTGGCTAGCATTTTTTTAGGAGACATTTGCAGAGCTAGTGACCCCATGAAACTTTATTTTTTATCTTAATTTGGTTTTTTATTATATAAAAAAGCAAAAAAATAAATTATTTTAACTATGTTAATTTAAAAGAAAATTCAAAAAAAAAAGGTAAGGAAATATATGCACCCACATGGCATATTTTTCATATGCTTATTTCCAACCCCCCCTTTTTTCCACAACTTATCCCATGTCCGACTGCTTAAGGTAATTTCCTGCTTAAATTTAAGCAGTTGGAGTGGCCCCATGGAAATTTATAATTGTGGAAAAAGGATGATATTGAATTTTCCTGAGCAGCTATTGCTTAGGAATTGCAAATAAGAGAGCGGTCCCATGGAGCTGCTATCTATTTTTGTGGAGCAAAAGGTCCCATGGAACTCAAAAAAGTTTGCTAATGTTTAAATCAGAATCTTCTCCTCCAAAATAGAAGCAGTTATTGTTTAGGTGTTTATTTTTCAGCTGGTGCAGATGGGGTGGGGCTAAAACTTTCCCCCACTAGTAACTAACAGTTTTCTCATTCCAGCCACTTAATTTAGGGGAAAATTTGGAGGGAATTTTTCAGTTTGTTTTATTTCCCTGAAAAATCTTTGCTAAATTATTTAACATAAACTATTGTTTAAAAAATTTCATGAGACCACCAGCTTTCATAAAATTCGGAGCTTAATGGGACCACCCACTGTAAAATGCTCTTAAAAAAATCTCAGCAGCACCGCTAGATAATTTAGGAAGCACCCCCCATGGGACCGCTTCCTGAGCAACATGTCCTTATTTTGGCTAGCAGCGACTGCTCATAAAAAATCTCAGCAGCACCGCTGAGATAATTTAGGAAGTCCCCCCATGGGACGGCTTCCTAAGCAACATGTCCTTATTTTGGCTAGCAGCCACTGCTCAATTTTTTTAGGAGATATTTGTGGAGCTGGTGACCCCATGAATATTTTTTTCCTGCTTATCTTAAGCAGTTATCTTAATTTGTAGTTTTTATTATATTAAAAAATAAAAATAAGTTATTTTAATTATCTTAATATAGAAGAAAATTTTAAAAAGAAAGGGGGAGAAGGAAATATATGCAGCCACATGGCATATTTTTCATTATGCAGTGGCTACTTATTTCCAATGCCCCCTTTTTTTCTACACCTTAGAGAGCGGTCCCATGGAGCTGTTAGAAGATCTATTTTTTGGGAGCAAAGGGTCCCATGGAACTCAAACAAGTCTGCTAATGCTTAAATCGGAATCTTCTCCACAAAAATAGGAGCAGCTATTGTTTAGGTGTTTGTTTTTCAGTTTGGTGCAGATGGGGTGGGGCTGAAACTTTCCCCCACCTGCTTAGGGATTTAACTGACAGTCTTGTCATTCCCGCCATTTAATTTAGGGGAAAATTTGGAGGGAATTTTCCTAATTTTTATTTTTATTTCTTTGGCTTCCTAAAAAATCTCTGCTAAATTATTTAGCATAAACTATTGTTTAAAAAACTTCATGAGACCACCCGCTTCCATAAAATTCGAAGCTTAAAATTTTAAGCATACCTGCAAATACAAAATCCATGGGACCACCCGCTGAAAAATGCTCCTAAAAAATCTCAGCAGCACTGCTGAGATAATTTAGGAAGCCCCCTCCCATGGGACCGCTTCCTTATTTGCAATTCCGAAGCAGTAGCTGCTCCATGAAAATAGGGAAAGATTCTATATTATCCTTTTTCCCATAATTTAAATTTCCATGGGGTCACTCCAACTGCTAATTTTGTTTAAATTTAAGCAGAAAAATAGCTTAAGCAGCAGTATGGGAACACGAAAAAAAGGGGGGCTGGAAATAAACAGCCATTGCATAAGTCCACAGTTTATTTGCAATTCCTCATCTGCTCCACAAAAATAAGGAAAGATTCTATGGGGCCATACCAACTGCTTAAATTTAAGCAGAAAAATAACTTAAACAGGGACATAGAGATATTCCAAACTACTTAAACAGAAAAATAAAATATTCATGGATCCAAAATATCTCTAAAAAAAAATTGAACCCTCGCAATGTCAATAAGATGATAAGGATGGAAACGACAATGTTTTACAATTTCTTGTCCAAAAAGCCTATAAAATCTGTCCATGACCATAATAATAGTGAGCTTACCTGGATTAGGGAAAAACCTTCGGCGATCATTCGGGCATGACAGAAAAAGTGCATTCTGAGGATTAAAGATTTCACGGCATATCAAACAGAACCATTCCCGCAAGACACCTGGACCAGTTGCCTCCTCAGTAATAAACTCCACAGAAATCCCTCCCTGTAGAACCTCAGGTTCCACATAGGCCAGCAATTCAAATGATTCTGTGAGCAGCTGAGATCTGTGGACAACAACTTTCCGGCGTCCATCATGGTCATCCTGTGGTTCTGGGAGCATTGCCATCCCAAGCCGCTTCTTGGACTCAAAATCGAGAAGAAACCTATAGTCAAGTAGCCAAAAGTGGTCATCATTCCGCCCTGATTGTCTTATAAGAACATTTAAAGCTATACGGTGTGATTTCAGGATAGATAAGATTTCCTCCATAGCCTCATCATAGAGCTTGGCAATGGCATGCAAACCTTTTAAAACCACTAGAAATGGAGTCCAGCCAAATGGGCGATCCTCAACTGTTGATGTCCCTGGTGCAACAAGAACATCTTCAACAGCTTTAAGGCAACCGTCAATTTCATGAAGCAGCTTCCTGAAAACTGTAAGAAGCCACTTGTGGGATCCAATCTCCTCCTTCAAGTTCACAGAACAGTTAGCAGTGATGTCTAGTTTCTGAGATAGATCTTTTCCAACACCTTCACTTCCTTTGCAAGATTCCATGGCTTTACAGAGAGGTATTACAAAAGCAGTGAAATCCTGCCCTTCTTTGAGAGGTAGCAAATTATTTACAGTAGTATCTTTAAGGGCACAAGGCATTTTAGTCCGGTGCAAACTTGATGAAAGCCTAATTGACAGCTCATTCACAAAAGGGGAAAATTCTTGTACAATAGTTGATGCCCTAGCTTCATTAAAATAAGGGCTTCCATGGGCAACACCAATTGTGTCAAGCAGAGATGCCAGAGAGCTACGGCATACTGGGTATAAACTGTGATTGGGAGCATTCTGAGCTAGCAACTTACAAAAGTCCAGAAGAATAGGAGCACAATAGCAGTGAATACGATTTGGCAAATACTCATCATTGGATGAGGTAAAAAGCTTAATACACTCTTCTGCACATTTGGAATTGCTATCTAGGGGGGAAAGAAGTAACATCACCAAAGCCTGAGTAGTTCCTGCAAGCTGAAAAACCTGCATATGATCTGCAGGAGGTACTGGTTTTAAAGCCATCTTCAAAAATTCTTTTACTCGGTCACGGACCATATCCTGTAGCATATTTGGTCTGTCATTTTTCCCACATAGCAACCAGATAATGCCCACTAAATCATTAACATGCCGCCATGAAAGTGGAATTGCTGTGCTTCTCATGCGACCAGCCAAATGAAGCATTGCATCATTGGTGACATTATAGTCTGCCAAAGTCTGATCTTGCTGCAGTTGCTTTCCACAGTAGATGAGACGCTGTTCATATGAGGGTAACCCAGTTCTGGACTGGATCATCCTGTGAATTGAATCAACTGTATCACTCAAGCTGGCATGAAGGACTATGGTGCGTCCATCTAGAATGGTCCTAACAAAGAACTGTAACTTTGATTCAGAGGAAGTAACATCACTATCCATCTCTTTTACCAAAGCAGCACTGTTTCTAGACTCACTTGAAACAAAAGAATGTTGGGAAGTAGAACAAGTTTAAGTTCCAGCATAAAAGATATCCGTGCGGAAGGACGGCGCGTGACGGCGCTGCAGCTGCTGGGCGGAGTTGCCACGTCATCCTTGGTTTGCTTTGCCAAGGAATTTTTCCCATAAACTAGTAGTTTGATAAGGACGTGGCATGGTAACCACAATTTTATTAACATCACCGGCAAATAAACGAATGAATGAATGAAAGATTTTAATTATGTCTACGAGGCCACAATAGCGTATGGGACCCAGAATCGCTAAATATTTTGCATCCCTTTTTCAAGCTCGGATCTTCTGCCGTGAATTTTGATCAATAAGTTTGCAGTTTTGCCAAGTGTAGCCTCTTCGAACAAGGGGCTTGAGCTGCTACCTTTCAAGGTGTCTTTGTAACTGCCATGGATGTCATCATAAGTTGAACATTCCATAATCTCCGTTCCCACACCTTTTTAAGAATTACCGACCATTTCACATCTAAGATGGTGTGAGCTAGTCTTTAGTTGCACAATCAACATTTTTACTTTCACTAAATATCCACTCCTATGTAGGGTTTTTTTTCCATGGTCCCCCGTGGGATTGAATACCTATATCATAAAGAAAAACATCCTTTATAACATTATTTGAAAATACCTATTACAAGGTTTGAGGGAGGTGGTGCTAAATTTAATTAGCAAAACAAGGAGCAATTTAAGTAGTTGAAGTAGCCACTATAATTGATGGTCCAATAGATTTTTGATCAAAAAGTTTTGTAATTAAAATCATTTCATTTATTTCATTTTAATGATGATAGAAATAGGTCACTTCATATTAATCAGGTTGATAGGTTTATATGTGGGAGCTTTTGCTCCCTAAATTGTAAGTCTCTCCAACGTTGTTTTTTTGGTCATCTGAATCCACTAAACATTATGATAAAAAAAAGATTTTATTTTGGGTGTTTTCAGCGGTTATTCAACATACCCATCTATGATGTTTTTATTGTGGAGGCTCCAACCTTGCTCTGCGATTAGGTCAAATTTAATAGATGTTCATGATTTGTATCTTATAAATATAATTAATTAGCCAATATATTTAGTCATCTAAATTAACAAATCAAATGAAAATCTCAAATATTCATTATTGCATAATATGTGGCATAGTTATCATTCCACATTGTACAACATGATGATGGAATCCACTAAACATTATGATAAAAAATGATTTTATTTTGGATGTTTACTACAACGGTTATCCACCATACCCATTTACGATGTTTTTATTGTGGAGGTTGCCTGGCATCATATGTATATTTATTATTCTTAAGGGAGTGTTCAATTTTTTAAAATATATAACATACAGCAAGGGGCGGAGTGTAATGTCTTGAGCATGTTAAGAAAAACTATTAAAGAACCTACATATAAAAATACCAAGAGAGGAGTTATCCAATGGCATTACGGTGATGACCGTGTACATAAAAATAAAATAGAGAGGAATTTATAGTGGCATTAAGGGGATGACATGTACATAAAAATAAAATAGAGCTAACATTGTTTTTTTTTAAAATAACTTTAAATTTATTAAGACGAGGGAAGGGTTTAACTTTTTTTAAACTATATAATTTAAAAAATATATTATTTATTATTAACATTATTAATTAATATTTTAAATTATTTTATTACGGCATAACTACAGTGGCAACAAGGGGTGGAGTGTAATGACCTTAACGTGTTAACAAAAACTATTAAAGAGCCTATGTAAAAAAATACCGAGAAGAGTTATCCAGTGGCATTCAGGGGATGACCGTGTACATAAAAATAAAATAGAGCTAACATAGTTTTTTTTTAAATAACTAGACATATTTTTTTATATAATTATAAACATATAGCCGACATAGTTTATTAAATATATGAACATAAAAATATAGCCAATATTGAAGAACTATAATCCTACGTGGCATTAAACTAAAGTAATTTACCCTGCAATGACAATTCTTAACTCTAACAATTAGTTTTTAATGGAATATTTTTCAATAATTTAATTCAAATAATACGAAAAACTTAATTACAATTTTTAATAGAATTAATTCTCATAGTAAAAATCTAAAACATAGGTCATCATTAAACTAGATATTAATGTTCTTTGTGGCTTTTAAAGATTGAAGAACTATAACCCTACCCCTCATTAAACTAAAACAAAGTTATTTTTTTTGCTAGCCTTCATTATTTTTCTTTGTGGATGTAGGGACAATTCTTAGTTGGAGAATATTTTCAATAATTTAATCCAAATGATACCAAAAGCTTAGTTATAATTTTTTTAAAGAATTAATTCTCATAGTAAAAATCTAAAACAAAGGTCATTAAACTAAATATTAATTTTTTTGGTGGCTTTTAAAGATTGAAGAAACCTAACCTCCAACTCTCATTAAACTAAGGTAAATAATTTATAGGTTCCATAATTTGAGTTGCACTTTAACTGAATTTTTTTTTTAAAAGATCTGTAAACGCAGGGAATCCCTCCAAATTTTATTAATTTTGAAAAAGCATTACATTCCTCTAAAAACCTTAACAAGAAATAAAACCCATACATCCTCCATTCCTATTCCAAAACTACCCATCTCTCACCCCCCTAACACAAACAATCAAAGATTGTTACAACAAAGACTGCAACATAGCCTTTCACTTCTTTTTCCCTTTGCCGTGAGAATGCAAATGCATATTGAAAGCAACTTCCCGCCCCTTCTTCTTTTGAACTTTATGCCAAATTTCTTCCTGATCGTCTGTCCAAGTATTCTCTCCCGCAGCTGCCTCTTAAACACTCTCATCTTCAGACGAGGCTATGTTCAAACTGTAAGGAAATGAAGACCAACGGACACATTCCTTTTCCTGCCAATTGCTTGTCCTTTCACATTCCTCTTGTGATGTATAACGAAGCATTATATATGCTTGATATCTCATTGTAAAATACAATTCGATTATCAATACAATTCCTCTGCTCAGTGTGGATGTAGCCAAGTTTGGTGAACCATGATAAATCTGGTGTCTCATTTTCTGTTTGCTTTCTAATTACATCTGTGTGCTGTTTTTATTTCTTTTTCTGCAATTGAGTTCGACTTTCAGTCCTAACAATTGGTATCAGAGCTGTACGGTGACGGTATAGCTGATTGCGAAAATCGGTGTTGAATTTTCGAGCCATGGAAGAACCAAAGATTGAGAAGTTCTCTGGTCAGAATTTTGGACTGTGGAAAGTACATATGGAGTCTTTGCTGATAAAACAAGACCTCTCACTGGCACTTGAAGGGGTAGCAAAGAAGCCAAGCTCAATGACAGATGAAGAGTGGGACAAGATGGATAAGAAGGCAAGAGCTACGATTTTCCTCTCGCTGTCCAGTAATGTGTTGTTTAATGTTTCAGCGGAGAAGACTTCGAAGGAGCTGTGGGATAAACTTTGTAAGATGTATGAGATGGCTTCAGCATCCAATAAAGTTTTTATCATGAAAAAACTTTATAACCTGAAAATGAAAGAAGGCGGAATTATGTCTAACCATTTGAATGAGTTTAATACATTACTTACCCAACTGACTTCGGTGGAGATAAAGTTGGAAGATGAAATTAAAGCAATCTTGCTGCTATGCTCATTGCCCAACAGCTGGGAAGGTGTCGTGATGGCCATAAGTACTTCAGCTTCATCCAAAACAAAATTGGTGTTTGATGACGTAGCAGCTACACTCCTTAGTGAAGATATGCGTAGAAAGAACCAAGAGATATCTTCCGGTGAAGCCTTAACTGTTGTTAGTAGAGGAAGGCCTCAGAATAGAGGCAAAGACAATAATAGAAGAAGTAATCAGAAGTTTAGAGCAGGGGAATGATTGGCAAGTTGCAGCATCCGTTGACCTTCAAGTGGGAGATTGTAAGGAAATGAAGACCAACGGACACATTCCTTTTCCTGCCAATTGCTTGTCCTTTCACATTCCTCTTGTGATGTATAACGAAGCATTATATATGCTTGATATCTCATTGTAAAATACAATTCGATTATCAATACAATTCCTCTGCTCAGTGTGGATGTAGCCAAGTTTGGTGAACCACGATAAATCTGGTGTCTCATTTTCTGTTTACTTTCTAATTACATCTATGCGCTATTTTTATTTCTTTTTCTGCAATTGAGTTCGACTTTCAGTCCTAACACAAACACTCTGAACTTCCCCCCTCCTCTTCTTGTGGGACACAATTTTCCTCGCCTTTATCCCTGCCTGCACATGTGGGGATCCATTATTGATGGCTGCATTACATGTATCAGTCGAAACCTTACCTTCCCCTCCCTTGTGCTCCATCGAATAGTGCTGAGGGGTGACTTCATTGCACCAGGTTGCCTGGCTTCCCCTCTTGTGTTTGGAACACTGCTCAACGCATTGAACTGAACACTACGCCCCATGCTACCTCCACACATCAAACTCACCTCACCGCAGCACATTCCTCTTCACAGCAGCGACATAATGCAAGGTCCCATGATCTGTAGGACGAACAGAGGCGGCAAAATCCCGCGCCTTCCTACCACTGAAAACTCTATTCGCAGTGGCCAGGGGTGCTGGCAAAGACGACATTTTTTATATAACAATATAGATTTTAATAATCCAATTTCCTTTTTATTTTAATGAGTAAATAATATGCAATTAATCTAACCTTCTATATATAATAGCAACAACATTGTATCACTTCATACATTCATTTTGCAAGAAAAATACAAAAAATTGGTACTTCTCTTTTTATGGATTAAACTTATTCTCCCAATTCAATTTGCTTGTTTTTATTTGATTTGATTTTTCTCAAATTTATGTTTGAGTACTACTTATTACACAAAAAGTATTAAAGAGCCCACATATAAAAGTAATTAGACTGGGAGGAGTTATTCACTAGTATTAAGGGGATGATTATGACCATGTACATACAAATACAATAGAGCGGACATATTTTTTTAAAATAACTAGACATATTTGTTTATATAATTATAAATATATAGACATATTTTTTAAAAATATATAGACATATTTGTTTAAATAATTATAAATATTAGCTGACATAGTTTATTAAATCAATGAACATAGCCAATAAAATAATGTGTATAAATATAAGTAGTTCTCAAACATAAATTTGAGAAAAATCAAATCAAATAAAAATAGAGCAAATTGAATTGGGAGAAGTTTAATTGGTAAGTGTATTTTTCTTGCAAAATGAATTTATGAAGTGATGCTATTATTTATTTATTTATAGAAGGTTATATTAGATATTTACTTTTATCTATTTGGCATGCTACTCAATTATGGAACTTTATAAATTATATTAATGTTTTTCTTGCATAAACAAATCTTTGAAAACCACATAAAATTAAGGCAGGGTAAATTATTTACTTTAGTGTCAATCTTTAAAAGCCACAAAAAATTAATATTTAGTTTAATGACCTTTGTTTTAGATTTTTACTATGGGAATTAATTCCTTTAAAAAATTATAATTAATTTTTTAGTATCATTTGGATTAAATTATTGAAAATTATTCCACGCAGATAAAATATAAGTAGTTCTCAAACATAAAATTGAGAAAAATCAAATCAAATAAAAATAGAGGAAATTGAATTGGGAGAAGTTTAATTGGTAAGTGTATTTTTCTTGCAAAATGAATTTATGAAGTGATGCAATTGTGCTGTTATTATTTATTTATTTATAGAAGGTTAGATTAGATATTTACTTTTATTCTATTTACATGCTACTCAATTATGGAACTTTATAAATTATATTAATGTTTTTCTTGCATAAACTAATATTTGAAAACCACATAAAATTAAGGTAGGGTAAATTATTTACTTTAGCGTCAATCTTTAAAAGCCACAAAAAAAATTAATATTTAGTTTAATAACCTTTGTTGTAGATTTTTACTATGGGAATTAATTCCTTTAAAAAATTATAATTAAGTTTTTAGTATCATTTGGATTAAATTATTGAAAATTATTCCACGCAGGATAAATTATCTAGTTTAGTTTAATCAAGGTAACTCCATTAGACAATTATAATTATCTCCCATCTTTTAGATATTTCTTGACATTAACTATATTTTATGTTCATTGATTTAATAAACTATGTCGGTTCTATTTTTTTATGTACAAGTCATCCCTTAATGCCATTGGATAACTCCTCTAGGTATTTTTATGATTACATAAAAATATAATATGCATTAATTTAAAAACTAGCATATCTATATTTAGAAAATATATCTAAAGTATGCCAAGAGATATTCTTCTCGAGGCGCCTATTCCACCTATGTGTGGTAAATTGATTAAAAAATAGGTGCCTCGAGAAGGATATCTCTCGTAGTAGCATCCAAAGTGGCAAGCTTAATTTGAACTATATTATATATCTTATGAATTATTATAATTATATAATATAATATTATAATATAGCTTATATATATTATTATAATATATTATATATTAATTATATATAATATAACCCTAACCCTAATGTTAATCTTGATAGTAATTCTAACCCTAACCCTAATTCTACATGTAGATCTACTTAAACCTAATTATATTCCTAATTCCAACCCTTATCCCAACCTTAATTCTAACCATAGTTCTATATATAGATATAAATGTAAATGACTTTTGGTGTTTTATTGTACAACTATAACCCTAACCCTAACATTCAGGCCAATACTAACCCTAATTGTAACCCCAACCCTAACCCTGATTCTAATTGTAATTTGAACCCTAATTCTAACCTAAACCCTAACCCTTATTCTAACAGTAAATATAACTGTAATTTTAACCCTAACACTAAATCCAATTATAATTATAATCTTGATTTTATCGCTAACCCTAATTCTTAACCCAATACTAATTCAAACCCTAATTCAAACCCAGATTATAACTATAACCCTAACCCTAACCTTAATCTTGATAGTAATGCTAACCCTAACTCTAATTCTAACCTTAACCCTTATTGTAACCCTAACCCTAATTCTACCCTTATATTTGTCCCTATATAATATAATAGGTATGCTATAATTATATATAACATAACCCTAACCCTAATGTTAGTCTTGACAGTAATTCCAACCCAAAGCCTAATTCTATCCCCAACCCTAATAGTAACCATATTTATAACCCTAATTCTAACTTGAACCTAAACCCTAATCCTAATTGTAGGCCTAACTTCTAATTTCAACCCAAATTGGAACTATAACCATAACCCTAATGTTAATCCTAACAATAATTCTAACCCTAATTTTACCCCTAGATCTACTTAACCCTAATTATATTACTAATTCCATCCCTAATCCCAACCTTAATTCTAACCATAGTTCTATATATAGATATAAATGTAAATGACCTTTGTTGTTTTATTGTAACTATAACTTTAACCCTAATGTTCACCCTAATTCTAACTCCAATCTAACCCCAACCCTAACCCTAATTCTAATCATAGTTTTAACCTTAATTCTAACCTAAACCCTAACCCTAATTATAACAATAATTCTAACGGTAAGCCTAACCCTAATTGTAATCGTAACCTAAATCTAATTATAATTCTAATCTTGATTTTATCCCTAACCCTAATTCTCGCCCAATACTCTTATATAATTAAATCAAACCCAAATTATAACTATAACCCTAACCCTATCCTTAATTCTGATAGTAATGCTAACCCTAACTCTAATTCTAACCCTAACCCTAATTCTAACATAATTCTAACCCTAACGATAACCCCAATTCTATCCCTAACCCTAATTCTAACCTAACCCCTAATTCTATCCCTAACCCTCATTTTATCACTAAGCTTAATTATATCCTTAACTCTAACCCTAATTCTAACTCTGACCCATGTCATAAAACTCATTCCTCACCTCAATATTAGTGTTCCATTGTCCCACACCAATATTTAAAAGTCAGATTGCATCACATGGAATTGACCCTTGAATTTCAAATTTTAAAACTTATAATTTTGTTGACTCTTGCCCATTTCTTTCCCACCATGAGCTGACTTGGTACACATTTTGTATGATATATCACTTTGAGGGTCTTAGATATGTGATTTATGATGGCATTATCATTTTTTAGATCTTTTGAGGGATTGTATTCTTACTTATCATTATTCCATTATTATATCTTTTCTTTTAGAGTTTTGTGCTATGTTGAGATCTCTCTTTTACCCACCCTAGCCACCCTTTCCAATCCCATTAGGTTTCCATTTTCATATCTAATATACCACTAATTATAACCCTAACCCTAATTCTAACATTGGAGTTAGTGTTAGGGTTAGGTTTAGGATTGGGTAATTTCAAATGATTTCATTGGTACAATATTAATTCCCAAATTTATATTAATAGATAAAACCATTTGGTATGGAGTAATTGTTTAAAGACATCATTTGACATCATAACAAAAACATATAATATGAAATATTCCAATACATGTACATTGCCACCCTAGTACTTGTACACATAAGAATAGTATTTGTCAACATAATATCCTTATCTATTTCTTTGCAAATACTCTTACCTTTCAAAATTACACAAATCATTCATATCATGGTTGTTTGATTTGAGTTCTACAAATCACTCATGTTTTGTTTGGATCTCTTAGCCTTATTTTAAGATCTTACTTTTTTAACCCCAAAATTATACTCTTTTGGTTCAAACTTTTCTTATTTAAAAGCCAAAAAAAATCATATATTAAAAATTTTAGTAACTATTCTAATAAGCTTGTAGTCTAAATATTTCCATAATTTGGGTACATTTATTTCCAATTTGTAATCTATTTTATATTGTGTTGTGTGAATTTTCACAATACAATTGAATTGCATGCTAAAACCCAATTTCTTAATAGTTATATTTTCAATGCAACCTTGGAAATGTTAGTGCTTGCTGAAACAATTTGGTATGTAGCAAGTGTTAAACACTTTTTAATGGTGTTTATTCTTCATATTTGTTCACCTTGATAATCTTTCATGCAACCATGGGAGATAGAATGCCAACAATTGACATAATTATAATGCTGAAAAATTGTGTGATTCTAAGCTCTTTTTATGTAGTATTAATTATGTTTGATAAAATAATTCAACTGAATGCTTTATATGTATATAGAGTTGATAGGTTTCTATTTTCATATCTAATATACCACTAATTCTAACCCTAACCCTAATTCTAACATTGGAGTTAGTGTTAGGGTTAGGGTTAGGATTTGGTCATTTCAAATGATTTCATTGGTACAATATTAATTCCCAAATTTATATTAATAGATAAAACCATTTGGTATGGAGTAATTGTTTAAAGACATCATAAGAAAAACATATAATATGAAGTATTCTAATGCATGTACATTGCCACCCTAGTACTTGTACACATAAGAATAGTATTTGTATTTGTCAACATAATATTCTTATCTATTTCTTTGCAAATAATCTTACCTTTCAAAATTACACAAATCATTCATATCATGGTTGTTTGATTTGAGTTCTACAAATCACTCATGTTTTGTTTGGATCTCTTAGCGTTGTTTTAAGATCTTACTTTTTTTAACCCCAAAATTATACTCTTTTGGTTCAAACTTTTCTTATTTAAAAGTCAAAAAAAATCATATATTAAAATTTTAGTAACTATTCTAATAAGCTTGTAGTCTAAATATTTTCATAATTTGGGTGCATTTATTTCCAATTTGTAATCTATTTTATATTGTGTTGTGTGAATTTTCACAATACAATTGAATTGCATGCTAAAACGCAATTTCTTAATAGTTATATTTTCAATGCAACCTTGGAAATGTTAGTGCTTGTTGAAACATTTTGGTATGTAGCAAGTGTTAAACACTTTTTAATGGTGTTTATTTTTCATATTTGTTCACCTTGATAATCTTTCATGCAACCATGGGAGATAGAATGCCAACAATTGAAATAATTATAATGTTGAAAAATTGTGTGATTCTAAGCTCTTTTTATGTAGTATTAATTATGTTTGATAAAATAATTCAACTGAATGTTTTATATGTATATAGAGTTGATAGGTTTCCATTTTCATATCTAATATACCACTAATTCTAACCCTAACCCTAATTCTAACACTAGAGTTAGTGTTAGGATTAGGTTTAGGATTTGGTCATTTTAAATGATTTCATTGGTACAATATTAATTCCCAAATTTATATTAATAGAATAAACCATTTGGTATGGAGTAATTGTTTAAAGACATCATTTGACATCATAAAAAAACATATAATATGAAGTATTCCAATGCATGTACATTGCCACCTTAGTACTTGTATGTAGTGCCCGTCCATTCTCATCTTGGATGTGCAGATAGTCTGGCTAAGGAGCATGAAGATGAATGTAAAATAATAGGAATATTTAGGGTATGTTAAAGACAGTTGATGTTGTACGTTATATGATGTTGGTAGATGTTACATTCATGTTGGTGACATTCCTGATTATCCTCATGTGGTTTCATATGACAACTAGTATGTTTTATCTATAATCTTTGTTGCGACACTGATATTTACTTGAGTTATGCATATGTTATGAGAACTTTATGGACTTAATTAATTATGTGGATGAATCTTATTATGTGCATCACATGATTATTTGATGATGTTTCTTATCTGGTTGATCAATTACTGATTATTATGCGTGATGTGGTTACTTATTTGATGTGTGTTTGTGTAATGCCCCCTCATTTTTGGCTTGTGATAGTTGCTAGTTTTACATTACCATTTTGGTAGTTCTGAGACAGTTGTTAGTTAGTCTATTGCATTTAGATAGTTCTGAGACATTTGAGTTATTAGACCCATGGTTTATGCTTATTTTGATCGTGATAGGCTATGTTCGACTGATTTGGTTTTGACATGTGATATGAGTTTACGATGACATTGTTGTTATTTCAATTATGATGAGATGGACATGATTAGTGATGGTTTATATTATCATGTTTTATGTGACTTATTGATATCTGATGTTAAATATAAATGGTTATAGTTTTGTTTCAGAGCAGGGACGGTGTAGTACTACTCGGTTCGAGCACCCTACTACGCCGTGATTCTCTAACTCTGTGTGTGTTTGATATTTATGCAGTTGATCGTATACAACCTATTGTTCTTATGTAGGTAGCAGGTACCGGGCCTCAACTCCACCTGACTTAGAAGGTTTGAACGGGCCCTACACCATGGATAATGTTGATGGAGATAACATGAGGTTTATCCCCTAGGTCGGTTCAACCTTTTGTTTGATGGTCGTCATGTGGTTTGTAAATTTATTGTTGAGTTTTGTTAGGTCAACCTATGTGTATTCTTGTTTGCGTAAATGAGCTATAATATTATAATGTTTTATTGTCAAATATTGTAGTATTTTGTTGTGTCATAAAATTGGAATGTTCTTGGAGGGAGCTATTTAAAATAAATTGTAATGCAAAATCAAGTAACTATTCTTTTGTTGTAAATATTTTTATGTGGGTCAAAGTTCCATTTTAACTCATTATTATTCATAGTTAAGTATTATATTTTTTGGGTATTAATAAAAGGCGGTTAGTGGTCATTTATGATTCCAGAGTGAGGAATCTCCGTGAATACTAAAAATTAAAAAAATTCTGGTGAAGAGGATTCACGGGAGAGGATTTGGTGTGAGTGGGTATTTATGACTGAGGTTATTTTTGTTCTGGGGGAGATTTTGGAAGGCATGTTTCAGAGGAATGTTTCAGAGAAAGGAGGGGAAGTTCTGAAAGAGGATTCAATTTTGGAGCCTGAATAGTACAAGTATGTCTTGTGAATTTCTATATTTTTGTCTCTGTTATGCTTTGAGGAATTAGATTTCTTTGTTGTCTAGTTATTTTGGCATGGAATTGTTCTTCAATTCACCCTTGTCACCTTTGTAAACTCCTTGTTTCTTGTTGGTTGCTCTTTGGAAAGACTTGGCAAAACTTTTAGCTTGTAAATCATCTCTACAACCCTAACCTCTTCCTCAAATGGTTTAACTGTAGTCTTCACCTATAGATCAATTTGAACTTTTCCTAAGTTGCGACATTTCTCTCCTCTGACTTAATTGATGAGCTTTTAAATCTTTTCCTCCATCATTCTCCAAATTCTGTTATCACTGTTTTTCATATCTTCCTCCAACCCGCAATTCCAATTTCAACTTCTTAGTGATGATCTTCTGTAGCAGCTCACATCGAAATTGTTGAGGCACATGCAATCTTTATAGCAGAGATTATTTAGCCTCAGTCTGTAACCAATGTAACTCCTGGAAGGAACTAGGATATGGCAAAATTATATGCACCTTTGATTAAATTAATTCAAATTTTACTTACCTCCCTTTGGTTGATTTCCTTGGAGTCAAAATTCTCTTGGCCTCAATTTTCTTATATCTCTACTCACTGTCACAATAGTTCCTTTCTTCAAGCACAAACCAGTGTTCCAAGGTTTCATTGAAGTCATCTTGATAATGCTATTCGACCCTTTTAGCCACTGTAGTTTTTATCTTCCCTCAACAATCTTCCATTTCCCTTACTTGGCGATTTCGCTCTGTGGAAACCTTGTAACGTTAGAAATGCGGCTTGGTTGGGTAGATTGGTGCTAAATCCTTTTAGTAGCGCCATCCATGATTATACTACTTCTTGTTTCTGCAAACTTTTGTTATTGTGAAAATTTCAATCAACCTTGCTTTCTTTAGACTCACCTATTTTTACCTCTGTTCTTTGGGGCTCTCGAGCTGACATATTTCCATTGATTTGTGTTGTTGCGACTCTCCTCTTCGGTGGCTATAGGATATTGTGGTGTCTCTGTTGAAAACACCAGCGTTCTTTTAGAAATGAGCTTGATCCTATCGGCGTTGGGCATATTGATCTTTTGTTTTTCTTTTCACTTTTGTCTTCACTAAATTGTCAGATTTGAATCAGCTTATTTGAGTATGGTTCTGTCAAACTTTTTATTGTTCTAGCTGAAGTCAGCCTACCTATTTCCATCATGTGATCTCTGATCATGCTTTTGGTGCAGGAGCTTCAATTTACAACTATTTTTCAAATATTATATTTTAATGACCTTGTTAATTTTTGTATTTATCTAAGGGCTTAGAAGCCATTTTTGATGTATTGTAATAAGGACTTAGTCTACTTGATTTGACTAGTCCACTAGAAGATTTGAAAGACCTATTTTATAGGTTTTTCTATTTTAGAAACTTTTTGTTTTATTTAAAACTACTTTTTATTTTGATTTTCTGCCTTCCTAGGCAGTTGTACGGACAAGGGGAAGAGGAAGAGTTTTTAGAACTTCCTATATATCTCAGTTGTGAAAAAAACATGCCAAAAATATACAGCAAGAAGGAGTTTTAAGAGAGAAACTGTGTTTTTTCTATAAAAACAGCATTGGTACGGCCTGGTACGGATTACTCACAGGCCAAAATTTATGAAATTTGTTAGAGCTGTGAAATATCTTTCATGTGCATCTAATTAGGATTCTTGACATTATTTGTGAAGGAGGTTTCATTTTATTTTAGACAAACTGGTCTTAAACCATCCATAGCAAGGGTTTTGTTGATAAAATGGTTAAATCTTCCTCTGCCCTCTGATGATGGTCACTCATTTCAAGGTGGGATGGAGGAAGATAAAATATATTTAATGTTTCTTATAGTTTGCAGATTAACTCCTTCTCTGCAGGGTGTATGGCATGCATTTAACTAGTCTCATCATTGACTAGTTAAGAAATTGAATGTGGGCTGTTTTATGACAGTGAAACAGCAATTTGTTTTGACAGATTGGAGGTGAAATCTGTGTTTATTGGTGGAGTTGGACTAGAATAGGGCATGGTGGATCTTATGCATGCATAGTGGATGCATTTCCTTGTTCATTATTGTCATTTTGGCCTTGGTTTTAAGAAAAAACAGTTTGCTGTTCTCATTTTCCTACAGTACAGTACGGAAACACAAGTGTGAATGCAAGTGCATTTTCTTGAAGAGTTTTGAATATGGTTGGAGGGATGAAGTTCATTGGGGTTTAGAGGAGTTAGGAGTTGTTTACTCTTTCCTTGTATTACAAGCTCCAAAAACCTTATTGAAATGCTATGTGTTTATGACAGTCAAAAAGGTAATTTGCTATTTACCGTACTTTTAGGTACAAATTTGGTGTTGAGTCAGTGTTGTCATATGGATTCTGCCTCAGTAGGTACAAGTTGCATAGACATAAAGATCTTTGTAGATGGGGAAATCAACTGTTAAGTGTTATGGTTCATAAAACCTACAAGATACAAGTTGTCATTGTAGTACTGTCATAGGACAGCCAAGATACCAATTGCTGTCCTCTGTCCTCTTCAACACAGTGTGGTTTTACATATGAGTTAATGGTTGTCTTTTCACCTTGAGTAGTTAGTATAAATTGAGTGTTGATGTTCTCTTGAAACCTTGAAGAGGTTATCTAACAAATTCATTAAGACTTCAACTTTCTCCAAAAGCTGTCCTAAAACAGCCACCTGTTGTTTTGCTATCTATTGCCCTTTTAGTCATTGTATGGGCCAACATGTGAGTTGATGGTTGGTCTTTCATACCTAGTCCCTAATATGTTTGTAATACTAATGGTCCTTTGGAAGTTTTGAAGGGGTAAACCTTATTCTAAACATTGTTTAAAACAGTCTTATTGCTGCCACTGTTATTGTCTATAGAATGCATGAAGTGATCTTTTGATTATCATGACAAGTAAGTGTGATTACTATTGGTAGAGGTGTGGTTACATGTTGTGAGTCCTTGGAAGGGTGTATTGTGCAAGTAGGTTGGATGGAGCAATGACTCTCCAAGTTGAGAAGGGGATAGCCTGAGAGGAGAACACTAGATAGTGATCCTAGGCTTGGTCAAACTCTGTAATAGCCTTGTGTAGGCTTTGTCTTCACATACACCATTATTAACCTCTTAAGAGGAGTGATCTAAGCTCAGTGAGTGAACTCCTACTACAACACTACCTTAACCTCTGCATCAGCTTTCCTCTATTTTGCAGTTGCCTGAAGTTTTTCTCATTGGGTTGTGATGGCTGTGTGTAACATCTTAGCATTGTAAACTTTACTCACTTCCTCTTATCCGTTGCCATCGAATGACCTCCGTTGTTGTTCTCCTTTCCTTAAGGAGTTCATACTTTTCTGATGTTACCTTATGGCAATTGCCATGTCTCCTTCAACCTCTTATTTCCATGTCAAAATTCTTCTCCTCATCTCTTAGCCAACGATCATCTTACACATGAGTATCCTTTCATTTTGTGGTTGGGAGCCTGGCTGGATTGAGTCTCGATAGCTTCTTTCATTTCTTATGGCGGATGCTACCAGAAGAAGGCTATCATCTCCCTAATTCTGTGTTGCATTCACCTAAGTATCTGAAATTAGGAACTGAATCTTCAAGAGTAGTAATTACCTCTCTCAACTGATTGTTGAAGGTCAAATGTATAGGAAACTGTATGTTCATTGTAGATAGCATTAGTTAGGTTATCAGTTACTAAAATTATTTTGGTTATGGAAAAATCCAACTCCTGTGATAAGATATGATTGTTTAGTATTAGAATATAGAAAGAGATTTATGCCCTGAGTATTTTAAAGGTTTATGTCATATTCAATCTAGAGCAAACACTAATTATAGTGTAGTTCATTGTTTAGGTATTTTGTTTTAGCTAAACTATTATTTTGAAATCTCATTAATGATAATGATGTTTAAGCTAATATTTGTATAACACCTTTAGCTGCTAAGATAGATGTGTAGTATTTATTTTCCTTGAGAATAGGATTGAACTTGTAGTTGTAAGATTATTAGGGGAATAAATTAGAGCTTTAGGTGAATTATTAGTATGATAATGTTGGGGTTCAATCTCTAGAATTAGATGCATTGAGTTAAATTAGATATGGACATTTTATCTAAATAAATATAAATTTGTTAATATTGTTCCCTGTGATACATGGATTTTAGTAAATTCCTTGTAGGAGATATATGAGTAATTAGCATCGTAGCAAGATTAGAACTCTAATATTCGAACCATCTCCATGGTGTAATAGTTGTTCGAACGATAATTAGATAGAAATGATATTACTTTTATAAGTAGTTTATAACTAGAACTGCATAGGATAGTAAGGTAAGAATGGCTATTGCATTGTGGTCTAAGTTAATAAACATGATTAAATCTTAGTGTAGTTGTTGTATAAGTTTTATATGATTACTATTACTTTATACGTTTGAGTTAAATCTTTTTTGAATCTTTGGTTTGATTAGGAAATAAAAATTATCTTTTCTTGAAATAATAGCATTTGGAACTTGTTAATAAAATATTTGTATAGATTATTAGGCTAAAGTGTTAAATGTTGATATTGCTTTCCGTTTTTGAAGTAAATGTAATTATTTTAATGCAAGGAAGTAAGAACATTTTGGGTATAGGTTGTAATGTTGTTTTATCTTTTTATTGAAATGTTTTAATTTTGCAAACCTTGTCTGGAATTAGTGTGAGGTCGTCCTTGGGACAAAATGGTTTTTGTTATCAACTTACACTAGGATGGTGTTGAATTATTTTCTTTCTCTTTACCCCTTGTTGACCTTATATTATTGTCATGATCATTGAAAGCTAGTTTCCATATTGGGAAGGGTATTGTGGTAACTTCGTAAGGAAATTCAATTATTGACTCCAGAGGCTTAACCGTTTGGGTTTCAACTTAATACTTGTGTCATACTGTTCATGATGTTTTGTTTGAGTTTGATGGGGACAAGGGGACTTATATTGTTGTGGTCAAGTGAATGGCATATGTATCGGATCAGAATCTATTGTAACCCTTGTCCTTGCGTATTGTAGTTTTAGATGTTTGGTCAGAGATTGCTAGGAGAGTGGCTTTCATGGTGGGGCTGGTGCCAGAGAGGCCGCCTGCGTAACCCCATGGAAGTTGTAAGCAAGTGAAAACTTAATAACTTATTTAGGAGGGTTGGGGTAGTAAATCACATAACAAGATAAGTAAGATCCTCACCCATGCCTTGAGTGCTCTCATAGACTAAGGATGGGATGAGAAGGCTTGGTTGGCAAGGACAACCTCCTTGTCTCCGCGAGAGGACATGTCAGCTCCGCATGAGTCACCCTATGGGGCTGGTGCCTAGAGAGAGGCTGTTAGGGTAACCATAGATGGGGGCCAACTTCTAGTGAGAGATAGCCTGTGTAACCCATGCTAGGACCATGTGATGACACTCTCCTTACACAGTCCTGTTACTTCCTCTTTATCTTGTGTTGTTACCTCTAGAGCGCAGACTTGTTTTGATGGTTGACCTTATCTAGATGATTTGGCTTGTCTAATAATTTATCTGGTTATGTCGAGTTCTATCTTGTCTGTGCAGTCTTGTTGTTCTATTTGTTCGCATGGAGTCTGTATCTTGTTGTTGTTGGATTCATGGTTGTAACCTTGACCTAGTGGAACCTCATTGTTATCTCCTAGCTTGGAGGGGTGGACCTCAGGGTTCCACATGGTTGGGAGGTAGAGCTATCCATTGGTCTTCTCAGATGTTTGGTTCAAGTTTAGAGCAGAAGTGTCCCAGTCCCAGTTTGCTCTACATCTTCAAGTTGGTGTATACAATCATAATTATACTATCTGTAAACTGATGTAATCAGTCTTGTAACTCTGTTTTGAAACTTGTAATCATTCATCTCTGTTAATGTATAATGTATTATTCTTCTATTGCATTGAGATGTAGATCACTTGTATGGTTTTAATTTTATCTGATGCAGTTATGTTCCCTAGAAGTGTTAGCCGTTCTTTTCATTTAATGTTGTTATCAGTGCAATTATATTTAATGTATAATGCATTTCCTTGTTTCAATTTTTTTTTTTTGGTAGTATTGTCACTTGTTAGTCTAGCACTCTAGGGTTGCATGGCGGGGCATCACAGTTTGTGAGAGGAATAGTGTCACATTACTCATGCATGAGTACCTTACTACGCTACGATTTCCTTTCACGGTGTGTTTGATTGTATGATTATATATACATCTATATGTTTGACAGTTTTTTGGTTGCTATAAGTTGTAGGTATCAAGCATCAACTCCACCTGAATTGACAGCTCTAAGCGTGCCTTAAACCCAATGGAAACTATTGAACGAAGATGACATACATCCCCTAGTTAGCCATCATCCTTGAAAAGGATGAGTATCTCATTTTGTACCTAGTCAGTGTTGTCTGTATGGGTGTAATGGTCAGTCACTGTCATTGTACTGGTCATGCTTTCGATCATGCATTGTGTCAGGTATTGTTTGACATTTGGGTTATTTAGTTTGGCATTGTTTGATTGCTACTTTGGTTAATTGTTGCATTAAAATAATATTATTAGTTATGAAAGTATTTTTGTTAAATAAATAAATATATATAAATACCTTGATGAGAATTTGAGTTTATGGAAATAATAATAAAAATAATAATAATAAATGTAAATGCTAGCTAAAGATAAATAAATAAATAAATATAATTAAATGTTGTGAAGTGGCCCAATAAAAATAGATAATATTTCTGAGTTGTCATAAAACTCATATATAGTAAATACTAAATAAATAAGAATAAAAATGATTCTTGTCTAGTTGTAAAGGAAATAAATAAGATAAAAAAAATATATTGTCTGGTCTAGTTGTAAATGATAAAAAAATAACAAATTGTAAGAAAGGGATTTAGGCAGAATTTATTGCCTTTAATGGGGGGAATCTTCTGGAAGATATTGGTGGGATTTCTCTCTCATAATAATCTTCAGCATATGAAACTTTTGGGGGGAGAGGAGATGGGAGAGACTAGTTTGTGGCTATAGCAGTTGAACCCGACATCGAATCTTCAGCCGAGTCAAGCAAGCAAAATCAGGTTCCTTTGGTTCTAATTTCTATCTCAATTTTCTGTTGAAGCAAATGTTTGATTTATGATTTTTCCTCTCGATTCTAATTTTCTTGAGAGGTTAGAAGCCTTGTTATCAGATCCAATTGTGCATGTCAGTATCATTGCATTTCTGGGAATCACCGATTGAAGTGACTGTCTATCTCTCACCCATTTCATCTCTACTTTTCAATCTATTGCGTCAGCTATAACTTTATTTTTACAAAATGGGTTCCTCTAATTTTTTTATATATGGTGTACGACCTATTTATCTAAATCATATCCTAAAATCAACCTTACCTAGTTTTCCATTTTGGAGATATGAATATTTTGTGACTGTCTATCTCTCACCCATCTCATCTCTATTTTTATAGTCTGTTGTGTCAGCCATAACTTTATTTTTACGAACTGGTTTCTTCTAAATTTTTTTATATATGGTGTATGACCTAGTTGTCTAAATCTGAAAATCAGCCTTACCCAGTTTGTAATTTTGGAGATATGAATATTTTGTGACTGTCTACCTCACCCGTTTCATCTCTGTTAAAACAGTTAGTTGCGTCACCAATAACTCTACTTATTTTGGTTGTTTGTTAGGTTATAAGAAGGCTATTAAATCAATATAGAATAGAAGTAGAAGAGTTCAATTTGGATAGAGTGATTGTATATTAATGTTGATAAATTTAATTTAAATTGATATTGATTTTATTACAATTTATTAGTAGAAATATGATAAGTAAGTTTGGAATTTAGGTTTGTAAACAATGTATTTAAGATTTGATTTACAAGTTTGTTTTATAAATTAGTTGATTACGAGTGGAATTGTATAAGGTAAATGGAACTTGTGTAAATTGTATCAGTGATCGTAATAGGGTCATGTTGTCGAGGTTTAGTTTTCCTGAGGCATAGATTAGTATGTCCTGATTTCTTGTGTATGAGATGTTGTAAGTGAATTTTGATGTGATAATAAAGTCCTTTACAGATGTGGTGGTTCATTAGTTCTATAGAGCATGTTTATTACTTGTGCTTAAGAAATGTCACATTCTTATTAACCTTGTTGTTGAGAAAATGTTTGTATCATATTTATGTCTTATACTTAATCAACCCTTTTCTATTCCTACACTTGGTAAGTTAGGAGGTTAGAATGCTTTGTATTGGTTTATTCCATTAATACTAATGTTGGGTAAGAGATTTTAGCAAGCTTGGTAATCATTTTGAGGTACAGACACCTCTAGAAGAATTATGTATTAGATATGATCATTTTGATATTCGTAAGACCTATGTAGTACTGGTTTATAGAAGATTGATCAAGTTGACACTTAAGCTTTCCCATAGCAACTTGAGCTTCTCTTCCTATTTGAGTATTGAACAGAATTTGGTAAAACCTAGAAAAATATTGTTCTTTTACTTATGTCCTCTTAATGTTCACTCTTGGGTCGCTTTAGCCATGATACTTTTACTTGGTTTGAACCATTCTTTAAATGTGTTATGATCCTATCATATGCATGTGGTTAAAAGTGAGATAGTTTTGATGAAGATGTTAGATCTATAGGAATATTTTGTTGTTCTGTATTCCTTTCCTCTCAAGCTAACCTTATAACAAGGTTTTTTATTATAGCTTCAGGTTTTGTACCTTATGATTCTAACTAGTGTAAGAGATTTATAGAATTCTAATATTATAGGCTTTTAGTCTTGCTCATATAGTTGTATTTTTTAGTATTTACAAAATTGTCTAGATTATTAATGAAATCTACATTAGTGTAAATAGTGGATTTTGTAGCCATTGGTATAGCATTAATACTCTATTGTATGATTTTAACTGTGGTGGTAGTCCCTCACTATGATAAGGATTGCATTTAAATAATTGTTGTGTTTAATTTGTATGCCTTAGGGTTAATTGCATGTTGTTTGCAATCATTTTAATGAAATGAAACTAAAATAAGTCTTGGGAACTATTAGTTAAAATATTGTTACTCGTGGACTCTTATATCATATGATCACAGTAGTTAGAATATTATTGTTCTGCATTAAATAGAGATAGATTCACTTTGTGTTTGGTAGATGATTGATCATGGTTGGATTAATGTTACATTATTTAAGACCTATAATTTAGTGCGTCATATTATATGTTGCATTTGTGGTATTATAATTGAAATATTGAGGAAGGATCTTAGTTTATGATGTGCATTTGAGAGTGAATGTGATATGAGACTATAGTGTTTAGTGTGTCAAGTGTTGTGTCATTTGGGAAAGTTGATTCAAGAGGCCAAGAGGGGTAGTCGTGTGTATGACTCCTGTGATTATGTAATATTGCTAATGGTTGAATATGTATTGGTTATATGTTGACTCCCCTCTGTTTATGGATTCATGTGGTTATGATGACTGTGCAAGATGGATAATGTCTTGCTTAGTGTACCTATTCATGCAGTTATGATGACTGTGTAATATGAATAATGCCTTACTCAGTGTACCTATTCATGTGGTTATGATGACTGTGCAAGATGGATAATGCCTTGCTCATTGTACATATTCATGTGGTTATGATAACTATGCAAGGTGGGTAATGCCTTACTCTATGTAATGTGAAATGATGTATATTTTGTGTTGTAAATGTATCACGATGAGAAATGTGATAGTTTATGCTTGGGTTTTGTTTTGTGCTTTGAGAATCTAGATGCAGTGAAGGGGGAGTGGCTTTCAATGTGGGGCCGACGCCCAAAGTGGCTTGTCAGGGTAACCCATTGGAAGTTGTTAATCCAGTGATAATAATAAATTTAGAGGGTTGGGTAGTTTTTACACTAATTAAGATAATTGGATGCCTCACTCATGCCTGTAGTGCTCGTTGAGGCTAAGGATGAGATGATAAGGTCATGGTTGGGAAAATCAACTTCTTTGTCCTCACGAAAGGAATGTTGGTTCTGCATGTGTCACACTATGGGGCTGGCATCTAGTGAGAGACTGTAATGGTAACCATAGATGGGGGCTGGCGTCTAGTGAGAGACTGTCAGAGTAACCCATGGATGGGGGCCAGCATCTAGCTAGAGATTGTCAGGGTAACCCATGCTAGGACCATGTGATGACACTCATCCCTACTGTAGTCTAGCATTCTCTAGTTGTGTTCTCCCCTTTGTTTTGTGAATGCCTCTGAAAGTGATGTTTGAGTTACTTGTGATGTCCTTATTGACTAGTGTTGTTTTGGAGTCATGTGTAGTCTTTGCACCTGTTAGTCTATTGTCTTTTTGACTGTTGGAGGAAGTGATGACTCTGTTGTGAATGTCATGTGTACTTGTATGTTGGAGTCATGTTAGCCTTTTGTGTTATGTTTCTATCTTCTTAACTATTTCATGTTGTGGGACCTTATTGTTATCTCCTAGCATGGGGAGTGGACGTTAGGGTTCCACATGGTCGGGTGGTTGTGCTTTTATCTCCATTAGTTCCCCTTCCTGTTGTTCATGTGCAAGAAGGATGTACCTTATGTGGCAGATTTTAGATCTTGTTCTAGTCTGAGGAGACATAAACTTATGTTTATGTTCCAGTTTTATATATCAGTAGAATCATGTACTGTTATCTTGATGTGGAAAGCCATATTGTAAGTAATGTAATGGTGTACCCTCATGTAAAAGAGAATTGTATATGTACTTGTAATCTTTTATACATGACCTTAATGATTACTTATTTGATGTTATAATATGGAAATGTCTGTGTCTATTCAATTGATGCAATTAGATTTAGAATGAACTATGATTGTTAGTTACTTCATAATGTTGGTTAGATCTTGTTAATAGTTTGTTAGTAATGCAACCGTGGAACCCTAGAGGATAAGTTTAACTTTATGTTATTAATAAATATGATTTACATTTCTTTCCTTAAAAAAAAAATTGTCCTTTTTGTATAGCATAGTTGAACTATTTTCTGGGGTTTCCTGGCGGGTCGTTACATTTGGTATCAGAGCAAGGTTGCAACACCGAGACTCCTGGATTGTTGTTGTTACTCTAGGTTAAGCATTTTCCTCCTTGTGATGAGTTGGTAATAGTACCTCTCACCTATGTGCCTTAGTATGATGTTAGAAGTTTGATAAATTTACAGACTTGTTCTTTGATTAGGGAAGAAATAATTTTTTTATGCCTTGTTTTACTTATGTGTCTACTATGTGTTCTCCCTCCTTTTATGAAAATGTGATGATGTATCTGACAATATGTATTTCCTGAATGATAGTGCTTGCTGATTTGTTGAGCCCTTGAGATCCTCTTGTGGTCTCTAGTGCTTTAGAAAAAAGAAACATAGTTACTGTTAGTTGCATTGCTTTTGTATATGTGTAAGTATTGGAATGATTTAATTATTCGGTGGCATCATGCATCACGAGTCATTTGGTTATATAGTGTTGTCGTGTGTGGGGTATCTTTACATGGGTGATTGATAATATGATATCTATCTCCTTGTTGGCCATGACCTCATGTGGAAGTTTTGTTGTGAAAGTTATCATTGTGTATGCATGTGTAAGAACCTTGTGCAAGAGATCAAGTTGGAGCTTGTGTTGGGCCCATGAGATCATGAATGTGATATTGTAAGTCAATTAGAGTTTTGAATTATTCTTGTGTGTGATATCATACAATCCCTTTGTAAATATCTTTTTGCATAATGAAGTAATTGCATATGTTCATAGCTTGATTTAAAAAAAAAGAAATTGTACTCCATTAATGATAGAAAATTTTTGTATATAAGTAGCGACTGTGTTACCTTAAATTTTTGTATAAAAGTTGCTTAGATATGAAGATGTAGAAAACTTAGTTGTCCGTGTGTTTGGTGTACATTCTCTAACACATTTTGGACTTTGAGTCTTGGGGTGTTGTGTAGCGGATACTCCCTTTTGTGGCTAAAATTGGTCACATCATGATGTGGATTTGTTTGTAATTGATTATTTTGAAATTTTGATAGTTGTTTCATGTGTTGTTGGGGGTTAACGATGAAATTTGTTTCCTTTGAACTTTGTTATGAGAGGAGTGGCCACTCAAAATTTTTGTTCTCCATACTTGATTTATTGTTGAAAATTGTCGGTATTTTGTGACTTGAGATTGAATTTGATTACTCCCCCACTTGCATTTGCACCTTTTTGAAATATCTAGATGGTGGCTATTCCAAATGTTTAGTTTTGTTGGCCTCATTTTGTGTTAAGTGTTGTTTCTATCATGTTCATTTTGAGCCTCTGATAGTGTGTACAAGGGAAGACTCTATGGAGAATTATACTTTGCATCTTTGGTAATTAGTTGGAACCGTAGTGGAAACAAGAGATGAGATGTATTTTTCCTTGTTAAAATGTGAATGCAATTCTTTAATTCGTATGAAATTCTCAAAATATGTGTGATTGGTTATAAGTAGATCACATGATGCATCTTAAGGTGAGGAATTGATGTCCTTCTTGTCTTTATTGAATAATTGTGCCTGTCTTATGAACAATTGCTTAATACGGATGCGTATGTTGGCAATAAAAAATTGCAATACTAATATGTTATGTTTCCACCCTAGTCTGTGACTTTTAGGAGTAAGTCAAGTTCTAGGGGGGGAGGATGTAGTGCCCCTCCATTCTCATTTTGGTTGTGTAGATAGTTTGGCTAAGGAGCATGAAGATGAAGGTAAAACAATAGGAATATTTAAGGTATGTTAGACAGTTGATGTTGTACGTTATATGATATTGGTAGATGCTACATTCATGTTGGTGACATTCTTGATTATCCTCATGTGGTTTCATATGAAAGTTAGTATGTTTTATCGATAATCTTTATTGCGACACTGATATTTACTTGAGTTATGCATATATTATGACAAATTTATGGACTTAATTGATTATGTGGATCAATCTTATTATTTACATCACACACTTATTTGATGATGTTTCTTATCTGGTTGATCAGCTACTGAATATTATACTTGATGTGGTTACTTGTTTGATGTGTGTTTGTGAGAGGAACAGTGTCGCATTATTCATGCTTGAGTACCTTGCTACGCTGCGATTTCCTTTCATGGTGTGTTTGATTGTATGATTATATATACATCTATATGTTTGACCATTCTTTGGTTGCTGTAGGTTGTAGGTATCAGGCATCGACTCCACCTGAATTGGTAGGTTTGAGTGTGCCTTAAACCCAATGGAAATTGTTGAACGAAGATGACATATGGTCCCCTAGTTAGCCATCATCCTTGAAAAGGATGAGTATCCAGTTTTGCATCCAGTCAGTGTTGTCTGTATGGGCGTAATGGTCAGTCACTGTCATTGTGGTCATGCTTTCAATCGTGCATTGTGTCAGGTATTGTTTGACATTTGGGTTATTTAGTTAGGCATTGTTTGATTGCTGTTTTGGTTAATTGTTGCATTAAAATAATATTATTAATTATGAAAATATTTTTGTTAAATAAATAAATATATATAAATCCATTTATGAGAATTTGAGTTTATGGAAATAAATAATAATAATAAATGTAAATGCTAGCTAAAGATAAATAAATAAATTAATATAATTAAATGTTGTGTTAAGTGGCAATAAAAATAGATGATATTTATGAGTTGTCATAAAACTCATATATAGTAAATACTAAATAAATAAGAATAAAAATGATTCTTGTCTACTTGTAAAGGAAATAAATAAGATAAAAAAAAAATATTGTTTGGTTTGGTTGTAAATGATAAAAAATAGCAAATTGTAAGAAAGGGATTTAGGCAGAATTTATTGCCTTTAATGGGGAAAACTTCTAGAAGATATTAGGGGATTTCTCTCTCATAATAATATTCAGTAGATAGAACTTTTGGGGGGAGAGGATATGGGAGAGACTAGTTTGTGGCTGTAGAAGTTGAACCCGGCATCGAATCTTCAGCCGAGTCAAGCAAGCGAAATCAGGTTCCTTTGGTTCTAATTTCTGTTGAAGCAAATGTTTGATTTATGATTTTTCCTGTCGATTGTAATTTTCTTGAGAGGTTAGAAGCCTTGTTATTAGATCCAATTGTGCATGTCTGTATCATTGCATTTCTAGGAATCACCGATTGAAGTGATTGTCTATCGCTCACCCATTTTATCTCTGTTTATTCATTCTGTTGGGTCACCTATAACTTTATTTTTACGAACTGGGTTCCTTTAATTTTTTTATATATGGTGCATGACCTAGTTATCTAAATCATATTAAAAAATCAGTCTTACCTAGTTTGTCATTTTGGAGATATGAATATTTTGTGACTGTCTATCTCTCACCCATTTCATCTCTATTTTTATAGTCTGTTGCGTTAGCCATAACTTTATTTTTACGAATTGGGTTCCTCTAAATTTTTTATATATGGTGCATGAACTGGTTATCTAAATCATATACAAAAATCAACTTTACCCAGTTTGAAAGTTTGGAGATATGAATATTTTGTGACTGTCTACCTCTTACCCGTTTCGTTTATGTTAAAATAGTTAGTTGCGTCACCAATAACTGTACTTATTTTGGTTGTTTGTCAGGTTATAAGAAGGCTATTAAATCTATATAGAATAAAAGTAGAAGAATTCAATTTGGATAGAGTGATTGTATATTAATGTTGATAAATTTAATTTAAATTTATATTGATTTTATTACGATTTATTAGTAGAAATATGATAAGTAAGTTTGGAATTTAGGTTTGTAAACAATGTATTTAAGATTTGATTTATAAGTTTGTTTTATAAATTAGTTGATTACGAGTGGAATTGTATAAGGTAAAGGGAACTTGTGTAAATTGTATAGTGGTCGTAATAGGGTCATGTTGTCGAGGTTTAGTTTTCCTGAGGCATAGATTAGTATGTCTTGATTTCTTGTGTATGAGATGTTGCGTGTGAATTTTGATGTGATAGTAAAGTCTTTTATAGATGTGGTGGTTCATTAGTTGTATAGAGCATGTTTATTATTTGTTCTTAAGACATGTCATATTCTTATTAACCTTGTTGTTGAGAAAATGTTTGTATCATATTTATGTTTTGAACTCAATCAACCCTTTTCTATTCCTAGACTTGGTAAGTTAGCAAATTAGAATGCTTTGTATTGGTTTATTCCATTAGTACTAATGTTGGGTAAGAGATTTTAGCAAGCTTGGTAATCATTATGAGGTACAGACACCTCTAGAAGAATTATGTATTAGGTATGATCATTTTGATATTCATAGGACCTATGTAGTAGTGGTTTATAGAAGATTGATCAAGTTGACACTTAAGCTTTCCACTAGCAACCTGAGCTTCTCTTCCTATTCGTGTGTTGAACAGAATTTGGTAAAACCTAGAAAGAGATTGTTCTTTTACTTTTGCCCTCTTAGTGTTCACTCTTGGGTCGCTTTAGCCATGATACGTTTACTTGGTTTGAACCATCATTTAAATGTGTTATGATCTTATCATATTCATGTGGTTAAAAGTGAGATAGTTTTGATGAAGATGTTAGATCTATAGGAATGTTTTGCTGTTCTGTATTCCTTTCCTCTCAAGCTAACCTTATAACAAGATATTTTTATTATAGCTTCGAGTTTTGTACCTTGTGATTCTAAAAGTGTAAGAGATTTATAGCATTCTAATATTATAGGCTTTTAGTCTTGCTCATACAGTTGTATTTAATAGTATTTACAAAATTGTCTAGATTATTAATGAAATCTACATCAGTAGCCATTGTTATAGCATTAATACTCTATTGTATGATTTTAACTGTGGTGGTAGTTCCTCACTGTGATAATGATTGCATTTAAGTAATTATTTTGTTTAATTTGTATGCCTTAGGGTTATTTGCATGTTGTTTGCAATCATTTTAATTAAATAAAATTAAAATAAGTCTTAGGAACTATTAGTTAAAATATTGTTACTCGTGGACTCTTATATCATATGATCACAGTAGTTAGAATATTATTGTTCTGTATTATAGAGATAGATTCATTTTGTGTTTGGTAGATGATTGATCATGGTTGGATTAATGTTACATTCTTTAAGACCTATAATTTAGTGCATCATATTATATGTTGCATTTGTGGTATTGTAATTGAAATATTGAGGAAGGATCCTAGTTTATGATGTGCATTTGAAAGTGAATGTGATGTGAGACCATAGTGTTTAGTGTGTGAAGTGTTGTGTCATTTGCGAAAGTTGATTCTAGAGGCCAAGAGGGGTAGTCGTGTGTATGACTCCTGTGATTATGTAATCTTGCTAATGGTTGAATATGTATTGGTTATATGTTGACTCCCCTTTGTTTATGGATTCATGTGGTTATGATGACCATGCAAGATGGATAATGCCTTGCTCACTGTACCTATTCATGTGGTTATGATGACTGTGCAAAATATATAATGCCTTGTTCAGTGTACCTATTCATGTGGTTATGATAACTATGCAAGATGGGTAATGCCTTGCTCTATGTAATGTGAAATAATATATATTTTGTGTTGTAAATGTATCATGATGAGAAATGTGATAGTTTATGCTTGGGTTTTGTTTTGGGCTTTGAGAATCTAGATGTAGTGAAGGGGGAGTGGCTTTCAATGTGGGGCTGGCACCCAAAGTGGCTTGTTAGGGTAGCCCATTGGAAGTTGTTAATCCAGTGATAACTTAATAATAAATTTAGAGGGTTGGGTAGTTTTCACACTAATCAAGATAATTGGACACCTCACTCATGCTTGTAGTGCTTTTTGAAGCTAAGGATGAGATGAGAAGGCCATGGTTGGAAAAATCAACTTCTTTGTCCTCATGAAAGGAATGTTGGTTCTACATGTGTCACCCTATGGGGCCAATGTTTAGTGAGAGACTGTCAAGGTAACCATAGATGGGGGCCGACGTCTAGTGAGAAATTGTCAGGGTAACCCATGGATGGGGGCTGACGTCTAGCTAGAGACTGTTAGGGTAACCCATGCTAGGACCATGTGATGACACTCATCCCTATTGTAGTCTAGCATTCTCTAGTTGTGTTCTCCCCTTTATTTTATGAATGCCTCTGAAAGTGATGTTTGAGTTACTTGTGATGTCCTTATTGACTGGTGTTGTTTTGGAGTCATGTGAAGTTCTTGTACCTATTAGTCTATTGCCTTTTTGACTATTGGAGGAAGTGATGACTCTGTTGTGAATGTCATGTGTACTTGTATGTTGAAGTCATGTTAGCCTTTTGTGTTGTGTTCCTATCTTCTTAACTATTTCATGTTGTTGGACCTTATTGTTATCTCCTAGCATGGGGGTGGACCTTAGGGTTCCACATGGTCGGGTGGTTGTGCTTTTATCTCCATTGGTTCCCCTTGCTATTGTTCGTGTGCGAGAAGGATGTACTTTATGTAGTAGATTTCAGATCTTGTTCTAGCTTGAGGAGACAGAAACTTATGTTCATGTTCCAGTTTTATATATCAGTAAAATCATGTATTGTTATCTTGATGTATGTACTCCAATGTAATTAGGAAAGTGATATTGTAAGCAATGTAATGGTGTACCCTCACGTAAAAGGGAATTGTATATGTACTTGTAATCCTTTATACAAGACCTTAATGATTACTTATCTGATGTTATAATATGGAAATGTATGTGTCTATTCAATTGATGCAATTAGATTTAGAATGAACTATGGTTGTTAGTTAATTCATAATGTTGGTTAGACCTTGTTAATAGTTTGTTAGTAATGCAGTTGTGGAACCCTATAGGATAAGCTTAACTTGATATTATGAATAAATATGATTTACATTTCTTTGTTATTTCTTTCCTTAAGAAAAAATGTCCTTTTTGTATAGCATAGTTGAGCTGTTCTCTGGGGTTTCCTAGCAAGGCGTTACATTTGGTATCAGAGCTAGGTTGCAACATTGGGACCTCTGGATTGTTTCTTGTTGCTCTAGGTTAAGCATTTTTCTCCTTGTGATGAGTTGGTAATAGTACCTCTCACCTATGTGCCTTAGTATGATGTTAGAAGTTTGATAAATTTATAGATTTGTTCTTTGATTCTGGAAGAAATTCATTCTTTATGCCTTGTTTTACTTATGTGTCTGCTATGTGTTCACCCTCCTTTTCTGAAAATGTGATGATGTATCTGACAATATGTGTTTCCTAAATGATAGTGCTTGCTGATTTGTTGAGGCCTTGAGTTCCTCTTGTGGTCTCTAGTGCATTAGAAGAAAGAAGCATGGTTATTGTTAGTTGCATTGCTTTTGTATATGTGTAAGTATTGGAATGATTTAATTATTTGATGGCATCATGCATTGCGAGTCATTTGGTTATGTAGTGTTGTCGTGTGTGGGGTATCTTTACATGGTTGATTGATAATCTGATAGCTATCTCCTTGTTGGCCATGACCTCATGTGGAAGTTTTGTTGTGGAAGTTATCATTGTGTATGCATATGTAAGAACTGTGTGCAGGAGATCAAATTAGAGCTTGTGTTGGGCCCATGAGATCATGAATGTGATATTGTAAGTCAATTAGAGTTTTGAATTATTCTTGTGTGTGATATCATACATTCCCTCTGTAAATATCTTCTTGTATAAGGAATTAATTGCATATGTTCATAGCTTGGTAAAAAAAGAAAAATTGTACTGCATTAATGATAGAAATTTTTTGTATATAAGTATTGACTGTGTTATCTTAAATTTTTGTATAAAAGTTGCTTAGATATGAAGATGTAGAAAACTTAGTTGTCCGTGTGTTTGGTGTACATTCTCTAACGCATTATAGTTTTTGAGTCCTGGGGTGTTGTGTAGCGGATACTCCCTTTTGTGGCTAAAATTAGTCACATCGTGATGTGGATTTGTTTGTAATTGATTATTTTGAAATTTTGATAGTTGTTTCATGTGTTGTTGGGGGATAACGATGAAATTTGTTTCCTTTGAACTTTCTTATGATAGGAGTGGCCACCCAAAATTTTTGTTCTCCATACTTGATTTATTGTTGAAAATTACTAGCATTTTGTGACTTAAGATTGAATTTGATTACTCCCCCACTTGGGTTTGCACCTTTTTAAAATATCTATGATGGCTATTCCAAATGTTTGGTTTTGTTGGCCCCATTTCATGTAAGTGTTGTTTCTATCATGTTCATTTTGAGCCTCTAATAGTGTGTACAAGGGAAGACTCCGTGAAGAATTGTGCTTTGCATCTTTGGTAATTAGTTGGAACCGTAGTGGATACAAGAGATGAGATATATTTTTCCTTGTTAAAATGTGAATGCAATTCTTTAAATCGTATGAAATTCTCAAAATATGTGTGATTGGTTATAAGTAGATCACATGATACATCTTAAGGTGAGGAATTGATGTCCTTCTTGTCTTTATTGAACGATTGTGCATGTCTTATGAATAATTGTTTAATATGGATGCGTATGTTGGCAATAGAAAATTGTAATACTAATATGTTATGTTTCCACCATAGTTTGTGACTTCCAGGAGTAAGTCAAGTTTTAGGGGGGAGGATGTAGTGTCCCTCCATTCTCATCTTGGATGTGCAGATAGTCTGGCTAAGGAGTATGAAGATGAAGGTAAAATAATAAGAATATTTAGGGTATGTTAGATAGTTGATATTGTACGTTATATGATGTTGGTAGATGCTACATTCATGTTGGTGACATTCCTGATTATCCTCATGTGGTTTCATATGACAGTTAGTATGTTTTATCGATAATCTTTGTTGCGACACTAATATTTACTTGAGTTATACATATGTTATGACAACTTTATGGACTTAATTGATTATGTGGATCAATCTTATTATGTGCATCACATGATTATTTGATGATGTTTCTTATTTGGTTGATCAGCTATTGATTATTATGTGTGATGTGGTTACTTGTTTGATGTGTGTTTGTGAGGAACAATGTCGCATTACTCATGCGTGAGTACCCTGCTACGTTGTGATTTCCTCTCACGGTGTGTTTGATTGTATGATTATATATACATCTATATGTTCAACCATTTTTTGGTTGTTGTAGGTTGCAGGTATTAGGCATCGACTCCACCTAAATTGACAGGTCTAAGCATGCCTTAAACCTAATGGAAACTATTGAATGGAGATGACATATGGTCCCCTAGTTAGCCATCATCCTTGAAATAAATGAGTATCCAGTTTTGCACCCAGTCAGTGTTGTCTGTATGGGTGTAATGGTCAGTCACTATCATTGTGGTCATGCTTTTGATCATGCATTATGTCAGGTATTGTTTAGCATTTGGGTTATTTAGTTTGACATTGTTTGATTACTGCTTTGGTTAATTGTTGCATTAAAATAATATTATTAGTTATGAAAGTATTTTTGTTAAATAAATAAATACATATAAATGCCTTTATGAGAATTTGAGTTTGTGGAAATAAATAATTAAAAAAAAAAAAATGTAAATGCTAGCTAAAGATAAGTAAATAAATTAATATAATTAAATGTTGTGTTAAGTGGCCCAATAAAAATAGATAATATTTATGAGTTGTCATAAAACTCATATATAGTAAATACTAAATAAATAAGAATAAAAATGATTCTTGTTTAGTTGTAAAGGAAATAAATAAGATAAAAAATATATATATTACCTGGTTTGGTTGTAAATGATAAAAAAATAACAAATTGTAAGAAAGGGATTTACGCAGAATTTATTGCCTTTAATGGGGGAATCTTCTCGAAGATATTGGGGGGATTTCTCTCTCATAATAATATTTAGCAGATGGAACTTTTTGGGGGAGAGGAGATGGGAGAGATTAGTTTGTGGCTGTAGCAGTTGAACCTGGCATCGAATCTTCAGCCAAGTCAAGCAATCGAAATAAGGTTCCTTTGGTTCTAATTTCTGTCTCAGTTTTCTGTTGAAGTAAATGTTTAATTTATGATTTTTCCTCTCGATTGTAATTTTCTTGAGAGGTTAGAAGCCTTGTTATCGGATACAATTGTGCATGTCTGTATCATTGCATTTCTAGGAATCACCGATTAAAGTGACTGTCTATCTCTCACCCATTTCATCTCTATTTTTTCAGTCTGTTGCGTCAGACATAACTTTATTTTTAGGAACTGGGTTCTTCTATTTTTTTTATATATGGTTCACAACCTAGTTATCTAAATCATATCCAAAAATTAGCCTTACCCAGTTTGTCATTTCGGAGATATGAATATTTTGTGACTGTCTATCTCTCACCCTTTTCATCTCTATTTTTATAGTCTGTTGACTCAGCCATAACTTTATTTTTACGAACTGGGTTCCTCTACATTTTTTATATATGGTGAATGACTTGGATATCTAAGTCATATCCCAAACTTAGATTTACCCAGTTTGTAATTTTGAAGCTATGAATATTTTGGGACTGTCTACCTCTCACCTATTTCATCTCTGTTAAAACAGTTAGTTGTGTCACCAATAAGTCTACTTATTTTGGTTGTTTGTTAGGTTATAAGAAGGCTATTAAATCTATATGGAATAAAAGTAGAAGAATTCAATTTGGATAGAGTGATTGTATATTAATGTTGATAAATTTAATTTAAATTGATATTGATTTTATTATGATTTATTAGTAGAAATATAATAAGTAGGTTTGGAATTTAGGTTTGTAAACAATGTATTTAAGATTTGATTTATAAGTTTGTTTTAGAAATTAGTTGATTATGAGTGGAATTGTATAAGGTAAATGGAACTTGTGTAAATTGTATTAGTGGTCGTAATAAGGTCATGTTGTCAAGGTTTAATTTTCCTGAGGCATAGATTTGTATGTCCTGATTTCTTGTGTATGCGATGTTGCAAGTGAATTTTGATGTGATAATAAGGTCCTTTATAGATGTGGTGGTTCATTAGTTATATAGAGTATGTTTATTACTTGTACTTAAGAAATTTCATGTTCTTATTAACCTTGTTGTTGAGAAAATGTTTGTATCATATTTATCTCTTGAACTCAATCAACCCTTTTCTATTCCTAGACTTGGTAAGTTAGGAGGTTAGAATGCTTTGTATTGGTTTATTCCATTAATACTAATGTTGGGTAAGATATTTTAGCAAGCTTGGTAATCATTATGAGGTGCAGACACCTCTAGAAGAATTATGTATTAGGTATGATCATTTTGATATTCATAGGACCTATGTAGTAGTGGTTTATAGAAGATTGATGAAGTTGACACTTAAGCTTTCCCATAGCAACCTGAGCTTCTCTTCCTATTCATGTGTTGAATGGAATTTGGTAAAACCTAGAAAAAGATTGTTCTTTTACTTGTGCCCTCTTAGTGTTCACTTTTGGGTTGCTTTAGCCATGATACTTTTACTTGGTTTGAACCATCCTTTAAATGTGTTATGATCCTATCATATGCATGTGGTTAAAAGTGAGATAGTTTTGATGAAGATGTTAGATCTATAGGAATGTTTTGTTGTTCTATATTCCTTTCCTCTCAAGCTAACCTTATAACAAGGTTCTTTTGTTATAGCTTCAGGTTTTGTACCTTGTGATTCTAACTAGTGTAAGAGATTTATAGCATTCTAATATTATAGGCTTTTAGTCTTGCTCATACAATTGTATTTAATAGTATTTACAAACTTGTCTAGATTACTAATGAAATCTACATCAGTGTAAATAGTAGATTTTGTAGCCATTGGTATAGCATTAATACTCTATTGTATGATTTTAACTGTGGTGGTAGTCCCTCACTATGATAAGGATTGCATTTAAATAATTGTTGTGTTTAATTTGTATGCCTTAGGGTTATTTGCATGTTGTTCACAATAATTTTAATTAAATGAAACTAAAATAAGTCTTGGGAACTATTAGTTAAAATATTGTTACTCGTGGACTCTTATATCATATGATCACAGTAGTTAGAATATTATTGTTCTGCATTATAGAGATAGATTCACTTTGTGTTTAGTAGATGATTGATCATGGTTGGATTAATGTTACATTCTTTAAGACTTATAATTTAGTGCATCATATTATATGTTGCATTTGTGGTATTGTAATTGAAATATTAAGGAAGGATCTTCGTTTATGATGTGCATTTGAGAGTGAATGTGATGTGAGACCATAGTTTTTAGTGTGTCAAGTGTTGTGTCATTTGCAAAAGTTGATTCCAGAGGCCAAGAGGGGTAGTCGTGTGTATGACTCCTATGATTATGTAATCTTGCTAATGGTTGAATATGTATTGGTTATATGTTGACTCCCCTCTGTTTATGGATTCATGTGGTTATGATGACTGTGCAAGATGGATAATGCCTTTCTCAGTGTACCTATTCATGTGGTTATGATGACTGTGCAAGATGGATAATACCTTACTCAGCGTACCTATTCATGTGGTTATGATAACTATGCAAGATGGTAATGTCTTGGTCTGTGTAATGTAAAATGATGTATATTTTGTGTTGTAAATATATCATGATGAGAAATGTGATAGTTCATGCTTAGGTTTTGTTTTGGGCTTTGAGAATCTAGATGTAGTGAAGGGGGAGTGGCTTTCAATGTGGGGCCAGTGCCCAAAGTGGCTTGTCAGGGTAACCCATTGGAAGTTGTTAATCCAGTGATAATAATAAATTTAGAGGGTTGGGTAGTTTTCACACTAATCAAGATAATTGGATATCTCACTCATACCTATAGTGCTCGTCCATGCTAAGGATGAGATGAGAAGGCTGTGGTTGGCAAAATCAACTTCCTTGTCCTCACGAAAGTAATGTTGGTTTTGCATGTGTCACCCTATGGGGCTAGCGTTTAGTGAGAGTCTTTCAGGGTAACCATAGATGGGGGCCGACGTCTAGTGAAAGATTGTTAGGGTAACCCATGGATGGGGGCTAACATCTAGCTAGAGACTATCAGGGTAACCCATGCTAGGACCATGTGATGACACTCATCCCTACTGCAGTCTAGCATTCTCTAGTTGTGTTCTCCCCTTTATTTTGTGAATGCCTCTAGAAGTGATGTTTGAGTTACTTGTGATGTCCTTATTAACTGGTGTTGTTTTGGAGTCATGTGTAGTCCTTGCACCTATTAGTCTATTATCTTTTTGACTATTAGAGGAAGTGATGACTCTGTTGTGAATGTCATGTGTACTTGTATGTTGGAGTCATGTTAGCCTTTTGTGTTGTGTTCCTATCTTCTTAATTGTTTCATGTTGTGGGACCTTATTGTTATTTCCTAGCACAGGGGGTGGACCTTAGGGTTCCACATGGTCGGGTGGTTGTGCTTTTTATCTCCATTGGTTCCCCTTGCTATTGTTTGTGTGTGAGAAGGATGTACCTTATGTGGCAGATTTTAGATCTTGTTCTAGCTTGAGGAGATAGAAACTTATGTTCATGTTCCAGTTTTGTATATCAGTAGAATCATGTACTGTTATCTTGATGTATGTATTCCAATGTAATCAAGAAAGCGATATTGTAAGCAATGTAATGGTGTACCCTCATGTAAAAGGGAATTATATATGTACTTGTAACCCTTTATACATGACCTTAATGATTACTTATATGATGTTATAATATGGAAATGTATGTGTCTATTTAATTGATGCAATTAGATTTAGAATGAACTATGGTTGTTAGTTAATTCATAATGTTGGTTAGATCTTGTTAATAGTTTGTTAGTAATGCAACCGTGGAACCCTAGAGGATAAGCTTAACTTGATGTTATGAATATATATGATTTACATTTCTTTATTATTTCTTTCCTTAAAAAAAAAATTGTCCTTTTTGTATAGCATAGTTGAGCTATTCTCTAGGTTTCTTGGCAGGGCGTTACATTGTACACATAAGAATAGTATTTGTCAACATAATATTCTTATCTATTTCTTTGCAAATACTCTTACCTTTCAAAATTACACAAATCATTCATATCATGGTTGTTTGATTTGAGTTCCACAAATCACTCATGTTTTGTTTGGATCTTTTAGCCTTGTTTTAAGATCTTACTTTTTTAACCCTAAAATTATACTCTTTTGGTTCAAACTTTTCTTATTTAAAAAAAATATATCATATATTAAAAATTTTAGTAACTATTCTAATAAGCTTGTAGTCTAAATATTTCCATAATTTAGGTGCATTTATTTCCAATTTGTAATGTATTTTATAGTGTTGTGTGAATTTTCACAATACAATTGAATTGCATGCTAAAACCCAATTTCTTAATAGTTATATTTTCAATGCAACCTTGGAAATTTTAGTGCTTGTTGAAACAATTTGGTATGTAGCAAGTGTTAAACACTTTTCAATGGTGTTTATTCTTCATATTTGTTTATATGTATATAGAGTTGATAGAAGTAGAACAATTAATATAGTAGTTAGAAAATTTTACTTTTTGTAAGATCATGCATTTAATATCTTCCAAAGATGGAATTCCCAATGTAACCCTAATTCTAACCCTAATTACTAATATAGGCTATATATTACTTTTACTATATATACATTGCTTATATTTAGTTTTTTTTCTAAAAGTAGTTGTAGTAGTTATTATAAAGGCCCATGAAATTAATTAGTTTTATATATTTAGTTTTTACTTCATTACCAAAGACTCTAAGATAAAGAATGAATACTATTTTAACTTTTATTATAACACTTAGCATAGACATTTAAAGAGAAAACTAAATTCATATAATCAAGCATGACATGTTATTTTAGGAATATATATTATGATGTTTGTAAATTGTAAAATGTAAATAAAATAACTTAGATAATGCCAAGTTCCATATTATGAAAAATTATTTAAATTTTTTTAAATATTTCAGCAATATGAAATAATTTATGCATACACCATTAACACCATGCTAAATCATACAAATTAATAGCAAGCCAAAATAATTTTGAGAGATGATTATTTAAATTTTTATCAATAGTTATTTTGATTTTAATTTTTGCTTCTTGATTTTTATTTTGTGCTTCTTATTTAAAAAAAAAAAAACTAAATTCATATAATCAAGAAAGAGAATTATTTCTTAAGACTACTTGAAGTTGCTTTAGAACATGGGATTTATGGCAATGGTAGAAATGATGGTAACTTGCACTAATAGATGAAGAAAAATAAAACACATTTCAATATATATATATATATATATATATATATATATATATATATATATATATATATAATGTGAGATGATTAAAGCTCTAATTCAAATTACCCAACTAACTAGCTTTGTTTATTTTTAACTATAGTTTGAAACATAAATTTAATTTTTGTTTTACACAAAATTATATTTTGTATTTTGATCCACTCACAATGAGAATTAAAACAACAAATTACATATTTAATATTTCTTATTTAATTATTTTTATTTTATAAATAATATATAGTCTCTAATATAATTGTATTTATTTTGTTTAGTATACTTTTATATAATGTAAATTATTTAATATATTTTAAACATAATATTATATTATAAAATTATTTATTTATAATTTAATCATTTTTATTTTATATATAATATATAATATAGTCTAAATTTCTATAATCTAAATTATTTAGAAATGAGATAAAGAGACATAGAGGAGGATAGAGAAAGAGAGGGAGATATAGAGAGAATGAAAGAGAGAGGAAGAGAGAAAGAGAGGTAGAAGAAGAGAGAAGGGGGGAGACAGAGAGATAAAGGGATGTACACAAATAGAGAGGAAAAGAGAAGTGGAGAAAGATAGAGAGAATAAAAGAGAGAGGAAGACAAAAAGAGAGGTAGAGGAAGAGAGAAGGGGAGAGACAGAGATATACAAATACAGATAGAGACATAATATATAGAGATAGACGAATAGAGAGAGAGACATATTTAATATTTATAACTTAATTATATTTATTTTATATATAATATATAGTCACCAATATAATTGTATTTATTATTGTATAGTATATTTTATATAATATAAATTATTTAATATATTTTAAAAATACTATTATATTATAAAATCATTTATTTATATTAAATATTTATTATAATTTAATCATATTTATTTTATATATAATATATAATATCTAATATAGTTATATTTTTTTATTATATAGCATATTTTATATAATGTAAATTATGTAAAAGTGAGATAGAGCGAGAGAAAGAGAGATATAGAAAGAGGGAGGGAGAGAGGAAGTGAGATAAAGACATGGAGGAGGATTGAGCAAGAGAGATATAGAAAGAGAGACAGAGATAGAGAGAATAGAAGAGAGAGGAAGAAATAAATAGAGGTAAAGGAAGAGAGAAGGGGAGAGATAGATAGATAAAGGGACACATAGAGAGAGGAATAGAGAACTGGAGAGAGAGAGAGAGAGAGAGAGAGAGAGAGAGAGAGAGAGAGAGAGAGAGAGAGAGAGAGAGAGAGAGAGAGAGATGCTAACTAATTGGATTCATTTCATCATTTAGAATAAAAATGAGAATTTTTGCATAAATATTTTTCCTACACGCTAAAATTACTTAGAGGCTATCAATTACATTTTAAGACACTCTCAAAACAATGGAGGCAACTAGGTAGATACAATAGAAAATAAGTATGGTCAACCATATAATGCAATGTGGTCTCCACCTTCCTGACACTTCAAAATGACACTACTTAGAAAAGAATAATTATTTCACTATACAATTAAAGTTTTAATAGTGCTTTCCACTCTTTGACAAACATGGGGCTAAAAATATACTCTAAAACATATGAATCCAAAGGAAATATACAAATTCTCTCCTCTTAAAGTTATAGGTACAAAAGAATAATAGTAACAAAAAATTAAACAAAAAAAACACATAAATACTAAGAAGCCATAGTGAAAAACCAACAATTACATGCTCAAATTTGGTTAATTTGTGTTGTAATTGATACTATTAATCTGTATCAATCTACTTTATGCTAAAAGGAAATTGCACCAAACAAAGAAATAATTGATAAAAGTGATATTCATTGGACAATAGTGGCATTCTCAGTCCCCTCTTTTCAAGTGGTAATGTAAACTAATAAAATTGTATTTATTATTGTATAGTATATTTTATATAATGTAAATTATTTAATATATTTTAAAAATACTATTATATTATAAAATGATTTATTTATATTAAATATTTATTCATAATTCAATCATATTTATTTTATATAATATCTAATATAGTTATATTTGTTATTATATAATGTAAATTATGTAAAAGTGAGATAGAGAGACATAGAGGAGGCTAAAGAAAGAGATATAGAAAGAGGGAGGGAGAGAGGAAGTGAGATAAAGACATGGATGAGGATAGAGGAAGAGAGATATAGAAAGAGAGATAGAGACAAAGAGAATGAAAGAGAGAGGAAGAGAGAAAGAGAGGTAAAGGAAGAGAGAAGGGGAGAGAAATATATAAAGGGATACATATAGAGAGAGAGATTAGTCATGCTAGCGTTTCATCATTTAGAATAAAAATGAGTCAATGTAAAATTACTTAGAGGCTATCAATTACATTTTAAGACACTCAAAATAATGGAGGAAACTAGACAAATATACTAGAAAACAAGCATGGTCAACCATATAATGTAATGTGGTCTCCACATTCTTGACACTTTTCAAAATGACACTATTTAGAGAAGAATAATGATTTCACCATACAATTAAAGTTTCAATAATGCTTTCCACTCTTTGGCAAACATGGGGCTAAGAATCTACTCCAAAACATATGAATCCAAAAGAAATGTACAAATTCCCTCCTCTTATAGGTACAAAAGAATAATAGTAACGAAAAATTAAATAGAAACACATAAATACTAAGAAACCATAGTGAAAAACCAACAATTATGCTGAAATTTGGTTAATTTGTGTTGTAATTGATACTGCTAATATTTAGTATTTATAACTTAATTATATTTATTTTGTGTAATATGGGTATATGCAAAGAGATGGGGGACCAAAAAGTCACCACCATGGGACTTTTTGGTCCAAAACAGACCAAAACGTGAGCGCATTATAACACGCTCACATTTTGCCTTCACTTAAAAGTAAAAAAAACTTCACTTTCTTGTCATTCACCCGCGACCAAAGGAGTTAATCTATAGAAAAAATAGTGTTCAAAGTGCAAGCACATTCAAAGAAAGTCTCTCCAAGCAAGTGCAAGGAAGAAATCAACACTTTCACGATGCCACTTGGTTGTCAAAGACGTCGTGAAGCAAATTTGGAGGGCTTAGTAGCCGAAGAAGGTAGGGTTTGTTTAATTTTTGTTAGTTTGAGAAGAATTTTTGACTTTTGCATTGTTTGATTAGTTTTTTATTTACATTTATAGTTAAAGAGGCAAGAGAAAACCCAAATCTAGCTGAGGAGGGTGAAAACAACCCCCAAAACCCTCAAAACCCACCTTCACGTCCTCATAATGTAAGGGATACACAAGAAAACTACCTAGGGCAAATAGAAGAAAACAAAAGACATCTTCAAACCCTTATTCAAATGCTAAACAATCTAAGTGCAAGCACCGATCGTAGGAGAGCGCTTGCAAAGTCATTAGAGGAGATTATTTCCCACATCGAATCGGTGACAAAACAAATCACCGAATTTCAAGACTATAGAGAGAGGTGTCAGTGTAATGTGTCATACCTGTTTGCATATTTTTAAAAGATCTTTTTATGTGTTATTTTAATTTTAGAGTTGTTCTTTCAAACTAGAGAGAAGAATGCGGAAGGGGTTTTCAATTTTTCTATAGAGGTGTTGCCGGAGTATACAATATAAAGCATATAACTAGAACCTAGAAAATATACAATGGATATAGAAAAACTAACAACTACCTAGATAGCAAAATGGCCAATAATGAATTACTGTGACATACGCATGTTTAGAAATGCAACTTGGTACAACAACAGAAATGGACTAGCAAGTGGGTATGGCTAGAATTGCATCAAAACTCCATCATATGATAAGTATTGTCAATACAATTGTTAACAACAGAGAAATGAGCCTCAAATGCCTCACTAGGGCCAAGCAAGGAATTGTACTGAAGGAAGAAGAGCCTCTAGAGGAACCACGTCCTAATTGGAATATGTATGGCCTGGCTGAATGAGAAGTTTGCAGAAAAAGACACTAAAATTACCTTCAATCTGCTGCCAATACAATCAGAAATATCCTTCAAGGTAGAATGACCAATCTAGTAGTGCTTGGATGCCAAAAATCTCTCAAAAGGGGCTGCAAAAAGGGGTACGACCTGCTCCCAAATAGTACGGCCAGCAAGGGAAACTCCAATAGTCCAAAATCCTCACTATAATTTGCTCTACATAGCCAATACACTCTGATTTCCAACTTGCTAATGCACTCCACCAAGAAACTTCAAAGTATGTGTCTAGAAATGCATCAAATCATCAACCCATCAACTCCATTGAAGCATAGGAATGAATATTGAATGTATCCATCATCAAAGGCACCTTTGGGTGGTATTACACACCTATAGAATGCCATCACTAATGGAGGTTTTTGTCTCCAAAAGCCTGGTTCGAAATGCTCAAACCCTCAAACCCTAGCAGAGCTCTCACAAGAAGATATCATAAAGCAAGCATATCAAATGAAGAGCCTTTTTCCTCCTTTTATACTTTTTCAACTGGGAGTCTCTAAAATCCTCTTGCATATGGGATAAAACATGAAAGGGAAAATACATTTTAAAATATTATAATTCTCTTTAATTCTTTTCTCAACATCACCCTTAAAGTCCCCTCTTTTAAAACAACATTAAGTTGTTGTGCCTAGGCACCAAGGTCTAATATTAAATAATAATGTTTAATTTACGAACTTTAAAACAGAGGCCAAGATCATGTCAAAAATCAATGATCTATAGCTCGCTGGAAAGGTCTTGAAAAGACGAATCCAAACCCACTCTCAAAATCTTGATCCAGTACTGAACCCAAACTTACTAAAAATAGTAAGTAACGACCAAGTGCAAACTAACTCCATTTCCCTACCCAAACTACTAGTCCACGGGAACTAAGTGATGGACTAACCATGTATCCAGAAGGGGACATTATAGTCTGCCCTCCCTAGGATTGCTTGCCTCAAACAATCTTAAATCAGGATGCTCCAGTATCTGCTCACTCTCCCCAGTAACATCTTCAATCGGTAGGTTCTTCCATTTAACCAGGTACTCTCTGATAATCCTCCTTCTCAAATTATGTTGCCTAGTGTCAATTATGGCTTCGAGTACTAATATCAACTTCCCCTCTTCATCAAGAGGAGGCAACTCAGCTGATGGTGTCATATTATGCCCCAATGCCTTCTTGAGGCGAGATACATGGAACACATTATGTACCCTGCTACCTGCTAGAAGTTCCAACTCATAAGCCACTTCTCAAATCCTCTTGGAGATCTTGAAAGGTCCATAATATAGTGGCTTCAAATTCTCTGCCCCACTCTTCTTGAGAGTAGACTGCCTATAGGGCTACAACATGAGGTATACCATGTCACCAACCTCAAAAGATCGCTCAGTCCTCTACTGATTTGCATATTGCTTCTGTTGATTCTGAGCCTTCTGTCTATTCTCTTTCAAAGACCTCATGATGTCCTGACTCTCCTGGAGAAGGTCTTTTGCCTTTGGCACTTTGCTATCACCAAATAACAAGTCAACAAAGCTTAGTGCCTCATACCTGTACAGTGCCATAAAGGGTGACATCTGAATGGATATGTGATAAGTGGAACTGTAACAATACTGCCCCATGTGAAGCCACTTAACCCATGCCTTCTACTGCCTTGAAACATAATTACAGAGGTATCCTTCCACCCATTTATTAACAATCTTTGTCTGTCCATCCGTCTGGGGGTGGTAACTCTTACTAGGTGTGAGCTCTATCCCTATCAACCTAAAGAGCTCCTGCCAAAAGTTACTGAGGAACCTGCTGTCCCTATCACTGACAATGTTTTGAGGCAACCCATGGAGTTGAAATACCTCACGAAAGAATAAGTCTGCAACCTGTGCTGTAGTGAAAGTAGTAAGGATGGCAAAGAAATGTGCATACTTTGTCAATCTGTCTACTACTACAAAAATGCAATCTCTGCCTTGGACTTTTGGTAAACCTGTGATAAAGTCCATATAAATGCTATCCCACTTCCTCTTAGGAATGGGTAGGGGTTGTAGTAAACCTCCTAAAAATGAGTTCTCCTGCTTGTTCTACTAGCATATCGGGCACTCTCTCACATATTGCATCACCTCAGTCTTGAGGCCCTTCTAGGTGAACCTCTCTCTGACCTGTCTATAAGTTTTGAAGTATCCCGAATGCCCCACCATAGGCAAATCATGGAAAGTCCTCAAAACTTTCTGCTTCATCTGTGAGCCTGACACCAAGAAGATTCTATCCTTGTAAATGATTAAATCATTTACCACTGTGTAATTTGTCATCTTTAATGGTGCCATCAATTATTCCAGTATCCCATTCATCCTTTGCATACTCGGCTGATATCATCTCCCGCTAATCATCTACAATGGCACCTCGTGCACACAAATGGGGCCTTCTGGATAGAGCATCAACAACAATATTTTTCTTACCTTTGACATATACAATGTCAAAGTCATAGGCCTATAGCTTGATGACCCACTTTTACTGCCTCTCATTTAGATCCTTCTATCCAAGGAAATGCTTCAGACTGTTGTGATCTATTTTGACTACAAATTTGCTGCCCACAAGGTACTGTCTGAACTTAGCTAATGCATGCATGATGGATAACATCTCCTTGTCATAAATTCTATAGTTGCATTCTACACCCCTCAACTTCCTGCTCTCAAATGCTATGGGTGCTTACTACATAATTACTGCACCGATGTCTTCTTCTAAGACATCACAATACAACTCGAAAGGCTTGCTGAAATCTGGTATTGCCAACATAGGGTATGTACTCATAATCTGCTTGAATCTATCAAAACACTCCTATGTACTCCATGTCCAACTAAAAGCATCCTTATGAGTCGAATTTGTGAGGGGTGCAACTGACTGGGAAAACCCCTTCACGAACCTGCGGTAATATCCACATAAACCAAGGAATCCTTTCAGCTGAGTGAGATTCTTTGGTGGTGGCCAATCAACTATTGCCCAAATCTTCTCTGGGTCTACCTTTATGCTGCTAGCACTAATAATGTGACCCAAGTATAGCAACTTGGTCATCTCAAATTCACACTTTGACATCTTGGCATATAAAGACTCTCTCTCCAGAATATCAGGTGCTCTTCCCAAGTCTTGTTGTAAATCAAAATATCATCAAATAATATCAGAACAAACCTCCTCAATTGCTCACAGAAAACTCTATTCATGCAAGACTGGAAGGTGGCTAGTGCATTTGTCAAGCCGAATGGCATGAACAGGAACTCGAAGTGCCCATAGTGACACCTGAATGCTGTCTTCTCCACATCCTCATCTCGGACTTGAATATGATGGTAACCAGATCTCAAATCAATCTTGGAGAAGTAACAGCCTCGTGTAACTCATCAATCAGTTCATCTATTCTGGGAATAGGGTATCTATTTTTAATTGTTTTCTTATTTATCTCCCTATAATCAATGCACATCCTAAGAGTCCCATCCTTTTTCTTCACTAACACCATTGATGATGCAAATGGACTCTTACTCAGCCTTATGTATCCCATCTCAAGAAGCTCTTTGATAGCTTTCTCGATTTCATCCTTATACCATTTGGGGTGCCTGTATGGAGTAGTAATTACGGGCTTTGCACCCTCCTCCAACTTGATCACATGCTCAATACCCCTGTCAGGGGGTCTACCTGGTGGAATATCACTAAACACTTTGGTGAGTTTAGTTAAGAGAGCCTATATGTCAGGTGGGTACCCTCGCTTTTGCTGCTCTAGAATTACAGGCATCACCATCACCTCTGTTGCCCTCTACACCTGATCATGGCAAATTAACTACTCCATTCTCTTGAGAGAAACAACTCTCAATCCATCGTCTGAAATACCCCTGAGTACATGTCTAACTCTGTTCACCTCAAACTTCATCTCCATCATCCTCAAGTTGAGGGTGAACTCACCTATCTCATGTAGCCACTTCATACCCAGCACAACATCCATATCACGCATGCGCACAACATAGAATTTAGACTAGAAAGTGTAATTATTTAGTTGGATGGTCAAATTAGGAATTCTTCTAGTGTAATTGAGTATGAATCCATCTGCTACCTTCACTCTAAACCCTGAAAAATCCTCTGTCTTCAACCCCCTTTTGGCAACCAAGCCCTCATCGATGAAATTGTGATGGCACCTGTATCCAACAAGGTAATGCATCTCTGTCCACCTAACTCTCCTCAGATCTTGAATGACCCTTCTCTCTGAATGCTTGAGATATGGGCTGTGGGTAGAGGGTCTCCTCGTCCTTCCTAAAATCCTCAGATGCAACATCTGCCTCTAGATCACTGTCTTCGGTATGTTGCTTTGCATGTGGTCCTCAGACTCCACGGTCTCATCTACTAAAAAGTATTCAATCTATTTTGCCTTTCCTTGGGCAGCACACTTTTGCTTAGGATCCCAAGGCTCTCTACAGTGGAAACAAAGTTTCTTTCTCCTTAGATCATTCAACTGGTCACCATCTAATCTGGAAGAACTCTTCTGTGGTTGGTATCCTGAGTCCCTATTAAAAGGTCTCTTGTATCTCTCCTTATCTCTCTTATGCTGGAAGTTCTTATTTTGAAATTTATTCCTCCATGCGGAAGACTCCATATCACGGGCCTTCTTCATGGCCTCCTGCAATGACATGGGGTCCATACCCTTCACCAATCCTCATAGAGGATCAGACAACCCATCAACAAAGAGCACGATCAACCTCCTCTCTGATAGATCTGAAACCATGACTGAAAGATCTTGGAACTCTGAAATGTATGCGTCCACCGATCTACTCTGCCTTAGTTGTGCCAGCTCCTTGAATTGTAATTTAGGATCTTTCTTGTCGAGCTTGTCTATGAGTCTGGTTGTAAACTCAACATATGATGTAATCTGAGATTGTCCCAGAGTTACCTTCCTGTTACTCCACCACTTGTGTGCACTTCCCTCCAAATGCAAGGCTGCATATGTGATGGCATCAGTCTTTGACATGGGGCTGATCTGTAAATAACTGTCCAACTTTTGGACCCAAGCTCTTGCTGTGGTTTTTCCTGAACCATCAAAGTAGGGTAAGGTCATCTTACTAACTTTCTTTTGTAGCTCATTAGTCTGCTACCTGTTACCCCCTCTGGGTCTATGTCTCATCCTGAGATCTGAATAGTCTCTGAAAGTCATTTCAGCTTGAAACTCCGCATTGGAAGCCTACCAATCTCTAAAGATCTCATCGTGAAACTCTACCTGTGTAGCATCTCGTTTAGGCATCTCGTCCCTGAGTATAAAGATAGGAATGCCAGGTCTATCTATAGCTATGAGCTATGTAGCACCTCAGTTATTCACTGAAGCCTCTCTATCATGATCCCTGTACCTATCTCCATTCCCATTATTTCTATCACCATTCTGATCACCATTACCTTGATCTCCATTACCTCGGTCTTGATGTCTATCCTTGTCATCTTGGTCTCTATTTTTGTCATTCTGATCTCTATTGCTATCTTTGTTCCTATCATTTCAATTTCTATTTTGGTCTCTGTTATCCTCATCCTCATCCAACTCGGGGAACAATCAACCAAAAAGCCATGTGAGTGCCGTCTTGACCCTGCCAAAGCTAGCAATCATCTACTGTTGTCCTCATTCCACATTATTTAGAGTGTCTTGTCTGTTATGCTCTCCTATTTCCCTGTCTCCCATCTCTTCCAGATGTTCTGGTACTATACCAGAAAAAGGATCAGTTTGCGAAACTTGGGAATCTTCGTCAGTGGATGCAACCTCAATTTCTGCCTCAAATGGATCAGTTACTGGCACAAGATTCTCTAGTATTATCAACAGCGGGTTTTGTATCCCTTACCTTACTTCGGTGTTTTTAAAAAGATATCTGTCTGTAGGCCACATGTCTCATTTTCACTTTTGCATGTCAAGTCTGACCTCACAGGATGGTAAGATATTTAGCTCTGATACCATTGTAATGTGCCGTACCTGTTTATATATTTTTAAAAGATCTTTTTATGTGTTATTTTAATTTTAGAGGTGTTCTTTCAGATTAGAGAGAAGAATGCAGAAGGGGTTTTTAATTTTCCTGCAGAGGTGTTGCCGGAGCATACAATATAGAGCATATAACCAGAACCCTAAAAATATACAATCGATATAGAAAAACTAACAACTACCTAGATAGCAAAATGGCCAATAATGAATTACTGTGACATACCCATGTTTAGAAATGCAACTTGGTACAATAGCTGAAATGGACCAACAAGTGGGTATGGCTGGAATTGCATCAAAACTCCATCATATGATAAGTATTGTTAATACAATTGTTAACAACAGAGAAATGAGCCTGAAATGCGTCACTAGGGCTAAGCAAGGAATTGTGATGAAGGAAGAAGAGCCTCTAGAGGACCCACGTCCTCATTGGAATATGTACGGCCTGGCTAAATGAGAAGTCTGTAGAAAAAGACACTGAAATCACCTTCAATATGCTGCCAATATAATTAGAAATATCCCTCAAGGAATAACGACCAACCTAGGAGTGCTTGGATGCCAAAAATCTCTCAAAAGGGGCTGCAAAAAGGGGTACGGCTTGCTCCCAAATAGTACGGCCAGCAAGGGAAACTCCAATAGTCCAAAATCCTCACTACAATCTGCTCTACACAGCTAATACACTTTGATTTCCAACCTGCTAATGCACTCCACCAAGAAACTGCAAAGTATGTGTCTAGAAATGCATCAAATCATCAACCCATCAACTCCATTGAAGCACAAGAATGAATACTAAATGTATCCATCATCAAAGGCACCTTTGGGTGGTATTGCACACCTATAGAATGCCATCACTAATAGAGGTTTTCATCTCCAAAATCCTAGTTCAAAATGCTCAAACCCTCAAACCCTAGCAGAGCTCTCACAAGAAGATATCATAAAGCAAGCATATCATATGAAGAGCCTTTTTCTTCCTTTTATACTTTTTCAACTGGGAGTCTCTAAAATCCTCTTGCATATGGGATAAAACATGAGAGGGAAAATACATTTTAAAATATTATAATTCTCTTTAATTCCTTTCTCAACATCACCCTTAAAGTCCCCTCTTTTAAAACAACATTAAGTTGTCGTGCCTAGGCACCAAGGTCCAATATTAAATAATAATGTTTAATTTATGGAATTTAAAATGAAGGCCAAGATGATATCAAAAATCAATGATCTATAGCTTGTTAGAAAGGTCTTGAGAAGACAAATCTAAACCCACTCTCAAAATCCCAATCTGGCACCAAACCTGAACTTACTAAAAATAGTAAGTAGCAACCAAGAGCAAACTAACTCCAGTTCCCTACCCAACTGCTAGTCCACAGGAACTAAGTGATGTACTAACCATGTATCCAGAAGGGGACATTACAGTCGGCAATACTATGCTGACAAATTGTCATATGAACAAGTGAAGAATGAAAAAATTACAAAATCTCAATTATGTGCACACTTTATTAATCCTAAAATTGGCCAAAGATTAGAAGAAACTTGCAAACGGTTCCCTATTCATTAGTGTAGGAATGAAAAAATATCCCAAAATTTTTGGGATAGATGGTACATGGTCTTTGATGAGCGCCCATGCAACAACGATGAGGTGCCACAATATTTCTTGAGGAAACTCTATTACAAGTTCATCTTCAAGAAGATTTCCAATTATTTTGACATTCGAGAGTTCTAGGGTAGAGGTGGTGGCTCTACCCAAGATAGAGAGGGGGCTCAGTGAGATGAAAACCGTGTACCTAGACCCCTGTTGAGGCCAGAACATGTGTCACTCTCTTCAAATTTGAAGGAGAGTGTCGAGGTGGAGACATTACATTCATTGACTACTCTCACATAATCTCTAGCACAACATGTTGATGATCTTACCGAGGATGATGAGGGTGAGAGCAGTAGGCATCATTTATCCCCACATTTATGTAGTTCATGTGGGAACCTGTGTGATTATGGGATGCAAGATGCATGACAGGACTCTCGGTAGGATGCTGCGACACAGGGGCAATATCCAATGTTGGAGACATCCATAATGGATGAGATTATTCTCACTGATGAGGTCTTATAGCAGACATTTGATATTGACTCTTAGATAATTTTTACAAGTTTCATCTTGATTTAATATATTGTTATTTGAAATTTGTAATTAATTTTATATGACTATCTATATTATAAGTCAAAAATAATGTATTTAATTGTCTACGCATTGAAATTGTAGGGTCAGAGTCTTCATCCTGCCTTTGTTAGCCGTCCATTGGCAGGTTATGAGAGGAGGTCAAGTCAGCAGGTATGTAATTTTGATCATAATTATTGTAGATATATCAATGGTAATATTATTTTATGACAATTTGATGATTTCAACAGTCATCAGCACCTCCACGGTTTCCTTGGTCCCCTAGATGCAAATCCACCACTTATACGAAGGTAAATTTAACCATTTCTAATCATTATGCATTTTAAAAATAATGTTATGTATTTATTTTGGTCAAATAATCTTGAACTTGATTTTCAGATGCTGAATATGGAGACCCCTCCTCATCTTCGTGAGTCAATACAGGTAGGCATTGCTACAGCCATGATGTCTAGTATGAGCCAATAACATGAAAATGTCATAATTTTATATTTCTTGTTTTATCTCATGTCATTTGATGTACATAAATGATATTTATGTTTAGTCAAATTTTCTTCTTAATGCTTCTCACTGGAGGTCACAACTCCAGCCCATCCAACTATGGATGAAGAGAGAGACAAGATGATGGAGAGTGATCATCGTATGGTGGTAAGTGATCGATTACATATGTGATGTTATATATTTCATACATTTTCTATATTAATGTGTATATTGTTTGATTGTATTAACATGTGGAGCTGGATGAACTTCTGTTGAAGAGGTCTACTTGGTAGCAGAGAGAGGATGAGTCATTGATTAGCTCTCCATCTTCATGGTCAAGCAAGGGCCGCTGATTATTTCATAAAAGTCCATAGGAAACTAGTTTTTGGTACATTTTTTGTATGCCTAGATGGCTTTGTATACATACTTTGGTATTACCGATGTATTTTTTTTGTATATATGTCTGTATGGCTTTGTTTGGACATGCCTATATGGCTTTGTATATAAAATAGATGTTATGTTCATGACATTATGTATATGAAAGTTTATATTAAATATTTAATATGATGATCAATTATCGTTACAGGAATTTGGTTTTACACGTGCCAATTGCATTTGATTGAAAGTTTATAAATCATTTTCAAATAATCCATTTTGTGCATATCTTGCAATCATTGCATTCGATGGGACTGTGCATTTCTTTGAGGCATCATTTCAAACAGTTCATGTGCCTTGTCTATGTTTCCACACTTTCCATACATGTCTATAAGGGCAGCTGCAAATACAATACATGTGACTAAATTCCTATATCATTTATGCTTTGATGGTTGTCCACACCATGTTCCCTAGATCCCATTCTGGCATAGGAAAGGAGGAAGTTGGATAAGGTTGTGCAATTTGGTTTTAGACGTGCCAAAATTTGCGTTTGGTTGAAATTTACTTTTGTGCATTTGCTTGAGAGTTTTTAAAGCCTTATGAAAAATCCACTTCGTGCATATCTTGCAATCATTGCATTCCATGAGACAACATTTCTTTGAGGCATCATGTTAAACAGTTCACGTTCATTGTATATGCTTCCACACTTTGTATACATGTCTTGCAGGGTACTTACAACTACAACATTTGACAAAATTCCTATATCCTTTATGCTTTGATGGATGTCTATACCGTGTTCCAAAGATACCATTTCTAAGGTTTTTGGAATTTGTCTTTAGACTCGCGAATTGCATTTTCTTGAAACTTTCTAAAGGCTTACCAAAAAATCCATTTTGTTCCTATCTTGCAATCATTGCATTCTATGAGGCGACATTTCTTTGAGGCATCATGCCAAACAGTTCACGTGCCTTGTCTATGCTTCCACACTTTGCATACATGTCTCAAAGGGCAGTTGCAACTACAACATCTAACAAAATTCCCATATCTTTTATCCTTTGATGGATGTCCATTTTGGCATAGGCAAGGAGGATACTGGCTAAGGTTATAGAATTTTTCTTTACACCCGCCAATCGTATTTTCTTGAAAGTTTATAAAGCCTTGTCAAAAAAATCTTTTTGTTGTTCATATCTTGTAATCATTGCATTCCATGAGGCGACATTTTTTTGGGGCATCATGCTAAACAGTTCACGTGCCTTGTCTATGCTTCCACACTTTGCATACATGTCTACAAGGGCAGCTGCAATTACAACATGTGACAAATTTCCTATATCCTTTATGCTTTGATGGCTGTCCATACACTGTTCCAAACATCCTATTTTGGTGTACAGATAGGGAGGATGCTAGCAAAGGTTGTGGAATTTGGCTTTACACGTGCCAATTATATTTACTTGAAAGTTTCTAAAGTCTTTTCAACAAATCCATTTATTGCATATCTCGTAATCATTGCATCCCATGAGAGGACATCTCTTTGTGGTGTTGTATCAAATAGTCCACGTGCCTTGTCTATGCTTCCACACTTTGTATACATGTCTTGTAGGGTAGTTGCAACTACAACTTTTGACAAAATTTCTATATATCCTTTATGCTTTGATGAATGTCTATACTATGTTCCAAAGATACCATTTCGAAGGTTTTGGAATTTGGATTTACACCCACCAATTGCATTTGCTTGAAAGTTTCTAAAGCCTTATCAAAAAATCCATTTTGTTCATATCTTGCAATCATTGCATTCCATGAGGTGACATTTCTTTGGGGCATCATGCCAAATAGTTCATGTGCCTTGTCTATGCTTCCACACTTTGCATACATGTCTACAAGAGCAGTTGCAAAGCATCTGACAAATTTCCTATATCCTTTATGCTTTGATGGCTATCCATACACTATTTCAAACATCCTATTTTGGTGTATAGATAGGGAGGATACTAGAAAAGGTTGTGGAATTTGGCTTTACACGTGCCAATTGCATTTACTTGAAAGTTTCTAAAATCTTTTCAACAAATCCATTTTTTGCATATCATGCAATCATTGCATCCCATGAGAGGACATCTCTTTGTGGTGTTGTATCAAATAGTCCACGTGCCTTGTCTATGCTTCCACACTTTGCATACATGTCTCGCAGGGTAGTTGCAATTACAACTTTTGACAAAATTGCTATATCCTTTATGCTTTGATGGATGTCTATACTGTGTTCCAAAGATACCATTTCGAAGGTTTTGAAATTTAGCTTTACACCTGCTAATTGCATTTGCTTGAAAGTTTCTAAAGCCTTATCAAAAAATCCATTTTTTTCATATCTTGCAATCATTGCATTCCATGAGGCGACATTTCTTTGGGGCATCATGCCAAACAATTCACGTGCCTTGTCTATGCTTCCACACTTTGCATACATGTCTACAAGGGCAGTTGCAATTACAACATGTGTCAAATTTCCTATATCCTTTATGCTATAATGACTATCCATACACTGTTCCAAACATCTTATTTTGGTGTATAGATAGGGAGTATGTTGGCAAAGGTTGTGGAATTTTGGTATTTTGACCTGTAATCATGGCTGTCATAGTCAAGACAACAATGGATCAGTCCATTATCTCTTTGTAGTTTTCCCAAAAAACCTTATGAAATATGGGCTCTAGTAAGGTAGAATGAATAACATACATCTCTAAATGTTGTTCACACATGTGCAGGCATAGATCAAGGTTTTAGGCATTGAAATGTGTCTACCGATGGCAATATGTGGTCCTATTGTTCTTGAGTCATTTATAGAATTTTATCATATTGATGGAAACACATTGAAGATAGAAGCATTAAATGATCATTTATGTTTATTCTCTAACTTTAAGGAGTTGCTTATTATGTTTCCTTCTTTGTTAGACAATTTTACTTCACTTCTTCATGATTATCATAGCTTGCATCCTTCATCTATGAAGAGTGATTGTGTTGTGCCTGTCTCTAATGAACTATTACCTTTGAGCACACCTTGTTTGCATGATATAACTATAGATGATGAAATAGTTCATTGTGATTTGATATTGTTTATTCTTCTTCATATTCCATTTTCCATTGTAAGCCTAATGACGATCATATGGATAGTGGTGAGTACATACATACTAATGATCTAGACCTTGTGATGCACCTTGTAGGACATGCATTGATGACATAATCTTACCTCCTACTAATGAAATTCTTGTATTTTATAATGATACTCCTCTCACATGCCATGATGATATTATTCATTATGTACCATCTTCCAAGATTAGAGATATGCATGTTTTTTTGGTACTACATATTTATGATTATTTCCCTAGTGTTGAAAATTGTGTTTATTACCTTTTTCATATTCTTCCTATATATCATGATGATTCTCTAAATGTACTATCTCATGTTATACATGATGATGATGATGAGCCTCATCATGATTATTCTATTGCTTCACATGATTGCTTATACTATGATGATACATTAGCAACTTATCATATTAGAAGTCTTAGTGAGGAGTTATTATGCAATGCTTATGATGGTTTTATGGATGGCTTACATTTTGATCTCATGATCTTTGTCTTTCATATTTCATCTTTACATTGTCTTGTCTTGTCTACTTAATTATGTTTTTTCTTTGGTCCTTTCTCTTAATCCTTTACATCTTATATTTTGATCCTTGGTTTTGTATCCAATGATACTAATGGATCTTTGCTTTACATATGTTCTTACACTATTTGATCTAACTTCTTAAAGCATTATCCAATATACTCACATTGAGTGAGGTTCTAGCTTCTTATAACATTCATGGTCTATCATTATATTGAGCATCTTGTCTATGGTCCATCTCTTATCATTGTTTCTACCTAGCTATTATGAGCATTTACAATCAAATATTGACATATTTTTCTATAAATTAGAGAATTTACATCATTGATCCTACATTTTTATATCTTATATACCATGCCTTATGATATTACATTGGTATATCTTAAATATCATGATCTCATCTTACTATATCTTGTTGTATAATCTCATCTTTTAATATGTACTTTATAGAGTATACATGTTATCATCCAACACCTTTTTATCTTATTTTGAGAGTTTAGTATTGATCCTTATTGGTTATATCATTCTTTGATCCTATGTCCATATTGGGAGACATCATGCTACCTCCCCTTAGCTATTTGAGCTATTATTGATCTATCACTTATTCACCATTATCTATTTGATCTATCATTGAGCTATCATTGATCTATCATGGACACTAGGGTTAATCACACAAATAGGTTAATCACCATGTAAATAGCATGAAATTATGTAAATGCAATGTATTTTGACCTCTAATCATGGCTGTCACAGTTAATACAATAATGGATCAGTCCATTATCTCTTTGTATTTTGCCCAGAAAACCTTATGAAATATGGGCTCTAGTTAGGTAAAATGAATAACATACATCTTTGAATGTTGTTCACACATGTGCAGGCATAGATTAAGGTTTTAGGTATTAAAACGTGTCCTCCACCAGTGGAAATGTATGCATAAACTAGTCATGAACTTGGTGATATTATAGGAGATGCTTAGATGTACTAAAAGTAGCTAGAATTAATTAGGTGTTTGTCATCCAAAGATCAAAGATAACCCTTGGTTGACTATCATGTATCAAAGGCATTGTTGTCTTCCTAGAGGATACTTATACTCTAGCGTTATGAATGTGAAGTCTACAAGTAGGGAGTGTAGAAGAGAGAAAGAAGAGGACTTCCATAATGAAGAGATAGTTGTGTTGGTAATCAGAGAGTAGAAATCCTAAATTAAGAAGGGAAGATAACCCCATTAAGTCAATCATGTCATTCCCACATAAAGACAACCCTAGCAAGGCCAATAGACCAACTATGACATAGTACACTTATGGACAAACATGCAATCATGTATTAGCATGCAATATATGGACAACCATATATCTATTTTATGAGAAAGATTCCATTTGGTGGGATCTAGTAATTAAAAAACTAGTCATATGATTGCTAGGATAGTCATCAAGGTCCTAAGAGTATTTACTAATCATCATACCATTATTCACATTTTAGCACTGTCAACACATATTAGGATAGTGCTGTCCCATCAAAATAGAGAAGGTTGTTATAAAGCTCTTAGAACACTCATTTTATAAATGTACATTTATATGCAAATGGTAGCAGTCATATGTCAAGCTTAGAATGGTCATATCAACCTAAGGACTACTTGATTGAATCCTCAGGGCTAGGAGTGACATTTTGCATTCCATAGGTCATGGGGCTGAATGGACTTCGCCAACATGTCGAAGTGGGTAGGTAAATGCCAGGGGAGGTCTCATTTCATGTGCCAACCGCCCCAGTCATTTAGGACGACAGGCTACCAGCAAAGTCCCTTAAGATCCCTAACACGAAAAAACTGCCAAACATTGACGGAGCAGTTCTTGGAATTTGTGGCAGCTGGGAATGTTCCATTTGGACCTATAGGTGCACATGGGGTCCTTCCACAATAACTTCTCTCAGTTTCAATCAACTCCAGTCCGTTTGACCGTGCCAAAATCAAACACATTCTTGCAAAATGCTTCAGTTTCATGCAGTGGAAAGGTGCTAGGAGTGACATTTTGCATTCCATGGGTTGTGGAGCCAAACGGACTTTGCCAATGTGTCGAGGTGGGTGGGTAAATGCAGGGGAGGTCTCATTTCATGTGCCAAGTGCCCTAGTTGCTCAGGGCAGTAGGCTACCGGCAAAGTCCCTTAAGATCCCTAAGACGCAAAAATTGCCAAACTTTGATGGAGTAGTTCTTAAAATTCATGGTAGCTGGGAATGTTTCATTTGGACCTACAAGTGCATGTGGGGTATGTCCACAACAACCTCTCTTGGTTTCAGTCAATTCCAGTTTGTTTGACCATGCCGAAATCAAACACATTCTTGCAAAATGCTTCAGTTTCATGCAATAGAAAGGTGCTAGGAGTGACATTTTGCATTCCATAGGCCCTGGGGCCAAACAAACTTTGCCAACACATCGAGGTGGGTAGGTAAATGCTAGGGGAGGTCTTGTTTCATGTGCCAAGCACCCTAGTCGTTTGGGGCAGCAGGCTATCGGTAAAGTCCCTTAAGATCTTAAGAGAAAAAACTACCAAACTTTGATGGAGCAGTTCTCAGAATTTGTGATAGCTGGGAACATTCTGTTTGAACCTATAGGTGCATGTGGGGTTTGTCCACAATAACCTCTCTTGATTTTGGTCAACTCCAGTCCATTTGACCGTGCCAAAATCATATGCATTCTTACAAAATGCTTTAGTTTCATGCAGCACAACATTGCTAAGTGTTGTATTTTTTGTTTTGGTCATCGTGGGGCCAAACTGACTGTGCCAACACGTTAGGGTGGGTGGGTAAATGTTAGGGGAGGTCTCATTTCATGTGCCAAGTGTCCCAATTATTTCAGGCTGTAAGCTATCAACAACTAGAAAGTTGCAAAGAATGAAATTTTGCATTCCATAGGTTGTGGGGTCGAATTGACTATGCCAACACATTTGAGTGGGTGGGTAAATGCTAGGGGATGTCTCATTTCATGCGCCAAGTGTCTTAGTCATTCCAGGCTATAAGCTACTGGTAAACTTGAAAGGTGCTAAGAGTGACATTTTACATTCCATAGCTTGTAGGGCCGAACGGACTTAGCCAATGCATCAGAGTGGGCGGGTAAATGCTAGGGGAGGTCTCATTTTGTGTGCCAAGGGTCCCAATCGGTCCAAGCTATAAGCTACTGACAAAGTCACTTTACTGGTAGCTTGCAGGCCAGGATGATTGGGATGCTTGGCACACGAAACAAGACCTTCCCTAACATTTACCCACTAACCTCGATGTGTTGGCATAGTCAGTTTGGCTTCATGACAAGCATATAAAAAAATAAGGCACCTGGCAAGGTTGTGCTGCATGAAACTAAAGCATTTTGTAAGAATGCATTTGATTTTGGCGCGGTCAAACGGACTGTAGTTGACCAAAACTAAGAGAGGTTATTATGGATGGACCCCATGTGCACTTGTAGGTCCAAACAAAACATTCCCAACTACCATGAATTCCAAGAATTGCTCCATCAAAGTTTGACAGTTTTTGCATCTTAGGGATCTTAAGGGACTTTACTGGTAGACTGCTGCCCTGAATGACTGGGATGCTTGATACATGAAATGAGACCTCTTCTAGCATTTACCTGCCCACCCCGACATGTTGGCGAAGTCTTTTTGACCCCACGACCTATGGAATGCAAAATGTCACTCCTAGCACCTTTCCACTGCATGAAACTAAAGCATTTTGCAAGAATGTGTTTGATTTTGGCACGGTCAAATGGACTGGAGTTGATTGAAAATGAGAGAGGTTATTATGGATGGACCCCATGTGCACCTTTAGGTCTAAATAGAATGTTCCCAGCTTCCATGAAATTTGAGAACTGCTCCGTCAAAGTTTGGTAGTTTTTTCGTGTTAGGGATCTTAAGGGACTTTGTTGGTAGCCTGCTGCCCCAAATGACTGGGGTGCTTGGCACATAAAACAAGACATCCCCTGGCATTTAACTGCCCACCCTGATGTGTTGGTGAAGTTCATTTAGCCCCACAACCTATGGAATGTAAAATGTCACTCCTAACACCTTTTGAGTTTGCTGGTAGCTTGTAGTTCAGAATGACTGAGACACTTGGCACATGAAATGAGGCCTCCCCTAGCATTTACCCACCTACTCGGATGTGTTGGCACAGTCGTTTCACCCTAAAGACCCTTGGAATGTAAAATTTCAATGTTAGCAACTTTCTACTTTATCGGTAGCTTACAACCTGGAACAACTAGGATGCTTGGCACATGAAACGAGACCTCCCCTAGCATTTACTAACCCACCCTGATGCATTGGGGAAGTCCGTTCGACCCTAAGAGCTATGGAATGCAAAATGTTACTCCTAGCACCTTTCCACTACATGAAATTGAAGCATTTTGCAAGAATGTGTTTGATTTCAGCACGGTCAAACAGATTGGAGTTGACCAAAACCAAGAGAGGTTATTATGGACGGACCCCACATGCACTTGTAGGTCCAAACAGAACATTCCCAGCTGCCATGAATTCTAAGAACTGCTCTGTCAAAGTTTGGCATTTTTTGCATCTTAGGGATCTTAAGGGACTTTGCCAGTAGCCTGCCGCCTTGAACGACTGGGGCACTTGGCACATGAAACAAGACCTCCCCTTGCATTTACCTATCCACCCCGACGTGTTGGCAAAGTCCGTTCAGCCCCACAACCTATGGAATACAAAATGTCATTCTTAGCACCTTTCCACTGCATGAAACTGAAGCATTTTGCAAGAATGTGTTCCTTGCCACCATAGGCAAACAAAATTGATTTAGCAAAAATCAAGGTAGGTGTTTGTAGGTGGACCTGACATCCACCTACACATGCAAAGAAGATGTTCCTAGGTGTCACAATTTGATGGAACAATCGATACAAAGTTTGTCACATTTTTTTTCTTAGGGCTCTTGAGAGATTTTTTGCATCTGATATAGCCAAGAACGACCATGAGGCTTTGCCACCGAAAAGACATCCCCCCTAGCATTTACCTACCCACCCAGATGCATTGGTGCCATCCATTTTGCCCCAAGAGATACCTATCCTAAAAATTCAGTCATAATACCTTTTTGGTAGTTTGAAATTCAATATTATAAAGGTGTTGTCACTTGATCCAATGTCTTGTAGGGCATCAATTGAGGCTATCCTTATTGCTGTTATCAATTGTTTGTCATTAAAACTCATTAACACTCATTATGAAATAGTAACATCATTAAAATGAATTAGAACTCATAGTAACATCATTAACACTCATTATGAAATAGAAAGTAAAGGACATATCATCATGAAATAATCATGAAAACCTACCATACTTTGCTTCCAAAGGAAACTTCATTATGATTATGCCTACCTCCATCATACTAAAATCCTGCATGCAAATGCAATTGCACTATTTAGCTAAAATGAGCAGTTAAAATATACAAGATGAAATTAGGATAGCAAAGAAAAATAACATACCTTTCTGTCATTCCACTAATTCAATCCAATGAAAAATTAGGGTCTGCTCTACTCTTTATTGTGTTGAGTATTGCCTTGTGATCATACTCACAAACCTTCCACAAGATCTTTTTCAATGGTCTACCCCCATATTTGATCAAATGAGCGTTTGAAGCCACAACAAGGTTAGAATAATGAAGAGTCTTCCTATGTGGCTCAAAGTCCTCGAACACCCACACATCAGACTTCTTTAGTGGGTACCTTCTAAGCCATGTTCTAGTAACAACGACTAATCCTATAGGGTACTTGATGTTTTCTCCATCTATAATAGGGGAATTTTTTTTTTTTTGCCTCACTCAACACAATGACACAAATAATAATTTGTTCCTTCTTTATTGTCTTAAGCTGCAATAATTGCATAAACATGCCCTGCATTGATATATGCATTAAGCTTGATGAATATAGCTGACAATACAAGAAAAAATACAAAATACTTGATGGCATATTGAATTTTATTAAATTAGAATGTTGATAATACCTGGTTGAACTAGATCTGAAACATAATAAAAATCAACCGATGATTCGATCTTTGTCATTTGTAGTGCTGTCAGTAGTCGATAATGGTCAATTAGGCATAGGCCTCTTGTACACCAATCATCAACCCACTCCTTTGACTCACAATCATACCAAGCTTCATATGTACATGAAGAACAAAAGCATGCCATATGTCGTGTATGAAGAGTCCATGAACCTACATTAGGGCTTCTAAAAGAGTGTAACACACTTGATCTTGCCAGTGTACAACAATCCTCATATTTTGCAATGTTAGTATCATCAACCAACCAAAAAAATCTATGAACTGTAGACTTACCTTCAATACCTGGACCCATTGTAGAGTTACACCATTTGATAATAGATCTCGCATTTGGCAACTTTACATTGTCTTTGTACTTCAACTCTTCTCATGCCAATGCTCTTTTGATACATGCTCTTGCACCATCATGCTCCCCCTTTCCATGCCCAGCCTCACAAAAATTCCATATATGTTGAACACCATTCACTGTATGCATCCTGCTCAACCAAAAGAACATCCACACATTCTTGAATTGTGATGCACAATTATCTGACCATATGATATGATGACGAATTGATATGTTCCTCCTAGCCAAATTACAGTAGAACATCTGAAAGAAACCTTGCACAAACTCTGTAGAATGTGTGTGATCATAACTAATATAAAAATGATATTCCCTCAAGATCTTCATGTCATCCTTTGTACTATCTTCTGCATGAATGAATGCTATTTGCACAAATATAGTAACCTGCATAGAGTTGTAATACTGTGATTGCACCTCATTCTGTGGCTGTAGTGTGTAGTTCTCTACAAAGTCAACAACTAAAATGATGGTACCAAGTGGAAATGTGTCCTTGCATAACTTGAATTGCAAGTACAACCATCGAGCTCTATGGGTATGCCTTGCATCCTTGTACACTATACTATCACAAAATGTAGACATAAACTGATACACTAGAATCTTTGTATAACCAAATCACACCTCTTTGCTTCTTTACCATCTTTTGTATTCTAGGCTACTAGTTTATACTTGCCGAACTCCACTAGTTCATTTCCAACCGCATGTGTGCTTTCCATATGTTGACATATTGGCATACATTGCAAGCCACCATAATGATGACATGTGCCATCCAAGTGTAATTTCTTATAGAATATTTGACCTTCCTCTCTTTCATATAAAATTGTTGATATGAAGTCTCTTGAAGTAGTTGGTGGGGCACGTATGCCATAATCATGCAAAACATTGTTAGTATGCAAATCTAAACATATATACTGATAAACATCAAAATGGTTAGAAAATTTAATATGTAATCTACAACAACAAGTAGTGCGTGTGTGATTTATTTTGACATAGAAAAGTTCTAGCATTTCAAAATATCTTTGACAAATTTTAATTTGAGGATACATCTCTTGAAATTTCCTAAAAATTTGTGTTTGGGTCACATCCAAAAAATGCTTTAGATGTGGCTCACGGTTTCAACAAGAAATTCTCCTTCTCACAACATCTCTTGCATTAGGAGATACCCTTGTGTTATTTTTCTAAAATTCTTCAATGATGGATCTCAAAGATTCAAAAACAACTTTGTCTTTCCATGGGAGTCTCCTAGAGAATGCCCACAATTCATTGGTGTTTGGGTCCTCAACTCTTTCACATCTTCCAATGGCTCTCATTAGAGTTTTTCTACTTATTTTCAATGCTTGACTCATCTTTCTAATGAGGCAAGATTTCTTTTTTTGTTGGCTTACTATTGTTGATGTAATTGTTGTGATGTTCACAACATGCCCCATTTTACCTCTTAGCAAAATGAGGACCCCTACTATGGCTATTGCTTTTTGTTTGTGTGTGGTCATGCTTGGTGGTAAAGGGAAAAAGAGATAAGTATTACAAACCCTGTTGAAAATTGAAAATACCTAGTAGTAAGTACAAGGTGAAAGTAGTGGTGAATTTGTTGTGAAAAATGAGTAAGGGTTGTTTTTAAACTAGTAAGAAATTCCTAGTATTCTGTGAGATATGTGTTTTTTTGGTAAAATGCAGGTAAGTGCAAGAAGATGGGGGGCCAAAAAGGGGTCTTAAGTTGCCACCTTTTTTCTAAAATTAGGAAATACTGGCCTTGGATGAGAAATTGAGCATAGTTACACTCAAAATTTGGAGATGCGACCAAAACAATGTTCGTAGTGCTCCGAGTCTACTTTCTAAACTACTATTTTTTTTGAAAATGGTATAGATTAAGGGGTTCAAAAGAGGGAGCCACAGAAATTGGTGTTGTTTCTGTTAAAAAAACATAACATAGCATGTTTTGTGGCTCCCTCAAAAGGTTAACTTTTTTTTGGTATTTTTAAAGTCGCTTTAGTGAGAAATTAGCTAATAGCATGTAGTTTATGCTCAATTTTTCTGATATTTTTTTGATGAATATTTAATTTTTTACTAATTTTCAAAGTGGACACATCCTAAAAAAATAGAATTTTGGCCGTGCTACCCCTATAAATTTTGAAAACTAATTGAAAATTATTTTTTCTTTTTTTTAATGTGTAGAATGGAGTGTAGTTTATAAATATGTATTTTTTTTGAAATTTCAATGAATGGTTAATTTACAATGAAAAAAGACCAAACAATGGTTTTTGCCCAAAACCAGACACACAAACAAAAGAAATTAAAGATGAAAGGCTTAACATTGTCAAAATGTGCAAAAAACTACATTGTTAAATAGCTAAGACAAAGCCTAACATTACCCAGGTGTTCGATTTGTTTGACCTTGAAACACGTGTAAATCTGAGGGTTAGCACGAACAAAATTATGTGAAATCTTGTAGAATTTGCAAAAACACGTCTATGGATATTGAAAAGGCACTCCAAGCCTTTGGATTGGAAATCCAAAGCAAATCCCAAGCCCAAGGCTTGGGATTCCCAAAGCACAATATAACACGAGTGCATTATGTTGTGCTTTTTTGCATGTTTGCCGGTGTTTTCCCAGTTCTATATAACGCGCTCGCATTATGTCTTCCTTTGAATGAGATATGTTCAAATTTCATAAGTATGTTTCATGGATGTTTATATCTATTCTTGTAGGTATGTATGCATGCTTGTATGTATGTACATGTATGCATGCTTGTATGTATGCATCTTTGTAGGTATGTATGTTTGTATGTATGCATGTATGTATGTATGTAAGTGTTTTGGGTTTAGTGTATATAAGGACATGAGCCTGTATAGTTTTGAGGGTTGAGGGTTGAGGGATTAGGGCTTAAGTAATAGGTAGAGGGTAGAGGGTAGAGATTAGAGGGTTGAGGGTTATAGTTGAGGGTTAATATTTAGGTTGTTGAGTGTATAAGATTAAGTGTGTAAGGCACGGGGATTAGGGTTTAGGGTTTACGATATGGATTGAGGGTATATAAGGCATAGGGTGACTTGGGTTGAGAGCACGTATGGTTTAGGTTTAATTTAAGTATAGGGTTGAGGCACAATATTCAAGGTTTAGGATATAAGGGTGAGGTTATATGGTCTAGGGATGAGGGTTTGAGGGTGTAGGCATTAGGTTTAAGGTATAGGGTTGATGATTAAGAGATTAGGGCTTAAGTATATTGTTGAGGGTTGTATATTGTTGAGGGTATAGGGTTGAGGGTTTAGGGATAGGTTTTAGGGTTTAAGGTTTAAGGGTTAAGGGTTAAGGGATAAGGTTTAAAGTTTAGGGGTAAGGGATTAGGGTTTAAGGTATAGTGTCTTGGGTTGAGGGTTTAGGAATAGGGATAGCATTTAGGGTTTAGGGATGATGGATTAGGGTTGAGGGTTGAGGGATTAAGGTTTAAGGTATAACTTGCTGAGGGTTGAGTGTTTAGGGATAGGGTTTAGGGTTTAGGGTTGAGGGATTAGGGTTTAGAGTTGAGGGATTAGGATTTAAGGAATAGTGTTGAGGGTTTAAGGATAGGGTTTAGGGTTTAGGGTTGATGGATTAGGGTTTAAGGAATAGTGTTGAGGGTTGAGGGTTTAGGCATAGGGTTGATGGTCAAGGGATTAGGGTTAAAGTAGAGTGTTGAGGGTAGAGGGATTAGGGTTGAAGGTTTAACAATTGAGGGTTGAGGCTTTAGGGTTGAGGGTTAATGGATTGGGGTTTAAGATATAGTGTTGAGCATCGAGGATTTATGGATAGGTTTTAGGGTTTAAGTTTTAAGGGTTAAGGGTTGAGGAATAGGGTTTAAGGTTTAGGGATAAGGGATTAGGGTTTAAGGTATAGTGTCGAGGGTTGAGGAATAGGGATAGTGTTTAGGGTTTAGGGATGAGGGATTAGGGTTGAGGGTTGAGGGATTAGGGTTTAAGGTATAGTGTCGAGGGTTGAGGGTTTACTAATAGGGTTTAGGGTTGAGGGATTAGGTTTTAGGGTTGATGGATTAGGGTTTAAGGTATAGTGTTGAGAGTTGAGGGTTTAGGGTTGACAGATTAGGGTTTAGGGTTGATGGATTAACATTTAATGTCGAGGTTAGGGTTAGAGTGTCGAGGGTAGAGGGATTAGGGTTGAAGGTTTAAGGATTGAGGCTTGAGGCTTTAGGGATGAGGGTTTAAGGATTAAGATATAGTGTCAAGTGTTGAGGGTGTAGGGATAGGGTTTAAGTTTTAAGGGTTAAGGGTTGATGGATAGGGATTAGGGTTTAAGGTATAGTCTTGAGGGTTGATGGTTTAAGGATAGGGTTTAGGTTTGAGGGATTAGGGTTTAGGGTTGATGAAGTAGGGTTTAATGTTGAGAGTTGAGGGTTGAGGGTTAAGGGTTTAGGGATAGGGTTAATGGTCAAGGGATTAGAGTTAAAGTAGAGTGTCAAGGTTAGAGGGATTAGGGATAGGGTTTAGGGTTGAAGGTTTAAGGATTTAGGGTTGAGGCTTTAGGGATTAGGGTTTAAGATATAGTGTCAAGTGTTGAGGGTGTAGGGATAGGTTTTAGGGTTCAAGTTTTAAGAGTTAAGGATTGAGGGATAGTATCAAGCCCATTGAGGGTTTAGGAATAGGGATAGTGTTTAGGGTTTAGGGATGAGGGATTAGCGTTGAGGGTTGATGGATTAGGGTTGAGGATTGACGGATTAGGGCTTAGGGATAGGGTTTAGGGTTGAGGGATTAGAGTTAAGGGTTGAGGAATTAGGGTTTGACATTGAGGGTTGAGCATTTAGGGATAGGGTTGAGGGTTGAGGTTCAAGGGTTTAGGGATAGGGTTAAGGGTCGAGGGATTAGGATTAAAGTAGAGTGTCAAGGGTATAAGAATTAGGGATAGGGTTGGAGGGTTTAGGGATAAGGGATTAGGGTTTAAGGTATAGTATTGAGCCCGTTGAGGGTTTAGGAATAGGGATAGCATTTAGGATTTAGGGATGAGGGATTAGGGTTGAGGGTTGATGGATTAGGGTTGATGGTTGAGGGATTAGGGCTTAAGGATGGGGTTTAGGGTTTAGGGTTTAGGGTTGAGGGATTAGGGTTTAAGGTATAGCGTTGAGGGTTTATGAATAGGGTTTAGGGTTGAGGGATTAGAGTTAAGGGTTGAGGGATTAGGGTTTGATGTTGAAAGTTGAGGGTTGAGGTTTTAGGGTTGAGGGTTTAGGGATAGGGTTGAGGGTCAAGGGATTAGAGTTAAGGGTTGAGGGATTAGGGTTTGACATTGAGAGTTAAGTGTTGAGGTTCGAGGGTTGAGGGTTTAGGGATAGGGTTGAGGGTCAAGGGATTAGGGTTAAAGTAGAGTGTCAAGGGTATAAGGATTAGGGATAGGGTTGGAGGGTTTAGGGATAAGGGATTAGGGTCTAAGGTATAGTATCTATTCCGTTGAGGGTTTAGGAATAGGGATAGCATTTAGGGTTTAGGGATGAGGGATTAGAGTTGAGGGTTGAGGGATTAGGGTTGAGGGTTTAGGGTTGAGGGATTAGGGTTTAAGGTATAGTGTTGAGGGTTTAGGGATAGGGTTTAGGGTTAAGGGATTAGAGTTAAGGGTTCAAGTTTTAAGGGTTAAGGGTTGAGGGATAGTATCGAGCCTGTTGAGGGTTTAGGAATAGGGATAGTGTTTAGAGTTTAGGGATGAGGGATTAGGGTTGAGGGTTGATGTATTAGGGTTGAGGGTTGACGGATTAGGGCTTAGGGATAGGGTTTAGGGTTTAGGGTTGAGGGATTAGGGTTTAAGGTATAGTGTTGAGGGTTTAGGGATAGGGTTTAGGGTTGAGGGATTAGAGTTAAGGGTTGAGGGATTAGGGTTTGAAATTGAGGGTTGAAGGTTGAAGTTTTAGGGTTGAGAGTTTAGGGATAGGGTTGAGGGTTGAGGGATTAGAGTTAAGCGTTGAGGGATTAGGGTTTGACGTTGAGGGTTGAGGGTTGAGGTTCGAGGGTCAAGGGTTTAGGGATAGGGTTGAGGGTCAAGGGATTAGGGTTATAGTAGAGTGTTGAGGGTATAAGGATTAGGGATAGGGTTGGAGGGTTTAGGGATAAGGGATTAGGGTTTAAGGTATAGTGTTGAGGGTTTAGGGATAGGGTTTAGGGTGGAGGGATTAGAGTGAAGGGTTGAGGGATTAGGATTTGACGTTGAGGGTTGAGGGTTGAGGTTGGAGGGTTGAGGATTTAGGGATAGGATTGAGGGTTGAGGGATTAGGGTTAAAGTAGAGTGTCGAGGGTATAAGGATTAGGGATAGGGTTGGAGGGTTTAGGGATAAGGGATTAGGGTTTAATGTATAGTATCAAGCCCGTTAAGGGTTTAGGAATAGGGATAGCGTTTAGGGTTTAGGGATGAGGGATTAGAGTTGAGGGTTGAGGGATTAGGGTTGAGGTTTGAGGGATTAGGGTTTAGGGATAAGGTTTAGGGTTTAGGGTTGATGGATTAGGGTTTAAGGTATATTGTTGAGGGTTTAGGGATAGGGTTTAGGGTTGAGGGATTAGAGTGAAGGGTTGAGGGATTAGGATTTGACGTTGAGGGTTGAGGTTTTATGGTTTAGGGTTTAGGGATAGGGTTGAGGGCCGAGGGATTAGAGTTAAGGATTGAGGGATTGGGGTTTGACGTTGAGGGTTGAGTGTTGAGGTTCGAGGGTTGATGGTTTAGGGATAGGATTGAGGGTCGAGGGATTAGGGTTAACATAGAGTGTTGAGGGTATAAGGATTAGGGATAGGGTCAGAGGGTTTAGGAATAAGGGATTAGGGTTTAAGGTATAGTATCGAGCCCGTTGAGGGTTTAGGAATAGGGATAGCATTTAGGGTTTAGGGATGAGGGATTAGAGTTGAGGGTTGATGGATTAGGGTTGAGGGTTGAGGGATTAGGGTTTAGGGTTTAGGGTTTAGGGATTAGGGTTGAAGGTATAGTGTTGAGGGTTTAGGGATAGGGTTCAGGGTTGAGGGATTAGAGTTAAGGGTTCAAGTTTTAAGGGTTAAGGTTTGAGGGATAGTATCGAGCCCGTTGAGGGTTTAGGAATAGGGGTAGTGTTTACGATTTAGGGATGAGGGATTAGGGTTGAGGGTTGATGGATTAGGGCTTAGGGATAGGGTTTAGGGTTTAGGGTTGAGGGATTAGGGTTTAAGGTAGAGTGTTGAGGGTTTAGGGATAGGGTTTAGGGTTGAGGGATCAGAGTTAAGGGTTGAGGAATTAGGGTTTGATGTTGAGGGTTAAGAGTTAAGGGTTTAGGGATAGGGTTGAGGGTTGAGGGATTAGAATTAAGGGTTGCAGGATTAGGGTTTGACATTGAGGGTTGAGGTTTGAGGGTAAGGGTTTAGGGATAGGGTTTAGGGTCGAGGGATTAGGGTTAAAGTAGAGTGTCGAGGGTATAAGGATTAGGGATAGGGTTGGAGGGTTTAGGGATAAGGGATTAGGGTTTAAGGTATAGTGTTGAGGGTTTAGGGATAGGGTTTAGGGTTGAGGGATTAGAGTGAAGGGTTGAGGGGTTAGGATTTGACATTGAGGGTTGAGGGTTGAGGTTTTAGGGTTTAGAGATAGGGTTTAGAGTTGAGGGATTAGAGTTAAGGGTTGAGGGATTAGCGTTTGACATTGAGGGTTAAGGGTTGAGGTTGGAGGGTTGAGGGTTTAGGGATAGGGTTGAGGGTCGATGGATTAGGATTAAAGTAGAGTGTTGAGGGTATAAGGATTAGGGATAGGGTTGGAGGGTTTAGGGATAAGGGATTAGGGTTTAATTTATAGTATCGAGCCCATTGAGGGTTGAGGGATTAGGGTTTAAGGTATTGTGTTGAGAGTTTAGGGATAGGGTTTAGGGTTGAGGGATTAGAGTGAAGGGTTGAGGGTTGAGGTTTTAGGGTTTAGGATTTAGGGATAGGGTTGAGGGATTAGGGTTTGATGTTGAGGGTTGAGTGTTGAGGTTCGAGGGTTTAGGAATAGGGTTGAGGGTCAAGGGATTAGTAGAGTGTCGAGGGTATAAGGATTAGGGATAGGATTGGAGGGTTTAGGAATGAGGGATTAGGGTTTAACGTATAGTATCGATCCTATTGAGGGTTTAGGAATAGGGATAGCGTTTAGGGTTTAGGGATGAGGGATTAGAGTTGAGGGTTGAGGGATTAGGGTTGAGGGTTGAGGGATTACGGTTTAGGGATAAGGTTTAGGGTTTAGGGTTGAGGGATTAGGGTTTAAGGTATAGTGTTGAGGGTTTAGGGTAGAGGGATTAGGATTTGACTATTCCAATGCATTTGGATGGGTACATTTATGCTAGGCATGGTCCTATTTTTCACCCAAACATGTCAAAATAGTCTGAGCTACATTGTACCGATGATATCCCTAAAGAGTCCAAAGTGCAAAAAGGCAGCAATCTTTGATGAGATGTTACTCGAAAACTGTGTCACTTAGAAACATTCCATCTAAGGCAACACGATCATGTAGGGTTCCTCTATAATAACCTCTTTCATTTTTTATATCTCTGAGGCATTTGCCCATGGTGAAAGGTTTTCTGCTGCCCTAAAAATTATCAGAAGGAGGTAGTGTAAAGTTGCAAAGGGGTGTAACTTTCATCCTGTTACTAATGTGACCAAACTAACTATTCAAATGTGTCCGGATGGGTAGATTTACACTAGGCATGGTCCTATTTTTCACCCAAACATGCCGAAACACTCTGAGCTACATTGTACTGATGATATCCCTGAAGAGTCCAAAGTGCAAAAAAGTAGCAATCTTTGACGAGATGTTACTCAAAAATCATGTCACTTAGAAACATTCCATCTAAGGCAATGCGATCATGTAGATTCCCTCTACAATAACCTCTCTCAGTTTTTTATATCTTTGAGGCATTTGCCCATGGTGAAAGGTTTTCTGCTACCCCAAAAATCGTCAGAAGGAGGTAGTGTAAAGTTGCAAAGGGGTGTAACTTTCATCCTGCTCTTGATGCGACCAAACTAACTATTCTAACACATCTGGATGGGTACATTTACACTAGGCATGGTCCTATTTTTCAGTCAAACATATCAAAACAGTCCAAGCTACATTGTACCAACGATATCCCTAAGAAGTCCAAAGTGTAAAAAGGCAGCAATCTTTGACGAGATGTTACTTGAAATCGTGTCACTTAGGAACATTATGTTTGAGGCAACATGATCATGTAGAGTCCTTCTACAATAACCTCTCTCAATTTTTTATATCTCTGAGGCGTTTGATCGTGGTGAAAGGTTTTCTGCTACCCCAAAAATTGTCAAGAGGCAGTGTAAAGTTGCAAAGGGGTGTAACTTTTGTTCTTCTCCTCGTGTAGCCAAAATGACAGTTCCAATGCATCGGGATGGGCATGTTTAGGCTAGGCATGGTCCTGTTTTGCACCCAAACATGCCAAATAATCTAAGATACATTGTACCAGTGATATCCCTGAAGAGTCCAAAGTGCAAAAAGGTAGCAATCTTTGACGAGTTGTTACTCAGAAATTGTGTCACTTAGATACATTCCATTTGAGGAAACATGATCATGTAGGGTTCCTCTACAATAATCTCTCAATTTTTTATATCTCTGAGGCGTTTTCCCATGGTGAAAGGTTTTTTGCTACCCAAAAAATCGTCAGAAGGAGGTAGTGTAAAGTTGCAAAGGGGTGTAACTTTTGTTCTTCTCCTTGTGTGGCCAAAATGACAGTTCCAACGCATCTGGATGGGTACTTTTAGGCTAGGAATGGTCCTGTTTTGCACCCAAACATGCCAAAATAGTCTGAGCTACATTATACTAGCGATATCCCTGAAGAGTCCAAACTACAAAAAGGTAGCAATTTATGACGAGTTGTTACTTAGAAACCATGTCACTTAGATACATTCCATCTAAGGCAACACGATTATGTAGGGTCCCTCTACAATAACCTCTCTCAATTTTTTATATCTTTGAAACATTTGCCTATGGTGAAAGTTTTTCTGTTGCCCCAAAAATCAGTAAAAGGAGGCAGTGTAAAGTTGCAAAGGGGTGTAACTTTTGTTCTTTTCCTCGTGCGGCCAAACCAATAATTCCAACGTGTCTAGATGGGTACGTTTAGGCTAGGCATGGTCTTGTTTCATACCCAAACATGCCGAAATAGTCTGAGCTACAAACACTAACTAGTCTTCAATCTTCAAACACTACAAATATCATGATACCCTGCATAAAGCTGTCTTTTAGCCTTTTATAAAGGCATGCCCATCAAATTCAACTACATAGAGATGATTGTTTGTATTTCAAATTCCTTTTAAATACTGACCTTCCAATCCTTTTTCCCGCCCTCATATCAATTAAATATGACCTTCGATTATGATATGGCGCTCAAGCTTATGAGAGTTTACCAGAGACATCGGTTGAGTTAGGTTGAAGGGCTGGTGAACTAATGACTTAAAGACCCTTTAGTAGGTTGATTTAAGTGATAGTAACTTCTGATTATAAGTCAATATTAAATTAAAAGAAAAGTACACTTTACACACAATAGACAATTGAGGGTTTTAAAGTCTTAAGAAAAGTAGATTCCTTTTAGGGTTTAATGCCCAATATGCAAACCCTAACTATCAATAATATTATGATTATGAAAGCTTGTGTCTTCTCTAACTTCTTATTGCATGAACAAAACCACATCCACCATGAATATGAACCTTGCATCATATCAACCTTTCAAGATAGACTTTATCATGAAAACCATATTCACAACAAAACCTTGCATGAACAAAACCACATCCACCATGAACATGAACCATGTTTGTCTTGTGTAGCATCAACATGAATTGAGAGACCTTATCGTGAAATCCATATTCACAACATCATGCACCTCATGACCATCACCTACCTTGAATCACTGTATCACCTTATCAACATCATGGCATCAACCTTGACATCAATGACAAACAACCCTGACCCTTTGACTTCAATGACAACCTTGAACCTTGATTGTTGATGACTTATGGAAGCCTATAGCCCCAATGTTATGTTGCATACTAAAATTAGGTAAGACTCAATGTAATCTCATAACCTCACCTTATATGCAAGAGGAATTACATTTAATAACCACAATGGTCATCAGTTGCTCATAAGCATATGATTTTGACTATCTTATTCAAAACAACAAACATACTCTTTACATCCCAATATGGTATAATAACAAGAAATTAAGAAATATTTTCAATTAACCAACTCATAAATAATATGGATCAGCATACTCATTTGAATATTTTCAATTGAGCAACTCATAAAGAATATGAATATTTTCTATTCAACATGATGATTCATTTTTATTTTAAATACAACTTTTATCTTTTAGTTCCAAAATGAGGTTTAGGTGATACTTGAATAACAATAGTTGGCTTATTGGATCAACAAACATCCTATGTAATACAATTGGACTTTAAATATTTGAAGTAGCCATCTATAAATATCCATTCAAATGTGGATTTATAATGCAAGTACAGACGCCATCAATAAAAAAGATTTGTATTAACCAAATATCCATATAGGAATACATCAATATTTGTCGATATAAGTATAACATATATACAAAATAGCCATATAGGCTTACAAGAATGCCATATAGGCATACAATGTCAACTATATGCAATACAAAATATATGTCCACAAATGCCATATAGGTATACAACAAAGGAACACAATTAAAAGTCATTCCCCTCTGGCTGGTGAAGAGAATAGATCACGGGTAGCCTTTGATCTTCTAGGGGATGGAGATGCGTATGTGGGTGGTCTACTACAAACCCGAGGGCTGCTCCTCCTATTTAGTTCTTCAAGCATATGTAGCTGTTACAATAAAAAGTATAGACATTAATATATATAAATTACATGTTATAAAAAATGAAACATTTAACAAAATAATCACTTACCGCTACCATATAATCTATCTCCTCACTTGCCTTAGTAGCAAGATTGGGCTATGGTGATGTCATGTCCTATAGAAACCATCCAGATAGAAATTAAACTTCAAATCAATAATCTTTTGATTTTTCAAAAATAAACAACTATAATAATGAATGTAAATTGAAATTTACTAATCTGCCTCATACCCCTGTCAATGGCATGGAGCTATGAATCGCAGAGGTCACAGCATGCTCCATTTCCCTATGAACATCAGGAGGTTTCTTCGTAGCCTGCATCATCTGGAAATAAAACAACATTATTCAATTATGAAAACTATAATAGTGATGCAAATCATGGCTCCTAACATACACACACGTTCATCTAAACATGGAAGTACACACAATAAAGCACACAAGTCACATACAAAAATCTGGTAAGTACAATTCATTCATTAAACTATTTATTTTATTACATCCGTGAAGCTTTGAAGTCAACCACCGTTGGCAGGTGTTGCTGTGAAATCTCCAATGTTAACCTATTCAACATCTAAAATCATATATTAGAATACCATTCATATAACGATGCTATTCACATGTAATATTTATAATTGTTTACTAGTTACATACCCCGATAGTAGATGATGTAGTGTAATATGTAGGTGGAGAACCATTGAAAACTGCATCAATGCTATGACCCTGAAATTTCATTAAAATCATCAAACTAAATTAGTTAATCTTGCATTTCAAAAATGAAATTTAATAAATTAAATTCAATGAACTTGCTAAGATTTACTTGAGTATCAAGCCTGAAAGTCTCACTCAGGAGGGCATCTGTCATCACCATCTGCTCAGCTATAGATGTAGCCTGCGTACCTACGTCATGACTATCCATGGGGTCTATTGGTTATTTTCCCAGACTGGATGCTTATTCCCAGTTATCCCTACAAGGTAGCCATCATTGATCAACAGGATTCCCAGGCCAGGGGCCAACAGTATAGGAGATAGACTCTATAAATATCTCCTCTTCTTCTTTAGGCTTTGCAGAACCAAGGGGGGTATTCCTTATTCAACATCTATGAAACGTATCTATGTACTAGCTGGGATGTTGACACAAAGTAGATAAATCCTCTCTTATGAAGACCAAAACTGTGAGATAAGTGCAAAGGGGCTAGCTTTGGGCCTATATTCAGTTGTAGACAAAGGATTTCAAATCCTAAACTAATTCTAAAGTCCTAAAGGTTTGTATATGAAGTTTGAGTTTGATTTTATGTTTGGATGCAAAACTAGGACTTTGGTTGTGACCTCAATATAGGGCTAGATCGGTACCTATCTAGGGCTCGGAGTCAATAGACATACACATGTGAATGTGCACATAAACCCATATCAATGACTGAGTTTCAAGGGGGTTGTTTAATATCTACCTTACTGATACTTCCCAGAATTGAGTATTCAGTTACCTCTGCTTGGAAGATCCTCATTGCAATATATTCTTCTTAACACCTTAACCTAAAACATTTAATCTCCTTGAGTAGAAGTAGAAGATCAACTATTCAACATAGAAAATCTATATTCAAGAATCTTAGACATCCCTTAGTTGTTTAGATTCAAAAGAAGAATACGTTCAATTTGGAGACAAGTAACAGAACACATGCAATGAAGCATTACTCATTTAAATCAACATGAAACTAGTAAGTTTATGCATTAAACATACAACATGAGACTCATAAACTCACAAGACAGCAAAGACAGAGTCACCAATGAAGTTGTAATGTGTCACAACACCAAAATTTCGTCTAGTTTCCAACAACAACAAAAGAGTAACACAGTTTGGCATTTATACCAGGACTGTGTACTCAGCAAAACTAATTACATGACAAGGTCAAAAATTCTGCCAGATTCAATGCATGAGGAATGGCACTCAAAAACGTCAAAGCTATGGTGAGACAAAGAGGAATGAATAGGTGGAAACGGGACCCGCACCACCGCTCAAGGACATTCAGCTTCAATCGGGTTGTTGACTCGTCCATCACCGACCCATACCACTGCAACTCTGCCATTAATGCCTCAGCTACTTGCAGATCCTCAGTGGCGTGCCTTTGGAGTTTTTCCTGCCCAAACGCAGCCTCAGATGCAAAGAAACCCATCGTTGCAGCAAAATACAAAACTAGCCGTCGATCATCTCCCCATCGCTGAGATCAACAGCGCCAAAAAATGTTGACCAAGTCACCGGCCAATCAGATTGCGCCACGGAGGCACCTCATGTTTCTATCGCTCGCTTTTCCTGTTCACATTTTGAGTTTTCACCCTTGTATATGCAAAAACATATGCATATACAAATGCCACTATTCACCTTTCAAAATCCCTGTATATGCAAAATGCATATACATGCAACAGTTTAATATACAAGGCAGACCCCAGTTAATTATAGAGCAAATTGGAATTTTCAATCGGGTCCACCCTGCATCCTCTTTCCCTGCATATCTCAATGTATATCTGCATATACATTCACTTTATACATACAAGGCGCAAATTTCAAATTTTATAAAGCATTTTGAAGTTGCTTTGAAATCTGGCTTGTATCTAGCCTTTGTATCTTCACAATGTATATCGGCACATATACAAGCACCCAAATATACAAGCAACGGACCCCAATTTTATATACTGCAATTGATTTATCCCTCAGGTCCGAAATGTATATCTTCTTTTGTATATCGACTTGTATGTGCAAACATACAAATCCCCTAACATACAAGCAAGGAATCTTCTAGGATATGCAATATAGATTCTCTCTTGTATGTCACCAATGTATGTCAAACATACATTCAACCTTGTATCTTTCATTGTATGAACCCAATGTGTGTTCAGACATACATTCATTTTTGCATCTTTTTCTTGTATATAGCCATTGTATTTTAAAACATACAAGCTCGATATACAAGTAGACATGATATACAAGCAGTGAATTTTCCCAGGAATCTGCGGAAGATTCCCCCTTTGTATATGCACCCGATATGCATTCTAAAATGCATATAACTTATTTTTTCACCATTTATGGAACTTGATTTAGATTTTCAAGCCCGCCAATATACAACTCACCTTTGCATGCATAGAACTTAGTATTTTTTATGAAGTATAATAGGGACAAACGGTAAAATAGTGTTAGCAGCTCGGGGAACAATTAAACCAAGGCACTAAGGCTTTGAAGGAATACACACAGGAACCTGCAAACTAATCATAGAACCCTAAAATTAGGTGATCACCACCAGGGTCATAACCACATGCTGACCCACAAGCCTGACAAGTATGGGGTGGAATTGTACTCAAACTCTCCCTTGGCCCATGTTGTGTTGCAGAACTAGCATGCTGTAAGATGCTCTGGGTCCAGGCACTAATGGATAGAAATGTACTCATGGGCTGGTCTGGCGAGTGCTCATCTTGCTGGCCGCTATGGGTTGACATGTGCCCCTAGTCTATCTTGTGTTGACCCCCTACCTCTACCCTAGAACTCCTGCATATCAAAATAATTTGGCACTTTATTTTTGACAAACTCATAGTAGAGTTTCCTCAAAAAATATTATGGGACCTCATTATTGTTGCATGAAGGATGGTCAAAAACCATCTACCACCTATGCACAAAATTGTCCCTTATCGCTTGGTTGTTACACCAATGGATAGGGAACCTCTTGCATGTAAGGGGTAGAGATTCATTTGTTCGTGGGTCTGTGAAAATAGAACACAAGTTGAGTTTTGTAATTTGTTTCTTTTTCACTTGTTCATATGATAATTTGTCAGCATAATACTCTCTAAATTCTCTCCTCTTTTCTATCCAACAAGTGATTTGTTTGCTTATTGAATCTACATTTGATAACATATATTCAAGGGATTGAGCAAGCGTGGATCTATGCAAGGTTGAAGTTGTAGGTTCTTTCAACCTCACAATTATGTCCTCAATTTGTTTCTTATTATTTTCAATTTGCCCCATTAAATTTTCTTGTGTTCCAAGGGCATATTCAGGAATAAATGGAGGTGTTTGTGGTTGGGGTTCTTCTTCAGTAGGTATTTGTTGTTCATTTACTAGAGGATTTTGTGTATTTTTAGGAGGAGGAGGTGCATTATCAACTCTTGTAAATTTAAGAAATTTACATCAAAAACTATTTTAACCTACCTATTTAGCAACAAATTCACACAAGAAAGTAAATAAAACTTACTTCTTTGATTTCCCCGACGTCGTGGCAGAATTTTGATGATGAATCGATGAGAAATAGTTGACGATTGGACCTCAAATAACGTGAGCGCACTCCTTTCTTTTTTCAAACCATGAGTTTCTTGCAATTTGCTGTGAAATAATGAAATAGAATGCTACTTTTTTTTAATATAAAGCAGCAAGCCATAACGTGAGCGCCTTATAACGCGCTCGCATTATTACTATTTTTTTTTTTTTTTAAAGTTGGACAATTTTTGGCGCCCCAACTTTTTACACCCACCCATGCATCATTTTGGAGGTTTGTATGTCATATACAAAGTTATTTGTATGTGAAGGTTTTATATAAGTCGTGTTGGGTACAATCAAGTTATTGTATCTTAGAAATTTGCATGCATGTGTTCAGTGTTTGGGCCCTTTGTATACCATTCGGACCCTATAGGTGGTCAAAAATGGAATGAATAAAGTGTTAGATCTGCATTGTATGTGGGTTTATATGTATGTTCAATGAAAGCCCAATTTATATACATAGGGTTGATATACATGCACAGACTCGACAGAAGTATACAATACAATTTATTAAGGTGCAAAAGGTACTTTACATGGTATTGTATTTTTGTATGTCTCGGCTTTGCATCTTTACGATACATGCAATTACGTATTCCAAAGGTTATTTAAATCTGATATTAATGATGCATTGTTTCTTGATGCATTTTGGACAAGTATGTAGTCGCTTGATATACATGCACAGACTGGAAAATATTATGCGATGCAATTAATGAAAGGTCAAAAGTCAAATATGGTTGTATCAAAAGTTTGCATGTATGAGTGATTGTATCTAAAGGTAGATACAATTATGGTTTCTTCAAAGAGACAAAAGCGGGTAAGTAAAGTGGGGTCCATGATGGTATCCTGTCATTGTATGTTGCATATACAAAGGAGAGATACAAAAGGGAGGTACAAAAGATGAAAAGGTAAAACTTGATGCAGATTTCAAAAGGAGATGAAATAAGATTAATACTGTTGTATGTATGAAAGTTTGTATACATACAATCCTGATATACAAAAAGGTAAAAGTGCATAGTCGGGAAATAAAAGGGAAAGTAAAGTGGAACTAGGGTATCAGTCGCATTTGTATAATGGTTTTGTATCTATTTCATGTACATTGCGATATACAAACAAAAGATACAAAGTTAAACATGAAGTAAAGTGTAACATTATTTTATAACCCATTACATATTTTTGGCTTGTATATTGATGATATACAAAGCGATATACAAAAAATGATATATAAAGTTCGAATGCAAAGGGCAGATTATTAATAGATACAATGTTTAAAATAAAAGGTTAAAACATAGAGCCAACACCATATGTTGCATTTAATGCAAAACTAACAGTGAAATGATGAATTTAAACATGTTAGGGTTAAGTAAAGATTGTTTTCCTTTCATAATTGCATTGCGAAAGCTAAAATTTGTAGAGAAAGGGAACTATTGCACAGATTGAACGAGCAGTCCATAGCTAAATGGAATTTTAGAATAGGAACAGCTTGGTAAAAATAGTAAAGTGGGTCAATGCTCGTAGAGTGAGTTGTCACAAATACAGGTATGTTTCTTAAACACTGTTACAATGTAGTTAATAAAAAATGCAAATTAGTTATGAGAAATCAAAAGGATCCTGGATCTAGAATCTTGGATCTAGCTATACCATAAAAAGATAAATCGAAAGGAGAAATGACTATGGATGATTACAAAATACTTAATCTAGATTTAGGCCACATGACTAGGGAGCAACATATAAATGAATGGGAAGATATGCACCAGGCCACTGCTGAAATATTGAAGAAAGATAAGGATAAACATGAGTATTTGAAGGGACATATTGTCCAACTACAAAAGTTCATTAAGGGGATGTTTGATCCTGATGCCACCGTACCAGAACTGCCTATTGAAATGGTCGTATTATACAAAGATGAGGTAAAAGAGATGGAAAATAAAAAGATTGAAGCTAATATTTTTGAAAAATGTTTCAAGGAATTCATACAGAAAGGAGAGGAGGTGATAAAGAAAGCAGTGACATGTTGGGATATGGCTCTGAAAGAGAAGAACAAATGTAATGTTATTTTACATAGTTGTTAGTTTAAAAAGGAAGAATGCAAATCAGAATTGAAACAACTTGAAGAAATGGAGGAGAGAGTAGAAGAATTGATAAATGAAGGAGTCATTACTCCTCGAATGGCAAACCAATTGCCATAAGCAAGGTTTGAATTAAAGTTTGAAGAGGACATTCTTAAAAATTATATGACAAATACTAGAGACCTAGAAGAGGTCACTGATAATATGACAAGGGTACATATGAAAATAATAGAAAAACTCACTGGGCGTGAATGCCTAGAGGTACCAGCATATGTATTAGAAAAGGCATTAAAAGAATTTAAGGCTATATTTTAACCCTGTTTAGAGAACCCTGCAGCACATCTTAGTACAGAGATGATTGATTCAATAATGGAAATGAATGCTAAGGTCAAAAAGTATCAGAAAAAGGTTAAAGATTGGGTAACAGAAGAGAAGAAGTCTAAAGAGGGAGTTAAAGCACAGGAGTTTACATGGACAAAAAGTCAAGAAGTCGATCGTACTTTCATCAAGGGAGTGACAAGTAATTTTGCAGAGTACTTGAAGGAGTAAAAGGATATCAAAGAGAGGATATGCTAAGTAAGGATGTACTTGGAGAATATCATCAGCCAAAAGTCAACAAACAGGAAGAAGTCGATGGGTATCTTTTATTTTGAAAAGATTCTAAAGGCATCCTTTGAGCTGAGTAAAGATACCATTGGGATATTTTGGGAATGGCTAGGTAATGATTCCTACCATTGATCTAAGAGATTTGAATGCTAACTGTTGATTTGATTTTGTAACCGTAGCAGGAAGAGGCTTCAAAGTCTATATAAGAAGCTCTACTACTTGTATCATATTACACAAAGATTTTGAACTTTTAGTTTGAAGTTATAATTGGAAAATTTTAGTAGAGAAGACAGTTCTTTTAGTTTTAGGGAGGAGGTCACCTGTGTCTACATTAAGGAGTATGTGGAATGTCTAGTCTCCTTAGTGTATCTGTTAAAACATCTGTAAGTTTTTCTAGTGATTTGAGCAATGAAATAGAAGTCATTATTACATTGTAAATTTTTAATGACTTTGTACTTTAAATAAAGGTAAACTTAGAATTCTACATCTATTACAGAGTTTTTTTTGATTTAGACTTTTACTTGAAGTATTATTCTTTGAAAGATTGCAATCTCTTATGTATGTTCATGAAAATGCTCAGGACTTTATGTTTGTAGATTTGAGGTGTTGAATTGTTTAGATTACTGTATTCTTTAAAACGTGAGTAGTAGAACATTTAGATCCTGTATGGAATGATGTTTTAATTTGAGTCCTAACGTTTCTCCAGCAATCGATAAATAATTAGCTTAAACGCATAAATCTGAAGGAAATTGTCATACATTTGAATAAAGAATGATGAATTGCAGTGATACTTGACAATTTTCATATAAATTTGAAAGGCAAAGTTTGTTTTACTGAAATTCATACAAAGCTTTGTGATATAGTAATGAATTTATGCAAAAGAGTGAATACTTTGTTAATATTTGTAACAATTTGCATAATTTGAGATACAATAAGTCACTGATTACTTTAGTTTTTGTAAGGCCCCTTGAACATTACAGTTTCACATCAACCTACTAAATTATCTATAAGGTCAAGACCTGACCATACAAAAATTTGAGATTAAGAGTTCTTAGTCAATTCTTCATATCTTTCAAGATAGCTTTGGCTCTTCTGTGAATTTTAACTTTTGTTATGCATGTGTAAAAACATACATCAATAGTTTTTGACACTAGAACGAGGGCTGAAAGGAATTAAGGTAGGATTTTTGCAAAGCTGGCTCATAATAGTAGTCGAGTGGCTAGGTCGAGGTCTAATTCAAATGATATTTTCATACAATTGCCTGACAGAAGACAAAGTAAGAGTCCTTTAATCTAGAATCCTAACGTATTGCAAGTAGGAGGTTCATCAGGAACTCCTCTTGGATCACCTTTTAACATACATAATATAGTGAATCATGACAATTCGTCATTTAGATTCTTAAATCTTGGTTTAGGTACTCCTAGAGGTCCAAGTCCTCCTTTGAATCTAGGTACCAGAGGTCCTAGCTCACCTCATGGTCCTACAATGGCATATTTCAATGTGCATTTTAGGACCAAGGCTAACCCTATCTTGAAGCTTATCCCAGCTTATAGGGGTTTGGTACTTCCGTCCATACAATGCCTTAAATGGTGCCATCTTAATAGTTGAATGGTAAGGGTTATTGTAGGCAAATTCCACTAGAGGAAGATAATCCTCCCACTTGTATTGTTGATCCATGCAATACATCCTTAGTAAATCCTCCAACACTTGGTTCACCCTTTCTATTTATCCATCTCTTTTAGGATGATAAGCAGAGCTTATGTTCAACTGTGTTCCAAGTGAAGAGAATAAGGTTTGCCAAAACCTAGATGTCATCTGTGCATCTCTATCTGAGATAATCTTCTCAGGAATGCTGTGGAGCCTGAAAATATCTTGAACAAATTTCTGAGCAATGATGGGTACCCCATATGTCAACTTTCCTAGAATAAAATGGGCTGCTTTGGTGAGCCTGTCCACCACAACTAAAATAGCATCGTGCTTGTTCCTTGACATAGGAAGACCTTGCACAAAGTCCATGCTTATAATATGCCATTTCCATTCCAGAATTTCATGAGGGTATAATAATCCTACAGGGTGTTGGTGTTTTGCCTTCACCCTTTGGTATTTAATACAAGTAGGTACAAAATTTGCAGCATCCCTTTTCATTCCTTTCCAAAAGTATAAAGGTTTCACATCAGTGAGTAACTTGGTTACTCTAGGATGCCTAGAATATGGTGCAGAATGAACCTCTTTCCAAACCATATTCCTTAACTCTGCTAAGTTAGGTACATACATCCTTCCTTTGAACCTTAATAACTCATCTGGTTCAAGGTTGAATCCTTCATATTTTGGATTCTATGGATCTTTTTCAAGGGCCTATTTTACCTACTCGTAAAACTCATCTCCCTGAGATTGTTGTAACACTCAATTTCTAAAATTAGAATGTATAGAGACCATAGAGGAGATATGCCTTCTCCTACTTAAAGCATCTACTACTCGATTCTCTTTTCCCTGAATATATTTATTCTCAAAATCATAATCTGAGATAAATTCTAACCATCTTCTTTGACAAGCATTAAGATGGGGTTGAGTGAACAAATATTTAAGTCACTGGTGATCCATTTTCAACTCAAAAGGTTTTCCAAGCAGATGATGTCTCCACATTTGGAGTGCGTACATGACTGCTGCCCATTCTAAATCATGTGGGGCATAGTTTTGTTCATAGTTTTTTAGTTTGTGTGATTCATACACAATAACATGTCTATTTTGGACTAGTACACCACCTAAGCCTTCCCCTGAGGCATCGTTAATGACTTCAAATTAACCTTCCAAGTCAGGTACTTTCAAAATCAGAGCTGAAGTCAAGTTTTCCTTTAGCAGGTCAAAGGCCTCTTGGCACTTTTCTAACCATTCAAACTTCTTGCCATTTCTTTGCAAGGAAGTTATAGGATGTGCAATTTTAGAGAAGTTTTTCACAAACTTGCTATAATAACTAGCAAGTCCCATAAAGCTTCAAACCTCATGAACATTTCTCAGTTTAGGCCATTTAGAAATAGCCTTAATCTTAGCTAGGTCTACAGCTATTCCCTTAGCTGATATTATCTGACCTAAATACTGTACTTCTTTTTGAAAGAAGGTACACTTAGAGAGCTTGCCATAAAGTTTATGCTCTCTTAGTCTCTAAAGATCAATTCTCAAATGTTGTATATGTTCCTCTTCATTCTTAGAGTAGATTAAAATGTCATCAAGAAATACCAAGACAAACTTGTCCAAGCAGTCTCTGAACACACTGTTCATAAGATACATAAACGCTGCAGGTGCATTTGTCAACCCAAAAGGTAGGACAATGAATTCATAGTGTCCATATCTAGTTCTAAAGGCTGTCTTATGAATGTCTTCATCCTTCACCCTCAATTGGTGATATCCTGATCAAAGATCAATTTTGGAAAATACTACCGCACCTCTCATCTGATCAAAAAGATCATCGATATGGGGTGGATGATACTTGTTCTTGATGGTTGCTTTGTTTAGCATGCAGTTATCTATACACAACCGCAAAGTGCCATCTTTCTTTTTTACAAAAATGATAGGCGCTCCCCATGGTGACACACTAGGTCTAATCAACCCTTTATCCAATAGCTCATGTAGTTGAGCCTTTAACTCCATCAGTTCAGTTGTGGTCATCCTATAAGGGGCTTTAGAAATAGGTTCTAACCCAGGTATAATATCAATGGCAAAATTAAAAGCTCTCTTAGGGGGTAATCCTAGAAGATCATCCAGAAAGACATCCTCAAATTCTCTGAGGAGGGGATACTTGTCCATATCTGGTCTTTCCTAACCTATGGACTCCTTCATCCCTACTTCATTAAGTTTTTGGGATTCATAAAACATCAAGTCATCTTGGAAGTAGTTTTCCTTAGATTCATCTATTTTATCCATCTCGACAACAAAAAGTTGGCATCCTTTCCTTTGTGCCCTTTTCATTTGTAAGGTAGAAATTTGCCTTAGTTTAATTTCCCTAGGTTTCCCTTGAATATGGACTTGGTTTCCTAGATCATCCAAACAATCTACTGTCTTGGCATAATAGTCTACTTTGGCTCGATGTCTCCATAGCCAATTTATTCCTAAGATAACATCATACGGGCCAAGTGGGGCTACATATAGATTTATTTTTGTGGAAAAGTTTGGAAGTTCAACCTAAGCTTCAAATAGGAATTGCTCTACCTGAGCCTTGGTGTGATTTGCATACTCTATAGACCAAGTATTTGCCATGAATCCTACTTTTCTAGGTATCTTATTTACAATTTTGGAAGAAATGAAACATTCCGTAGCTCCTGTATCAATTAAAACTAAAATTGGAACCCCAAATAAAATACCTATTGTTTCTACTAGGGTTATTTGATACTCAGCTTGACGGTTGTCCAAGGCCGCATGGATACATTGTTGGAATGCCACCTGCTAGGAAGGTAGAGAATTCCCTCTTCATTACACTCCCTATGATTTGTTGGGACATTGATTGGCATAGTGATCTCCGCCGCATGTGAAATGTCCCCTAACTAGTCCTCGCCTCTCCTAAGGTTTGCCAGAATTGTTCCCATTCTTCTTGGGGTGGTTGTTCCCCTTTTTCTCTCCCTCAAAGTCATTTTGTTTATTTTTGGCCCCTTTATCATTCTTCTCGGTATAATCCTATTTCTTCCCCTTTTTCTTTGAGGGTTGAGAAGATTGAGACCAATTATATCTCTTTCTATTTATTTCCCTATATGTCAACATAGCCTTCAAGTTCTGTTCTTGTCTAATGACCTTCTCGTAAACTTGTTCCATGGTTGATGAACTGTGAACATTAACCTCACCCCCAATTTGGGTGTTCAACCCCATGATAAACTTTTAAATGTGGAATTTCTAATCATACTGATACTGTGGCACATATTTCAACAGTTAGGTGAATTTTTCCCAATACTCATTTACAATCATATCTTCTTGTTTCAGGTTTTGGAAGTCTATGAGTTTTTGATCATAGAATAGCTGAGGCAACCATCTTTGCCTAAACAATTCTACAAACTTGTCCCAAGTAAGGCTTGTAGACCTCAATCCTATCTCCATCTTTTTGTTCATCCACCATGTGGATGCTTCACCTGCTAGCTGAAATGCTCCCCAGACAGCTTTGGTAACCTCATTGTAATTTCTAATTTCAAAATACTTCTCCATCTCTATAAGCCATGCCTCCACGACATCTCCACTTATGGATACATCAAATTTAGGTGGCATGACCTTTTTCATGTCATGAGATAGTTCCATAGCCATCAGGCTCGTCTTATCCCCATCCTGCTTAGCCGCAGAGTTATTTTCTCCGTGTTGTCTTTGGGTGGTGTCATTATGGCATTCCTCGACATCACCCCCATCATAATTATCTCATCTATCTTCTAACTAGCCTTCCACTTTGTGTTCGAGAGTTTCCACCCTTGCCCTTGTTTCTCTCAACAAGGTCAAAATTTGGTCTAATTTAGACTCGGATTGGCCTGAAGGTGCTCCTTCATCTTGGCTATCCTCCATTCTGGTTCCAACTAGAACCTTTATTGCCATCTATTTCTTCCTGAAGTTTATAGATTAATCATGAATTAGTTTTCCATGCTATGCAATTTATTCATTTACAAATCTATTCACATTCATGTAATCTTTAACAAGAAAGGAAAGATTGTCAAAATTTGCGATTGCATTACATTTTCCATTGGATTACATATAATCCACAAAATTACAAAATTGTTCTTACATTTTACTCCTACAAATTATTTACAATGTGGGATAACTTCCCATAATCATGTTTTCCTTTCAGTCTCAGGAGGTGAGGATACACACTGGTATTCCTTCATATCCTCCTTAAATACATTGCAGTCCTTAGGGATATTTCCCTTAGTTGATGCTTTAGGGGTAGAGGGTGTCACTGATGCTCCAATAGAGTTAGGGGCAACCATCCATTCAGCTTTCCTTAACTCTCGCTTGATGCGTTTCACGACATCAGCAAAAATTTTCTCATTAGATAACCATGCACCTACCAAGAATCCAGTCTATTCCAGTTTCTCTTTCACGAAGGCTCGTGCCTTTAAGATATTTTGTTGGCATAGGAAACGTCCATGTTCTGTTACCTTCTTGCAAGATGTGGTTCTAATTTTTACCATTCTAGCATAGCACAACCAAACATTAGCATACTTAATGTTGGATACATTAATCATCAAGTAGTGAGCTCATTAGGTCCATGTGTTAAACCTGGTAGCTCTGACACCATATGTAACATCACTTTCCATAATGATCAAGATTTAACTTAAAACATGTAACTTAATCAAGTCATTAATTAATAATTGATAGAGATAATCAAATTTAAATCAAAGAATCATAATATTTTCCATCCATTAAGCATGTTAACCAAATTAAGAAATAACATAACTTACAATCCAGTAAACCATTACAATTTTTAGTGAGTAACCATTGATGGGTTCAAATATTGGCTTCTTTTATTTTATTTTTATATGTTTTCATACTTTATGCCTATGATATTCCGGATACTTTTCCAAGACATTACCATCATAATATGTTGTCTTTCATATATTTTGCAAACCTTGAACCTATTCTATCAATATGAAACATGGTGATAATATTTGTCAATTGAATGTGTTAGACATGAGTATGTATGCATATAGATGAGATTTTATAGTTTAATTATGAAGGTTATTTGTATGCATATGTTTTATGGATTAACCTTGTACAGTAGCGAGTATGTGGCATTGAGGAAAGGAGAATTCTTAGCACATTGCAAAACATGGCATTAAAGGAAGTCATAGTCAAGCACCAATTGAAGCTGAACATGATCATTATGGAAGAATAAATACAGAAGAAGAAGACTTGTTCTAGGATTCTAATCACATCTTATGCATTTCATATATGAGCCGTTGTATAGGAATTTTTGTTTGAATAGGACTTTGCTTCCTCTGTTTAGTTAGATTAATAAATCAATCTCAAACCTATACCCTGATATCTAGGAATGGATTACTGATCGAAGGTAGTTAGTAGTTGCATAGAACTCTTCCATCTCTATATAAGTTAGGGGGGATGAGTTTGATGTCAATTTAGTCTTTTTCAAGCTACTTTGTTTTCTAGTTATTTAGTTGTTACTCTGTTTCTATAAAACATGTTTTTATTGAGGAATGTTATTATTGAATACAATCTAGAGAGATTCTATTTATGATTTGCAATGAATGGAACTATGTGAGTTGAGATGTGTGAATATCTAAATTAGATTTGGTTTTTAGTTAAGTGAGATAGTTCCCTGAGACAACCACTCAAGGTGCTGATCTTCACTTCATTTGTTTCTTCATTTCTTTATGCATTACTATTAAATCTATTCTTCATTTATATGTATAAACACATCATGGGTCAATTAGAATACTTTGAATGTTAAGTTACAATAGTATGGTTTATGAACAAGTGTATGCTTTTTCTATTTTGTGTCCTCCAGAGATTAGTGTTAGTTCTTTTATCATTCTAGATATTTTGAGTTAATTCTATAATTCCCTGTTGAATACAGTTATCTACAGCTTATGCTATAGGTGCCCGTAGCCACTGGGTTCTATAGTTATTTTTACTATTTTGTATTTCTAAGAATTCTAGTGAAGTAGAATACTCTAAGTAGGTTTGGATAAGATAGTTAGGATAGATATGAGTCTTGAAGGTGCATACAGTGCAGTGCCATCATAAGCTTACACTCCTTGGTTGATAATTTAAATGCAGAAATGCAATGATAGAGTGGATTATTCATATAGGTTTACCCCTGAATTATGCTAAGTCTACAATGCATTAGTTTTCCTCTACATTTTTGGTGCCGTTGTCGGGTATTGTGCTACCTTCATAGGCTCATTTGTTTTTATCCGCTTTCATAGTTTAAATTTTTATTCCAGCATTAGGATTAATAAATTCATTTTTTAGGAAACACCAGAAAGCATACTAACATTGTGCAGGACCATTGGAATATAAAGCCAAATTCACTGTATGTAGAGGCAAAGAGATAACTATGGCAGATTCCTACCTTCAAATTTTTAGGATAGTGAAGAAACAATTGACTTTATCAATTATACAGTAGAAAGTGCTGAAGAAGAATTTCCTCTTACATCTTCATCAACACCTTCTACAACTTCATTATCTTCTTCCACAACTACAGAAGGGACCTTTAGAACCATGGTAGATGCTGTAGTGGAGGATCCTCTAGGACAAACAATGTTTGAATTCCCTATCTAGACCAAGCATGGGCTGCTACTCTAAAAAATATACCACCTTCCGCATTGCTTGTTTTCTACAGCTCAGTGACTAAAGATCCTGACACTTTCCTGTTCGAGTTTGATGTCTTGTGTAGGAGTTATGACTACACTACTGATCCTTACAGGATCAAGCTATTCCCTACCACATTAAAAGATGTTGCTTTAAGATGGTTTATGGGGTTGGGTAAAGATGTCATTCCAGACTGGGATACCATGAACACAAATTTCCTGGAAAAATATAAAGATTACTACAGAGGACATGATAGGAGGAGAGACGACATATTCAGGATGTCACAAAAAGAGGACGAGCCACTGGAAGATTATGTTGAAAGATTCTAGTTTGCCTTGAAGAAAAACCCTCAAAATAGATTGTCTGAAGAATGACTAAAGATGGTCTTTTTGAGGAGGGTTAATGATGACTGCATGGATGCTCTCAATCTCATTGGAATAGGGGATATATCTCAACTTGCATTTGAGGATGTCTGTAGAGCTTGTAGAAATTATTCTAGAACCTTTACTAGAAGACCAAGGGGGGAAAGAGTAGCCATCACAGGCAAGGCAACCAATGGGGTTTCAAGAATGAAGATTAGTAACCTGCTGACCAACATGAAAGAGGATATCATTAGCCATATGGATACACAACTGGACACTCTTCACATCAAGAAGAAATAGGAAGAGCTAGATGCAATTCTTACTGAATACTACCCCAACTGTAGGCAGAGGAAGGCCAATTGTAAATGTAAGAGGGTGGCCAGTATCTAGCAAGAAAAGATTGAAAGATCAGAATTACAACCATTCAAAGTGGGGGATGGGCAACTATTCTTCATAGCTCAAAGGAGACCTTGGTAGCAAAGACAAGGTATGCCCTCTGATCCACTTAATTTTAATTCACCCTTTCTTGCTGCAAACTAGAATTTCTCTACTTGAAATACTCAATAGTGGCCTAGCAATCCAAATGCATGGAAAAACCCACAATGGCCTACTCCACAAACTAGTTGGAACCAACAATAACCAAACCCATGGCCTCAACAAAATTTTCAAGGCCCCAACTATAACCCCTAGTGGCCTACTCAGCAGTAACAATGGCAGCAAAATGCACATTTCCAGCAACCTATGATTCCATCTCAACCACAACAGCCAGCCATAATGCCACCATCAACACCTCAAAATCCACCTCCTAGACCTACCCAAATCCCTACCCAACCTGTACCTAAACCTAAAAACAAGCCTATTCAGCAGGCCTGTACTAACGAGGTGATGCAATATCCCACCTATGGGGTGGAAGTGAGTAATGTTCATCTTAGATTAGGGAAGCAACTTGCAGGTCCTTCATCTCCCCAAATTATAGAACTTGAAGATGAATAACCAATGGAAGAGGCCTCAAATAAACCACCTTTGGAACCTAAATCAACTCAGGAACCTTAGACCATTCCACATCTTAAGCCTCCTTTCCCTAAACGCTTGGCTATCTAGAAACAACTAGCACAGTCTGAAAATGACCTTATAGGCCAGTTGCAAGACATAAGCATAAAGATCCCCTTAATCCAAGCCATCAAAGATATTCCCATCTACACTATGACTATTCATGATCTCTACATCAAGAAACTAGGAAGAAAGAGAATAGACCCAAAGACAGTTCATGTTTTGGGTAACCTAGCTGACATAATGTTGGGGAACATAACTATTCCCAAATACACAGATCTAGGTAGTCCAATGGTGGATGTCAAAATCAATGGGACTCTAATTAAGAATACTCTGATAGATTTATGTGCTACAATTAATGTAATGACTAAGGAGACAATGCAGACACTCTAATTGAACAACCTTAGGCCTACTCAGATAGTCTTGCAATTAGCTGATAGGTCTACAGTCAAACCTGAAGGAGTCGTTGAGGATTTGGTCATTACATTAGATTCTTGGGAATACCCTGTTGATTTCATAGTCCTGTAGCCAAAGGTTAATCTTGGTGGTTATCCTCTTATACTAGGCAGACCATGGCTTGCCACTGCTGATGTATTTATAGGTTGTAGGTCTGGTAACATGATCATATCCAATGGGATTGTGACCAAGAAATTGGTTTTATATCTGCCAGCCCAGCCATACCATGAGCTTGAGTAGACCATTTGGCCTACCTTGGAAGATAAGGACATCTATTCCCTGTAAACCTTGATGACTATTGAATGCAACCCCTTATTGGATATTCAGGATGAAGATGAGTTAATTGCTCACATTATACAAATTGATTGTGGGAGGCACCCGTAGCAGCAGGACTATCTATCCTGCTTATGAGACCCTTTGAGTAGTATAATACCTAGTAGTTTCTCAGAGGAGGTATCCCAAATATTTCATGCTTTATTATCCCAATTATGCTTACCAGTATTACCTAGCCTTGATTTGTCTTTTGTACAAGAATTGTCCAAACAATTAGAAATCAAACCAGGAAAGATGTTGACTATTAACAATGCATTGACTGATGAACAACAATAATCCCTGCATGAAGTATTACAGACACACTCAACAACATTTGCCTGGGATTATAGTGACATGAAAGGCATTGATCCTACCTTATGCATGCACAAAATATACATTGATGATGGCTATAGACCTATTAGGTAGCAGCAGAGGCGCATGAAGCTCTCTCTTAGAGATATAGTGAAAACTGAGCTTCAAAAGATTTTTGATGCAAGCTTTATATACCCCATTTCAGACAGTGAATGGGTTTCACCATTGGTCATAGTGCCCAAGAAAGGTGGCAAATTGAGAGTCTGTGTGGATCATAGAGAACTAAATACTGCTACTAGAAAAAGATCACTTTCCATTGCCATTTATTGACCAAGTTCTTGACTCTTTGGCAGGCAAGAAATATTTTTCCTTTCTTGATGGTTTTAGTGGCTATAACCAAATCAAGATTGCACCAGAGGATCAGGATAAGACAACGTTTACTTTCTCTTGGGGGACCTATGCATATTCTATCTTACCCTGTGGTCTGTGCAACGCTCCAGCCACATTTCAAAGTGCAATCCTCAGTATTTTCTCTAATTTTGCTCATGACATCATGGAAATTTATATGGATGACTTCACCACATATGGTGAAACATATGATGAAGCTTTACACAACTTGGAGAAAGTTTTGAAGAGATGCATAGAGCACAACCTATCTTTGAGTAATGAAAAGTGTTTTCTAATGATGACACAAGGAATAATTTTGGGACATTTTATCTCAAGTACAGGCATATAGGTTGACCCAAAGAAGATTGAAATTATCTCTACCCTGCCTATTCCATAGAAATCGAAGGATGTAAGGAGCTTCCTGGGACATGTAGGTTATTAAATGAGGTTCATTTAGGATTTTAGCAAAATTGCTGCACCTCTTTTTACTCTGTTGACAAAGGATAGTGAATTTGAATGGACACCAGATTGTTAGACTTCCTTTGAAAAGCTAAAAGCATCTTTGACATAGGCTCTAGTTCTCAGAGGTCCAAACTGGACACTACCTTTTCACATCCACATAGATGCATCAAACTTTGCCATTGGAGTAGTTCTAGGCCAACAAGAAGGAACTAAGGAATATGCAATATACTATGTAAGTAAAAATCTGCAGGGGGCTGAATTGAACTACACTGTGACAAAAAAAGAGATGTTGGTAGTTGTTTATGCCATCAATAAATTTAGACACTGCATTACTAGTTATAAAGTGTTCATACACATATATCATGCAGCAATTAGATATTTAATGAATAAGCCAATAGTGGGTGGAAGACTTGTAAGATGGTTGTTGTTATTGTAAGAATTTGACATAACAATTGTTGACAAGCCAGGTAAGGCTAATGTAGTTGCTGATTTTCTGTCTAGATTGCCTACACACTCACTAGAAGGAGTCGTTGATGACTCTTTTTTTGACGATCATCTCTTTGCTCTCAACATACACACTCCTTGGTATGTAGATATAGCTAATTATTTGGTTTTAGGGTAGATTCTAGGTTACTTTTTTCCAAGGGAGAAAAGGCAGCTAGTTCACAAATGTTTTCCTTATTCTTGGATTTCTGGATTCCTATTCTATACTGGCCTTGATAATATTATGAGAAGATGTATCAGACAGGATGAGGTGTTTGATATACTAAAGGCCTGTCATGATGAAGCTTGTGGGGGACATTTTACAGCCAAAAGGACAGCCTTCAAAATATTGACAATAGGATATTACTGGCCAACACTTCATAAAGATGTTGTCAAGTATACTAGAAGCTGTGATAGATGTCAGAGGATGGGGAGACCTACAAGAAGTGATGAAATGATTTTGCAACCACAAATCTCATTAGCTCCTTTTGATAAGTGGGGGATGGATTTTGTTGGTCCTATCTCTCCTACTTCAAACAATAAGGAATATATACTGGTATGCATTGATTACTTAACCAAATGGGTGGAAGTTAAAGCCTTACAATTTGCCAGAGATAGCAATGTGGCCAAATTCTTGTATGAGGACATCTTCACTAGATATGGTATACCAAGGGAGATAGTGACTGATCAAGGACCATGATTTACATCTGATTTAATCACCAGACTGGTGGAAGAATATTAGATTAGACACAAGAAGTCCACTCACTGCTATCCTTAGGATAATGGTCAGGTCGAAGTCACAAACAGAGAAATTGAGAACATCTTAACAAAGATAGTACAACTTCATAGAAGAGATTGTGTTTCTAGGCTATCAGAAGCTGTTTGGGCATATAGAACTACCTAGAAGACAACTATAGGGTTTACACCTTATGAATTGGTCTATGGCAAGACAACAGTCCCACCTATAGAATTTGAATACAAAACCCTGAGGACACCAGTGGAACTGGGGATGGATTTGACAATAGCTCAACAGGACAGACTACAACATTTGAATGCTCTAGATGAAATTTGATTAGAAGCCATCCATCACACAAAGGTCATATAGAAACAAAGAGCCAAATGACATGACAAGTACATCAAGACTAAAGAATTCACTGCTGGTGATTGGGCATTCCTCTATGATTCAAGATACAAGGATTTCAAGGGAAAGCTTTACTCTCATTGGTTGGGACCCTATGAGATTAAACAAGTCTTTCCTAATGGTGCAGTCCAATTACAGACCATTGATGAGGTTCAGTTTTCACTGCTAGTAAATGGACACAGGCTGGAATTATATAAGAAGCCAATTAAGAAGGATGAATTTCTTGTTTCTCTAGCTGCTCAGTATGGTACTCTTGGCACTCTTGATGAAGGTTCTGTAACACCAACTGATACACCATCAGATGATGATCCCCTAATCCTATCTAGCGATGCAGAGGTTGAGTTACAATACTCAACCCCTATCACTGAGACCTAATTTTTCATGCTTTATACATCACATGCACACACAACACATTATCCACAATGACCATAGTCAACTTCAGAGGGACCTATTTTTAAAATGTAGTGGGGACTTGTTGCGGTTGGGACCTGGTATAAACTTTCTGTACACATTCGGTTGGGACCTATACTGCGGGTGCCCGTAGAAACAAGTGTCTGTGGAAAATTTTAACACTTTGGCAAAAATTCCATTCTTCTTCCCGCACATCTCATTCTTTCTTCACATGCTTCATCCATTTTCAATAAATCAACGGTTGTGGCATGCTTGTTCAAGTCACATTCACAAGTTGTCGCATCAACTGTTGTAATCTGTCACATTGCTTCAATTCTGATGTACCAGCTACCCTCCCATCTACTCTATGCATATCACTCTGCTCGTGCCTAATAAAAGCCAAGTACATGATCTCCAATTCCAAGGCACACTGCTCAATGCTCTCCATAATAGACACACATAAGGTAACCTTTAATGATTAACTTAAAATTTCTATTTATATTCATTATTACTTTTGTTTATTTCATGCATGTGGCAATATATCATCCTTTCCATGTAATTATTACTCTTTCATCCCTGCAAATTCATTCATGAAGTGTGGTCACTTCACCTTTCAGTTGGGGGGAGGGGTATATGGTCAGTTATTTTTATTTTTCCACCAAGTTTTTAGAAGCTGTCAAGGTTTTCATGTGCCATTTTCCACGATAGTCGACCTGTCCTAAATTGTGAGCTTGTTATTTCCCTGTGAGTGAGCTGAAATTTCAAAATTTTTCATAACAAAGATCTCCAAAAGCTACAGTTGGGAGGGGAGAATTGAAAGGCACTCTTTTGAAGGTGGTAGAATTTAAATTAGGAAGAATTAAGAATTGATAAGAGTGCAGAATACAGGTGCAATGGGGGGTGATGTTATCAAAAGAGAGCCATCGGTGCATAAGGAGATATTAGAGGATGTATTGGTTCTACCACTCTTTACCAGAGTGGGGTGGTTAGATTGCTTTATGAAATTAACGGAGTATGATAATGAAATGGCAAGGGATTTTGCAGCAATGTTGTAGTATGATGAAGCAACAGTCAGGGGATTGGTCGTGGATGCCTCTTAAATAGCCATTGCCCAAGTCACTAGATTACCACAAACAGGGTCCGAGTATCCAGCTCATGCTGATGCAGCTACGACGAGGGAAGTGTTGTTATATGGAGCCTAATCAGACTTGGAGGTTATATTTACCCCACTTTTATCAGCGCAGTTTCCCCCCAAACTCCTACGGGGTCAAGGGGGAGTGCCCCTTGCGGGGGTTTGGGGGCAGCGCCCCCGTGGGGGCTCGGGGGCAACGCCCCTAAAACCTCACACTATTTTTTTTATTTTATAAAGCACCGGGAGTTATTTTTCATTGACCGACATAAGAAAACCCTATTTTTGTAACTGACAAAAACCTTGATAAAAGGTGGCTAAGGGTTAGGGTTTTGGTATTGTATTGTAGCATTTTGCAGTGGTATTGAGTTGCAGGGATTGCTGATTGTAATCGGTTTGATTTACTGGATAATAATAGTAGACTCTCTGTTTGGTGGATGTAGCCCGAGTTTGGGTGAACCACGTTAAAACTTGTCTCTCACTGTTATTATTTCTGTGTATTTCCATTCCTCTGTTTAATATTTATTTGCATTTAATTGATATCTTCTTCCAACTAACTCTAACAGGAAGAATTTTGTGAGCGTGGAGAGAACCTGGACTCCACCACACAAGGTACAAAGAGATTATCCCTTCCATTCTTTTGGGGGAAATGTGCTTCATATATTATCAAATATATTACCTATGATGGTCGACATAATTTGTTATATACTGCATATTTTAAGTTGTTGAATCACCTACATCATGACAAGCTGGTTAATATTCCCAATTATCTTTATGATATGTTGAAAAGAATGACATTTGAGTATCAGAAAAGGCAAATAGAGACTACATTTTCCCATCATTGTTTGATAGCTCTATTGGTTAAAAGGAGTTTGAGAATTCAACACCCATAGGTTAATTGGGATGCTTTTAAATAATGCATGGATATTTTAGAATTATTGGAAGTAGATGAACCTCAATAGGAAACATAACCAGATGTTGAACCTAAACAGGAAGAGCCACAAGAGGAAATTCCCCTAGAAACTAGGCTGGTGACAGTAGAAGAACCCTCACCTCCTAACCCTAAACCTATGAGAGGAGCTATGAGAAGTGATGCTTCTACTTCTAAGAAGAAGAAGAGTAAGAAGAATGCAGAGAAGCATAAGGGCATTGAGAAAGAGAAGGGTGTAGGGGAGAGGAAGAAGAGGGGAAGTAAGAAAAAGAGAAAAAAGTGAAGAGAAGCTAGAAACTATCACACCTAGGCGTTCAAGAAGACTAAAGAGGCAGAATGTGGGAAAAAGAGTTAATAAGGAACAAGGGGAAGTAGAAAAAGAAGAAGCACAACAACAACAAGATCCAACATTGTTAGACACAGCTTTAGAAAAGGAAGGAAATTCCCTTGAGAATGCTCCTATTGATGGTAGTATACCTGTTAAATGAAGAAAGTATGTTTCTTCATCCCCTGGTTCTGATTCAAAAGACATTTTCATTGCAAAGAAGAAGGGAAAATTAGTTCCTGGTAGCCCTGCTAAAGGAATTTTTGATGTTACTAAAAATAAGGATGAAAGTTTTGATTTTGGAAAAGATAAAGAGTTGTTGGAAGATAGAAATATAAGGCAAGAACTTCAAGAAGCTCTTAATAGGATAAAACAATTAGAGGAACAAGTGAAACAGTATGAGGAAAAGGATAGGGAAAAAGAGATAACAATACAAGAGTTGGAAGAGAAAATTCAAACCTATGGTCATGGAACCAATATGTATCTATTGGCACAGGTGGTTGAGAGTAAAATGGAAAATGAGGGAAGAGAAGCACCAATTTTGCAGCCTCTTGTAATAAGACCTCCAACATGTCTCACTGTTCTATCTTTGGGTTTTGAATTGATGAAGTTCAATAGCAAATTCAAGAAAGAAAATGAAAACTGGGAGAAAGAGAAACAAATTCTTAATGCATCATTAGAAAGCAAAAAATTTGAATTGAAAAGGGTGGAAAGAAAGTTGATAGAGGTAATTGATAGAGCAATTCAAATAATTGAGTGTAGACCCCCACTAAAAGTTTATGCATTGTTTCTTAAAGAAAAATTTCTCAGTTTTTAGTTTAATAGATTCATTAATGATTAGTCTATTTCTATCTATTCAAGGCATAATTTTTTCTAGTTATTTCAAGAAGTCAGTCTAGAGGAACAAGACCAATTGTGTGAATATTGTTTGCACAATTACTTGATGGTAGAAGATATAGAGTGGAACCCCTTGATTTATGTTGGTGATTTTCAAGTTAGGGCATTGTTATCTTACTTCAGAAATGAGCAGCTTAGAGGGGAATTGATGGATAAGTATGAGGAGCAAGAAAAGAAAGTGCCACTGCAGATTAGGAAAGAATCCTTAAATCCCAATGTGATTCTGACCCAATGGTTAGCACTCCTCTCTCATAAGGGTCCAGGTAAAGTAATTATGGATTTGAGACTCAAGAATTATAGAAGGATACAGTGGGTAGCAGTGTCTATTATTCAAAACTGCCAAAGGTAAGTGTAGAATAGATGGGATAGTCTGACCCTGGAATTGCAGAAGAAAGAGCCTCACTCTTTCCAAAATTTTATGAATACGTTTGAGAGATTGTGCATGTACATCTAGACCTTGGAGCAAAGAGGCGTGGCATGGCTACCCCTTACTTATCACCTTCCTATTCTCCTTTATCCAGTACCATACTGGGTAGGAGGAAGAAGTGATGAGTGCAGAATCAATCAAGATGGATAGACTTGCATGCTATAATGGTTTTTATCTCAACCAAGGACATGGGGTCAGAGAGGTTATGGACCTTAGGCAAATTACTTTGCATTATAATCTTTTCCCCTAGGTGTTTAATTAAGTATTTTCCTTGAGGTCAAGCAAAAGTCTAATTGGGGGGAAATGATGGGTTCAAATATTGGCTTCTTTTATGTTATTTTTATATGTTTTCAGTCTTTATGCCTATGATATTCTAGATACTTTTCCAAGACATTACCATCATAATATGTTGTCTTTCATATATTCTGCAAACCTTGAACCTATTATATCAATATGAAACATGGTGATAATATTTGTCAATTGAATGAGTTAGACATGAGTATGTATGCATATAGATGAGATTTTATAGTTTAATTATGAAGGTTATTTGCATGCATATGTTCTTTGGATTAACCTTATGCAGCAACAAGTATGTGGCATCGAGGAAAGGAGATTTCACAACACATTGCAAAATAGGGCATTAAACGAAGTCACAGTCAAGCGCCAACTGAAGCGGAACATGATCATTATGGAAGAATACATATAGAAGAAGAAGACTTGTTCTAGGATTCTAATCACATCTTATGTATTTCATATATGAGCCATTGTATAAGTATTTCTATTTGAACAGGACTCTGCTTCCTCTATTCAGTTAGATTAATAAATCAATCTCAAACCTGTACCCTGATATCTAGGAATGGATTGATGATTGAAGGTAGTTAGTAGTTGCATAGAACTCTCTCATCTCTGTATAATTTAGGGGGGATGAGTTCAATGTCAAGTTAGTCTTTTTCAAGCTACTTTGTTTTCTAGTTATTTAGTTGTTACTCTGTTTCCATAAAACATGTTTTATTGAGGACTGTTATTATTGAATACAATCTAGAGAGATTCTATTTATGATTTGCAATGAATGGAACTATGTGAGTTGAGATGTGTGAATATCTGAATTAGATTTGGTTTTTAGTTAAGTGAGACAGTTTCCTGAGCCGACCACTCAAGGTATTGATCTTCACTTCATTTATTTCTTCATTTCTTTATGCATTACTGTTAAATCTGTTCTTCATTTATATGTATAAACACATCACGAGTCAATTAGAATACTTTGAATGTTAAGTTACAATAGTATGGTTCATGAACAAGTGTATGCTTTGTCTATTTTGAGTCCTCCAGAGATTAGTGTTAGTTCTTTTATCATTCTAGATATTTTGAGTTAATTCTGTAATTCCCTGTTGAATATAATTATCTATAGCTTATGCTACAGGTACCCATAGCCATTGGGTTTTGTAGTTGTTTTTACTATTTTTGTATCTAAGAATTCTAGCCAAGTAGAATACTCTAAGTAGGTTTGGATAAGATAGTTAGGATAGATATGAGTCTTGAAAGGCACATACAGTGCAGTGCCATCATAAGCTTATGGTCCTTGGTTGATAATTTAAATGTAGGAATGCAATGATAGAGTGGACTGTTCAGATAGGTTTACCCTTAAATTATGCTAAGTCTACAATGCATTAGTTTTCCTCTACAACCATCACTAATCAAATACAAAATATGCTCTAGGCATTACAAATAAGTTTTTACATCACAATAGACCAACTGGTCACAATATGTAATTACTATATCTGGAACCAATGACATCTGTCTCCATATGCCTTGTCTTGTCTCATGCTCGGGAAGGAGAGCATCATCCTAGTGTTTTTTCTCCAACCATGGACTTGTAGTCCCCCGCTCATCTTCCTAACTGGAAGAGGCCCTACCCTTCATGGAAAGGTTAAACATTAGAACCCAATAGGTTAGCCATCTAAGTATCTGGTGTTGTGTCCTTCCTAATGTCTCATGGTCACACACTATATATCCCCTCTAACTTGTATGAAACTACTGGAGACACTAGGCCATTTGGAACACTATGGACTGATGATGTATGCAGAGATGGATGTATCACTTTGGCCAAAGTTTTCATACAAATACGTTATACATGAACATCGTCATATGTCCACCACCCTAACTCAACTTATGAGTTGTCATGTCCTACAGTTGTTCTTAACGACCCAATTCCTTAGGTCTTGTATAAGTGGGATCAATTCGAGTCATTATCCATGATCAGACATTCAACTCCCTCCATAGTTTGGTTACAAGATTCTATTGACTCCTCTTCACACGGTTTATTTTATTTCACATAAGTTTGACCATTTGACCCCTAGGCCACATATGGTTCACATTTTTAGAAATAAGTCATCTCATATGACAAAATTATATACATGTATCCAAGGCATACCCTGCCCTCGATAGAGTAAAAGAATAATATTCATAACTTATATCATTAACAAAAAGTCTTACATGTAGACCCATAATGATTGTATAAATATTTTCATATAAATTCATTTCAATGATTTCATAACAAGACCATGTTCACAATGGTTCTTCCTCCTCTATACTCAAGGGTATAAGTAGATAATTTTGATAGTTAAGGTAATTCAGAAAGTGTTTGACAATTAGATTCTCATTTAAGCTCGATTGGTGTCAATTGTGGTGTAATAAACACAATATTATTTGAAATGTTATCTCGACTATCATCACAGTTGGATGCCCATATCATGAATTGATAATGCCTTCGCATCTGAAACCACAGTCATAAGACTATATCATTATCTTATGTTAATAATCGATTTGAAGTTATTGCCTACTCCACTGGAGAGTTTAATACTCTATCCAAGTCAGTAAATGATGTGAGATATCATTTCTTCACCAACCCAGCTGATATGGCAAGGGCTCTGGTTATTATTTACATAGTATATGATGTAAAAGCATCATAGTTAGGTCATGTGACCTTAACACCAACATAGAAAGAATTTCATATCAAAAGCTCAGCCATATAGCCTTGAGCAAGAACATAGTCATCTCAAATGACTCGACCTTATGGCCTTGATTGTAAAACACAGCCTTTCAAAATAACTCAGCCTCACGGCCTAGAGTATAAAACATAGTCTTTATAACTAACTCGGCCACACGACGTTGAGTATAAAACACAGTCTTTATAACTAACTTGGCCACAAGGCCTTGAGTATAAAACATAGTCTTTATAACTAACTCGGCCACACGACCTTGAGTATAAAACACAGTCTTTATAGCTAACTCGGCTACACAGCCTAGAGTATAAAACACAATCTTTATAACTAACTCAGCCACACGACCTACAAAATACATAAAGATTTCTAAAGGTTCAAAACTCAGCTCCACAGTTGACGTTGAGTTGGTAATGAAAGCTCAGCCATTGAGGCTACAAGCTCAGTCATGTTATAAGAATAGATTTGGTACACTCAACCTTAAGGCCTAGAGCCATTGAATGATAATAGATAGAAATCTAAAAGCTCAGCTGTAACAGCCTCAAGATTCATCTAGATAAATATTTTAAATAGTATTAAACACAGTTCTTAGTTTAAATGTTTAAATGGATAAAGAGGAGTAGGATTACATCCTTGTAAAACCTGAGTAATGATAGTAAATGAGTCCTCATACCAGTTTGACATTCCTACAAGGGCACTCGACTCTAAAACTAGATACCACTTTCTGTTATTTCTTCCCCACCAAAAAGGCCAAAAACCCAAAACATAAACTAACTACTCCCTTTGTAAAAGCACTCCCTTTTTCTCTCTAACCTCCTTTGACTCTATGCATGCCAAAAAGAAAGGTAACCACCTTTCCCCGCCCGATCGGTTCCTCATAAGGTGGCTACAATTAGGGATCATGCTCGAAGGTGGATGAGCTTAAAGCTCTCCATCCTTCACTAAACCGACCAAAATTAGATTAAAAGCATTCAACCATGATCCAATAAAATGACATAAGAGATAATAATATTATTATTATCATGGCAATATAACCTATAGTAGGGTTTGCAATCCCTACTAATAGGATTTAAAATTGAAAACTAGGAAGCACAAAAGGACACATCAAAATCATCGAATGTTGGTTGAGAGATTCTCCTCCGAATTCGACTATCATCCTTAGTTGAGAGATTAAGGAACATTATCCTTGAGAACAAAAGATCACAAGAGACTTCCATCTCTCTCAACATGATTGTCCCCTTGAAAAAAGATGATGCTTCAAGAACATCGACTGGTCTTTGCGACTAGCCTAAATGGCATCAAAGACATAACTGTTATCACCTAAATATGCACCTAGACTAATTTGTAGAAATTAGTCTATTTGATGAAACATGGGAGGACCTCTAAAGTTGTGGGTTACTCTATGAAAAGAGGTCAACCTTTGGAGAAGGCCGACTTCCTATAGATATCACCTAAACTATTACTTTGATGAGGAAAAGGGTAAGAATATGCTTATTTTAAACAAAAGTGGTGAAAAATGAAGTAAAAATGGGTGATACACAAAACTAATAAGAGCTATGAGATACTAAGACTGACATACACTTGGTTATTTATGATGAACACTGAAGATACACAACATGTTACTATAAGTTTATGCATAAGTGTTTCATAAATAGGCCTATTCTGCATATATTTTCAAGAAGGAAAGACAAAAACTTTCACAAACTAGAGGTTTCTATGCAATCCTAAGACACAATTTATAACTTGCATATTCCTACTTTTGCAAAAAAGGCATAAAATGAGACAAAGCTAAAGGAGAAAGGAAAAATCTCACAAATAACTCAGTCAATCACCTGGTAATGCACAATGCTTGCAAGAACAAGAAGGTAACAAGATTCTTCAATAATCTCCAAGATAAAATCTTTATTTCATACTCCCAAAATGATGAGTTACAAAAGATGCTCAATATTGTAACATAGGACTGTATCAGTCACAATCTCCAGAAAAATATTTTTCATAATAAGAATTTTATAAAATAGAGTCACAAAAGTGACTATAACCACCACTATCCAAGTGGTTCCACAAAAGAAGGAATGCCAAACTGATTTGGGTCGGATGGCCATAAAAAGCCTAAAATATAGTGCCTATATCCTCTCCAAAAGTACCCAAACTATAAGAAAAAGTCCATTAGGACTTAGCCAAACATAATGGCTCATGAAAACAAGTCTAAAAAGGACTCTAAAATGCAATAAAATAGTCCTAGATACCCTCCAAAGACAAACCAACTACTAACTATCCTCAAGACTTAGTCAATCCTTCCCTCCTTCAAGGCAAAACAAAGTGCTACATACTTGGCATGTGTCTGCCAACTCTTCCACAATCCAAGCACATATTCTCCAAGCCAATAAAGTCCTCCATCACTATTCTTTACTCTCCTTTGCATTAAAAGGTAATAATAACTCTTCAAATGATTTATATGGTCATCATTTTGAGGTTATTGTTTTACATTAAATAGAGCATGCAAAGAAAATAAATACAAAATGAAAAATTGCACGGAAGTGCTTACCCCAGTACAAAGGGATGAAAGACTTAACAAAAGTCTCATAATGTTTGGCCACCTCACACTAGGTATTACATTTTACAAGGTTTTGACCACAAGCAATTTCAAGGTATGCAAAATGAAATAGAAAAGAAAAAGAAATCCCATCGGGCTTCTAGGGTTATGAAACCCTAAAGACACAAAAAGCACTTTTCAAACTTCATTTTACACTTTGCAATAATGAAATCTTGCTTTGCTGCCACCATGAGGGTTTTTACCAAGGGTTTCCTGTAGCTATCTCTACCATTCTTGAAGGCATTTTCAGTGCGGTTCAACATTTTCTGCTCCTATGCTAAAGGTGAGCACAAATATCTCATTTTTTTGGAACCAAAAAAATACAATTTCATGATTCTTCTATAGTTTTTACTCACTGTATATGCTGTATATTTCATTTTAATATCCATGGTTGTGATGGATAATCTTTCTTTATGCATTAATAACTATATTTGAGCTTTAAGCCATAGAAAAAAACTGAAAGTTTCCATTGCTGCTTACTGTAAAGGTGATCTCTAGATGTATTTGGCAAGGCCGTGATAGAAAACATTTTTTCTTGTCTATAAGACCACTTCTATACCTAATGCTACAGAAAAATAGTATATCTGTGGTATTTCCTTGATAAAACATTTGGCTCTGTCCCATTTTCAGATTACTGAGCATGACTACTATTGTCCTGAGAATGTTGCAATACAGTAAGCTCTTTCTTTTTGATTTCCTAGTTAGGGTTTTCAAGAAAACACAAACCCTCACTCCTATTCTGAATGGCCATGAGAAATTTAGTTGTTACTGGTATTTATTGGAAACAATAACAACATTTTACCTTTTACCTTTGAAGGAAAACAGGGGTTTGCTCAACTAGGGTTTCAAATGAATAAAAGCATTGTGATCTTTCCAGGTTCATTTGTGAAGATGTAGCATACACCTTTTACTCATTATGAACTCATGTACCATTTATCATTGGCTTATAACTGTTCTGGCTACTATGATGGTTGTAGCTGTACATTGCTTTGCATTCTAATGTTATTTCTATATCTTCTAAGAACTTGAAGAATCTATACAGAAAACTAAGTTTCTATCTTTTCTAAGCATTTATGAAAATTATGTCATGAACACTTCAATACCCTTGATATTCTTGTGCAATCAGAACAACTATAACTTCATATTCTACATACTTTGACTGCTGATGATATTCTTCATGATTTTCAAAGTCTAGATACATGCATACAATATTGCAAGCATTTTCCTCTTCTGTGTAGTGTCATCATCATTCTTTACTTATTATCTTGGTAAGGATAGGGATATTACCAATGATGCTTGAAAGGTTATAAGAACTTTATAAAGCATAAGATCTTTGAAAACTTGAAAACCTCCTTGCATTAACTATAGACATTTGCCAAGATCCTATTTATTGTAAACCTCATGCATATTGTTGTTCCCCATCTCTATTCTTTCTTGGGCTACCTTTTACTGTACTCACTGGCATCTTGGATGCTATTAGTCTTTTCATGAATGATGCTCTATTCTTATGACTGTCCCAAAAACTGTTTTGTCCTGCCCTTTGTGGACTGCTCTTTGTGGATGAAGATGATTGGTTGTTTTCTAAAACTATTATGTTAGTCTTTAAAAACTGTGTTATGCATGATGACTACAGTTATGTGACTTCTCCTTAAGTCTACAGTTACATGATATGTTTGTCAGGGCTCATGACTGTGAACACTTGTTGTTCCTTGTCAAAGTTGTAGTCCTTATGAAGAGTGGATTCTTGTCACTTTGTTTAGGAAACCACTCCTATCACTGTATTTTAAGCTCTTCATGATACTTTGCATCCATGAAACTTTCTGGTAGTCTGTAACATGATACACTGTTATTCTTCATTAATTGCTGACTACTCCTCTGTCAAGACTCAATCACTCTGAGCATAAGGAATTGTTCTAGTTTATCTCTAATAAATAGAGTTCTTGGATAGTCATTTAGTTATTTTGAACTTTCTAATGCTACAGAGGACTGTCCCTATTCCTTATATAGTCATCTCCCCTTATTGTGGTTGTTCCAGCATGAAAACATTTTGCTGTCCTTTTCCTTCTATATATAGTCATGGTATAGACTTTGATGACTGCCCCTCTTTACAAGGCCTTCATACTATTGTCATGCATCTTATGATAATGTGATGAACTCCTTGTGACTGTGGCAGTGTTGACTATTGTCACACTGGCTTTTTTAAGACTGCTCCTTAGTTTAGTTTATTCTGACAGATCCTCAATGATACTGTGAGATTATTCCTTTTATAGACTCTTTTGGAAAGCTTATTGAGATTCTTTTGAGATGTATTCTGCAATGACTATGAGCTGGGCTCAACCCTTGTGGAAGCCACATTTCCTCCACTCATAATACAATATAATATAATCTGATGAATCACACAGAAACATAATTTCCCTTGTATCTTCACATGAAGAAAACTTGTTAGAAAAATAAATGTATACTTTGGATGTGTTTGATGATTGGCTATTTTCTAGGACCTCCAAAGCATAGATTTATCATTTAATGCACATTGAGACCAATATATGCATGCATAGGGTGAATGTGTGTACAATGTTGGTAATCAACCATTGCTTAGAGCATTGCTCTAATACCATTACTTAATCTTTGTAGGAAACAAGAGCTAGGATAAATCCAGTGGCTCAGAGCTACATCAACCTACAACATACTCAGTCGACACAGTGAACCAATCATTCAGGCAATGACTGGTTACCTTTCCTTCTATACACATTCATTTGTCTTTATTACTTATTCATGTATATGTTTTTCTCAATTTGTTTTAGAATAAGCAATAGCCAATCTCACGGCTTGTGTGAGATAATGAACATTCTTACATTCAATAAAGATTACTTGAAAGATTTGGGTAAATCTTTTCTCTATTACATGCACTTGTATAAATGCAATGATCTTACAATAACATTGTAATGTTTTTCCTAATTTTTCTGTTTATACAATTGAATGTAATGAATGAAAGTAAATAAAATGTACCTCTCTTCTTCAGTTTAAATTCAACAAATCCACCTGATTGAGCTACAGTGAAAATTTGGTAACATTTTTGGTGACATCTATTATATGTTTGCCTGCTAAACATCAGACATGCTGCCTAGACCTTATCCATTGGGCATAGGGTCACTCAAAGACTTCAAAACACTTTTGACAAACAATTTTGATTTCTGTAACTCAGCATGATAGCAGTGAAGAAAACTTGGAAATCGAACACTTGGAAACCCAAACCAAAAACAAAATTGCTGAAAGCAACCCACCTAATTGTGCTAGGTAGCACTTAGGGAAAACAAAAAGCATCTATGCTATTGTGTAGTAGCATTTATTGAAAGCAAGAAACCTAATATACTATTCACAAGGTAGATCATACCTCAAAACACCTCTTCAGGTGTATCCCATTGATTGGGATAGGCAAATTTTCTCCATCCATGTTTGATAACTAAAATGCATTATTCTCTTTACACTCATTAATGATAAACGGGCCACTCCACATGCTATCAAACTTGGAGTGCTTCCCTGGCCTACTTTTCAACTCATCCCATTTGAGTACCATATCACTCTCCCTAAAAATTTTGGGAGTGGCTTTCTTATCAAAAACTCTTTTTGTTTGAAGTTGATGATACTCTATAGCTTTCATAGATCTATCTCTGATATCTTCAAGCTCCATAAGCTGAGCATATCTAACAACCATATGATCTTCTTCTTCAAACATCTCCAGCTGATTCATGATATCAAGAGCTGGTAGCTCAATAGATAAGGGTAGCCTTGCCTCTTTTCCATAAACTAACATATATGGAGAGTTTCCAATAGACCTCTTGGGAGTTATTCTATCTACCCATAAAGTAGATTTTAGATTGGTGTGCCAAGTCCTCTGGTTATCTTCCATTGTTCTTTTGATAATCCTTATGAGATTCTTATTTGTGGATTTAGCCAAACCATTACCCTGTGGGTAATAATTTGATGAAGTATTCAAATAGATTTCATTTTTCATAGCCCAGTCAGTTACCTTTAATCCAACGAAGGCTAAAGCATTGTCTGAAATGATTGATTCAGGTACTCCAAATTTGGATACTAAATCATAATAAAAGTTTAAAAATAACATTTTCATTGGCTTCTTTCAAAGCCACTGCTTCAGTCCACCTTTGTGAAATAGTCTGTTACTGTAAGTACCCACCTGTGACCTACACTTGATGGTGGGTTAATGGGACCTATAAAATCAATGCCCCATCTCATAAAGGGTTGTTCTACCTGAATTGGCTACAAAGGTAAAGCTGACAGCCTCTCTTTGCCTACAAAAATGGCACATTTTACACATTTTCTGGCCCATGCATGGGCATCCTTGAATAAGCTGGGCCAATAATAGCTAGCTCTCATTATCTTCTAGGTAGTAGTTCTTGGGGCAAAATGACCCCCTATTGTTCCATCATGAAACTCATGCAACACTTTGTCAGTCTGATCGTTATCAATGCATCTTAACAACACGCTATTAAAATCCTTTCAAAAAAGAATACCATTGATTAATACATAAGGAATAGACCACAGTCTAAAGTATCTCCTTTTAGATCTGTCTAAACCTATCGGGCACTCACCAGTTTGTAGAAAATGAGCCATGTCTCTAACCCAACCTGTTCCAACTGCTGTTGCATTATTCTGAGGTTCATCTTCAATGATCAGAAACACTTCTTCCTCCTTTTCTATTTCATTTTTAGACTTAGTAGCAAGCTGTTCACTGAGTCCTCTATCTCTGATAAGCTTGGTTATCTTGATATATACGTCATACTCCATGACTTTGGTAATCCACCTAGCCCTTTTCTCATTGACATCCTTACCTAACAGAAACTCTTCCACACCAAGGTGAGCAACCATCAAGTGTACCTTGTTGTTAGAAATAATATGCCTAAACTTCTTTAGACTCCTAACCACTACAAGGACATGCTTTTCAATGAAACTATACCTTTGTTCATACTCCTCTAGTCCTTCACTAAAAAAAGCAATTGGCTATTCAAAGCCTTCATTTTACTGTTGTACTAGAATTGCAAAAATTGTATCTATACTGCCATAAGCATACAAAATAAAATCTTTTGAAAAATTTGGATTTACCAAAGTTGGTGCAGCTAATAAGGCCTCTTTTATGGACTCAAAACTAAGTTTGCTCTCTTTTGTCCAGCTGAAAACTACATTTTTCTTCAACATAGAAGTCAATGGCTTCAATAAATTTGCAATGTCAGGTATAAATCTTCATAGAAAATTAATTCTACCAATAAAACTTTGCAGCCCTTTCTTGTGGCTAGATAAAGGCAGCTCCAGAATAGCTCTTACTCTTTCTATATCAATGGTAACTCCCTATTTTGACACAATGTCTCCTAAAAGCTTGCCTTCATACATAAGAAAAATGCATTTATTGGGATTGAGAGATATCCCAAACTCTCTACATAGCTCAAATACTTGTTTCAGATGGGATAAATGTTTAGCTACATCCTTAGAGAAAACTATGATGTCATCAAGGTACACAAGTACCAATTTGTAAAGTAAACCCTTAAAAGCTGTATCCATAGCTCTCTAAAAAGTAGAGCCAACATTTGATAGACCAAAAGACATCCTTTTGTAGGCCATGGTGCCCCATTTTGTGGTAAAAGCAGTTTTAAATTGATCTTCCTCCTTGACTAAAACTTGATTATAACCTAAATATCCATCAAGTAAGGAGAATCTTTCTAAACCAGGCACTACTTGCAGAATCTGCTCCATTGAGGGCAACGGGTAGTGGTCCTTCAATGAAGCTCTATTAAGGTCTCTAAAGTCAATGCAGAGCCTAATTTCTCCATTCTTCTTCCTCATAGGAACAAGATTAGAGACCCAAGATGTATGCTTGATCGAAAAAATGATACTTCCCTCAATCAGCTTGGTTAATTCCTTAATCATCAGAGGCTCAAGCTTTGGATTTAAAGGTCTTCATTTATGCCTTATAGGTTTTATACTTGGCTCTAATTCTATAGTATGCTAGACAATTTGAGGATCAAATCCCTTTATGTCTGAATATTCCCAAGCAAATATATCCTCAAATTCTTGACAAAGAGCAATAAAGGCTTTCCTATCTTCAGGTGAACAGATCTTACCAATTTTGAGGAGCTTACCTTTGAAAATTTCCAGCTCCTCATAATGTTCTTCTTTGACCTATGTGCTGGTTTTGCTCTTTTTCAGCTGATCATTAGTGCCAAAAATGAATTCCAAGGTTACCAATCCCCTAGGCAGCTTATTAGTCTTTAATTGAATGACTTGATCAGCACCATATTGTTGTTTAAGCTTGTTTTGATTCACCACAGAAAACCCATCCTCTTCTAACAGGAAAGGTAAAACTTGCTCACCACTCTCAAACACCTGCTAATGAATGTTATTGTCAGGAATAGAGGGTCTATCAACAATCTTCACATGAGGCTGTACATTTGCTCTCTGAATATCATTGGGGATATCAAATTGAGCCCCAATTGCAACTAACCTATTTACATGATTATTCTAATTTCTTGGAATAGAGATTAGATTGAAAGCATCAAACTCCTCAATCATGTCCCATACCCTATGTTTATAGCATTTTAAAATGTCATTTTTTGTAATGTGCAACCCCCTGACCTGATTCACAATAAGTTCGCTGTCCCCATATACCTGCAAATAGCCAATTTTCCTTTTCCTTGCCCACTGCAAACCTTGAATTAACCCTTCATATTCAGCAGTGTTATTTGTACATGAGAAAGAAAAATGGAATGTAGAGTAATATCTATCACCTTGTGGAGACACAAGCATCGCACCTCCACTAGACCCATTCCTATTCCTAGAGCCATAAAAGTACATTTTCCATACCTCGTCTTGCTATCCTATCTGATGTTCTACACTCTTTACAAGGTTTGGAATTGTTGTTTCAAGTTCATGTAGCATATAAAACCCCATGCCAGTTTCTTGAATGTGTCCATCAGGATCATCAACAATATTTTCTACTGCCCACTCCTTTAACATCACTTTTGGTATACTTTCAGCTTGCAACTCTTGAGCAACAGTAAGCTCACTATCATTAGAAATAATGCAAATTGCATTAACAACACTTGGCACATAAGGCTCTATGTGATCATTGGCAAGAAAATTGGATTTTATAGTCACTTTTGTACCATATCAGGTCCTAAAAAACATGTGGGACCAATCTGAGGACAAATATCCTCCTATCTTGGCTATGAACTCTCTTGACAAACACATGGCAAAATAAGGAGGTAAATCTATGATGAACACCTCTTGGGAAATGGAAACATTTGGATAGGTATGCAATGTGAGACCTAATTCTTTTATCACACCTACAGGGTTAACAGATGTACCATCTAGCTAGAGCACACCCTTCTCAAGGGGCTGGTATTTCAGTCATAATTGGTCTGCAATCTGTTTCGGCATTACAGAACTACTTGCACCACTATCCACCTTGCAGTTGTGTACTAATTTGTCTCCAATTATCAATGACACATAAAATAGAAGTGGTTTAGCACTCTTACTTGGCTGTCTACTACTGTCCTGGGATGAATTTGTAAGGACAACCCTAGCTAGGTCAACTGTTGCATCATTTGAAACTCTTAAATCAAATAAGGCAGATTGTAACATGTTCTTTTGACCCAGGATGGCTAAGGATTCCCACATAGATATTGTCACATTCATTTTCTTCATATTTTCAATGATATTAAAAGGTGAAGTGACATTTACCTTTTGATGTGACTTTGCAGAAGCAATATCAACCTAAATATGAGGTTGTTCTTTGGCAGTTGCTTGAGTGTTCCTTTGCAAAATATGAGGGATTTGGGATGTAGAAGGATCAGCTGGTCCTTTTCCTTTGTTTGTCCCTTGATCTATCTCATAACCCCTCTTTTTAGCTCTTGTATTCGCTGCAACTGAAGCATCATCTTTGTTTACACCACAAAACTCATCTCCCTGCCAGTTTAGAAAGGTAGTATCATTTTGAGGCTATTCTTGCTACTGTACAACCCCATCATTAGGTGCATTTGCATATTTTGATGAAGGTCTTACTGTGGTAGGAATTCTTTTCCATGTCTTTTAAAACCAGAAGTTGAAATCCATCATTTTCTCCTGGGGAGCTCTCTTTATTGTAGTCAATTGTTCAACCAGCGATAAGTTATTAGACTTATCTTGAAATTACTTGTTCAACTTGTCACCTAAGTCATCCCAAGTTCCAATGGTTTGTACTAGTAGACTCTTGAACCACTGTAATGTTTTTCCTTTAAATGAGGCAGCCAACAACCTGATGGCTACATTTTCTTGAGTTACATGATGAACACCACCTAGAGAAGCCACGTCTCGAATGTGTTTGATTGGGGTAGTTTGATCCTCCCATGTGAAATAATGTAGGCTCTTCAAGGCTGCCATGGGTATATTATCATGTTGTGTTAAGTTCAATGGGCTACCCCCATCAAATGCTACAAATGACTGATTCCTTGCTATTGGAACAACTGTAGGTGGGTTTGCTTGAACCGGTACAGGAGCTGCAAGTACTACTAGTCTGAAACATGGTGGGGTTGATTGAATTCTTTATGAAACTAGAGTCCTTCTCATAGTTCTACTCTGTCTTCTAGGCAGAGACAACTGCAAGTAATCAAAGGAACTTGAACTCTGAGTTTGCATCTTTCTCATAAAAGTGTGACAACACTGATCTGCTTGTCTTTTCTTCAGTATGAGTCACCAGATATGTAGGAAAATACCTCTTAAAGGCCTAACAATGCTAGAAGTATATCAAAACCAGCAATATGCGTTAAACATAAGTACTGTTTAGATTTGAACAGTCCCACCGGGTGTGCCAAAAATTGTTATCACCTAAATATGCACCCAGACAAATTTGTAGAAATTAGACTATTTGATGAAACATGGGAGGACCTCTAAAGTTGTGGGTTACTCTATGAACAGAGGCCAACCTATGGAGAAGGCTGACTTCCTATGGATATCACCTAAACTACTACTTTGATGGGGAAAAGGGTAAGAATATGCTTATTTTAAACAAAAGTGGTGAAAAATGAAGTAAAATGGGTGATACACCAAACTAATAAGAGCTATGAGATACTAAGACTGACATACACTTGGTTATTTATGATGAACACTAAAGATACACAACATGTTACTATAAGTTTAAGCATAAGTGTTTCATAAATAGGTCTGTTCTGCATATATTTTCAAGGAGAGACAAAAACTTTCACAAATTAGAGGTTTCTATGCAATCCTAAGACACAATTTATAGCCTGCATATTCCTACATTTGCAAAAAAGGCATAAAATGAGACAAAGCTAAAGGAGAAAAGAAAAATCTCACAAATAACTCAGTCAATCACCTGGTAATGCACAATGCTTACAAGAACAAGAAGGTAACAAGATTCTTCAATAATCTCCAAGGTAAAATTTGTATTTCATACTCCCAAAATGATGAGTTACAAAAGATGCTCAATACTGTAACAAAGGACTATATCAGTCACAATCTCTAGAAAAATATTTTTCATAATAAGAACTTTATAAAATAGAGTCACAAAAGTGACTATAACCACCACTATCCAAGTGGTTCCACAAAAGAAGGAATGCCAAAATGATTTGGGTCGGATGCCCAGAAAAAGCCTAAAATATAGTGCCTATATCCTCTCCAAAAGTACCCAAACTATAAGAAAAAGTCCATTAGGACTTAGCCAAACATAATGGCTCATGAAAACAAGTCTAAAAAGGACTCTAAAATGCAATAAAATAGTCCTAGATACCCTCCAAAGACAAACCAACTACTAACTATCCTCAAGACTTAGTCAATCCTTCCCTCCTTCAAGGCAAAACAAAGGGCTACATACTTGGCATGTGTCTACTAGCTCTTCCACAATCCAAGCACATATTCTCCAAGCCAATAAAGTCCTCCATCACTATTCTTTACTCTCCTTTGCATTAAAAGGTAATAATAACTCTTCAAATGATTTATATGGTCATCATTTTGAGGTTATTGTTTTACATTAAATAGAGCATGCAAAGAAAATAAATACAAAATGAAAAATTGCACTGAAGTGCTTACCCCAGTACAAAGGGATGAAAGACTTAACAAAAGTCTCATAATGTTTGGCCACCTCACACTAGGTATTACATTTTACAAGGTTTCGACCACGAGCAATTTCAAGGTATGCAAAATGAAATACAAAAGAAAAAGAAAGCCCATTGGGCTTCTAGGGTGATGAAACCCTAAAGACACAAAAAGCACTTTTCAAACTTCATTTTACACTTTGCAATATTGAAATCTTGCTTTGCTGCCACCATGAGGGTTTTTACCAAGGGTTTCCTGTAGCTATCTTTGCCATCCTTGAAGGCATTTTCACTGTGGTTCAACATTTTCTACTCCTATGCTGAAGGTGAGAACAAATATCTCATTTTTCTCATACAAAACAAATGCAATTTCATGATTTTTCGATAGTTTTTACTCACTGTATATGCTGTATATTTCATTTTACTGTCCATGGCTATGATGGATAATCTTTTTGTATGCATCAATAACTATGTTTGAGCTTTAAGCCACAAAAAAAATACTGAAAGTTTCCATTGCTGCTTATTGTAAAGGTGATCTCTGCATGTATTTGGCAAGGCCGTGATGAAAAACATTTTTTCTTTTTATATAAGACTGTTTCTATACCTAATGCTATAGAAAAATAGCATATTTGTGGTATTTCCTTGACAAAACATTTGGCTCTATCCCATTTTCAGATTACTAAGCATGACTACTATTGTCCTGAGAATGTTACAATATAGTAAGCTCTTTCTTTTTGATTTCCTAGTTAGGGTTTTCAAGAAAACACAAACCCTCGCTCCTATTCTGAATGGCCATGAGAAATTCAGTTGTTACTGGTATTTATTGGAAACAATAACAACATTTTACCTTTTACCTCTGAAGGAAAATAGGGGTTTGCTCAACTAGGGTTTCAAATGAATAAAAGCACTGTGATCTTTCCAGGTTCATTTTTGAAGATGTAGCATATAGCTTTTACTCATTTTGAACTCATGTAGCTTTTATCGTTGGCTTATAACTGTTCTGGCTACTATGATGGTTGTAGCTGTACATTACTTTGCATTCTAATGTTATTTCTGTATCTTCTAAGAACTTGAAGAATCTATACAGAAAACTAAGTTTCTATCTTTTCTGAGCATTTATGACAATTTTGTCATGAACACTTCAATACCCCTGATATTCTTGTGCACTCAGAACAACTATAACTTCATATTCTGCATACTTTGACTGTTGATGATTTTCTTCATAACTGTCAAAGTCTAGATACATGCATACAATATTGCAAGCATTTTCCTCTTCTGTGTAGTGTCATCATCATTCTCTACTTATTATCTTGGTAAGGATAGGGATATTACCAGTGATGCTTGAAAGGCTATAAGAACTTTATAAAGCATAAGATCTTTGAAAACTTGAAAACCTCCTTGCATTAACTATAGACATTTGCCAAGATCCTATTCATTGTAAACCTCATGCATATTGTTGTTCCCCTCTCTATTCTTTTTTGGGCTACCTTTTACTTTACTCAATGGCTTGTTGGATGCTATTAGTCTTTTCATGAATGATGCTCTATTCTTATGACTATCCCAAAAACTATTTTGTTCTGCCCTTTGTGGACTGCTCTTTGTGGACGAAGATGACTGGCTGGTTTCTAAAACTATTATGACAGTCTTTAAAAACTATGTTATGCATGATGAATACAGTTATGTGACTTCTCCTTAAATCTATAGTTACATGATATGTTTGTTAGGGCTCATGACTGTGAACACTTGTTGTTCCTTGTCAAAGCTGCAGTCCTTATGAAGAGTGGATTCTTGTCACTTTGTTTGGGAAACCACTCCTATCGCTGTATTTTAAGCTCTTCATGATACTTTGCATCCATGAAACTTTTTGATAGTCTGTAACATCATACACTGTTATTCTTAATTAATTGCTAACTACTCCTCTATCAAGATTCAATCACTCTAAGCATAAGGAATTGTTCTGGTTTATCTCTGATAAATGGAGTTCTTGGACAATCATTTATTGATTTTGAACTATCTAATGCTATAGAGGACTATCCGTATTCCTTATATAGTCATCTCCCCTTACTGTGGTTGTTCCAACATGAAAACATTCTACTATCCTTTTCCTTCTGTATACAGTCATGGTATAGACTTTGATGACTACCCCTCTTTACAAGGCCTTCATACTATTGTCATGCATCTTATGACAATGTGATGAACTCCTTGTGACTGTGGTAGTGTTGAGTATTGTCACATTGGTTTTTTTAAGACTGCTCCTTAGTTTAGTTTGTTGTGACATATCCTCAATGATACTGTGAGATTATTCCTTGTATAGACTCTTTTGGAAAGCTTATTGAGATTCTTCTGAGATGTATTCTGCAATGACTATGAGCTGGGCTCAACCCTTGTGGTAGCCACATTTCCTCCACTCATAATACAATATAATATAATCTGATGAATCACACAAAAACATAATTTCACTTGTATCTGCACATGAAGCAAACTTGTTAGAAAAATAAATGCATACTTTGGATGTTTTTGATGAATGACTGTTTTCTAAGACCTCCAAAGCATACATTTCTCATTTAATGCACATTGAGACCAATATATGCATGCATAGGGTGAATGTGTGTACAATGTTGGTAATCAGCCATTGCTTAGACCATTTCTCTAATACTATTTGTTGGTTAACAGATTTGTCTTTATTCTGAAAATAATCTATTTTGACTCTATACCCCTCTTTAAAAGAACAAATGAGTTAAACAACAAATGGGTGAACCCTTTAAATTAGTTCCCCTCTGAATTTAGGTACAGCTCCCTTTATGATTTTTAATGAATTTAGCCTATTCAATTAATCAAATGCATTTTAAACCAGAAAACACTTAAGGCAGACTAACATTCATACATAGCCATGTCATGAACGCGATAATTTATACAGCAACAAGATAGAATACATAGATTTTACTTTGGTATCTTCGAATATGTGAATACATTCATAGGAACTTGCTAAACCAATAAAGAACTGAACACATGATAAATTGTCCAAATAAAGAGCAATTACCAAGTGAAAGGAAATTTCACACAGAAAATCTGATTCCACACATTCAGACGCACAGATCCAAATAAGCAGTAATTGTTCTTCTTCTCATTCACAGATGAAAATTTACTCAAACAATCATCACATAATGTAAAAGTTAAGCACAGTCTTTCTGAAATTCACTTCCTCCTTTCTTTCTCTAACTTCTCTCTCTTTGAAACTAAAAAAAACATATATATATGATTATCTTAACCAAGTCCATGAGCAAATTAAACCCAGAGTTAACATAACTCTAACTCGTACGGGATTTAGTTTTAACAACTGTTTATAAAAGATCAAAGTTGCTGGAAATAACATAAATTAAGGAATAGAAAAAGAACGAGCCGACGAGGTTATGACTGGGGCGATGAATCAGCATCTCCTGATTTGCTGTCGGTAGCCTGGGAAGTATGTTGGGCTTTCCACTCCTGAAAGGTAGCCACAAACTCCTGAATTTTAGGGAAGTTTGGTATACCTATATGTTTCATCCTTGATTTCCAGACCTCCTTTTTCCTTCGCATTCTCCCGAATTTTTCCTTGTGCTCAGGGAGTACATCGATGCAGAGATAGAGCAGAGACTCGACTTTGGAAACCCTGGAGAAATCCTCGATCAGAATATTATCATTTTCTTTAATCAAGTGGATTTTGTCTCTGAAGGATTGGGCTACTGCTTCAACATCCTCCATAGGCTTTCCGTCATCCTTTAAGTATTTTACATCGATACATTGCAAATCATGTTGTAGTGATTGAGTAAATTCCATTATTTCTTTAATTAGCTTTGAGAGTTCAAAGCGTCCTTGTCTGGATATGGAGTTCCTCCATTCGATATTCTTCTTGTTTACGTACAACAAATCCTCGTCCACACCAGTCAAGTTCTTTTCTGCCAAAAACTTTTCCAGTCCATATTTCCGGACTTCCTCTATTTGATTTATCACACTTGTCCACTTACCTTCATCCTTAGCCCAGACAGCAACCTGTGTTTTAAGATCTTCAATGGTAGTGGTATTCAGATCATATATACCTTTGAGTTCATAAATATATTCAGTTCCTTTTTGCTCTATGCTGTCTAACCAACTGTCAAAAGTTTTTGAGACCATTTTGCTTCTATGCACTTGATCTAACATTTTTTGATTGACAGGTGACTTTGGGTCGAAAGACAAGGGGACTTGTGAGATTGACTGTGGATTAGGATTGTTAATGGCTTCAATATACTCTGCCATTGCACGCAGAGCTTGTTTCAACTCTCTTTTGTCCTTCTCATCTTTCATTGTTCGATTGACCATTCTCTTAGTGGAAGCTTCAAGATGGTGTACATCTGCAGCTCTGGAGGCAATACTGAGATCTATCCTCTCCACAGTGAAATCATGCACTGTAGGATCTTGAACCTCTTCCTCGGTCACTGGCTTGGCTATTTCTACACTCCAGTTGCCAGTGTTTGGGTCAACATCTATTCTAGACATTGTTTTGAGTCTCTTAGACTTGGGGGTCTTCCCCAGACATTTACTTACCATGTCCTCCAGAGGGAGAACAAAAGGAATCACCTTCTTTTTGTCAGATATAGAGCTCTCTAGCCATTTCGGCGCAGGGGCCGAGATTGTTTTCCTAGGCTTCTCTCCATCAGAGGGTTCATTTGAAATCATTAACACCTCAGGGGTCTCTGGAAAGGCCTCTGACTGTGAACCAGTGTCAGCTGTCTCTGTTCTGTTTGGGCTTGCCTCTTTGTCCCCCATAGGCTCTTCTGCTTCTTCCTCTGAATTTAAGTCAACAATTATTGTCTCAGAAGTCAGCTTCTTTCTCTTCCCCTTCATCCTTAATCTGGTAACATGGGATGGCAGAATGTCCATGAGGACCCTTCTGGATCTCTTGGAGAGAGGGCTTTTCTCAGTTGATGGCTTGGATGCACCTGCACCACAGATAGCAAGGGGTTGATTAGAAGAGACCATGGGAAGCGATGATGTGGCCACTGAAGAGAATTGTTGGACAGTTTTACTCTGAAGTCCTTCCTGTCTTTTTTCTTTCAACCATTTTTCAGTCCTCCTTATCACAGGAAGGGTTTTAATTTCAATTTTGTCCTCCTCTTTCTTGCTCCAGTCCACCTCTGGGATGGGTAAGTGTTTTATTTTCTCAAATTGTGGATCAACCACTTGTTCATCATCAACAAAAATTCTAGAAACGTCCATTTTTAAATTAAGGGTAATTATTTGCCCCAAAGAAAATCTACACCATAACCTCCTCCTAACTTTGAATTCATCTGGGCAGTCTTGAACCACCTTTTTGAAATTTTAGCAGCCAATTTCTTGCTATTACACTTCTGTAAGTTGGTCTCTTTTCTGAGAAATACCCATTGGAGGAAGTAATGTCAAGATTAGAATACGCCTCCTTAGGCGGTATCTTCATCACAGACATGAGGGTTTGTCTGTCAACGTGAAATAACACATCCCCATTTGCTTTTCTGATGCACCTGTATTGGGGATCGTATCTATTTATACACTCTTGAACCAACTCTGGGCAGAATATAGCTTGAGGAAAGGCTGTGGCTTCAACTAGACCACTGTCCACAATTTTCTTCATTGTGGGGGTTTGGACAGGGTTTCTAGTTCTTCCTATGAATTCCTCTAAATCATATTGAACTAATGCAGTATCCCCAAATTCTGAGTGAGAGTAAGTGAGACCAGGGCCATGTTTGTCTCCCAAACATGTAGATTTCAACGACATACTTGGACTATTATAATAAAACACTTCAAATTTTGAAATTAACAGAAATTCCAGAGGCTCTTCTTTCTAGTATAAGAATTCAGAATAGCACAGGGGAAACAGGACTCACCTTCAGGATATTTGAATTCATTGTGAAAACTTGAAAAATGAGAGCCTTACACTTCTAGCGCTATCCTTCTCCGCATTGCACAGTGTATTTTCTTGCTAAAATTAGCTTGTTCTTGGTTAATAATGGTGTTTACCAGAATGAATAATCATCGCTTGGAACAATACGTGCCAAAAATATTTGAAAAGACGTGAACTCTGATTTCTTTATTAATAGCAAGTAATGTTCGTGCGCCATCATGAAGTACAATGATTATCTATAGTCTCCGCTAAATTAGAGCTCTCAGTTTCATGATGGTTTTCTGATAAATTTTCCTCCAACTTTCCTGCCAAGTTTGACTTAGAAAGCTGCGGAAGTAAATGGGACTAATATTGCCAAATCTTCAAACTTATTGAACCATTGAACTTGTGGGACATGGTTCAACACGATGGTTCAATGTGATGGTTCAAGCATGTCAACTGGACTTTGTAGGTAGGCAAAAGATTGACTTACCGAAATAGGGACTTGACCTATGAACCATTGAACTTGTGAAGACGCGGTTCAATACGAAGGTTCAACGACGCAAGGGTTATGTGGACCAACAAAAAGTTACACGGCTTCGGTAAAGGTTGCCAATTATAAAACAGTTAACTATTGAACCTTTAACCATTGAACCCCGTGGCAGAGTACAAGTGGGAGGTTCAACGAACGATACATTAATAGACACAGAAACTGTATGACCCGACTGATAGGAAGACAATGAGTGTTGAACCTTAAAACCGTTGAACCATTGAACCTTGAACCTCGCTATAGGGTATGCGCGAAAGGTTCAAGTTCAACCCGAAAGTACAAAGACGCTTAAGACAAACAGTAAGACAGCTTTCTTTATATGACACTTCAGACATATTGAACCATTGAACCTTGAACTTTGAGAATGGTTCGGGTTCAAAGGTTCAAACCTTTTATACAAAGACGACACACGGGTAAAATTTGAAGGACTAAGAGTCGATTTACAAAGCGAAGATATGACCAAAAATATAATACGGTAAACCGACTCTAGCTTAAGAAAAATTACCGATATATGAATAAACAAGGGTGACTCAAAAGGTAACATTGGCTCTGACTGGGGACTGCATTTTATGGCAAAATGCAGAGAACTCAGAGGTTCTGGTTTCGTAGAAGATGAAGAAAGAGAAGAAAAGAAACAGCCCAGGGCAAAACAAAAATGGGAAAGGAAACACAAAACCGAACAAGAGGGAAGACTATGTAGAAAGCAGGGGACCCTGCTTACAGATGATACAGTTTGAGATCCTGTCCATTATAGGACAGGGGTAAAACAGTTCCATCAGGATATTCCAGTTTGAAAGAATTTGGACCCAGTACCTGGTGAATCTTGAAAGGCCCACTCCAGAGCGAGTCAAATTTGCTATGTGCACCTTTTGGTTCTCTCCTTCTGTCCCACAATAATACTTCATCTCCTTCCATAAACTTCCTGGGACTTGTCTTCTTGTCAAAAATTTCTTTGACCCTGGCCTGATGCACAGTAATTTAGTCAACCAACTCATTTCTCTCTTCTTCAATTTTGGCTAAATACATAATCCTCTTCTCCAGGGAATCTTGGAAATATTGATTCTCAATTACACTTTGCAGTTTGGTTGTAGATAGCTCCAGGGGTAAAGATAATTGGGCACCTATCCCATAAACTAATTCAAAAGGTGCCATCCCAATTGCTCTTTTAGGAGTTATTCTGTCGGCCCAGAGTGCTTCATACAACCTCTTATGCCAATCTCTGGGGTTATCATTCACCAATTTCTTCATGATAGCAATGAGGTTTTTGTTACTGGACTCAGCTTGCCCATTCCCCTAGGGATAATAATCTGATGAATGGGAGAGAGAAATACTATGCTCATAACAGAAAGAAGTCATTTCAACTGAAGAGAAACTAGTAGCATTATCTGTTACAATCTTCTGAGGCACACCAAAACGTACCAAGATATTCCTTTAAAGAAAATCACAAACCACTCTGGAAGTTGTTCTTTTTACAGGGGCTGCCTCAACCCATTTTGTGAAATAATCTGTTGCTGTTAAAATGTGAGTATGCCCTGCACTTGAGGGGGGTGAGATAGGCCCAATAAAATCCAGTCCCCACTGTTTAAAAGGGTCCTCAACAACAACAGGCCTCAAAGGTAGAGCTGCAAGTTGTGGCCTACCTGAGAACATTTTACATTTCTCACAATTGGCCACCCACCTATATGCATCTTTAAACATTCCTGGCTAGTAGTAACAATTTCTAAGGATTTTGAAAGCTGTAACTGAAGAAGAAAAGTGTCCACCACAAGCTTCGTTATGAAAAACTTCCAAGAGTTTCTCTTGTTGTTCTTTGTCTACACACCTCAGGAAAGTTCCATCTAACCCTTTCTTGTAAAGGATATTTCCCCAGATAACATATTTTGCAGCTTTTAGCTTCAGGTTTGTTTTTTCTTTAGGAGTCAGGTGATCAGGACAATCCCCATATGTAAGATAATGTGCCACATCCAGAAACCATGGATCCTGCAAGCTTACCAATAAGACTATGGGGAGTCCTTCTCCTTCTTGTTCTTTGTTCTCAGCAATCAACTTGCATAAGCCTTGTCCCCTGATCAGCTTAGTAGGCTTAACTTCTAGATCATATTCCTAAATTTTAGCAACCCACGTTGCTCTATTGTTTAATCCTACTTCTTGCTGAGTCAAAATACTTTTCACAGCTGAATTTGGAACAAATACAACTGAGTGGGAATGAAGTATATAATATCTGAATTGTTTAACAGCCTTAACAACTGCGAAAGCCTATTTTTCAACTAAAGAATACTTCAGCTCATGTTTCTTAAGGGGGACGTTCATAAAAGCTATGGGAACCTCTTCGTTCAATTCATTTTTCTGCAGCAAAATACCTGACATGGTATGTTCCGAAGAATAACAGTAAATGATAAAATCCTTTTGAAAATTAGGATTTACCAAAGTAGGAGTGTTTGCAATCGCCTCCTTGATATCCCCAAATGCCTTCTTAGCAACTTCATTCCATTTGAAAGGTTGTTTCTCACTCATCATCCCAACAATATGTTTTGTAATTTCAGCAAAGTCAGGAATGAACCTTCTGAGAAAGTTGATTTGACCAAAGAAGGACTTGACTCTAGTTCTATTTGAAGGGAGGCTAAGCTGTTGAATTGCCTTGACCCTTTCTGGATCGATCCTGATTCCATCCTTTGAGACTAGGTGTCCTAACAATTTTCCCTCAGTCACACAGAAAATTGACTTCTTGGGATTGAGTGAGATGCCATGGCTTCGACACCTTTGCAAGACAGACTACAGATTTTTCAAGTGATCTTCTCTCTTCTTGGAAAATACAGTCAAATCATCAAGGTAAATAACAATAATTCTGTTCTTCAAGTCTCTAAAAGATGAATCCATTGCTCGCTAAAAAGTTGCTCCCGCATTAATTAAGCCAAAGGGCATTCGACTATAGGCAAAAGTCCCTCGGGGTGTGGTGAAAGCGGTCTTGTGTTGATCTTCTGCAACTACACCTATCTGATTGTAACCTGAGAAGCCATCCAACATAGACATCAATTCAGACCCAGCAACTATTTGCAAGATGTGGTCCATCACAGGCAAGGGATAGTTATCCTTCAGGCTGGCTTGGTTTAAATTTCTAAAATCGACACAAATCCTTATTTCTCCATTCTTTTTTCGTACTGGAACAATATTTGCCACCCAAGTGGAGTGATGAATTGGATATATAATTCTAGCTTTTAGCATCTTATCAATCTCCCTAAAAATGGCTTCAGCAACTTTTGGATTATAATTCCTCAGCTTCTGTCTAAATGGAGCTGCATTTGCTTTCAAAGGAATATGATGTTGAAACTGTCCATGTCTAAAATTTTTGAGATCATCATAGCACCAGGCGAAAACATCTTTATATTTGATCAACAATTTGATCAATTTGTTTTTCTCTTCCGGAGAGCAGCACCTACCAATGGATACCCATTTAGGATCAGCTTCATCTCCAATATTTATCTTCTCATAATCCTCTGCTTTATCAGAAATATGGGAAGGTTTGCCTTTAACATATTCATCTCTTCGAGAAAATAGATGTTCCAAAGAGACCAGCCCTTTAGGGATTTTGTTCCCCTTTAATTGAATTATATCCTCTCTTGGATTAATTCCAGGGTCAGGACTGAATTCTTTACACTCTGCTTCGGAACCTTCAAAATAGGCCCCCAGGAACATTTCTGCATTTTCTAAGAACTTTCTGATTTGATTATCACTTTCAAAAACCTGCCAGCTCTTGACATTGTCAGGGACATTAGGACGATATATCATTTCTATCCTATAAGAATCTTTCTTGAAATCTGGATGTGGCAAAAGGAGCGAAGCTGATACTGCTAAAGAATCTGCTCGGGAGTTTTGATCTCTGGGAATTGTTTCTATAGAGAAGGCATCAAAATATTCGATCTCATCCCATACCCTATTTCTGTAGTGCCTTAGTCTTTCATTTTTCACAAAAAAGATCCCTCTTACCTGTTTCACAATCAGTTTAGCATCACCCTTCACCTTCAGTACCTTCACACCCTTTTCTTTGGCTTCAAATAATCCAAGCAGTAAAGCTTCATACTCTGCAGTATTGTTGGTGTTTTTAAACTCTAGCTTAAAAGAATAAGAAAACAATTCACCTTCAGGTGAGATTAACACGACCCCAGCCCCTGAACCAGTAATAGCATAGCTGCCATCAAATTCCATAACCCATAGGTCATTAGAATGTACAGGTTTTTGCATTAATTCTTCTTTGGGTTCTGCCTCATAGCTCTGTTCAGAGGAGAAGAAATAATTGCCAAATTCACATTCCTCAAACAAAATCTGTGCCTTGGGATCATCAGAGGGATAGATAGTGAATTTGCACTTGGGTTCAGGTTCCAGTTTCACTCTCTGCTTCCCCACTAGGATTGTGGCCTCTAACCAATCCAGTTTGATTTGTCCACCTAAATCCTTGCAAAATGTCCTGCTCAAAAGCATTCCATAACTGGCAGGAATATCTGCTACTAGGATAGTTAATTTCACCCTCTTGTCAGGATAAGCTGCAAGTGCGACTCGTGCATCTTTAATCTGCCCAAGCAAGGAAACCTATTTTCCATCCATAGAATAACATCTTCCAAATGTTTTTGTGAGTGATAATCCTAGGGCTTTAGCCACAGAGGAGGGCATAATGTTATCAGAGGCTCCTGAATCTATAATGCAGTTACTATGTTTATGACCATTGATAAACAGGGACACATAAAAAGGATTAGGCTTCAAATCAGTATAAGGAGCATTATTGGATGAATTAGGAGTTGTTTTAGGGGCAGACAAGGGTGACTCAGATGAGGAAGCAAATAACCTAGCAATGGGGGATTCAATATCAACATCCAATTGATTCTCAAATTCAGTTTGTGCAGGACTACCTTTAACATGTTTGACCAAGTTGTCAAGTTCAGTAGGTTTCAACTTGAGATACTCAATGGGAGAAATTTGAATTTTTGTAGACTTACAGAAATTTACAATATCAAAAGAGGCATCTAGATCATTTCTATGTAATAATCTATTTTCTTGAGCCTTCAAATCAGCATCATAAGTTCTAGTTAAAGGTTCCTTACCTTTGCCAGGTATTTCTTGAGTATCAGAGGATTTCATATTCCTTTGATCCCTGGTGAGCACGGCGCATGAAGGATCTTCAAGGGTTACCAATATTTCACCTCCCCTTTCTGAATCAGATTCATATTCCAGGAAGTGTATCTTAGAGCCGCTAGGTTCCTGGAAGTTCCTTTCTTCTTCTATGGCTTCCCCTAACATGTCTTGAGTAGCAGTCATCTGAGTATACCTGAGCATTTCTGGGCAAGAATTTCCATCGTGGTCGGTAGTTAAGTGAAATATACACATGTTTCCTCTCCCAGGAGCAGGTTCAATAGCCAGTCTTGGCTGTGCTGCCATCAAGGGTAAAACTCTACTAGTATTTGCTTGTTGATTCGAATTCCTTCTGCTTATATCCTGATAGGGTTGTTGGAAGGGAGCACCAGTTTTGGGTAGTTGCCTCTTTAAGGCAATCATATCATTCACCAACCTTTGCACTAAACAGTCCATAGATGATGAGGGCTGGGCATTTGGCACCTGAACTTCTCTCTTCCATTTACCAGCCATAATGAGATCATCCTCCAATCTGACTGCTAAGGCTTGTGCAGCTGGCAAATCAGCAATTACACCTCTCCTGAGATGGAAGCTAATATCAGGAGGCATAGAATTAATAAAGAAACATTTTTTATTTTCACCAGATGGTCTTTTAGTAGTAGGGATTTTATTCACAATTCTATTAAACTTGGCCACAAACTCCCTCATAGGTTCATGAATCTCTTTTTAAAGCTGAGTCAGCTGTGTAAGGAGGTAATGTTCATCCTCTGCACTTTTGAACCTATTTTCAAAAGCAGTCTTCATTTCGTTCCAATTTGTAATTGAGGAATCAGTCAGGTGGTAGAACCATTGTGCAGCAGTGTCAGTCAAAGTCTGCACAAAGAGCCTTATGGCAACATCTTGGTGTTGAACACCTAGTACACTGCATGCTGCTGCAAAAGCACACAAATGTTCTTCTGGTGATTGTTTGTCGTCCCCATTGAACCTGGGGAAATTTTCTCTTGCATTTTTAGGCAATGGATTTAGGCTGGCCCCTAGGTTCAGAGGCCCTATGGCAGCTCCCCAAGGTTGAGCCATGGGTAGAAAATTTATGGCTGAAGGGATAGCAGTGCCTGAAAGGACTAAAGCTTGATAGACAGGGGAAGTAGAAGATTTAGGGGGACTTCTTGCTCTTCTTGCACGAGTAGAGATATAAGGAAAATTAAGACTTTGCAGTGTTTGAAAAGTAGGGTCCTCAACTCCCTCTCTCCTCGAAGACCTGGTGTATGGTCTAGAATCCAGCTTAAAATATTGAAACTGGATAGGCAGTTATTGATTTCTTTGCACCTCAAGGGCTTGGTTTCTTGCAGCGTTTCATGCCTGCCTTCTTCTCTGTTTGAGTAACAGCAATCTCAGGTTATCGGCCAATTCTTCTTCTTGTTCTAATACTCTGCTTGCTCTTCTGTAATCTTCACTATTCTGACAAGTACGCCAGGCAAGGGTATTCAGCTGGCCAATAATGTCTTCCTGCTCGTCTTGAAATCCAAGGTTGGGTTGCAGAACAGGAATTATGTTTTCATGTGGAAGCACCATTGTTGCTTCATATTCAGGCAATCAATCTTTAATTAATGATTTTATCAAGATATCCCCAGCAGAGTCGCCAAAAACTGTTGGTTAACAGATTTGTCTTTATTCTGAAAATAATCTATTTTGACTCTATACCCCTCTTTAAAAGAACAAATGAGTTAAACAACAAATGGGTGAACCCTTTAAATTAGTTCCCCTCTAAATTTAGGTACAGCTCCCTTTATGATTTTCAATGAATTTAGCCTATTCAATTAATCAAATGCATTTTTAACCAGAAAATGCTTAAGGCAAACTAACATTCATACATAGCCATGTCATGAACGTGATAATTTATACAACAACAAGACAGAATACACAGATTTTACTTTGGTATCTTTGAATATGTGAATACATTCATAGGAACTTGCTAAACCAATAAAGAACTGAACACATGATAAATTGTCCAAATAAAGAGCAATTACCAAGTGAAAGGAAATTTCACACAGAAAATCTGATTCCACACATTCAGACGCACAGATCCAAATAAGCAGTAATTGTTCTTCTTCTCATTCACAGATGAAAATTTACTCAAACAATCATCACATAATGTAAAAGTTAAGCACAGTCTTTCTGAAATTCACTTCCTCCTTTCTTTCTCTAACTTCTCTCTCTTTGAAACTAAAAAAAAACATATATATATGATTATCTTAACCAAGTCCATGAGCAAATTAAACCCAGAGTTAACATAACTCTGACTCGTACGGGATTTAGTTTTAACAACTGATTATAAAAGATCAAAGTTGCTGGAAATAAAATAAATTGAGGAACAGAAAAAGAACGAGCCGACGAGGTTATGACTGGGGCGATGAATCAGCATCTCCTAATTTGCTGTCGGTAGCCTGGGAAGTATGTTGGGCTTTCCACTCCTGAAAGGTAGCCACGAACTCCTGAATTTTAGGGAAGTTTGGTATACCTATATGTTTCATCCTTGATTTCCAGACCTCCTTTTCCCTTCGCATTCTCCCAAATTTTTCCTTGTGCTCAGGGAGTGCATCGATGCAGAGATAGAGCAGAGACTCGACTTTGGAAACCCTGGAGAAATCCTCGATTAGAATATTATCATTTTCTTTAATAAAGTGGATTTTGTCTCTGAAGGATTGGGCTACTGCTTCAACATCCTCCACAGGCTTTCTGTCATCCTTTAAGTATTTTACATCGACACATTGCAAATCATGTTGTAGTGATTGAGTAAATTCTGTTATTTCTTTAATTAGCTTTGAGAGTTCAAAGCGTCCTTGTCTGGATATGGAGTTCCTCCATTCGATATTCTTCTTGTTTACGTACAACAAATCCTCGTCCACACCAGTCAAGTTCTTTTCTGCCAAAAACTTTTCCAGTCCATATTTCCGGACTTCCTCTATTTGATTTATCACACTTGTCCACTTACCTTCATCCTTAGCCCAGACAGCAACCTGTGTTTTAAGATCTTCAATGGTAGTGGTAGTCAAATCATATATACCTTTGAGTTCATAAATATATTCAGTTCCTTTTTGCTCTATGCTGTCTAACCAACTGTCAAAAGTTTTTGAGACCATTTTGCTTCTATGCACTTGATCTAACATTTTTTGATTGACAGGTGACTTTGGGTCGAAAGACAAGGGGACTTGTGAGATTGGCTGTGGATTAGGATTGTTAATGGCTTCAATATACTCTGCCATTGCACGCAAAGCTTGTTTCAACTCTCTTTTGTCCTTCTCATCTTTCATTGTTCGATTGACCATTCTCTTAGTGGAAGCTTCAAGATGGTGTACATCTGCAGCTCTAGAGGTAGTACCCAGATCTATCCTCTCCACAGTGAAATCATGCATTGTAGGATCTTGAACCTCTTCCTCGGTCACTGGCTTGGCTATTTCTGCACTCCAGTTGCCAGTGTTTGGGTCAACATCTATTCTGGACATTGTTTTGAGTCTCTTGGACTTGGGGGTCTTCCCCAGACATTTACTTACCATGTCCTCCAGAGGGAGAACAAAAGGAATCACCTTCTTTTTGTCAGATATAGAGCTCTCTAGCCATTTCGATGCAGGGGCCGAGACTGTTTTCTTGGGCTTCTCTCCATCAGAGGGTTCATTTGAAATCATTAACACCTCAGGGGTCTCTGGAAAGGCCTCTGACTGTGAACCAGTGTCAGCTGTCTCTGTTCTGTTTGGGCTTGCCTCTTTGTCCCCCATAGGCTCTTCTGCTTCTTCCTCTGAATTTAAGTCAACAATTATTGTCTCAGAAGTCTGCTTCTTTCTCTTCCCCTTCGTCCTTAATCTGGTAACACGGGATGGCAGAATGTCCGTGAGGACCCTTCTGGATCTCTTGGAGACAGGGCTTTTCTCAGTCGATGGCTTGGATGCACCTACACCACAGATAGCAAGGGGTTGATTAGAAGAGACCATGGGAAGTGATGATGCGGCCACTGAAGCGAATTGTTGGACAATTTTACTCTGAAGTCCTTCCTATCTTTTTTCTTTCAACTATTTTTCAGTCCTCCTTATCACAGGAAGGGTTTTAATTTCAATTCTGTCCTCCTCTTTCTTGCTCCAGTCCGCCTCTGGGATGGGTAAGTGTTCTATTTTCTCAAATTGTGGATCAACCACTTGTTCATCATCAACAAAAATTCCAGAAACGTCCATTTTTAAATTAAGGGTAATTATTTGCCCCAAAGAAAATCTACACCATAACCTCCTCCTAACTTCGAATTCATCTGGGCAGTCTTGAACTGCCTTTTTGAAATTTTAGCAGCCAATTTCTTGCTATTACGCTTCTGTAAGTTGGTCTCTTTTCTGAGAAATACCCATTGGAGGAAGTAATGTCAAGATTAGAATACGCCTCCTTAGGCGGTATCTTCATCACAGACATGAGGGTTTGTCTGTCAACGTGAAATAACACATCCTTGTCTGCTTTTCTGACGCACCTGTGTTGGGGATCGTATCTGTTTATACACTCTTGAACCAACTCTGGGCAGAATATAGCTTGAGGAAAGGCTGTGGCTTCAACTAGACCACTGTCCACAATTTTCTTCATTGTGGGGGTTTGGACAGGGTTTCTAGTTCTTCCTATGAATTCCTCTAAATCATATTGAACTAATGCAGTATCCCCAAATTCTGAGTGAGAGTAAGTGAGACCAGGGCCATGTTCATCTCCCAAACATGTAGATTTCAATGACATACTTGGACTATTATAATAAAACACTTCGAATTTTTAAATTAACAGAAATTCCAGAGGCTCTTCTTTCCAATATAAGAATTTGGAATAGCACAGGGGAAACAGGACTCACCTTCAGGATATTTGAATTCACTGCGAAAACTTGAAAAACGAGACCCTTACACTTCTAGCGCTATCCTTCTCCGCATTGCACAGTGTATTTTCTTACTAAAATTAGCTTGTTCTTGGTTAATAATGGTGTTTACCAGAATGAATAATCATCGCTTGGAACAATACATGCCAAAAATATTTGAAAAGACGTGAACTCTGATTTCTTCATTAATAGCAAGTAATGTTCTTGCGCCATCATGAAGTACAATGATTATCTATAGTCTCTGCTAAATTAGAGCTCTCGGTTTCATGATGGTTTTCTGATAAATTTTCCTCCAACTTTCCTGCCAAGTTTGACTTAGAAAGCTGTGGGAGCAAACGGGACTAATATTGCCAAATCTTCAAACTTATTGAACCATTGGACCTGTGGGACATGGTTCAACGTGATGGTTCAATATGATGGTTCAAGCATGTCAACTGGACTTTGTAGGTAGGCAAAAGATTGACTTACCGAAATAGGGACTTGACCTATGAACCGTTGAACTTGTGAAGATGCGGTTCAATACGAAGGTTCAACGACGCAAGGGTTATGTGGACCAACAAAAAGTTACGCGGCTTCGGTAAAGGTTGCCAATTATAAAACAGTGAACTATTGAACCTTTAACCATTGAACCCCGCGGCAGAGTATAAGTGGGAGGTTCAACGAACGATACATTAATAGACACAGAAACTATGTTTCCCGACTCATAGGAAGACAATGAGTGTTGAACCTTAAAACCGTTGAACCATTGAACCTTGAACCCCGCTATAGGGTACGTGCGGAAGGTTCAAGTTCAACCTGAAAGTACAAAGACACTTAAGACAAACAGTAAGACAGCTTGCTTTATATGACACTTCAGACATATTGAACCATTAAACCTTGAACTTTGAGAATGGTTCGGGTTCAAAGGTTCAAACCTTTTATACAAAGACGACACATGGGTAAAATTTGAAGGACTAAGAGTCGATTTACAAAGCGAAGATATGACCAAAAATATAATATGGTAAATCGACTCTTGCTTAAGAAAAATTACCGATATATGAATAAACAAGGGCGACTCAAAAGGTAACACTATTACTTTATCTTTGTAGGAAATAGGAGCTAGGATAAATCGAGTGGCTTGGAGCTACATCAACCTACAACATACTCAGTCGACACAACGAACCAGTCATTCAGGCAATGACTGGTTACCTTTCCTTCTATACACATTCATTTGTCTTTATTACTTATTCATTTATATGTTTTTCTCAATTTGTTTTAGAATAAGCAACAGTCAATCTCACGGCTTGTGTGAGATAATGAACATTCTTACATTCAATAAAGATTACTTGAAAGATTTGGGTAAATCTTTTCTCTATTACATGCACTTGTATAAATGCAATGATCTTACAATAACCTTATAATATTTTTTCTAATTTTTCTATTTATACATTTGAATATAATGAAGGAAAGTAAATAAAATATACCTCACTTCTTTAGTTTAAATTCAACAAATCCACCTGACTGAGTTATAGTGAAAATCTGGTAACAATAACAACTTTCAGAGGACATGAGCACTAAGAAAAGAGGCTTGACACGTGTCAACTTACGCATAGTGAAGATGAAGGACATAAAAGTTGATACTCAGATGGCTATTCAACCCTTTGCTTTCATGACATCTAACCTTTCCTCCAGGATGATACTCTCCTTCCTTCTTTGAAGGACGTTCATTTTTCCTGTTCACATTTAGGATCATAAGATCATGACCAGTGTGTCATCATCATCATCATGTTTCATAACTTAATTTAATTAGTTTATAAAACAAATCATCATCAATAACTATTTCATAATCAAGATTTAAATCAGATATTTCTACAATATCAAATCAATTAATAATGTCCAATCCTCCTAATTATCAAACTAAGTTAATGATTAAGTCTAGTTGTAAATTGGGGATGTAACATATTCAATGTTTTCTCCATCTGTAACTGGGGCATCCAATTTCTTTTTGGCCTCAACACAAGTAATAATCTATTCCCTCTTTGTTATCTTCATCTGCAATAACTGCATAAACATGCCCTACATTGATATGTGTAGAAAATTAGATGAAATTAGTCAACATTATAAAAACACTACAAAGTAAGATAACATTAGGAATTTCAAAAACTATGCAAGTAGATATATTACCTGGTTGAACTAGATCTGATATGTGGTCAAAGTCAAATGATGATTCCATCTCTGTTAGTTCCAGTGCCGTCAGGGGTCGATACGTGTCAAGTGGGTTAAGATAACTTAACCGCCATTCGTCAACCCACTCCTTTGACTCGCACTCATCCCAGGTTTGAATTGTACATGAAGAACAAAAGCATGCCATCTTCCAGGTATGGATACTCCATGAACCTAAAATTGAGCTTCTGAAAGAGTGTAGCTTACTTGATCCTGTCAGTGTACAACAGTCCTCATATGGTGCAATGTTATTATCATCTATCAACCAAAAAAATCTACAAACTGAAGAATTACCTTCATTACCTGGACCCATCGAAGCATTACACCACTCGATGATTAATTTTCCATCTATCAACTTTGCATTGTCTTTATACTTTAACTCTTCTCATGCTATGGCTCTTTTGATACATGCTCCTACACCATCATGCTCTCGCTTTCTATGCTCGGCCTCATAAAAGTTGCACATATGCTGAACACCTGTAATATTATTCCTCCTTCTCAACCAATAGAAATTCTGTGAGTTCTTGAATTGTGATGCATAGTTATCCAACCATATGATATGCTGACTGAACGATATGCCCCTTCTAGCCAAATCATTGTAGAACACCTGAAAGCAACCTTGCACAACTCCGTAGAATGTGTGCAATCATCACTAAAATAAAAATGATACTCCTTTATGATCTTTCTATCATCCTTTATACTATCATTCGCATAAATGAATGCGATGTACACAAATATAGAAATCTGTGTCAAGTTGTAATAATGTGATTGTACCTCGCACTATGGCTATAGAACAGTAGTTCTCTATAAAGTCAATGATTGAAACAATGCTACCAAGTGGAAATGTGTCCTTGCATAACTTGAATTGTAAGTCCAACCATCGAGCTCTATGAGTATGCTTTACATATTCATGCACTATACTGTCATGAAATGTAGACATAAACTGATACACTGGAATGTTTTAAATAACCAATTCATACCTCTTTGCTTCTTTACCATATTTTGTATTGTAGGCCACTATTTTATACTTGCTGAACTCTACTAGTTCATTTCCAACTGCATGTGTGCTTTCCATATTTTCACATATTGGCATATGTTGAAAGCCACCACAATGCTGACATGTGCCATCCAAGCACAATTTCCTATAGTTTATTTGACCTTCCTCTCTTTCACATTAAAATTATTGATATGAAGTCTCTTGAAGTAGTTGGTAGGGCATGTATGCCACAATCCTGCAAAACATTGTTAGTATGCAAATCTAAACATATAGACTGATAAACATCAAAATGGTTAGAAAACTCAATATGTAATCTACAACAAAAAGTAGTGCGTGTGTGATTTATTTTGACATAGAAAGGATTTAGCATTTCAAAATATATTTGAGAAATTTTAATTTGAGGATACATCTCTAGAAATTTACCAAAAAAATGTGTTTGAGTCATATCCAAAAAATGCTTTGGATGTGGCACACGGTTTTGACTACTAATTGTCCTTCTTACCACATCCCTTTGATTCAGAGATACCCTTGTGTAATTCTTCCAAAAGTCTTCAATTAATGATCTCAAAGATTCAACAACAACTTTGTCTTTATGTGGGATTCTCCCTGAAAATGCCCACAATTCATTAGTGTTTGGGTCCTCAACTCTTTCACATCTTCCAACGGCCCTCATTAGAGTTTTTCTAATTATTTTCAATGCTTCACTCATCTTTCTAATGAGGTGAGATTTCTTTGTTTGTTGGCTTACTATTGTTGATGTAATGACACGTCGTGTGACATTACTGCCCTTGGTGCGTGAGGTGGAACCCACACTCTCATATGCACTCAATAGATTCTTGACAATTGATTTTTCACTTGAGGCATTTTATGTTATTAGGCCAAGAATCTTCATAGTGGGCCTAAATTTTAGACTTCTCATCAATTCAACAAATAGTTGACATCTTCTGGTTTCATTTAAATTCTTAAAGAATAATTTCCATATCTTATTCGCATATCTTTAGAAAGTGTGCATGGGAATATTATCTTGCATGGGCTTCAATACATTCTCATCAATATCGATTAGAAACTAAGGCTTCCTATGCAAAATTCTAGGATGCATTTTAATTGGTAAAGTTGACTCAACATTAGGAATTTCTTCAATATTTACTTGAGATGGGATTGATGATGTACCTTCAATTGGAGGTGAAAAAGATGAAAATGACATACTTTCAACTTGATGTGTGAATGATGGTGTGCCACCAACTTGAGAAGAAAATGAAGATGTACCTTCTACTTCACATGTGAAAGATGGAGTGTCTCCAATTCGAGAAGATAATGATGGTGTTCTTTCAACTTGACATGTGGACGATGGAGTGCCTCCAACTTGGAGATTCACTTTCCTCATTGCATGGAGGTTTTGCATTTGTTCCCTTTGTGCTGCCAATTCCATCTCTCTCTTAGCTTCATTAGATGTGTCATATTCCTCTTCAATTGACAATGGTGGAATGTCTTCTTGTATGGTTGACAATTTCCTACTTTCTTGAATTCGCCTCATTCTTTCTCTTTTCCTTATATTCTCAACTTCACTCTCTTCTAGTGTTAGAGTCTTTTCTCATTTCCTTGGCATGATGATGATTTCTACAAGCTTGATGGATAAGACAATGATAATTAGAACCTTTATAATGACAATGAATAATGGTCACAATAAAAAAATACAAAATAAGTTATCGTGTTTGGTGATTTGTATCACTTTAGGAGCTCCAATTTAATGAAATTCATCGCTATCCTTATTTATTAAGATATGATAGACCATGATCAACATCATCATAAATTGGACAAAAATCATTAAAAGATATGATAGACCAAAAAACTGTCCCAAAAAGCACTCAAATTCCTTGAATTGACAACATCAAGATCATGAGAAAAATCCCCTAATTCTTGCTTATGTTCATGTGTGAGGATTTCCTAGGCTAGGGAAGTCTCATGGAGGTCTCTAAAATACTTTTGAACTCATCCAAATGCACAAATATCATGCACCTTCCCTTGTGGTGAAAGACTAGCTTGATTTATACCCATTTGCTCAACCAAATCAGCAACTTGTTCTTCATGTTCATGGCTGTTGTAGGTTTGATTTAAAAGTCATTTTTATGATGCCCAGGTTGTCCTAGACATGCATAAGGTTCATAAATTTTGAAAAATCAATCTATAGTTCATTTTCTTGACCCATGAAAAAAGTTATAACCGCTGTCCCAAAGTCTAGAGGAAGATGTGTCAAGACAAAAATCATGACTTGAATGAATCCCTTTGCGAGTAGTTTCAAATTGGGCATGGAGTTTACCTTCTTAGACCATGGTAGATGTTGTGATGACTATTTTTAAGCTTCAAACCATCTTCACATACCTTATAACTAGCTGGGCATGGTAGTCTTCCAAGATGGAAATGATGCCATGGATGCCTCTAAACTTATGATAGTCCTATTGTTGATTTATTTGTGACAGTCTTCTAGGGTAGTCTACATGGTATTTTGCATACTAATTCAGCTATCAAGGCTATTATTTTGATGAGAGGACCATGAGTTAGGTGTATGAAAAATCCCCAAATGTTTTCAAACCCATCTTAAGGGGTGCCAATGCCTATTTAGATGTCATCCATGTCATGTAACGTCCACTAAGAGCTGATGTAAAAGTAATATAATGGGACTATAATAATGTAAGGGCTTCTAATTAATAAATATGATCCTAATAATCTAAGGCATGTAGGAACTACCTCCAAAATGTCATTTAACCTTCTAAACTATACCTAACTTAGGATAACATCAATACAACACATGTCTCTTGACCTTCCACCAATCAAGAAGGTCCTATATACACTTGCAATTGAATCTAAGTAGACAAATGAAAAGCATAAACTCTCATGATGACCAATACAAAATGATGCTTATCTTCGATTAGGAGATGCTTATCATGATGCCATGGGTGATTTTTAGTTAGGAGATGTTTATCATGATGCCATGGGCAACTTTAAGTCAGTTTTAGTGGATGTTGGAGTCATGTAGAGCTCTTAGTTCCTACTTCGTGTGAGCATTAAGTGTTGACATTGTTTGACTGTGCTATTTATAACAGTCATAAATGACTAATCAACATTGAGAAATGACAATTTCAAAGGCTTATAACCACATTTGCATTGATGACCACACTTTGCAACTTTAATAACATCAAGACAGTCCTTTAAAACTTGCCTAGCAACCTAAAATATGACCCTAGCATAATATGGACAGTCACTAATGACTATACTATTGGGCATAACAATCATATGGTAACCAATTTTCCATATGGAAGACTTGAAGGAAAATCTTCTTAGTAACATGATTTGGTGCTGTTATGTGGAGGCCATGATTGGACTGATCATATATACAGATTATAATTGTCAAGAACCTTAATGGACTATTAACACAACTAGGACTATCATGATAGTCAATAGGAATGTCAAACAAGGTATGAAAATAATTTGATATCTTGTCACTTGGTGTAAAGGAGGGGTTTTCTACGAATAACAAGGTGTAGAAATTTAGGGTAAAGTTCCGTTTCATGATGACAAGTCAATTCCTAAACAATCATATTTTGAGGACCTAGCCTAAGAGGCAATGTTGCAATGTGGCCAAGGGATCATGAAGAGGAGTGATGGTGTTGCACACACACATGCAACAAAGGTAGCATAATGAGAGTTCTCATGTGGACAAAGGCAGGTTGCAAGATCAACAATGAGGAGTTTGGTATTTTATGCTTCAAGAGTACATGGTTTCTAGTAATGTAGAAGCAACCAAATAAGAACATGTCATAAAGATGAAGAGGTGGTAGTGGAAGTGTTGGTTTTTGATGTGGATGTAGGAGGAACATGTAGGTGTTGCATTAGTTGTGTAATGAAGGAACAATGGCATGAGGTATGATTCAAAAATATTTGTTTGTTCACATTACTTTCCACATAAGGAGTTGGTATCACATATTTTGGAGAGTCATTCAAGAGCCCATATTAAAGTTTGGATGGAGTGTTGGATCAAACACTTAGTGGATTGGTGTGCTGTCCCGTGCATGTAGCTATCATTGATTATTGATATAAGATGATGTGGTACTGTTATGTCAAGAAGAATATTAAGTGCATAACCATATATATCTTGTTGAGATCATCTTAATTATGTTGGAATCTCAAATGTTATAACCTTGGATTCCAAGTTGGGTAGGAGATTTGTTGTCAATTATGAGCTATTATTGTCATAATCATTGGAGGCATTGCCATAAAGGGAGTTGTGTAGGATGAAATGTTGTTTGGGACAAACTTAGGACTGTTATAGGCACTAAATGTTTGGGTAGTGAATTAGTATTTACTTATCAAACTACTTCTTGTACCAAAATTAGGGAGAGTTAATGACATTGAATGAAGATGGTGGAGATTGGCGGTGGTTGGAAAAATAAGAAAATATAGAGTTATATGTCTAAGATAAAAGAGAGTTAGTTATGAGAAAGATAGTTGTAGAAGCTAAGCTTAAGACATTGATATTTTGTCATCAAGATATATGTATAGAGATCTATTATAGTTGTAGTTGTCCCTCTATGGATTATTTTTAATCTTCCCATTTCAATGATATGATACTTGAGTTACATTTTGTGTCATTTCTATGTTTTCCTCATCTATGTTTAATCTACTATATAACTTTAATGAATGCGTGGTATAGCGATTCCCTTGATTAGGATCCCTAACCATGACTACATCATTTGTTTTCAGAGAATAGAGTTTAACCTACAAATTTAGAAGTTTTTTTTCCACATTTGTGATTGTGGGTAGAAATTAGTAGAGGAATCTTCCAATAGAGAGGTTGTTGGCTAGAAAGTGTAGCATGTGAATCTATAGTAAAAGTTTTATGAGGAACAAAATGGAAAATAAAGAGATTACTCTTAGGAGAGAAAGATGAAGAGCAATATGAGTGTCAAATTTGGAAAACTTGATGTGATATCTCTAAACAAGGTTATAATTTATTGAGAACACTTAGGACTGTTATAGGCACTAAATGTTTGGACAGTTAAAGGGTAGTCTTATCAACAAAAGAATAATCAATCCTAAACATCTCTTAACTATTATGACAATGATACACATATGCTATGTGACATTATGCATAAGGATTATTAGGGTCAGATATGAACAAAATATGCAATAGGCTCTCACTACCCTATTCACAAGGTAAGAGATGACAACATGATGAAAAGGACTGATCTTATATACAGATTAGAATTGTCAAGCACCATAATTGGACTATCAACACAACTAGGACTATCATAATAGTCAATAGGAACATATCACACTAGGTATGAAGATAATTTGATATATCTTGTCAAGGTGTAAAGGAGGGGTTTTCTAGGAATCATAAATGTATAGGACAATCATTGTAAGTTGATGAATAATATATATATATATATATAGTGAATTAAAATATATATAACAATAAGAATATATATAAAGAACATAAGAATATAAGTTGATGAATTAAAGAACAAAAGAATATATATAAGTGAATTAAAATGGACATAAAGAACATACCTTAGAATTCGATATTGGAGTTGATGAATTCTCCAAATTTTGGCTTCAAAATCCTCAAATTCCTCTTTTTCGCAAGTTAGATTATGAATTCTATATAACTCTAGAATAGGATTAGTGAAATTTATGGAAAAAAAATATATATTCATCAAATTCAATCTATATATCAATGGTAATTAGCTTTCAAACAATATCACACATGAAACATGAAACTTTACTTCCAAATAATCACATTTTCCCCAAAAACATGCAAAATTAGTTATTCTACATTGAAAACTGAAAAAGGTGGTGGATTGATCCAAAATGATTCTTAATATGTCAACGAACATGTAAAAGTGTTTTCTTGTTGGATATACTACATGAAAAGCAGGAATAACAGTCATGTGGGGTCTGAATCACAGATCCCACATGATTTTTTACGTTTGTCATGCTTCCCAAAATGCGAGCATGTTTTGGAAGCATAAAAAGATTAAGATTTATGTATGCACACACACACAGAGAGAGAGAGAGAGGAAGAGAGAGGAGAGAGAGAGAGAGAGAGAGAGAGAGAGAGAGAGAGAGAGAGAGAGAGAGAGAGAGAGAGAGAGAGAGAGAGAGAGAGAGAGAGAGAGAGAGAGAGAGAGAAGAGAGAGGAGAGAGAGAGAGAGAGAGAGAGAGAGAGAGAGAGAGAGAGAGAGAGAGAGAGAGAGAGAGAGAGAGAGAGGAGAGAGAGAGAGAGAGAGAGAGAGAGAGAGAGAGAGAGAGAGAGAGGAGAGAGAGAGAGAGAGAGAGAGAGAGAGAAGAGAGAGAGAGAGAGAGAGAGAGAGAGAGAGAGAGAGAGAGAGAGAGAGAGAAGAGAGAGAGAGAGAGAGAGAGAGAGAGAGAGAGAGAGAGAGAGAGAGAGAGAGAGAGAGAGAGAGAGAGAGAGAGAGAGAGGAGATTGAGAGAGTGATAGAGAGGGGGAGTGAGATAGTAAGGGAGGGAGAGATAGAAAGGTACAGTTAGAGAGAGGGTATCAATAGAGAGAGCAACCCTAAACACCTAAACCCTAAACTCAAGCATCCCTAAACCCTAAATAATTCCCCTAAACCGTAAACCCTAAAATTGAGAAACCCTAAACTCATAAACCTCAAATAATGCCCATGACCCCTAAACCTTGAACTTGAGCAACCAAGATAAACCCCTAAACATATAGTTTGATAGGGGATGATGGAGGATCAATGGGAAATGGATGTAGAATTACTGGATCTTGATTATCATTATCCTCATTAGGATGAACTATTTGATAGGATCCAAGTTATTTGTTTGATTATCTATGTTTTTCTTGCCTGGACCAATGTGTCTCATCATGGGGATATTGATGGATAATGAATAAGGCTAGTGGGATGATGGATAGGATAATGTAAAATTATAAAATAATTCCCCTTTGAACCTAACCCCTAAACCCTAAACTTGAGAAACCCTAGAAACTCATAAACCTTAAATAATGTCCCTAAAGGTCTGAGCAACCCTAAATAATGCTCCCAACCGTAAACCTCTTTCTCTCTCTCTCCCAAAACCCCTAAAAACCCTAAATTATAATGCCCCTAAAACCTAACCCCTAAACCATAAACCTGAGCAACCCTAAATAATTCCCCTAAACCATAAACTTAAGCAACCCTAAACTCATAAACCCGACCAACCCTCTATGTCTCTCCAAAACAAGAAAACTAGGACTCTCTCTCTCTCTCCTCTCCTTATCAACCCTATCTCTCCCCTCTCTCTCTACCCTCCATCTCCATCCTCTCTCCCTCTTCCTCCCTCTCCTCTCCCTTGTCAACAAAGACATGGAAACAAGAAAAATAGACATGCAAAGAGGGAGGAGGATATAAATTAGGATGATGAAATGGAAACAAGATAATTTATGATATTTCATTGGATGGAAGAATGATGTGGAGATGTAGAGAGGGGAGGAAAGTAGAGAGTGAGAGAGGGAGGGAGTAGGAGGTAGAGATGAGAGGGAAGTAGAGAGTGTGAGAGGATAGAGAGGTAGATAGGGTAAGGAAGAAGAGAGTGAGAGAAAGGGGAGGAGGTAGAGAGGGGAGGGAAGCAGAGATTGAGAGAGAGGGGTAGGAGGTAGAGAGGGGAGGGAAGTAGAGAGAGAGAGATGGTAAGAGGAAGAGAGGGGGGAGAAGAGAGTGAGAGAGAAGGTAGGAGGTAGAGAGGTGAGGGAAGAAAATACTCATAAAGAGGGGTAGGAGGTAAGATAGGGGAGGGAAGTAGAGAGTGAGAGAGAGGGTAGAAGGTAGAGAGAGGGGAGGGAAGAAAAGATGTGAGAGAGAAGGTAGGAGGTAGAGAGGGGAGGGAAGCAGAGACTCAGAGAGAGAGGGTATGAGGTAGAGAGGGTAAGAGGTAGAGAGGGGAGGGAAGTAGAGAGTGAGAGAGAGAGAGGGTAGGAGGTAGAGACATGAGGGAAGTAGAGAGTATGAGAGGATAGGAGGTAGATAGGGGAAGAAAGAAGAGAGTGAGAGAGAGGGTAGGAGGTAGAGAGGGGAGGGAAGCAGAGACTAAGAGAGAGGATAGGAGGTAGAGATGGGAGGGAAGTAGAGAGTGAGAGAGAGGGTAGGAAGTACAGCGGGGTGAGAAGAGAGTGAGAGAAAAGGTAGGAGGTAGAGAAGGCGGAGGGAAGAAGATACTCAAAAAGAGGGTAGGAGGTAGACAGGGGAGGGAAGTAGAGAGTGAGAGAGAGGGTATAAGTAGAGAGGGGAGGGAAGAAGAGAGTGAGAGAGAAGGTAGGAGGTAGAGAGGGGAGGGAAGTAGAGACTTAGAGAAGAGGGTAGGAGGTAGAGAGGGGAGGGAAGCAGAGATTCAGAGAGAGGGGAGGAAAGTAGAGAGTGAGAGAGAGAGGGTAGGAGGTAGAGACGCGAGGAAGTAGAGAGTGACAAACGGTAGGAGGTAGATAGGGGAAGGAAGAAGAGAGCGAGAGAGAGGGTAGGAGGTAGAGAGGGGAGGGAAGTAGAGACTGAGAGAGAGGAGGTAGGAGGTAGAGAGGGGGGAAAAGAGAGTGAGAGAGAAGGTAGGAGGTAGAGAGGAGAGGGAAGCGAAGACTCTGAAAGAGAGTAGGAGGTAGATAGGGGAGGGAAGTAGAGAGTGAGAGAGAGAGGGTAGAAGGTAGAGAGGGGAGGGAAGAAGAGAGTGAGAGAGAAGGGAGGAGGTAGAGAGGGTAGGGAAGTAGAGACTCAAAGAGAGGGTAGGAGGTAGAGAGGGGAGGGAAGTAGAGAATCAGAGAGAGAGTAGGAGGTAGAGTGGGGAGGGAAGTAGAGAGTGAGAGAGATGGTAGGAAGTGCAGCTACCCTTGTAGACATGTATGCAAAGTGTGGAAACATAGACAGGGCATGTCAATTGACTGACGTAACACCTCAAAGAGATGTTCTATAATGGAATGCAATGATTACAAGATATACAAAAAATGGATTTGTTGAAAAGGCTTTAGAAACTTTCAAGCAAATGCAATTGCATGTGTAAAGCCAATTTTGCTCAGCATAATGCGAGTGTGTTATAATGCCGCTTGTGTTATTGTGATCATGCTTAGATGTGTTTTTTTCCAATTTTTAGCAAAATTCTGAGATAATCTAGAGCGTGCTCCCTATCAGGATGACACTTTTTCCAATGAAAAAGTAAAAAAAAATACCACCATAATCTAAGCTCTCTGTTATCTATCTAACCATATAATTTTTTTTACATTTTGATTACATTAAGGGTTTCATCTTTAATTTCTTTTGTCAGTGCATCCATTTTTTTGTCAAATAACCTTGTGTCTAGTATTTTTGACTTTATGTTTTGACCGTTCATCAAAATTTGAAATAAGTTACATTTTTAGAAACTAGACTCCATTCTATAGATATTATTTTTTTTTTTGATTTTTGATTAGATTTCAAAAAAATTAGGGGGGAGCATGCTCAATTTCTATTTTTCAGGAAGTGTCCACTTTGCAAATTAGTAAAAAATCAAATATTCATGAAAAAATTATCAGAAAAATCAGGGATAAACTACATGGTGTTAGCTAATTTCTCATCGAAGTGATTTTTGAAAATACTAAAAAAAGTCAACATTTTAGGGGGAGCACACCAGACGCTATGTTATGTTTTTTTGAGAAAATAGGACCAATTTGCGTGCTCCCCATTTTTGAACCCCTTAATCTCAACCATTTTTTGGAAAAAAATAGTAGTTTAGAAACTAGATTTGGAGCACTACGACTCTTGTTTTTGTTGCATCTTCAAATTTTGAGTGTAGCTATCTTGAATTTCTCATCCAACATCAATGTTTCCCGATTTCAGAAAAAAAAAGTGGCATCTTAAAACCCCATTTTGGTCCCTCATCTTTGTGCACTTACCCATAATATGATGGACTAATGGTGTGAATCAATGAACCAACTATTAATGAATTAAATGGATGCATGAATGGACAAATGAATATATGCTTAGATTAATAAACATATAATATGAATGGATGAAAATGCAAAAGGATAATGAAATGCCTCAATCTAATTTATATTTACATTTTGATTTATATATATGTATTTACAAACTGATTTACAATGCATTTACCTTTTGGTGTGAGTATATAAATTAAATGCCTCAATCTGGTTTATATTTACAATCCGATTTATATATATGTATATTTATAATCTGATTTATAATGCATTTACCTTGAAGTGTGAGTTAAAATAATGCCTCAATTTGATTTATATTTACAATCTGAATTTTATTTATAATGCAAATTATGTTTACAATAATCTACATATGTATATATATAGTATACATGTATGTATATAAAGACATATATGCATGTATATATGTATGTGTATATCTAGATACATATATGTGTATATAATATAGACACAAACATGTGATATATAATATAAATGGAACAATGCATTTACCTTTTCTTGTGAATATAAAATTTAAATGCCTCATCTAATTTATATGTATGCATATATTAGACATATATGTATGTATATATGTATGTGTATATCTAGATACATATATGTGTATATAATATAGACACATATATGTGACATATAATATAAATGGAACAATGCATTTACCTTTTCTTGTGAGTATAAATTTTAAATGCCTCAATCTAATTTATATTAACAATGCAAATTATGTTTACAATAAAGATGGCAGTATACATATTTATATTTTCAGTGTAAATCTTAACACAATTGCATAATACTTGCACCACTGATTGTGTAATTGTACTATGAAATCGTGTTTGTTAACACACTACCACTATTGTGGATATTTTTCTCTGATAACCACTACTTGAAGTCTTTACATTATTACTATACAATTCTATTTAATTTATTTGGTTACGTAAATGTCAATTTATAGATGTACATGTAGTGCTTAAATTTATTGGGATAAATTGATGTCTGTTCATTACTACCTAGATTATGATTTCTATGTTTGTAGGCAAATGCGCATGGTCGAAGGTTTGTAGAGCACCTTGCTGCACTGTGAGCACCTAATTTAGGTAAAGTCTTATAAGACTTTACTTTGGCAATGATCCACTAGGCTTTAGCATTTGTTGTTTTAGATTCTTTTCATTCTTAATGTTTTTTTTGAACTAGATAATTTGATTATTTAAGATGTTCCATTATATATACACACATACACACATAAGATGTTCCATTATATAGTATATTAGCATACGCACATATGCATTAAAAGAAACAAACCCATATACATATAACCAATGAACCATTATGACATACATTAAATCTACTTGTATAAATTTATGTTTCAACAATTTGTTGCACTTCAAAAATTATATTACATAATATTTCAACAAAAATGAGATCTAGGCATAGATATTTTAGAAAAAATAACTACATCCATCCAAAAATAAAACCAACAATGACACACATCTCTATTCTCCATAAAACCAGGAAAAGGAATATGATGTTCCTCTTTGGAACAACACGTTCATTTCCATTATGAGTTAAACTGAGTGGTTCAGTTATATTCTGTAGTGATGCAACAATTTAGGCAAGTAATGCCTAGTTTGATTTTGCATTTACAGCTAACTCATTAGAAGCTAGACCATGCTTGTAGATTGCTTAGAGCTACAAAGGCTAGGCCTCAAGATGTTGAACATCTCCATTAGAACGAGATGTTGCACCGATAGAGGAGATTGTGGGGTACTTAAACATCTCTCATTTACTTATTGGTCCACGTGCCTTTGAGTTGTCTTCAACTGCCAAGCAATCCTTGTCTGCTCACTGCTAAATTTCCTTCTCCCATTGTAGCCTTGACTTTTCCTCCATCATTTTCTATTTTTATAACTATTTTTCCAATCTGATTCTCTCCTTCTCTTGCTGTACGGCTTCTCTTTTTTCTTTTCTCTCCTTCATCTGCTCCCTTTTCCTCACTTGCAACTCTTCTATCTGTACTTTCTCTCTCTTGTTCATTTAACATATCCATATACGCATCAGAGGTCAAGATTTGTGACTGCCTACTTAAACATAGTACCCCAGTCCTATTCTTACCTCCCCTTACCTGCACCCTTCAAACCAGAAGCTTCAAAAAAAGATTGATGTTAGTGGATGCAACTCACCATCCTGGGTGCATGGCACATAATCAACTTCCACCTCACCTGTACATTCTTCTTCTTCTGCATTGTCCTCATTAAGTGGATCCCAATTTGATGCACTCGTGAAGTAGTGTACAATATCAGTTGGATCATGATCTAGTGTTGAAGGCATTGAAAGGCTAACATCCACCTGACTAAAATTTATTTGCATCCCTAAGTTTCTTAGTAGCATCAACAAACCAATCTGGTTGGGTAGTTTTTGTGGGCAAACTAAGAGCATCTAAAGTTGTATTAGAAACTATTTTAGCAGCATTGGAAAATGGTTGCCTATCTTCAGCTACATTACAAACTGTTTCAACACCCTTAGAAACTCTTTCAACAGCATTGGAAATTGACTGCCTATCTTCAGCTGCATTAGAAATAGTTTCAGCACCATTAGGAATTGGTTGTTTGTCTAAAAGCTGCATTACAAAGTGTTGAACAATAGACATTTCAGTGCATTCTTCTTCTACCTCAGTTGGAATATGTGTTCTTCTAGTTCTATTGTATGTGTAGAGAATTATATAACTTTTTCCTCTGAATATCCAATGATTGCAAAAAGGTTTCAAGTGCAATTATCTCAGTGTCCTCTTCCACTATGAAGGCCCGACTCTCTGATGCAATGACCATAGGTTTCCTGACTATCTGCTGTAACCAAAATCCTCTTCATCTTGAACTTCAAAGCCCTCACTTGGCCTCATGTCCTTTTCAAATGCATACTGATTCAATGGCTAAATTCCTATCCTTCAGAAGCCACTAATAATATTGCATGGGGTCATGGCTTGCTTAAATGCCTTGCTAGAAAGAGTGGCCAACTCTTCTCTTCCAATTTCAATTTGGGGGGTGGCTTGCCATTCATGCAAACCTTTGTTGCTTGAAATAAGTTTTGAATAGTGAAAAAACACTCACATTTAGTGGCTGCAACTTGTGGGTAGTATGAGCTGGGAGGGTGATTAGGTTGATACCTAAATGCCTTTCTTCCTCGATGGTCTTGAATGTAACATGATTTCCATGACCATCAAAAACTAGAAGTGCTCTATTGTTTTGTGAAACCCCTCCGGGGGATAGATGCAAAAAAATGCTGTAGCCAATTGAGAAACAATTCTTTAGTCATCTAGACATGTTCCTGAGTTGCCATACACACACCCAACTCACAATTTGCAATGTAGTTTTTTGATATGCCGTTTTATTTATAAAGATAAAACCAGGGATGCTGCAACCCGATGCACTTACACAAGCCAAAATAGTTATCCTCTCCCTAATTTTTGAGATGAGGTGGGGGACACATCGGGATCCCAATTTTTGCAATTGCCTGCATTCTATAGTTTTTGGTATCTTGTACTCTAGTTTTGTCACAGTTCCAAATTCTAATGGACCCATATTGATGCTTGTTGTAAAGATTCTACAAGTTATTGTAAAATAAATCCACTATACTTGGCCTTAGGATGATCACTCTATTAGTGTCCACCCCCTCTATAGTTCAAATTGTTAAATCTAGATGCCTTCTCCTAAATCCTTCCACCATGACCTCCCTGGCATCCCATCTATGAAGGGGTTTGACCTCGATTGAATGACTTGTTCTATAGTAGATTTCAGTTGTGCAATTTCAAGTCCATGGCCAATGCTAGCCATGTCCTTGCACCACTAAACAATTTTTGCCTCCTCCTCATCAGTTAGGATGGTCCTTGGTCCCCTCCATTTTGTGCTGGTAATGCCTAGCAACCATGCCATCAAACTGTTGGCAAGCATTCCCCACTTCTTTGTAGCTGCTCTAATGGACATATGCCTATCCTCCACATCTACCATAGCACTTTGGATGTCATTGTTTGTCCAAATACTTCTACTAAACCTTGAAGAACTAGTTTGCACAGCATTTGTTTAAGCACAATCCATATTTGTTTCCATATCCTCCATATGTACAGAGGGAAATACACATTCCACAACAACCTCTTCTAGTTCTGTGGTAGTGTGTATCTTCATCTCCCAATTGTACAACAAGGAACTTGACCCCTCACGTTACTCTAACTGTCCTCCTTCCACATGTTCTCCTCCCCTTCTTACCTCCAACCATAACCTTTGTATAAACCTGCAAGAAATGCAAGAATAATCAGTGACAAGTTATTTGTAAAAATGATGACATCCAATGTGCAATTACTTAAATTAGATTGAGACATCTATATTTCATATTGGCACCAAAAGGTGAACGTAGTGACACATACGACAAATAACATGTTCCAATTTATTGTTAAATTTTGGATTGTACATTTTCAACATTTGAGGATTTCATCATTTATACGCTTTCTTAAAATAGGTTAAGACATATATATTTTATATTTTATATATATGTATGTGTGTGTATGTATGTATGTATTTAGATAGAAAATGAAACCCCTGATTATAAAATAATACATTCATGTGTACAATGAAATAATCCCAATTCAAGGGTTGTCTTAGACAAAACAAACAAGAATAGGACTATAAAATGATTTCCGTCATATGAATGGAAAGATTGGGTTGAAAAATAGTACTCAAATCAAAAGGAAAAAATGATGTTTTTGTTACCTGGACGTGAGCAGCCACCATGATTAGCATTGGAGAAATGTTTGCAACCCTAAGCCACACAATGGAGAATGTTCTCAAAATGATATAGGTTTTGGATGTTTAGGGATATGTTAGAGATTGTTATTATTAGAGACATAATACAAAACAAGGGTTGTCTCAGACAAAATAAGCAAGAATCTGACTATAAAATGATATATATATACACACATACATATCCATATATATACATATCTATATATAAACATAACATGCAGCCTCAAACAAAACAAGACAATACAAAACCAAGACAGTGCAGTCTCAAACAAAACATGACAATACAAAACAAGACAGTGCAGTCTCAAACAAATCAAGACAATACAAAACAAGATATAGTGCAGTCTCAGACAAATCAAGGGAGAAATGATGTCTGCAACCCGATACAAAATTTCAAAATCAAACAAAATACTGGTAGTTTTTAAGCTAAATTTATTATTTTTAAAATTAAATTCATGAGTAATTTAAAGTTTTGTAATTCTTAGAATATAATGTTAAAAGGAAATTGAAAAGACTCTATTTCTTAGAATATTTTATATTTTTGTCTAGGTCCATTTCCTTGAACACTGCTATACTTGCAAAATGACAAGAAAGCTTTCTAAATATTCATTTGTAAAAGACATAAAGAACAGAGCAATCTGTACTTTTGTTTTTGAATACATAGATTGTCAATACTGTCTTTATCTAAACAACAGGCATCATAAATTATGAGAACCTTAGTCATGTGTCCTACATATCTTAATCATAAAAAGGAATACCACAAGAAACTCTTCAAGTTTGTCTGAATCCTATGTATTCCAATGGATCAATACCTAAAGGTCTTGAGCCAATTCACTTGCTCTCTCAATGTGTATAGGAGAGAGCAAGTCAGCATAATGCATTAGATAAAAATTAAACGTCTCTAGATTATTTCTGAGGATTCCTTCCTTGAATAGTTTTAGAGTTTTTGTTGTCACATTATTTTGTTTGACAACCTCTACTTCAAACACACCTCCAATCATACCTTCATCTGGGATACTCATAAAAAATGGAGATCACCCTGCTCACAGTGTCTTTTAGATCCTTCTTGACGAAATTGTTGGCCCAACTTATTTTTGTAACTTTTGTTGCCTAGGATTTGAATAGCCATGGAGAAGAATTCTTGATAGATGACATAGTCATAGATGTGGCCTCCTTGGAAATGTTGCATTCCTACAACTTGTTAGATTGCAGTCACCAGTTGGTTTAAACCAGCATTGAACAACCTCTTGATTTAGGTCTTGGCATCTTCTTGTAGGCCTCCACATCCACTGCCCACCTCCATTCCTTTTTGTGTATGGGAGGGTTTAGTTGCTAGCAAGGCATTTTATAGGTGGGATGGGTAGTTTGTTCATGGGCTCCAATCCATTTGGCATAATATTATCAGAAGATCTCTAAAAAATCTAGGGATTGGTCCTATCTAATCTAATCAGACTAAGTAAGGATGGACCTTCATTTTTCAAGAATCCTTTCCAATCTTGACTCCCGTATGTATATATATATAAAATCTTATAAAATATCTACCTTGGATAACTAATATCAGAGAAGATTAAAACAATCAAATGTCAAGTCCATATTTTGGAGGGTGTGAGAATATATATTCTGAAAATCAAATCTTTATCTTGGACAACTCTTCTTAGAGAATCTTATTACAGTCAACAGTCAAATCCAATCCATTGTTTGAAAGGTTTCAAATATATATATAATGCACTAAAATTAAACCATTATTAGTTTTCCAAGACTGCTATTGTTAGAGACATAATACAAAATTTCAATTTGGGCACAACTGTTATTATTAGAGACATAATGGAAAATTGCAATTTGGGAAACAACTACTATTTGTAGAGACATAAGGCTTTCAATCACAATAATTGAGACAAAAAATTTCAACATGCAAAAACTCTCTATCCACCTAGGGCCAATGCACATTTGCATATGACCAAAATAGAGGTCCATACAATTCATTGTCCTCTCTATCCTCATTGAAGAAAGAAAACTCATTCTCGTAGCCAACTAATATATATTAAAGGTTTCAGAATATATATATAATGCACTATATACATCTACACTAAAAAATAAACCTATATATTTTTGGTTTCACTAAAATAACCAACAATAATATTAATATATTTATGTATGGGGCTAAATATATATAGGGGGTTGAAGATATATATATAATATCTTCAAACCCTTGGTATATATTTAACCCCATACAAAAATATGTTAATATTAATGTTCGTTAACATTGAATATATATGGCATGTAAAAAGTAACATTAGTCTATATATGGCATATAACATGAATAAATTTAACATTATTATATATGTGGCATATAACGTGAATAGAATGTTATGCCTAGCATTTGTAGGAAATGGCATATAACATGAACAAAATGTTATGCATAGCATTTGTAGGAAAAGACAAAAAAATATACGAATGTGATTTATGCATAACATTTGTAGGAAAAAAACAGGAATATAGGAATGTGATGTACCAACTTGAACCTAAATCTGGAAGTCTGGATGTGGCCTATAAATTCTTCTTCTTGTAGACATCGTTTGCAGCGCTCCTTCAAGAAATTGTTGTTAACATTGTCTGTGCTGCATAATGTTCCTCTTATAATCGATTCAAATTTGGAAAAGGAATGCATTGAATTTGGTTGTTGAGTTTGAATTTGAATAAAGTGCGTAGAAGCTATTGTATTCGATGATATGATATTGATAATTGAATTTGGTTGTTGAGTTTGAATTTGATTAAATGTGTAGAAGCTATTGTATTTGATGATATGATTTTGATAACTGATGGATTTTCTAATGATTTTGTAATAAAAATGATTTAATTTTGTTTTTTATTTATTTTATGTCTGGTTGGGGAGCCTTACACCATTTTCTGTTTGTGCAGGTACTTATTGTAAATAGAGTTGGTGCAAGCGGATGTGATAACAAGTATGGGAGAATGTGTGTTTGAAAACCAATTGGGATTGGAGTGTTTTATCTTTATGGTAGCTTAGGTACCAATAAATGTGCACCAAGTTATGTAAATGTGACCAGTTTGACTTTTAGAGCCATGTCCAAATGGGTGGTTATTATAAACATTAATTTTGTAATGAAATCAATAAAGTGTATATTTTACTTAGAACCCCTACAATTTGATATCAACTTGTCTTGTAAATGCAAGTGGAAGGACATGTGTATTGTCCATTTTGTATGGTAAACTACACATGGAGTTGTGAACATGTATTGGTGCATTTCCAATTATTTATTAGGTTGATATTTTACATGTATTGGTTCTTTTTAGAGTTTTAATTGGGAGGTCAAGTGCCCAATAACATAGCACTTATTGGGGTGTGTGGCGGCAACTAGCTCCTTTCCCCTAGACAAAAAATTGTATTTCAAAACTTAGAAATGATAATTATTTTTTTGGAGGCCCCCTCCCAACCATCACTTTGAAATTGGATATAAAGTAGTTAAATTCGAGTTGGAATTTCATATCATAATTAATACTATTATCACAAGAATTAAGTGATATTTATTGGAATTAAACTTTTGTAAAATGCAACCCTGACAACATCTAATAATATGGGGAATATGCAACAATTAATAATAATTATAGAGATTTTATTATATAAAAATAAATATATAATTGGATTATATATATATATATATTATATTAAATCTATAATATATTTAATATAAATATACAACTCTATAATATAATATTATATTGATAATATATTTAAAAAATTATATTATATTAAATATAATATAATAATATATAAATTATAATATAGTTATATATATAGATATATAATAGATTATAATTAAATAATAATTATCTATATAAATATTAAATATCTATATATTTATTATAAGTAGATATAAATATTAAATGTCTATATATTTATTATAAATAGATACAACTGTATATTCAATAATAAATAATAAGAGTGGGAGAAAGAGAGATAGAATGAGAGAAAGAGGAGATGGAGGAAGAAAGAGATGGAGAGAGAATTGACAGAGAGTGAGAAAATAGAGAATGAGAGACAGATTCATGCTTTTAGGTGGGAAGATTTGTTCAAACAAATAGTATTCACATCTCACTTTGTATTCACTTTAAAGGCATTCTCCTCTATGAGAGGGACGAATTAAGTTCCCAAATCAATAACTAACATTGCCAAGGAAGGATGCAAGATGATTGAAATATTCTTGGTCATTTCACATCCCATTTAGTGAATCGTCATATAACCATCATAGGTATATGCTGACAAAAGTGAAATGCAGTTCCATTTTAATATTTGGTCATTAGCCATCAAGAACAACCATGCCACTCTCCTATCTTAATGAAGCTTTTGAAGACTTGACAGGAATAAAAATAAACATTTTAAACACTTAGGTGGTTTGCTTTGGTTTGGTAAGCAAAGCATGTTTGACATTCATTTCTAGGGGATTAACGTATTGTTTTGCATTGCTGGAACAAAAAACAAGTTATAGGGAGGTGTAATGATAAAATCAAACCCTATCTAGGGGATAATAAATTAACAATAATTCAAATCTAGATGTATAAGATGTTGGGACATTAATTGAATGGTAAGACTTGAAATTATCAAATAATTAAAGAACTGCCTAAAGTGGTTGGAATAACTCTTGTACATGATGGTGTACTCCAAGATCTTGGGAATGAATCTAATTTACTATGGAAAAATACTTATTTTTTAAAGTGATTTTTATAATTATTTTAATGCTCATAAATTTATATTTAAGAATTTTTTTTGATATTTGAATATGTGATATTGTTTATTTATAAGATAATTATGTTTTATTATTATATAAAAATAATAATATATTATAATTTTATGAAGTATAATATATTAATATATACTAATGAACAAAGGTATTTATTTAATAAATATAATTATTTTGTATCACAGATTAATTATAAAAATAGTTTAATATTTATTATTTTTATAGTTAATTGTTGTTTGTTTTAGCCTTGACCTATATTCAACCCATAACTAATTTAAAATAGAGTTGTACCTATAGTAGACCTTAATAATCATAATATATAAGTATATGCTCACAATACTCTACATTTAGTTTGATCTACCAATTGCTGATGTTTAAGAACCGATACTAGACATTATTTGTGAGTGCCTTTACATTCAATGTTCTACTGACTTTCTATTTACATTAATAATCATAATGTTTATACAATTTCTAAAAGTATCCTCTTTCAAACAATGTATATACTTACATGGAATGTATGCTTGAAACATGAAATGATTCCATCATCTAAAAAATTCTAAAACTGTCATTCCCTCTGCACGAAGGAACAATAGTTGGTTAAATTTGAACACTTGAGAAAGGGAATTTTTTAGGGTTTAAACGTTGAAAGTGAAAGGTGGCTTTCTCTTAGGTACCATACATTAAATGGGAATACACTTTGTTTTTTAACATTAGAGACTAACCTTCAATTTTTATGGTCAATTTTGTTTATAAATAATTGTTTTGTTTATATTTTATATGTAATTGAAGAAATATTAAACTTTAAATATAAATATAATTATACGACTATTGAATTAATTTTTTAGTATAAAGATTTAGTAGAAAGATTAAGTTTTAAAATTGCACACTAATAATGTATGTGCATTTTAAGTACTCTGATATGAATCTACACCTTACAATGTTAAGTTATTTGATCCCCTTTAGATTTTGACATTAACTTCATATAATAAAATTGTTATTAACGTGTTTTTATTATTTAAGGATAAGCATTTGATTAGGAGAATGTTGTCTTTCAAGTGCACCTTAATATGGATAGTTTATGTTCATGTTAAAATTTCTTTTAATTGGATTTATTTATTTGGTTACAAACTTTAACTGGATCAAGTGCTCTTCAAGTGTTAAATTAGTGTTCATCACTATACATACTTTTTGGAAAGTATTTGTTTGTGGTTCTAATATTTTAGTATTTGCAACATCTTTAACAAATGTCTCCCAAGGTTCTAAAGCAACATATAATGAAGGTGTCAATAGGAGAAGACAAAGAAGCCATACAACCCTAGAAATTTTGAATTTACATGCAATAAGAAAGCACATGGTAGGAGAAGAACATTGGGAATGACACTGAAATATGAAAGCACGTGGTAAGAGAAGAATGTCAGGCCATAGTGTGTCAAATAGTTAAAAAAAAATCTTGTGTCTACTCTCAAAGATGGTCACAATAGTTTTTGATTAGTTCAATAGGAAAAAAGGGTCTTGGACCATATACAAAGTAGTCCATCTAGGAAAAAAGGCCTCAAACATGCCAGAAAAAGAACATAACAACACAGAAACAACAAACAAAAAATGAGACTATATCAAAAAATCAAAAACTAATAGAACCACTATGGACTATCATCCGTCCCATACTTGGTAAAGAAATTGACCATATCCTTATAGTCGCTAAGGCTATTCACCCCCCACATCTCTAACCTTGTCGTTGAAGTCCTTAACAACAACAAACACCAAAGCCACATGATGCAGAGCCTTGGTAGCAAATTCTATCATAACCCTCCACTTCTTCTGTATCTTGTCCATCTTAGCCTTGAGCACCACCATCTCATCAGAAATCTTAGCACACAATGAGCGAATTCCCTTCTTCTAACCACGGGCTTCCTTAGCAGCCTCTGTTTCCTCTGATTTAGACTTGTTCAGTTTGGCAAGGTGGCTCACTCCTTCAACTTCATGCATAGATTCAGTGGGTGTTCATCTTCTCCTCCCTAATGGTTTTCCTCAACAAACTTAGAATCTTTAGAAATTTCCCATGCCATGGGGGTTAGGGGATGGGATTCCATCAATACGGCTGGACCTACTCACACCTTGAACACCATGCTTGCCAACACCACCCCCCATCACCACTCCTCGTCTATTTAGGTCCTGAGTCCAAATCTATGATTTTCACAGGCTCCTTAAACCTAATAGAGTCATCTTTCCTAGTTTTAGCCTTCTTAGATTGCACATTGCCCTTGTCCTCCATAGCCTTCCGGTTCCTTTTAGCAGACACCACCGTATCCTCCTTAATCTCTTGATTAGGGGTCTCAAGTTTACCGCTGGCTCTCTTAAGGGATTTAGCCTTAGATTCAGGAGTAGAGGTCCCAACAGGGGTACTACATTCTTCAATTCTGGGACACTCCTTCAGGTTTTTAGGGGATATTTTTTGGGTCCTGGTAGCTTTCCTAGATTTACCTTTAATAGCAAGAGACAGGGTTGATGGGGTATCCTCAAGCAAGCCTGACTTTGATTTATTTCAGGGGGCACAAGGCTAAGTGAAAGTGATATAGCCTTAGGATGAGGCCTTGGAGACTGGGGATGAGAGGGTAGTTAGGGTTTTTAGCACAAATTACCTTGGTCACCTTAATAGAGTTCTCTAGAGAAGACAATAGAAAAAGGGGAAACTAATCTCCATCCTATTCTTGAAGTGGTTTAGCAAAGCAAAGTGGTAATGGTAGAATACCTTGAAATCTACCTCCAACGTGAAGTACTTCATGATCATGAGGTAAATTTTCCCCCATGGCGCTAGTAGCTTCTCCCTTTCAAACCCCCCATGGACTTTGGTATTTTTAACTTTTTCCTAACTTGACAGAGGCACGCCAAGTAAAAGGGTTGGTGGGAATGACATTTTAAAGTTGTATGACTTGCTTGGAGGGAGATATTGGTTTTTTTGCCTTATATTACACCTAGCTATGGTACTTTATCCCTTCCTTGATATATCTTTCTTTTTATAAAGATAAAATTTGAGACTCTTTCTTGGAGATAATTACATGGGTCAAGTGGTTGTGTGTAACATACAATCTCATATAACTTGGATTTACTCACAAAATTTACTAAGAAAGTAAATTAACATGTTTAAACATGAAATTTTTTCTTTAACACTTGCATAATTCATATAAAAATAAATGCATATCTTTTCTAAATATTTTTTAATCTTAAAATTACAATATATTCAAAGATAAAAGCATAGTGAAAACACTTCACTTTACGTTTACAATAATTTGCACTTAGCAATATGAATAAGATTACATAAGCTTTGAAAAATCATAAGTCAATCATGAATTATACAGCATCTAGAATCTTGGTGTCTATTTCCCAAGTCTTGATGAGTCTTCTGCTATAGAGGGAGAGCATCATCTAAGTGCTTTAGCTCCAACCACAGATCGACGGTCTCCCACTCATCTTCCTACCTGGAAGTGGCCCCTACCCTTCATGAAGAGTATAGACATAAGAAATCAATAGGTTACCATCTAAGTCCTAGTGTTGTGTCCTACATAACTCAATCGACCATACCACTCTAGACAATCTTCTAGCTAAGTATGATCATTCTAATAGGTCACACAAATCTAGACACTATGAATCGACTAATGCATGCAGAGACAAATGCATCACTTTGACCAAAGTTTCTATATAAATAGACATTTGAAATAAGTGTAGCCATGTGTTCACACACCTCTAACTCAACTTGGAAACTACCTCATCGTATAGTTTGACCTTGTTGACTAGTAACTCTAGACATGAATTGTCTTGGCTAAACTCAATTCCTAGTCAAATTTGACCTAGAATTTGAGCCTTAATCTAGGATATATACAATGTTTAGGTTTAGAATATTTTAAGCTTTCAGAGAGTCCCCTCGTTGTATTCTTGCAAATATCAAAGTCTATGAATTCTTGTCATTCTACTCAATGACTCAAAGATTAATGCATTCTTGTGCTATATGTCAAGTTTTGACTCTAACAAGAAATCATTAAATTTATCAAAGTGCTTCTTAGAATCTTTCTAATTTATATTATCTTAATCTATGGTTTCTCAACCTTTTACTATCGATCATAATATACAATAGATTAAATCGATATCATAACTGACTTAAGAGTTCTTAAGTTTTCTAAACTCTTTTAGGTTGATTCTAGGGTTTTACTTCTCTAACCCCATACATTGGTATATCAAATATTCTTATTTTTCCCAAAAGTACAAGTTTATAATAATATTACATGGAAACATAAACCTCTAGTCTTCTCTTGACCACTTGGACAATGTCTGAAATTACATTTCTCATATCATGCAAAAACATAGCACACGAGGTATATCATCTTCATATAAAATATTTAATGAATACTATTATTTTCATAACTAATCTCATGACTAAGTCTATCTTTCAACCTAGACATGTTTGAGTCTACAATAATAATATTTCTGACCTCTTAGCCTTCTTGAGTCCTCTGACTCTCTACATAGGATAGGTTTTGAACTTACATAAAATATCCTTCAAATATCATGATAATACTTATCATTGTTGAAGAATTCTTATGTGATGAAATATCACTATCCTTAGGTTTTTTGAAAGATATTTATATCATTCTATATATTCTACAATAAGTGTGTAACTAACACATAATTGTTGATTGTAAACATTAAAACTTATACAATCTTACTCCTCACAACTCCTAGGTTAAATTCAAAGTTCTAGTAAGGCTTGGTCTTTGCAATTACATACATAACTTTATCTAGTTATACATTGTGACCTTAATAGGATATGGCTACAATATCATGTATACAAAAGTGAGAATAAATATCAATTTATCTTTGCATGAATATGCTAGATTTCTACTCATATAGGGTGTTTGTTAGCTAAAGGAAAAACTATGGATGTTCAGGTGTAAACATAGCATGAGATATCTTTCTGCCAAACCCTAAAATCCTTT